>CM059790.1:13408485-14127652 GCA_030435695.1 Brachymystax lenok tsinlingensis
GTTGTTGGGGGTGATCCTACACAATGGACTGCACATTGTCACAGAGCTCATGGCCAAGGTACTGCTGCCGTGACTTCAGTACAGTCAATCTGTCGTCACTGTCAATCAAGACTAACAAATATACTAGGAGTAGCCTTAATCTCAGTCCAGGAGACAGGCCCTAATAGCTTGTTGATGCAAAACAATTGTAGCAAGCACACAATTAGGGACTAACTTAGATTACACAACTCTTATCCAACCGTCTCTTTATTTGTGCATTGAAGGGTAATCTGGTGAACTTCCTCAGGACAAGGGGCCGTTATGTCATCAGCACTGACCAGCTACTACGCTTTGCACTGTGAGGCCAAATCATAGAATTAAATATAACTCTATACACTGTACATTACTACAGTCACACTGCTCTTAAACAGTCGTTCATAGCAGTCATTCATAGCTGATCCCATCCCATATACAGTTAAATGGCTCTTCTTGGTACTCTCCCTGCCGTATTACCAACTTTACATTTGTGTCTATTTCAGTATATAAGAGTGTGTGTGTTGTTGTGTGTTCAGAGATGTATGTGAGGGAATGGAGTACCTGGAGTTTAAGAGGTTGGTCCACAGAGACCTAGCGGCCCGTAACATCCTGGTCTCCAGCGAGGGCGTGGCCAAGGTCAGTGACTTTGGATTGACTAAGTTGGACTGCGAGGCCTCAGACAACGCTAAACTACCAGTCAAATGGACAGCCCCTGAAGCCCTGAGGAAAGCGGTATGATGATGTTTACAGACTTCTGTGTATTCACAGACTTAAGGAATGTAGAATTCATGTGAATCGTGTATGATTGTTGGCTGGTGTCAGGGTTTTAGCCTATGTCGCTATTAGACAGTACTTCTCATGTCAGTCAGCATCGTTGTTGTGATTTTTGCTACCGGTCATTGATTTGCTTTTGTGGTCATGTGTGGTTGTCTTGCAGAAATTCTCCACGCGGTCAGACGTATGGAGCTACGGTGTTCTCCTCTGGGAGACGTTCTCCTTTGGTCGACAACCCTACCCCAATATGGTGAGTCCTGACTTGACATCACCGGTCATAAAGATCAGTAGAGTTATGAGTCACTGTGGAAGCACAATGCGACAGACTTTTGAATGAGACAAATGTGAACTCTTCTTTTTCTTCGAAAAATCAATCAAGGCAGTCCGCCCCAGTTGCTCACTTTCTTAAGGTGGTGTAATGCGCTGAACGATGGCATGCCATAGCTCTCTGTCATTCATGGAAGCTGCAAGGTCCTCTGTTCTGACACCAGTGTTGCAGCAGGTGTCCCAGAGGTCTTAGCCTGTGGGAGGAGAGCCACGGTGTCCTCTGGATACCTACGACAGCGTCCGGTGCCCTTATCTTACCGCTGATCGGTGACAAAGTGCCAACCCAGTAGTTTTTACTAACTGGTGCACCATAGAGATCCTGACACCAGCGTGTTTCTCCTATTATGGTTGGTCCTAATAGAAAACGGATATGTTTGACATGTATGCCTTTATGACCCATTATCCACGTACGTCAGCAGTGCTTTATCCACTGATAGACTTACGGTACTGAAACGAAGGAAACTTCGCCTAAGGTTAAAGGCCATGTAAATGCGTCACAGGACAAGGATTCGCACCGGACTCATTTTATCTCTCCTGAATGGGTGTCGGGGGAAATGAGGGGATTCATAAGCTTGGCTCTGGTCCTACTGTGTGTAGTTCTGATGTTTTACCAGTAGAGGGCCCTTGTGAATTAGTTTAAACCATATTTCTGTCCCATGGTTTCTGATGCAGTCTTATACTGTAGTCTGTCCCAGACCTCTGTTTCTTTAGCACTACATTTTCATTGACACTCATTGTCACCATATGTGTTAATTTGAAGAAAAACACCTTAGTCTTGGTGAAGCAGCGCCAATAACTGCCCTGTCATCATGGCATAGTTTAACTCTAGAGAAATGGAAGGGTACATTATTTATTTACTTCATACTAAAAATCCTCTTTATTCATGCTTTATCTGTTTGTAGGGAGTCTCAGTTACTCCCCACACAGGTATGTAAAGCAGAGAATCAAAGCAATGGCACTAAGCAGGTAATAATGGCAGGGATAAACCAGGATTAGTGCTTGTAGGCCGTGTTTCTACGGCAACCGCTCCTGTTGGCAGCCAGCCAAAAAGAAGAACGAAGGGGTGGGGTGAGGAGGGTGAGAGAGTTTGTGTGTTCATGAGTGCGTATGTGTGTTTGTACATGTAGGGGGGAAGAGATTAGGGAACTTGCACTCTCCTGTGACACACAGTCTCACTGTCAATCCGTTGTACCTGTCCAGCCCTATCCCTGTTTGTCTGGCAGGTCAGGGGGAATATGAGGACATGGCATGGGCAGCCAGCGGGGGATCAGCTAGACTGACTTAAAGCATGCTTAGTGGTGGTTTAACCATATAATTAGAATGAGTGACTCATACTGTACTTGTTTAATGCAGGCGATCTAACATACAGATACAGTATGTAGACTAAATGTTGTGTGTTTGATCTTTATTTTGTGTCCACTAAAAAGTTAACAGGCCCTTTAAGAGGGGATGACATTATCACATGTCCAATCTTTTTCTATCTTTCTCCTTATGTCTCCCTCCTCAGTCTCTGAAGGAGGTGAAGGAGTGTGTGGAGCAGGGTTACCGTATGGAGGCTCCAGAGGAGTGTCCCCCGAGTGTCTACGCCCTGATGAGGTGCTGCTGGGAGGCTGAGCCCAGGAAGAGGCCCTCCTTCCAGAAACTACAGGAGAAGCTGGAGAGAGAGCTGACCAAACACAGCCCTGGCTGCTGAAGTCAATTTAATAATCCTATTCAAATAACTACTGTTCTTTTGTTTTGAGCTGCCTGGAGCTGGGACAGTAACCCGGGACAGGTGGACCCAAGTGGTTACCGCTCGCTTCACAGCTTTCCCGGGAAACTCAACGTATTCTAGCATCACACGGACAAAAGAGTAGCGGATGAAGGAGTTTGCTGCTGCGTTCGCGGTAGAAAATACCGCGTGGTGGCGGTGCTTTGTGAGTGCACGCACACATCCTGTAAATGGCTACAGTATATAGTCATGCATCTTGATTTGCTTAAAGAAAAAGCACATCATTTTTATGGCAAAATCGTTTAAAAGTATGTGAGTTTTGTGCGACGAAGGATGCAGGATATTATAATAAGACATAACCTGTAACATGTTATATTGTTTTTTTTAATGGAATAATCTACTGTAATGAGTCCTTACACTTATTTCTGTCTATTAGAGGGGACAACTCAACTCGTCATATCTCCACACCCTAATTCTGTTTCCTGAGTGATATATTATTTGTGTTACCAATATGTGGCCATTATTTTTCTTTCATAAGAGACAGAGAGCGAAAAGGATAGAGGGAGATCGAGATGGAAAGAGGAAAAATGCTTATCCGGGATTAAATCCCAGATCATCCGTATCTGCTTGTTTCAGACTGTAATTGTCCAGCAATATGCCCTGCGACTCGGAGCTTAATATGTGAAATCTTGAATGTTATTGCTGATATTAGTAAGGAATTACAAAGCCGACAGCAGTTTGTCTGTGTACAAGCTCTGAGGAGCTACAGGGGATTGGGACGGAATATCCTATTTTATTTTCAGTTCATTTGCCATAAATGTAGTAGGCCTATACTCCCATAAAACCAGTGACTCAGCAGGTCTTAGATCAACTATCTGTGTAAAGGGAATTTCTTTATTAAATCCAGTTCCTAAAAGCAAAGGGGTGCTTGGATTGAACAGTTATTTTTGGATTTTGGACAATAGACATTTACAAAGAAGAGAAACATGCTGCATCTGGGGTTTATTAAATAAATAATGTAGAGCACATAAGGGACTTATCTCTAAAACAACCAAGGTTCCTCTGTCTTCAAGCAGCTATGATTTAACTCAACCCAGATTAGAGAGGGGACAGATTTTTATTTTATTATTGTTGTCATGTTACAACCCAAATTAAAGATGTCATTATTTTTAAGTCTTTGTAAGCCTGGTATTTGCCTTTCACCCATGGGATGGACCCCAGATTGAGTCCTGATCCACTCCCATCACATCACCATAGGGCCTGTGTGTTGATTTGCTTTGTTTCCCTAAAACTTTTAATGGATGATTTGAAATAGGAACATTTTTAACTTATTAAAAGATGTAGGTGGCATTTGACGTATTTCTGGTTAAAGACGACGGGTATTGAAGAAGGAATTGTGTGAATGAAGAAGGAATTGTCTGTGATTTAAGGAGAAGCCCTACAGTGTATTGGCCACTACCGGTACCGTGCAGTAGATTTAAAATTACTGGGAACCACTTTCATTCAACTGGATCACATTCTCATGCACTCAAGTTCTTGCTAACTCACTACTGTAGAACAACATTAAGTAGGAGTTTGTTTACGCTAAAAAATATTTTGTTCTGTTAGACATCTCATTAGAAATATTTTAGAATGTTGACGTTTAACTATAGTAGTTTTCCTATACACAGACGACACGCTGTGCGTAGGGCCCCGTGGCCATTAGGGGGCCCCCCCACCAAAACCAAAAAAAACATCTGAGTCTCAACTTACTGTAGAATACACAAGGTGCAATTTCAAAATTTGTGCATCAGTAGTTTTTCTCTTATGTCAGCCACTGACAGTCACTCAATTAGTCCATGTCCGCTAACAGTTTATACGATTTCTTAGGTAATTAAGTCTAGCCAGCTATCTAAACCTTCATGGCTCAATTACCTACTGGGCACGTTCCCAGGGGCCCTAACCTCCAGGGAGACTCCGACCCCCAGAGGGCCTCCATTGATTTTGTTAGTCACCCAAGTATCGTATGAACATTACATATGTCACTATAATAACATATTATAGTATATAGTTATGGCTCTCACAATAAGGCCGGAGAAGGTCAGAGTGGATACGGGGGCGTTTTTTTATTTATTTTGAAAGCGTGTTTAAATGCCACTATTTGGACATTCTAATGAGACCATGTTGGTGCTTGACTTGTCGTCAAACGGATCATTATTAGTTATGTTTGCCAAGCCTTTCTTGGACTGCTCCATTGATAATTGTGGCCAAGGCTGAGCTTAACCTGAAGTTGACTGGGAAATAAAGATCATGTTGACCAAGCCTGTGCTGGAACTGTTAGACTGGGCCATAAGTAGTGTTGGGCCAACATGGAGGAAAACCCCTGGATGCCTACTATGCCTGGCCCGGGCTGCCAGCAGAGCCGTATAGAAGCAGCAGGCCACAACCAGAGTGGCATTGGTATAATTATTGGCTACTAATTAAGAAGACACAGTTATCAGACTCCCATAATCCAGGCTTACAGTTCAAATGGAGACTGCTCTTTTGACACTCTAAGCTGCTCTGAAATATTTCTGATCCCCTCCTCATGCTCTGTTGAATCAAATTGAGTGAGATACTGGGGCGAGTTCTCCTTCAGTGCATGGCTTTAGAAAGTTAATGTGATATTTTAATTTGAACGAGTTCCTTTTAGGCTCTCATTATTTACTTAGCCAATTATCCTGTGTGTTTTTTGTTGTTGTCTGTGATGCACTTAACTTAAAACAATTATTGTGCCTGACTCAAAATGGAAGGAGGAAGTTGAGCTGAGGGCTAACTTTGAGGTGACGCTCCAGAGTAGGGATAGGTCCCCTTCCAACTTCATTAGGATTTTAAAACTGAATAGTTAACCCAGAGTGAACTGAGAGTCCGTTACTGGATTTCCAGGTGTTTTTCTTTTACAAAAGTACCTGTGGAACCCAATCAAAGATCACCTGGCCTTTGGTTACTGGCATGTGTGATTGTTAATGAGGATGAGAGCCAGTTGATCGTGAAGGCTTCCTGCCCCAGTGCCTTGGTTTACATTAGTTAGCTACACTCTGAGGACACATGCTACAGGCTGGACACAGTTACACAATAACAGTGCTTACCCAGCCAGGGCTGGCTATGGCCTGTTGTGGGCTTTGTGGCTACCCTCTTGATGGGGGAGAGAAAAATGTACATTTTAAAAGTTAATTTAAAATAACAATATTGAGGCTATATAGAGGGGTTACCGGTACCGAGTCAATGTGAGGGGTACAGGTTAGTCGAGGTAAATTGAGGTAATGTGTACATTTAGGTAGGGGTAAAGGGACTATGCTCAGATTTTGCCATGGGGCGGAGAGAAAACGTAGCAATTTTCTACCAAATGTCATGCGATTTTACTAATTTTACCATGAGGCAGAGAGAAATCTTTGCTGTTTTAAAGCTAATTTCCTGAAATTCTACATTTTTCCATGACTTATGTCATGTTAATGATATCACTAAGGCCCCTAACTCGGGGCCCTAGTGGCTGGGGGCCATAAAGCGACCGTTTATGCCTGGAGCCGGCCCTGTACACGACAAGTGGTTGGGAGGAACACTAATTAAATGATGAAACAAGGGATGAAGGCCAGCCTTTAACTTACTTATTTCTGATTGACGTTAGTCATGTTTGTCAGGTATACGGGACCCTCTATGTAGGGTTCTTTATAGAACCCCTACTTAGAACCCTCTATGAAGGGTTCTTCCTAGAACCCTCTACAGTTCCACCAGCCTTATTAGCCTTTAAAATATAACTCTAAATATGACAATACCTTACATAAGTCCTTTGTTTGAGGGCCTAGTTAAACTCCTGGTTTACAGGCCATATCAGGCCTGCATGTCACATTATGCTGGCCTACAAAGTGATGTGTAATTCCTTTTGGAATATAGCCAGATATCTAACAATTGGAATTTTGAATCACCTTAAACCTGCATTCAGAATGATTGCCATGGCATGAAATATTGACAAATGAGACAACCTAAATCATCTTAACTGGAACAAGATTCAATTAGTTTAGATTCAATTAGTTTAGAAATAACATATATGTTATTTATCTTTGTGTAACATAGGATCAATCAATCAATGTACATGCAAAAACAAAGATATTGAAACAAACTATTCTAAAAATCCATCTGCTATAGAGTAAGCTGAGAAATATGATCATGATGGGTGTGGTTTTTAGTGTTTTACTCTTCACAGAGTAACAATTACACAATTACACTCGCTTCTGGTTATTAACACAAACACTTTGGTTTTACACCACAGAGTGTTAATTTACCTCTTTACAGACTTAATTTAACTCCTGAATCAACTCTAGAAATGTTACACTGAGAAATCAACACTAGGTAACACTGGCCAATTTACTGTGTACAGAGATTGCTATATACGGAAAGTATTCAGACCCCTTGACTTTTTTCACAAAAAAATTATATTACAGCTTTATTCTAAAATTGATTAAATCTGTTTTTTTTTCACCTGATCAATCTACACACAATACCCCATAATGACAAAGCAAAAACAGGTTTTTAGAAATGTTTGCTAATATATAATAATAAAAGAAAATCACATTTACATAAATATTCAGACCCTTTACTCAGTACTTTGTTGAAGCACCTTTAGCAACTACAGCATTGAGTCTTCTTGGGTATGATGCTACAAGCTTGGGGAGTTTCTCATATTCTTCTCTGCAGATCCTCTTAAGCTCTGTCAGGTTGGATGGGGAGCATCGCTGCACAGCTATTTTCAGGTCTCTCCAGAGTTTTTCGATCGGGTTCAAGTCCGGGCTCTAGCTGGGCCACTCAAGGATATTCAGAGACTTGTCCCGAAGCCACTCCTGCATTGTCTTGGTTTTATGCTTAGGGTCATTGTCCTGTTGGAAGCTGAACCTTCACACCAGTCTGAGGTCCTGAGTGCTCTGGAGCAGGTTTTCCTCAAGGATCTCTATACTTTGCTCCGTTTATCTTTCCCTCTATCCTGACTAGTCTCCCAGTCACTGCCACTGAAAAACATCCCCAGAGCATGATGCTGCCACCTCCATGCTTCACCGTAGGGATGGTGCAGGTTTCCTCCAGACGTGACACTAGGCATTCAGGCCAAAGAGTTCAATCTTGGTTTCATCAGACCAGAGTCTTGTTTCTCATAGTCTGAGAGTCTTTAGGTAACTTTGGGCAAACTCCAAACGGGCTGTTGTGCCTTTTACTGAGGAGTGGCTTCCGTCTGGCCACTCTACCATAAAGGCCTGATTGGTGGAGCGCTGCAGAGATGGTTGTCCTTCTGGAAGGTTCTCCCATCTCCACAGAGGAACTCTAGAGCTCTGTCAGAGTGACCATCGGGTTCTTGGTCACCTCCCTGACCAAGGCCCTTCTCCCCCGATTGCTCAGTTTGGCCAGGTGGCCAGCTCTAGGAAGAGTCTTGGTGGTTCCAAACTGCTTCCCTTTAAGAATTATGGAGGCTCCTGTGTTCCTGGGGACCTTCAATTCTGCAGAAATGTTTTGGTACCCTTCCCCAGATCTGTGCCTCGACACAATCCTGTCTCGGAGCTCTATGGACAATTCCTTCGACCTCATTGCTTGGTTTTTGCTCTGACAGGCACTGTGGGACCTTATATAGACAGGTGTGTGCCTTTCTAAATCATGTCCAATCAATTGAATTTACCACAGATGGACTCCAAGTTGTAGAAACATGTCAAGGATGATCAATGGAAACGGGATGCACCTGAGCACAATTTCGAGTCTCATAGCAAAGGGTCTGAATACTTATATAAATAAGGTATTTCACTTTTTTATTTTTAATAAATATGCAAAACATTCTAAAGACCTGTTTACGCTTTGTATTCATGGGGTGTTGTGTGTAGATTGCAAAATTAATACATTTTAGTATAATGCTGTTACGTAACAAAATGTGGAAAAAGTCAAAGGGTCTGAGTACTTTCCAAAGGCACTGTACATGTACAGTTGAAGTCGGAAGTTTACATACACCTTAGCCAAATACATTTAAACTCAGTTTTTCACAATTCCTGACATTTAATCCTTGTAAAAATTCCCTGTCTTCGGTCAGTTAGGATCATCACTTTATTTTAAGAATGTGAAATGTCAGAATAATAGGAGAGAGAATGATTTATTTCAGCTTTTATTTCTTTCATCACATTCCAGGTGGGTCAGAAGTTTACATACACTCAATTAGTATTTCGTAGCATTGCCTTTAAATTGTTGAACTGGGTCAAATGTTTCGGGTAGCCTTCCACAAGCTTCCCACAATAAGTTGGGTGAATTTTGGCCCGTTCGTCCTGGTAGAGCTGGTGTAACTATGTCAGGTTTGTAGGCCTACATGCTTTTTCAGTTCTGCCCACAAATGTTCTATAGGATTGAGGTTAGGGCTTTGGGATGGCCACTCCAATGCCTTGACTTTGTTGTCCTTAAGCCATTTTGCCACAACTTTGGAAGTATGCTTGGGGTCATTGTCCATTTGGAAGAACCATTTGCGACCAAGCTTTAACTTCCTGACTGAAGATGTATCTTCAATATATCCACATAATTTGCCTACCTCATGATTCCATCTATTTTGTAAAGTGCACCAGTCCCTTCTGCAGTAAAGCACCCCCACAACATGCTGCCACCCCCGTGCTTCACGGTTGGGATGGTGTTCTTCGGCTTGCAAGCATCACCCTTTTTCCTCCATATATAACGATGGTCATTATGGCCAAACAGTTCCATTGTTGTTTCATCAGACCAGAGGACATTTCTCCAATAAGTACGATCTTTGTCCCCATGTGCAGTTGCAAACCGTAGTAGTGGAGCAGGGGCTTCTTCCTTGCTGAGCGGCCTTTCAGGTTATGTCGATATAGGACTTGTTTTATTGTGGATATAGATACTTTTGTACCTGTTTCCTCCAGAATCTTCACAAGGTTCTTTGCTGTTGTTCTGAGATTGATTTGCATTTTTCGCACAAAAGTATGTTAATCTCTAAGAGACAGAACGAGTCTCCTTCCTGAGCGGTATGACGGCTGCGTGGTCCCATGGTGTTTATACTTGCGTACTATTGTTTGTACAGATGAACGTGGTGCCTTCAGGTGTTTGGAAATTGCTCCCAAGGATGAACCAGACTTGTGGAGGTCAACAATTTCTTTTTTGAGGTCTTGGCTAATTTCTTTTGATTTTCCCATGATGTCAAGAAAAGAGGCACTGAGTTTGAAGGTAGGCCTTGAAATACATCCACAGGTACACTTCCAAATGACTCAAATGATGTCAATTAGCCTATCAGAAGCTTCTAAAGCCATGACATAATTTTCTGGAATTTTCCAAACTGTTTAAAGGCACAGTCAACTTTGTGCATGTAAACTTCTGACCCACTAGAATTGTGATACAGTGAATTATAAGTGAAATAATTTGTCTGCAAACAATTGTTGGAAGAATTACTTGTGTATGCACAAAGTAGATGTCCCAACCGACTTTCCAAAACTATAGTTTGTTAACAAGAAATTTGTGGAGTGGTTGAAATCACTCCAACCTAAGTGTATGTAAACTTCCGACTTCAACTGTATGTACATTTTAAAACGTTCTCATTTCTTTTTAAGCTCTGAAGGGTTCATGCTTGTACTCTGAGGTGAACACTAATGCTCAGGCGCTATGTAAAAAAAGCTTATTCAGATTCAGAAGAGTTCTATGTAGAACCCATCTTGCCTTCCAAAGAATCAACATTTTCTTCCAGAAATGGTTCTTAGGTTGAACCCTTTTTCTTACAAAGAACCCTTGTCTTCCAAAAAGGGTTCTTCAGATGAAAATGGTTATTGGTAGAACCCTATCCCTCTGCGAATAACCTTTTCGGAAGTTTACATATTTTTTTTATAACTTAGTTGAAAGTCATCAGCAAGTGTATTCTTTCTACTAATGTTGAATATGCTCAGTTGAGGTACATACCGTATACTGTAATTCCATGGTGCTCCAACAGTTCTAATTTGTTTTCTTAAGTATTTTACGTTAGGGTAAATTTAAATAGGCTGTCACACACATTTTCTAAAATTCTTGGAACGATATGCAAAATCCCACAGATAGAAAGAAATGATAAATTAACAACTGACTGTACGAAGAATGTTATTAAAGACCTAAACCCACGTCCTATGACCTATATTATTGCCTTGAGAGATTAAGAAAGATGGAGTGCTCTTGGCGTCATTTTGATCTTTGTGTATGTGTGTGTTTACTGATCTGGGCCTGCATGCCTAATCCCCCCAGTGGGTCCTGTAATCTCGGGCCATAAAGCCGGTCCAGAAGGAACTGATCAGACCAGCACCATCATAACAGACCTTCTATTCTCTAGTGCACTTCTTGGTCATGATTGGTTGTCATGACATTGAGATTGAGCCTTGAGACATGCAGATTTGTCCTATGAGTGATCCTAGATCAGATTTTATTTGATTGCGGAAGCCCAGTATGGCCTCATAAATCTGTTCTGCAACTCAAGGGTTGTGTATTTGAGGCCTGTATGGGCAAAGTATATACTGAAGTGTCTAAAAGACTAATATCATTCCCAGCAGCTCTCATGAGTTGACTAACACTTTACTTGACGCCCAGCGCCATATCACATTATGATACGGTCATAACCCTGTCATAATGTCATAACGGCTGACATAACATGTCATAACACTGTCATGACACATTTAGACCTGTTGTAACATATATTGCATTATTTTATGACTGGTTATAACACTTACATAAGCCTACTTGTCAACAGTATGTTTATGTTATATAACATTTTCTGTAATTGACCATATTATATTATCATTGTAATTGAGCACACATTGATGTCAGTCATGCTCTATCAAAATAAAGAAAGTGGCACACTACATATATACTCTCCCAACAGTTTAATGGGGATTTACCAACGTTTCAGCATCACTGTGCCTTCCTCAGGGTCTTACCCCAATGCTCTCTTTCTGATGACTGGGATTACCCTGAAGAAGGCACAGTGATGCCGAAATGTTGGTAAATACCCAATAAATTACTGGGAGTTAATATATGGACTTCCTTTATTTTGATAGTTTATAGTTTATTCGCCGTTAATCAGCACCTCCACACAAACAATTTTTTTCTGGGTGTGCCAGAGCTGATGTTTTTTAATCTGGGATGAATGTAGGAACAGATTTCAGCGGCACCCTCTTTGTGAGTCATGACTGACATAACGGCATGTACCTGGTAGGTCTATCTGGCTTATATGATTATGATGGTCATAATGCTTCTTGATAGTGTCACAAAGTTTATTTTCTACAAGTTACTTAAAACATGATGAAAAAAAACATGTCTGTAAACAACAACACTAGCAAAAGACTTAAGAAACAAACTTTCAAACGAAAGGAAACTTCTTGGCAGGGAAAAAACATTTGAATCAATGTCGGTTTTGACACTTATGTAGATGTCATAACAAGCCATAAAATAATGCTAATGTCACAATGATGTAAATATATGGGTCATGACAGTGTTATTACCATTTTATGACAGGTTATGTCAGCTGTTATGACACGGTTATGGCCGTGTCATAAAGTGTTATGACGCTGGATTTCAAGTTACAGGTCTGTGTCTGGTGTCTAAAGATTTGCGGACAAAAAAGTTGAGCAAGGTCCTTCAAATATCTACATAATTTCACTGCTTTTGACTTACATATGTAATTACACGACAGCTTTCAAATGTAAATGAAGATAAGAGGTGTCACTCCTCCTTGATATAGGCAAAGCAGGAAGGGCTCCCTTGCAGAATCGACTTTGGTCTCAATGGGACTCCCTGCTTAAATAAAGGTTAAATTAAAATAAAATAAAATGGAATATAAACTAATATGACATGGCCTGCTCCTGGAGCACCCAATAACTGGTTTAATTCTGTTAAAGCTACAGGCAGAATTAGTGCTGGAGTTTTTGGCCTCTCATAAGTGACTCCCTTTAGAGGCTTTAAGGTTACAGTACATAAGTGGTGTGTAGACTTTCATCAAGGCCCAGAGTTCTCTCTGGTCAAGTCATGTGGTCAGCAGTGACTTATAGCTTATGATGATAATCATGATTCTACAATAGTACTACTGTGGCAAATGCCTCAACACAGCACTCTACACTTGGAGAATAGTATCAATGAGTAAGTAGATAATGACTTGAAGAGCTAGCTACTTACTGTACTTGTTGATTTGGGTGATTTGTGAGTAGAGGGTAATGGCCAGTGTTAGATAGATAGGGTCAAAGCCTGGAAACAAAGTCAGGAGAGATTAAGGGGGTGTGGGTCAAGAGGGGTCAGACAGTCTGGGAGCCGGAGGAGGAAGAGGCACCTGAGTGACAAAGTGAAGCACCTAAGCAGCAGATTAAATGCCAAAGTACGTCAGTCTTTTCCAGGGCAGCCCATGCTTACTGAAGTTAAAGAGTGTTAGATTAAGTGCTAAAGACGGATTGTTATCCCCATACATTCAGGCTCCAGTCGCGGTGGAAACAGCCATAGGCTCTTACCTCTGCATGGCGCTAGAGAGCATCCTGACTCCTGCAGTGCGCGAAGGGAAAGGGTCGCCGGCCATATCCACAAAGGGCCGGCGTGGGTGCACGCTTTTTGTTCTGGCCAAGAAGTAACACATCTGATTCAATAAACTAATCAAAGTCTTTACTGAATATTGATTAATTTAATCAGGCGTGACACTGCTTGGGGGGGTGGGAAAGCTTGCACTCACTGACCCTTTTGCGGATAAGACCTGCATCAGTGGGAGTTAATAGCTGCTAAGGTAACATTACACCATGTTGCAGGTATTAAAGAGTATGGAATGCTCCATTTCGTGATGGTTCGATGAAGGGACAAGCCGGGTTTAGACAGGTGGGGCTTGACTTATACACTTTAAGTGGATATGTGACTTAATGCCCAACAGTGACGTAGCATTTAGCCTCTGGATGTTTCACAGCACTGTTTACCTCTCGGTCCTAGGCCCAACACTCAGTCTATATTGTTGTGATTAAGACATTATTATAAACAGTAGTAGTGGTCCGGTGTGGCTCAGTTGGCAGAGCATGGCGGTTGCATTGCCAGGATTGTGGGTTTGATCCCTGCGTGGGCCACCCGTATGAAAATGTTTGCACGCATGACTAATTTGGTTAAAAGTGTCAGCTAAATGGCATATATTATATTTTGCATATTTTCAATGAGCCTCCCACAAGAAACTCCTTTACTGCCCATGACATCGATAAGCAGGCAGAATTGTACACCAGACAACAAAGATTTGTGATTTCATTAGATACAGTACTGTACACTGACAAACAACCATCTGTGGAGTAACATGGGGATGTTTCTAAGCCTAGATGTTTGCAGCTTGCTCATTAGACCAGTTGAATTTACATTTAGGCAGAGACTGGTCTGGGTGGATGAGGTATCCTATGTCAGCGAAGTTTAAATGGGTCAGAACAACAAGCAGAAGTTACGTGTTTATCTTGTATTTATCTACTCCTGCTATATACTGAACATAAATATAAATGCAACATGTAAAGTGTTGGTCCCATGTTTCATGAGCTGAAATAAAAGATCCCAGAAATGTTCCATAAGCACAAAAAGTGTATTTCTCTAAAATGTTGGCCACAAATTTGTTTACGTCCCTGTCAGTGAGCATTTCTCATTTGCCAAGATAATCCACCTGACAGGTGTGGCATATCAAGAAGCTGATTAAGCAGCATGATCATTACACAGGTGCACCTTGTGCTGGGGACAATAAAAGGCCACTCTAAAATGTTTTGTCACACAGCACAATGCCACAGATGTCTCAAGTTTTGAGGGAGCATGCAATTGGCATGCTGACTGCAGGAATGTCCACCAGAGCTGTTGTCAGAGAATTGAATGTTCATTTCTCTACCACAGACCATGTGTAACCACGCCAGCCCAGGACCTCCAGCTTCTTCACCTGCGGGATTGTCTGAGACCAGCCACCCGGACAGCTGATGAAACGGAGGAGTATTTCTGTCTGTGGGGAAAAACTCATTCTGATTGGCTGGGCCTGGCTCCCCAGTGGGCGGGCCTTGCTCCCAAGTGGGTGGCCCTATGCCCGTCCTAGGCCCACCCATGGCTGCGTCCCTGCCCTGTAACTCGGTAAAGTCGTTGATATTGTTGCATGTTTTTGTTCAGTATATGTACAGTAAATAAAAAATATATATTATTATTGTAAAGGATACTGTTCTTGTTTTAAGCATGGAGTAGTTGAACTAATAAGTTGATTAAGTTAGATCATTAACATTGGCAATCCATTTCCCTTACACACTAATGACCAATAGGAAGAAGTGAAATGGATTTGCAAATATAAAGAAATGTCAGTGTTAAAGTGAATCAACTTTTTGAAGTTTTAGCTAGTTTTCAACTTCCCTAAGCTGTTGTAATTTCCTACAAACAATTGTTTTATTTGTTTGCTGGTTATTTAGCAACCTCCAAAATCTCCTAGCTAGCATTTTCAGAAAATGTAGCAATGCTAATAGAAACGGATTGTATCAATTAGCGTTGCAACATGGTGAAAGAGCTCTGCATTCCACACCGCTGATTTGGAACCACTATTAGTATCTAGGCTAGGATCCTAGATGTTCTTATGTTCTTACCCACCCGTATGATGTACAGGAAATGGTTGAGGGAATTTGACCAATGATCAAGGGACTGTAGATAAACTTTCAGTTCAGCAGTCCCTGTTGAAATACATTTGAAGAGTTTCATTCCAAAACGCTATATATCAATTTTCAGAAATGTTGGTAAATTAACTTTTATTGTTTAAAGAAATTATGAAAGAGATTGGTGTGTTTTTTTCACTGTCTAATCATGGCATGGGGTTGTTCAACGACAGACATGTATTTGTTTAAAATCATTTGATAGTTTAAATTCAGAGAGACAAATAATCATGTTTTCTTTGCAAAATTCTATATATCCACCTCACTCAGTAGTACTGCTAGGCTTTACACAGTCAAATGTAACAAATAACTATATTTTTTATAAAGAAATGTAAAAAAAAATGTAAGTGTTTGTGCATTTCTGATAAATCATTTCTGTGTTCTATTCATGTGCTGTTCTAATAACCAATTTCTGTGTTCATGCAAGTGGCTGACTGTACAAATCACTCCTATCAGTAGCAGTACGCCCAGACCGTGTTTTGAGAACAAACTAAAGAGAGGTGAGGTGTTGGTCTATCACATGTTATGAAACAGTATTGGTCGGTCACATGAACGAAACAAAACGGTAATGATTCATTAATTATGCTAAATCATGCAAATATAACTTGTCTGTGTATAGCCGTATATAAGACAACTGCTGGGTCTGCCCAGGCAGAGCTTCTGATTGACGTGTACTATGGTGCATTGAGTTGGTTGGAACCTCTCCAGCGCGCTGACAATAAACAATGACTAATTTAAGATTGACTTCGAGTGTCCCTGTGTAAGAATTTCCATGACAATACATGACATCAATATTTGTTTTTTACAAATTAGATATATAACTCAATATGAGATCTGTTAGTAAACATTTACATTTGACATTTTTGTCATTTAGCAGATGTACTTATCCAGAGCAACTTACAGTAAGTGCATTCATCTTAAGACAGCAAGGGGGTGACAACCCCATATCACAGTCAAATATACAAAAATATTTCAAAAAATCTAATTTTCATACACATCAAAAATCTATTAATGAAAAATCTGAGAACAGTAAATACACTATATATACAGAAGAATGGTCCATACTGAAGAGCTCAGTGACTTTCAACGTGGCACCGTCATAGGATGCCACCTTTCCAACAAGTCAGTTTGTAAAATTTCTGCCCTGCTAGAGCTGCCCCGGTCAACTGTAAGTGCTGTTATTGTGAAGGGGAAACGTCTAGGAGCAACAATGGGTCAGCCGGGAAGGGGTAGCCCACACAAGCTCACAGAATGGGAACACCGAGTGCTGAAGCGTGTAGCGTGTAAAAGTAATCTGTCCTCAGTTGCAACACTCTCTACAGAGTTCCAAACTGTCTCTGGAAGCAACGTCAGCACAATAAATGTTTGTCGGGAACTTCATTAAAAAAAAAATCATGGCCCGAGCAGCTGCACACAAGCCTAAGATCACCATGCGCAATGAAAGAAATTACAACAAATAAATAAATAATGCAAGCATTTCGCTACACCCGCAATAACATCTGCTAAACGTGTATTTGACTTAACATTTTATTTGATTTTGAAAAGCTTGGAGCAGTGGAAACGCGTTCTCTGGAGTGATGAATCAAAGTTCACCATCTGGCAGTCCGACGGATGAATCTGGGCTTGGCAGATGTCAGGAGAACGCTACCTGCCCCAATGCATAGTGCCAACTGTAAAGTTTGGTGGAGGAGAAATAATGGTCTGGGGCTGTTTTTCATGGTTCAGGGTAGGCCCCTTAGTTCCAGTGAAGGGAAATCTTAACGCTACAGCATACAATGACATTCTAGATGATTCTGTCCTTCCAACTTTGTGGCAACAGTTTGGGGAAGGCCCTTTGCTGTTTCAGCATGACAATGCCCACGTGCAAAAAGCGAGGTCTATACAGAAATGGTTTGTCGAGATCGGTGTGGAAGAACTTGACTGGCTTGCACATAGCCCTGACCTCAACCTTGAACATCTTTGGGATGAATTGAAACACCGACTGCGAGCCAGGCCTAATCGCCCAATATCAGTTCCAACATCTAGTGGAAAGCCTCCCCAGAAAAGTGAAGGTTGTTATAGCAGCAAAGGGGGGCCAACTCAATATTAATGCCCATGATTTTGGAATGAGATGTTCGACAAGCAGGTGTCCATATACTTTTGGTCATGTACAGTAGTGTACCTTGTGAGCTTAGCTCAATCGTCGTACCCCATCAGAACCCAAAATATACGCTTGTTTTACTCCTTTGTTTGTAAACAATGAAATTGTAAACAAACACTGTGTAGCCTGAAAACATGGTTAAAACTATCATTTTTATCTCATGGATGGTCAGTACTTGCTTCCATAGCTCTGCATATGAATTTCAAAGTGATTATATTTTTCCAGCCCCATCCCTCAGCTATTTACCAAAACAATGGCGGGGTGTCCGCTTTGTTGTGGTTTGAACTGCAGATTGCCCTTTAATTGCTCTGGATCCCAAGATTCCCCAATCCCATTGCTTTTACAGTTAGGAGTTGAATGTACTGTTCATAGGCTGACCTTTTAATTGGGGAGTTTTCCTGGTTCTTGGTAGTTCTGTCAGTTGGATGGGAATGGGGCTCAGGGACAAGCCAAGCCAAACAGGTTTTCGGGGAAATGCTAAAATTGTTCAATCCTGAGGAGTGGAACTTGGAGGGGGTATCACGTGCACTTCCCCTGTACTCACACCCCCTTCACCCCCTCTACTGCCAACCCAGCTCTCCATCCCCCATCCATCTCCTCAGTAAGCTGACACAGCGCGTTTAAGCGTTAGCTGCTTTGTCTCTAATAGGATGAAGCAGACTTACATTGTCATCTGATAAAACTAAGCAGCTTGATAACTGCGCTGCTCCTTCTTAACCAATTTGTACTCAATTAGGATAATTAGGAAACAAGCGAGGAAGGACCGAAAATGTATTAACATGATAAGATAACTGAGCCCCCAAACCCCAAAGAAGTCGAATCTGTAACTGTGATCTGTCAATCATATCATGATATGGATATGATCATGAACAATATAAATATGTTCAGCAATATGTTTAACATGATCGAGATGGCACGTAATAGCGTTGTCACCATGTTTGTTTACTGGTAATGGGTAAAGTGCTTACCAGGTGATCCAGGTATTTCCATATCATCCTCTTGGCCTCAACCCTCTGGATGTTGCCAGGAAAGGGTGCCTGCAGTCTGCAGCATGTCCATACCTGTCCACACGTGAGGTGCCTTGCCCTGTGGCATTCAGCAGCCCTAATGAGCATCCTCTGCAAGGAATTTCCTGAAAAGCTTCTCACCAACAGGATGATTCCTTCCTGGAATTAAGGTATCATTTCACTAAGTCCATTAGCCATTAGCGCCCCGTTTCACAGGGCAAGGCCTCTATCACCTGTAACCACAGATGCAAAGAGGTGACGCATATGGCTGGTGGGCCATTCCAGATGCTAGCTGGTTATATCAAACACCTGAAAAAGAAAAGAAGAGCCTCATACTCTAGGAGCTCAGATTCAATAGTTTTATAACCAACGTTTCGACAGACAAGCTGTCTTCAACAGGATATACTGTATGTCAAACACCAGCATACTCAAGTTATGATCAGACCTGTAACCTTCAGGTTTTTGAAAACCCTCAGAAATCTGCATCGTGATCATGTTCTGCAGAATGCAGGTCTTAAAGGGAGCAGGCCAACACATTCTCATGACTATACCTGCAGACTGAAAACACACCCCACAACAATGATCATCCAACAAAATGACTACTGTGCATTATGAAGCAGATGGTCAGATTTGTACTGCAACAAAGCCCATGTTGAATGTGAAATTTTGACGTGATTCTCAGTTTTCCAACATCTAGTCTTTTCACAATCTGTAGTTCTGCAGAAGTCTCGGGAGAATACTAAACCTGTTCCTAGAAGAACCGTGCTTTACCGTGCCAATTTGGATAGGCAACGAAGGACACCTGTCTATTCAATCTGCTTTGTTTAATAGGTAATTTCTTGACGTCATTAAGACATTACGAGTGAGCTCCCAGTCTCTGATTACCACATCTCCTCAGATTAACAGGACCGTGGTGAGGCTTGTTGGTTTCTCTAGTCATCTCATCCTCAGATTAGCTTGTCCTTCAAGGTCAAAGATACAGTATAAACACACAAATCTAATGTAAGTGCCCTGGGTTGGCTAATATTCAACGGGGCACTGAACATTGTTGTTGTTGTTGCAACTGTGTTGCATAATAATGATGTAACTCTTTTCTTATCTCTTCTAAGTAGAGATTGTCGGTGTTGTTTTAAAAAGGTCCCCTGGTTACGTCTCCGTCTAACACACCGTTGCACTTTTGAGTATTTCAAGAATCTCTGTTGCCATGTCAGCATTCAACAAATGGAAATGAATGGCAAACCAAAATGAACTGCAAATGCATCCAACAAGTTTGTAGAGTTACAAGCTTGATGTAGTCATTGCATGATAGGAATATGGGACCAAATTCTAAACTTTTGACGAGTTTATTTATAAGAATCTTTAGACTGCCCAAAGAAAAGAAAATAGAACTTGGTGGTACTCATTTGAAGCAAATATGACAACATAAACATAAACAATGGAGTAATAGGTCCTTAGTTGTCGATTATGACAAGGTACGACAATTGTACTAATTTCATTAAGGTATGTCTTGACTTGACATTACTCTCACTCGACCAATTAATTAATTGAACTAACTTTGTCACACTTTGGTATTGTAATTACTGACCTAAGTAGGTAAAATATTAAATAGCTACAATGGAGTAACGTGATCTGGTTAAAAACATCCAAACCAAATTACCTTTCAATTGCATGTTGGACTGTGACGCTGAATTAAATTGAGAATTTGAAATCAGAAACGGCCGATACGGCTTCCCCGATACAGCTCCATGTAGTCCCCACTCAACGAGCTGTATAAGGCCATAAGCAAACAAGAAAATGCTCATCTAGAAGCAGCACTCCTAGTGGCCGGGGACTTTAATGCAGGCAAACTTAAATCCGTTTTACCTCATTTCTACCAGCATGTCACATGTGCAACCAGAGGAAAAATTATTCTAGACCACCTTTACTCCACACACAGAGACGCATACAAAGCTCTTCCTCGCCCTCCATCTGTCAAATCTGACCATAATTAAATCCTCCTGATTCCTGCTTACAAGCAAAAAACGAAAGCAGGAAGTACCAGTGACTCGCTCAATACAGAAGTGGTCAGATGACGCGGATGCTACGCTACAGGACTGTTTTGCTAGCACAGACTGGAACATGTTCCGTGATTCATCCAATGGCATTGAGGAGTATACCTCAGTCTCCAGCTTCGTCAATAAATGCATTGATGACATGGTCCCCACAGTGACCGTACGTACATTTCCAGAATCCATGGATTACAGGCAACATCCGCACCAAGCTAAAGGCTAGAGCTCCGCTTTCAAGGAGCTGGACACTAATCCGGACGCTTATAAGAAATCCTGCTATGCCCTCAGACGAACAATCAACCAGGCAAAGTGTCAATACAGGACTATGATTGATTCCTACTACACTGGCTCTGATGCTCATCGGATGTGGCAGGGCTTGTAAACTATTACGGACAACAAAGGGAAACCCAGCCACGAGCTGCCCAGTGATGCGAGCCAACCAGACGAGCTAAATGCCTTTTATGCTCGCTTTGAGGCAAGAAACACTGAAGCATGCATGAGAGCACCAGCTGTTCTGGACGACTGTGTGATCACGCTTTCCATAGCCGATGTGAGCAAGACCTTTAAACAGGTCAACATTCACAAAGCCTCGGGGCCAGACGGATTACCAGGATGTGTACTCAAAGCATGCGCGGACCAACTGGCAAGTGTCTTCACTGACATTTTCAACCTCTCCCTGGCCGAGTCGGTAATACCTACATGTTTCAAACAGACCACCATAGTCCCTGTGCCCAAGATAGCGAAGGTAACCTGCCTAAATGATTACCGCCTTATAGCATTCACGTCGGTAGCCATGAAGTGCTTTGAAAGGCTGGTCATGGCTCACATCAACACCATCATGCCAGAAACCCTAGACCTACTCCAATTTTCATACTGCCCCAACAGATCCACAGATGACGCAATCTCAATCGCACTCCACACTGTCCTTTCCCACCTGGACAAAAGGAACACCTATGTGAGAATGCTGTTCATTGACTACAACTCAGCGTTCAACACCATAGTGCCCACAAAGCTCATCACTAAGCTAAGGACCCTGGGACTGAACATCTTCCTCTGTAACTGGATCCTGGACTTCCTGACGGGCCGCCCCCAGGTGATAAGGGTAGGCAACAATACATCCGCAACGCTGATCCTCAACACTGGGGCCCCTCAGGGGTGCGTGCTCAGTCCCCTCCTGTACTTCCTGTTCAACCACGACTGCGTTGCCAAGCACAACTCCAACACCATCATTAAGTTTGCCGACGACACAACAGTGGTAAGCCTGATCACTGACAACGATAAGACAGCCTATAGGGCGGAGGTCAGAGACCTTGCAGTGTGGTGCCAGGACCACGAACTCTCTCTCAATGTGAGCAAGACAAAGGAGCTGATCGTGGACTACAGGAAAAGGATGGCCAAACAGGCCCCCATTAACATCGACGGGACTGAAGTGGAGCGGGTCGAGAGTTTCAAGTTCCTTGGTGTCCACATCACCAACAAACTATCATGGTCCAAACACATCAAGACAATTGTGGAGAGGGCACGACAACACCTTTTCCCCCTCAGGAGACTGAAAAGATTTGGCATGGGTCCCCAGATCTTCAAAAAGTTCTGCAGCTGCAACATCGAGGGGCTTCCTGACCCGGTTGCATTACCGCCTGGTATGTCAACTGATCAGCATCTGACCGGAAGGCGCTACAGAGGGTAGTGGAATATGGCCCAGTACATCACTGGGGCCAAGCTTCCTGACATCCAGGACCTATATACTAGGCGGTGTCAGAGGAAGGCCCAAAGAATTGTCAAAGACTCCAGTCACACAAATCATAGACTGTTCTCTCTGCTACCGCATGGCAAAAAGTACCAGAGCTCCAAAAGGTTCCTTAACAGCTTCTACTCCCAAGCCATAACACTGTTGAACTAATCAAATGGCCACCTGGACCATTTACATTGAACCCCCCTCCCTTTTGTTTTTAAACTGCTGCTACTCGCTGTTTATTATCTATTCAAAGTCACTTTACAAATTACTTTGATTAACCTGTACCCTCGCACAATGACTCGGTACCGGTACCCCCTGCATATAGCCTCGTTACTGTTATGTAAATGTATTGTGTTGCCTTGTGATTAATTACATTTTTTTTACTTTAGTTTATTAGTAAATGTTTTATTTTTCTTGAACTGCATTGTTGGTTAATATGCTTGTAAGTAAGCATATCACGGGAAGGTCTACACCTATTCGGCGGATGTGACAAATAAAATTGGATTTGATTTGGTCACAATATGGCAGACAGAACAACTGATTTGGCCAGGGGCATTGTTCCTGAACAGCTTTTTATTCCTTTAAGTCAGGCAACCTAAAACGAATCAACATAGCATCTTAAACTTATCTTTAGATTTTATTGAGCTTTACAGAAGTCCAGCGAGGACATATAAATCCAAAAATTATTCCCTCGTTACGTCGAGATTACGACAAAAGTTGTTTTGTCGAGATCACAAGATAAACTTTATAAATAGGAGTGGACATATTGATGATAGATTGACAGCAGTGTCATAGTGCACCAGAGGCAGTAAGACTCTACAAATATCTAAGACCTTTGATTAGAGCACATATGTTGTAAGTAGCCATGTGCTAGTGTACAGGCCGGGGCCTTCGTATCAAAGCTCCAGCAATTAAAGGCAAACAATGGCAAACTGAGGAATGGATGAATGACGGAGCTGTCCTTCTGCCCCACGACATTTTGCCCTCCATTTGTGGCTGAAATTAAATATAAACTGTAGCCTACATGAATTGCTGGAGTATTTAGAAATCTCTAAATGTGATTCACTTCACCTGTTTTACTAGTTTTAATTTTGTTTTCTACTTTTTAATTGTTGTTTGTGACTGTGTTTTTGCTGCTATTGACAGGCCAACCTTCCTGTTAAAACTATTAAAGATATTAAAATAAATTATTATTGGTAGTCTGGTAAACTTTCATTGGTAGTCTACAACCAGAGACCTCAATGTTAACTTTTCTTTCACTGAACATTCCACATTCAATTCAATTAAAATAGTAGCACAACCACGCTTTTACATGTCTTAAAAATTGTATTTCATTGGAGCCAACACTGGAAGCTATCTATAACTGACATACATAAAACAATTTCTGCCTGGGTTAATCCACAATCAAAATAAAAATGGATGTGCTGATCCCATGGGCTCTGCCGCCTCAGCCATACTGTCAATTTATCATCAATACGTCCACTCCTATTTATAGAGTTTATCTTGTCCTGTCTACAAAAAAACTTTGTTATGTTGTGATCATGAGAAAATTATCTTGTGATCTCGACAAAACAACTTTTGTAATGTTGTGACCACAAAAAAAATATTTTGTGACATCAATAACACAATATAATTCTTTTTTTTAATTCACATGTCCTCTCTGGACTTCCTACAGGTCAGAGGAAATCTCTGGAAAAGTCCTTAATCTCATTAAAGGCAGGGTTGATCTCTGTGACACTCACCTCTCCAAGCCCAGCCAAGGTTTCAGAGTGGCCAACTGGTGCAAATACTCTCTTAAAACAACAGCAACCTCCCAAATGCCCCCATAGACACAGGAACATGTTTGTGTGACAAAATGTTACAGATGGACCAATATTAATTATGTTACTAAATAATGTAATTGTTTTTGTTTCATGCATTTTGTAAACTTTTTAGTCATATGCTAATCTTAATTTTGATTCCTTATCTATTATCACTGTGATTTATTAAAATAAACCACAGAAAATTGATTAAAATAGCGTTATGTGAAGAAATTCCATTAATTGTATCTATGTGTCATAGTGAATTAGTATATGTGGATTGACCATGATATGATCATGTAATGAACACTTGCAACAATTAGTCCAAGCCAATTGACACAATTTGGGTTAAATCCTTAATGAGCTGTTAAACAGGTCTGAGATCACTTGAATTGATCTGGTCACTAATTGTTTATTTTCTTTATTGGACATATTATGTCCGCCAGCCATCATACATTTTGTAGCTACAGGTTGTAAACATATTACTTTATGTTAATTATGCCTCATTACATAGGTGTGTTATTGATGTGTTTAATTGGACGTTTTACAAGTTCGGTATGACCACATCCAGTGTATTAATGTAATACATCCAGTGTATTATTTGAAAACATTATTTGTTACATGACTATTTGTTAATTGAGGTATATTTTCATTTATTGTTTTTAACCTCTCTCCAAGTTAAGCATATTTATTAACACTGTGTCCCCTGGCTGTGTATTTTGATTCTAAGTGTTAATTGCATTTAATTGCATTAGTTTTCCCCCATGTTTAATTCCCGTCATTAGTGATGGGTCATTGCTTGATTTACTACTTGCAATACTAATTGCCTCAAGAAGTAAAAGCTCCATGTGGATGACTGTCATTTGCTTTTCTGTTTTTCCATTGCAAACAAATAAACTGACGTGAAATACATATTGCTAATTATATTATCTGTCACTTTTCATGTTGCATAAATACATTTGAAATAAGTTGTAGCTGGATATTTACTTTGACTTCTGATTGAAGTTTAATATTAAAACATTTATTTTATCTATAATACTTTAAATTAATATTTACTCAAAATCGAAAGCTTTTCAAAATGTTTTAACAAATGTGTCAACATGAGTTCAGGTCTTCACGCTGTTTTCCATTCTCATGCACCATGTATAACTTGTCCCTACCAGAGTTTTTATGTAGTCTTTCTCTGGAATAATGAGGGGATTAGAGAAAACTTTCAGTCAGACCTTTGTCTTTAAAACAATAGATTTCTGAAAGAAAGTCTTGTCATGGCTTCATTAGCCCCAGCCTCCTCCTGTGGGGTGAATGTAAGCTACATTTAGTGCAATTACTTGACTAGAAAACAACTGTCAATCATTCTTAAAGGGGAAGGATTCCAATTAATAACCTCTTTAATCCGCTCATTTTATTTCCATTCACCAGCACCAGCACTAGGCTACTCTCTCTCTCTCTGCACTTTGAAAAGACTATAGCCTGCAACAAAACCACATTAGTTGTCAAGCTTGTTTTGTGCACACACGTTTTGTTGTGTTTTTCAGCGTATTATGCACATTGTTTTTGAAGAAAGGCTAGAGAGGATGCAAGGTAAAATAGACAGGGATTGAGATTTGCGCGGCTTTGGTGTGCAGCAGCCGGACAAGGGGCGTGAACTACCTCAGTAGTTGAAGTGAAGTGTTGGAGGAAACAGGTGGAATATTGACAGTTCAACTTCACGAGCTCACCACGTCATTTCTTCAAAGGTAGGTTCAAACCGCTATTACTCTGTTTTTGTGACATTTAGGCAACTATAAAAGAAAGGTTAACGTTTTATTAATCTTCGTCTAACATAATGTGTCTATATGACGTTTAAATCTGAGGAGATGGACACTGAAAGTGAGAATGTTGTTAGTATCGGAAACCATTGTTGTTTTCCACAAAGTATAGAATTATTTTACAGTGTCAGTTAAATACCAAATACAAATATTCTGCATTTTAAGGAGTATGCATTGTACGTTGTTTAATTTAATACAATAATGATATGCCTAATGCTTAAACATGTGCTCTTGAATATCATTCAACTATATTATATTGAATACAATAGAAAACAATGCAACAGAGCAAATGACACAACAGCATACAATACAATACAACTATGCAAATGTATAATATGTAGGGCATAATTTAATTGAGTTAATTTAACATTTGGTCCATTTAAGTTTTTGCATATTTATTCAGTAAAGAGTTTCTTACCTCTACTGTATAAAGCTATGTATTACAATTTCATGCTTAATATTTTACAAATTCATGTTAACAAAGATTTTGCCCCAAAGCAAAGTTTTTTTTTCTGTCAAATGTAACTTTTGTCCTAAACTTCAAGGTGTGGGCCTGTCTATGTCATTATAAACGTGTTAAATATAGCTATGTAAATAAGATATTTCAGAAAGTAATTTATCAACTTGTCTTTGATTAACAACAATTTCCACAAGGCAGGTCCTACAGGCCCTAGTTTTGTCGCACCTGGACTACTGCCCAGTCATGTGGTCAGGTGCCACAAAGAGGGACTTTGCAACTGGCCCAGAACAGTGCAGCACGGCTGGCCCTTAAATGTACACGTATATCTAACATTAATAATGTGCATGTCAATCTCTCATGGCTGAAAGTAGAGTAAAGATTGAACTCATCACTACTTGTTTTTGTAAGAAGTATTGACATGTTGAATGCACCAAGATGTCTGTTTAAACTACTATCACACAGCTCGGACACCCATGCATACCCCCAAGACATGCCACCAGAGGTCTCTTCACAGTCCCCAAGTCCAGAACAGACTTTGGGAGGCACACAGTACTACATAGAGCCATGACTACATGGAACTCTATTCCACATCAAGTAACTCATGCAAGCAGTAAAATCAGATTTAAAAAACTGAGAAAAATACACCTTATGGAACAGCAAACACACACATACAAACTCACATACCATGCACACTCTACACACACATACACCTGTATTGTGTATTGTAGTAGAGTAGTGGCTTGAAGGCACACTTAATGGATTGTGAAATCTGTTTTAATGTATTTTAATGTTCATTTTTTTTATTATAATGTATTATGCCTTAATTTTTGCTGGACCCCAGGAAGACTAGCTGCTGCCTTGGCTAATGGCGATCCATAATAAATACAAATACAGATTTTATTAGACATTATGTTAATGCTGTATAATATACTAAAGTCTATCACATTAATCACGTCTATCAATTTCATTGCACTCAATGTGCTTGGTAATGAGTTTATGCAATAGAATAAAGAGGCTCTGTCTTTTATCATCCGCTTTTGATTAATTGAATAATTATATTACGGCTCATTAAAAGATAAATCTCAGTGCAGATCCATATTCTGATAGACAACACATATACCATAATACCATTTAACTATTGCTGTATAGCACTTTATGACATCGGCTGATGTAAAAAGGGCTTTAGAAATTAATTTGATTGATTGATTGACTTAGTCCCCCCAAAATGTTTGCTGATATTTTGTTTATATTGAATTGATTATGTTAATACAATTATTGATTGTATGTTATAGTAGTGGTAGGTAGTACTAGTAGTATATGAGAGTGTTTGAGAATTTTGATGTGGCACTAGTAAATGGCAAAGACTCAAGACTGGCTTCTGATCATGTGATGACTTTGACTTTGTTTTGCAGGTGCACAGAACTTGTGGAGGACATCTCTTTAAAACTGATCCTTGGACCTGTTCCTTCACAAAGCCGAGCCAAGTCTACTTTTCCCCGCTAAAGGATAGAGAGAGCGTCCAAACGTTCAAATGCATTTATCACTGGATACCATGAGCATGGTGGACGACAGCTGCCTCTCGCCCAGTAACTTCCACGAGATGGTGAAAGGAGGGGGGGCGGCGATGGGCGGCCGCGTCCACAGCATTGATGTCATCCTGGGCTTCAGCAAAGACCAGGACCCCCTGCTCAGCCCATCTGGGGGCCCAGGGCCCCACAAAGTGGGCGTGGATGACCTGGGGGACCCTGGGAAGCAGGACCCAGCACACCCCTACGGGCACCTCTCAGAGCAGCAGTCCTACCATGGTGAGTCTCTTATAGGTGTGAGTTAAACACTCCACTGGGCATATTGTAATCACTGTTCTGATTCTGGGGCATTTATGGCCAGCACACTCTCTAAATGTACAGTATATGTTTGAGGCCAAAACACATTAAGACACAATTGATTAGCGCTTTGCTGGTGTTCATAAGTATTCAATCAAGCCCTCTCACTTCAAGCTTTGCTGCATTTGATAGGAACATGCTGCATGTAGGAAGCAGCTAGAGCAGGATGAGGTCAAGGAGACAGAAGATTGATTGTATTAAATGTACTGTATTGATAACCAAGGGGGACATTTTATTGTCACAGTCATACAATAAGACACATTACAGACTTCAAGTGCGGCATTAAAACACACAAAATCACATACAATCTAGATGGCAGGGGAAGACACCAAACAAATACATGATAATGTGTATTTCTCATATAATTCTAATTTTCATACCAACATTTAATGAAGTGGACCACAAAGTGTGTCGGAGGATCCTGTCTATGATGCCTGAACTTGCACACTTCCCTTTGTCTTTTAGTGATGTAATGATTAGCGGCTTTACTTAAGCCATTAAGACTTGATTATTTCCATTGCATCAATGCGTTGAGGCGGCGATGACCTCAATGGCTGCATTGGATGTAGCCTTGCAGAGAGTCTGGGTCGTTTCTCAACAGCTCACAGAATGAAACAGAACATTATATTGTATCTCTATGGGGGGCAGTAGATGACATGTGTCTGTACCTTGTAAACACTGTGAAATCATGCTGAGATTGAGAGATAAATCACAAAACAAGACGGTGAGGGGGTTTCGTCCCAAATCCCATCCCCTTGTGGAATTCCCCTAATCTTCTCTTGGACACAGATGAGATTTTACAGCGGTGCAGTTTCATTTCATTAACATTTCATCTCTGCATAAAATGTGATGTTTTTTAATCAATGGTAGTTTTTACATTCTGGTCACTATCTATGAGGTCATAAAAACAAAAGGTTTAGTGAAACACGTAGCACAAACCAGCATTTGATGACTCATGAAATTACAAAGTAATTGGAAGTGTCTTATGACAGTGTTGGTTATTATAAAATTAAGATCAAACCACTGTTCAACCAGTGCAACAGCAATGGCTAAATGATTGTTTGTTTCCACTTAATATTCAGCACAAATTTACATGTCCTTAACACATAACTGACTTGTTAGTCATCCCTGTTCCGTCTGAATGGGCATTTTGTACTACTTCGCATCACTTTGTCCCCTCCACATTGAGGTTTTCTGCTGGACTGTAAACATGATGAGGTCTTTAGACGGGCGGTTCCGACAGGCTGACAGGCAGGGAGCTGGTCACTGAACCCAGCCTGACCCCTCCATTGTGCCACTATGGGCATTGTCGTAGGCTGTTAATGAGAGATAGATCAATGGACCCAAAAATCCTCCTAGCTGCCCCTGTCTGGGAATTGAAGGTGTTTTGCTTGGATTTCTGTCCTGATTCTATCAAGCACTGGTTTGATATGGAGATCCATTTAGCAAGGTTTGGGTTTGTTAGTTCTTACTCGTCATGGGTTTCAACTGGGTTGGGCTAGCCATATTTAGTTTGGTGATTTCTTTCATTTCTTTCAGGTTTTTGCTAAGCATTGTGAAGTAATGGTATTCATAGTTGGGGTCGTGACCTGGTCGCCAAAATTTAAATCATAATTGAAGGTTGTTTGTTGATGTATAAATCGAAATGTACAGATTTTTAAGATTGTGTTTGGTTGGGGTGAGGTCTCGAGAAATTATTGGGAAAAAAATGGGGTCCCCAGAAATTCTGGGAAAAAAGTTTGAATACCACTGCTGTAAAGTGAAACACCCAAAGAGTCCCTATCCCTCCATGTGCTATACAGTTATGTGGTCAATGGAAACTGGTCATGAATATCACCCACAATACCAACCCAAACTGACAAACTATTACTTTTATGTGAGGGACAAATGACAGAATTGACAAGAGAGTAATGTTACCATTATGAAGTAATATTTCAAATGGTGTCAATAAAGGCTATCATTTTGAAGTGTCCCAATAGATAATGTGTTTACCATTAATTAGTTATACCGTACAGGACTAGTGCACAGATCACTGCTATGATGGCAGATGCGTAGACAGAGCAACTGATCTGATGGTCATCTTTGTGCCCAATATAATTTGATTACCCTTTGGATAATTCTAATTCAACAGCCACGTTGACAGCGTTTTATGGCTTTACCTTGTATTGTTTACAGTATTTTCCTGATTATGAAACTGATACAAATGAAGGTCCTACGTAGATTAGAGTTAAGTAAACATGGAAGCTATCAGAGGAATTAACAGGCTGCATCTGTTTCCCTCTGAGGATTAGTGGAAACCTGCAGTGAAAGCCTTAGCAAGTCAGCGCCGTGTATGCTGTTCATGTATGCTGTTCATGTATGCTTCGTTACAAGGCAGAAGGACAATCTACATGTCTTTAGTTTGCATGCGTAGAGTAAGACACAACTTCAGCTTTATTGGCCTACAGTAGCCCATTGTTGCAGGTGTCAAATGTGTGCGTCCTGGGAAGTTTTCAGAACAAACAAGTTATTAAGGGGTTGTGTAGCTCATTTGAATATTCCATGTTTTCAGCTTTTGTCAACCCCTAACTCTTCAACAGCTAGACCATTCCTCACTGTATTTTTCCTCTTTTCCCATTTCAATGATTTTTCATTCACGTTGGCCTTTTAATTGTGAAGAATCCCTGTCTAGCTAAGGCAGATATGTTGATTAGACATAACATATGGCTATTGATGATAGGACAGCCTAAAACCAGCAGTTGTCTAACAAGCCAATGATACTTAACTACGTAAAGCTTCACAAAGAACAACTTACCTTTGCAAAAAAAGCCAAAGAAGCTTGTTTGGTTAAATCAAAAGGAGTCAAAGTAACTTTGTCGATGGATTCATCTAATGTGAATCTCTTCTCTCTCTCGTACGGGCTCTACAGATTCAGGACTGTACTCAGACAAGTGTGATGGGGAAATGAGTGATCTGAGGAAGAGTGTGGACAGCAATGGAGGGAAAAGTCCAGAGCCCTGCGAGGAAGAGCAGCCCAAGAAGAAGCACCGACGCAACCGCACCACCTTCACCACGTACCAGCTGCACGAGCTGGAGCGGGCCTTCGAGAAGTCTCACTACCCCCGACGTGTACAGCCGTGAGGAGCTGGCTATGAAGGTTAACCTGCCTGAAGTCAGAGTTCAGGTAGGTTTGTCCACCACCACTTTTATTGGTACTGTGCTATGCCCTGGTCAACTCCTCTGACTTTCTTGCCAATCATTGTGACTAGGAGTGGGCTCAAATACTAACACCTCTGATCAGGTGCAACCTTGATCCAATGTGAATTCAGCCCCCAGGTAAATTGATTGAAGCTGAATATCAATCATCAATCAAATGTATTTATAAAGCCCTTTTTACATCAGCAGGTGAATTAAATGGTTAAAGGGCTTATGTTTTCTAATGAAAAACCTCAGTGGGTCAGAAATACCTTCTCTGAATCGCTAGATGATAATGGTGAGTGACGATAGGACATCTTTACTGTTGGGCAGATTTCTAGATCCTCAGGAGCTTCAAGGTCACTCACAGCAGGCGTTACACTGTAACTACAGACAAGTAACAAAGTAAGCTGTGTCCTGCCCACACAAGCTCAAGTCTCTGGTTGTCTGAGGGCAAACATAAGAAGGTTGTCTTAGCAGGGCATAGTGCAGAAAAAAGGGCAAGGTCTTATAGCAGAATCTAAGGGCAAAGACTTAAAGCACGACAAAATGACACAGTAGGTATGGATGAAGGTCGAAATGATTAAGATTGGTCAGTACAGTTAAAATACTCTGTACTGTAAATACAACTATAGCTGTTTTTCACGAAGCCCCCGGGGCAATTGATTGGAGCACATTACAATTAATGTAGACAAAATGTAGAAATCCAAAATACTTACCATTCAAGAATACCATCGCTCAATTTGTTGATGATTATTTATTTAGATGGTTTACTTGAATAGAGATGGATGCAGTTAAAACATATTATGGACTACCTGCTGAGGGGTGACGTCTTACTGTAGGTCTTGAACATGCTCCACATCAGCAGATTATGCCCATAGGTGCTCTGAGACTCCAGTAGGTACCATACTTTAAATTAAGACAAGTGTCACTGTCCAAACCTTTCTGACAATGGCTCAGGTCCCAGGTTTTCTAGGGACATCCCAAAAAATGTGCAAGACAGCAATGCAAAGGGGGCTAAGTCTTAGAGCAGGTCAAAACAAGGACAACACTGAAGGTCTCAGAACAATTCAATTTAATGATTCTTTATTTATGAGGATACTAAGAAACCAAAATAGGTAGCTTGATAAAGCACTACTCTAAACCCATTTGCTACCAGTTGGAATGATCTGTGCTGTAAATACTCTGGACTATAAATCCAAACCCTCTGCCTTCCTCTAGGTATGGTTCCAGAACCGCAGAGCCAAATGGAGGCGCCAGGAGAAGATGGACGCCAGCACCATGAAGCTGCATGACTCGCCCATGCTCTCCTTCAACCGGCCACCCATGCACAGCAACATGGGGCCCATGAGCAACGCCCTCCCACTGGACCCCTGGCTGACCTCCCCTCTGTCCAGCGCCACCCCAGTTCATACCATCCCAGGTTTCATGGGCCCAGGACAGGGCCTGCAGGGTGGCTACCCCAGCCACAGCTTCCTCAACAGCCCTCCACCCATGGGCCAGGGGATGCAGTCCATGGCACCACCCCCATACCAGTGTTCTGGTCCCTTCACCGACAAATACCCAATGGAGGACGTGGACCAGAGGAGCTCCAGCATCGCCGCACTGAGAATGAAAGCCAAGGAACACATCCAGTCCATGGACAAAACCTGGCAGCCCATGTGATGGTCTGAGGAGGGCTATTGCAACTGTATTTCCAGTCATGATTGGTGTTTTGGGCCATGATAATGGCTTTTTTCACACAACAGGATTACAGTGATGGCACCAACAAATGCTCAGTTATGACTGATGATATATCTAAGATTTCCAACACCAGTGACATTTCTACCCTTTGTCAGCACTAGAATGGTTCTTGGTCTCTTTTTTGATTTCCATACTAGTGATGTGAAAGATTGGAAGTTGATGCATATTTTGTGTGCCACTATTCAGAAAGGTTTTTAATCTGGATCCCATGACACAGAATGTCAAGAAAGGCCTCGCAAAGGTAACTCCACAAACATCCATTTTCCAAAAGGACTGCAACGACTGCTCAAATTCACTAGGTTATGATGGAATACTTTTTTTTTTTTTTTATGAACTTTTATGAAGCAACTGGAACAAGGATTCCACTGGACACTAATTGCCCTTTATGGCAACTTTTAGATTTTGATCCTTATCTAAAAGTTTGGATTTCATAAAAAAGGCAACAAATACTTCCTTCTCAGTAATTCTGTAAAAATGCAAACACTGTACACTCTAGTCAGGTTTTGGGCCAGACCTAATGGTGATGTTAGCTAAAGAGCTATAACCATTATTGCTTGTAACAAAGCACAATGCAATGTCTCTATAGCTCAGACCACAACTTATCCAGCCACTGAGCCACTTGACACAGAAAATCCCAAAGAGTATTGGGTATTTTAAGTTTGGAAAACAGATCACTCAGCCTGTCCATGTGTTAATTTTGTTACTCAATAGTCTTTTATTTTTTGCAAGAGTACTTTTAATGTTTTTGTTCTTTGCTGTTAACCATGAGTCAAATAATAAGTATACACCAACTCATGTCCCCTCCAAATCCTTTCATAAAAAACATTCTGTAGAGTGTACACACACGGTCACATTTAACTCTGCAAATTAAGGTTTGTGTATTTTCCTAATTAATCCAATTGTCTAATTTATCATGAATTTTACAGGTCAATTAACCAGTAATTCTCTCAGTATTTGTGAATGGCCATGCCATGTCTCCCATAATAGTAGTTGAAGGTTGCGGCAGTATGAATCACAATGTCTATGACCCTGAAACACAGAATCATTCATCCAGTTATGATGGTCAGGTTATTTCAACACCTGGAGAAAAAGGATACCACAGCCACCTCGGATGAAGGGGAAACACTACATTTCTGTCTGTCTTAACTGCAGTTATAGTGGAGAGCCTCTGTCCACACCGTGAGTTGTGGGGTCATGGTTGAGATATCCTGGCTCAGGCTAGAGGGAGCTTTCAGCTGGAGATGCGTAAAGAAATCTGTCCCGCTACTTCATTTGAGAAGACATGAACACCTTTTAACACCCAATTAACATCTATGAAAGCGATTTACTCCTAGTCTTCATTGACTTGATGATGATTGATGGTTGCCCTGAGACTAACTTCAGACTGCAAACACACATGTCGATATACACACTATAGACTGCACACACACTGATATCAACACCTTCTTTCACGATAGTGCTGGTAGGCCAAACAATGTAAGGCTCTTCTTTCTTGAGAATTGTTCTTGAGGAGTGCTACATATTAAAAGCCAATCTCTGAATTTGATGGTACCCTCAGTGTGTGACATCTTGATTCTCTGAGGAAACAATATCTGTTTTAGTAATTTTTTGGAGAGCTGCTAAACATGTTTGGGTCAGTCGAAAAGAGTGATCTATGGCGTAAGCCTCCTACAGTGAGAAGGGAAGCCAGGAGACCTCCCTGTCACACAGAAGGGGTGGGAATAGGACAGGGGGACAGAGCGAAAGAGGCCACTGAAGTAACCTTTTTTTTTGCCTCAGTGGCTGTTGGAGAAGAAAACGTGTTGGCAGCTTGGCCTTCCGTCACTGTGTGTACGTGCAGAGCAGCAGAAGGAGAACGGTCTGATGTGTCACCCTACATAGTTTCCTCTTTGTTCGGCACAATTGATCCAAGCCATCTTCTTTGTCTAAAGTTTGAGGGGGAAAACGGTCACAGACTGCACTAAATAGGCCTCTGTAGCGAGACCCCGGGAAGGAAAAAAGAGCATGAATTGTCTATTCTGGCATATGTCAAAGAGATACTACATGGGGTGTACGGGTCCATTGTGGCATTATGTTTTGATAATGACTATATGCATATTTCATATGGTTTATGTTTGGTAAAAAAGACAATCTTCAACCAGCTCTGTATACTGCACATTGTTAAATGATAACGTGTCATATCAAGGGCTACATAGGATTAAACATTTCTGATGTAAAATAATTTAGCATTTTGATTTTGACAATACTTTTACCAGGTAAATATTATTTATCCTATTGCAATGTGCGAAGGGTAACATGTAATTACTATTATTACAGTGATAGTGTGTAGACTATCACAATATGGAGGAAATAAATTCCTTTACACAAAAGTGGAATTGTTGTAGCATTTGTTTTGAAAGGAAACTCAAAATGTCTCTGCTGCCGGACATATGATTAGTTCAGAGTAACAGAGTAGAACTGTTTAAAAAAGTTGCCACAGAATTGTCAGTTCATCCAACTTACTGTTTGACTGGAGTTTACAAAGTATTTGTATTGTGTTACTGCAGATATAAAACTGTTTCTTTGTCATAGACAGTAAAAGCCCCATTGGTCAATACGCAAAGTAATATTCAGTTGTTTTACTGATGTGTTATGGGATTCTATGCTCACCTCTCACGCTCAGCATTGTTGATTTGCTAATTATGACATATTAAATGGGCTGTTCTTTTTTTTTCTAATTTACTTGCAGTTGTCTAGTTTTTATGTTATCAGTGCATACTCTTTAGCTGTTAACTCTAGTCAGGTATTTTCAGGACCTCACACCCAACATAGAAACAGGGTTAGTTTGAACATTAAACAATATGTTTAGAAATGTTTGTTCCTCATGTGATACTGGGACCAAGAATAAGCCAAAGTTTAGATACAACAAATATAAAAAAATGCACTAGAAACTTGAGAAGTTTATTTTAGGTTTATATCTGAAAATATACAGGACACTTTTTATTTCCCCGTATAGATATCCTATTTGTTACATGTTCTAGTTCTGTTACTGTTCACTTTTATTTTGTCTGAAATGTTGATGTCCATGTTCTAGAAAACTTTAATATCTACTTAAAAAATAAACAAATCTAGTTTGATAGAATTGTTGTCTTCAGTCTCCTTTATCATATCTACTCTATAAATCCACTGACTGTGAATATCTATCTACTGTAAATCTCTGAATATAAATTGTTGGCTATAGGACGGTATCTGAAGTATAGTATTAGGCCTACTGTAGTATGTGAAGGATAGAGATAGGATCTGACACAGTGAAGAAGTAGCCTCTCTTCGTCCCAGCCCCCTCCTCTCCTCTTCCCTGGTCCCTGGCTGGTGGCATGGTGCCAGCCCGTTAGGAAGATGAGGCTCCAATCAATCAGGCTCCCAGGGGGGGGCCCCAGCCACAGGGCCCGCTGCTCGCTAATTGCCCCTGGGCGCTGCCGCTGCAGCACATGTTCACAGTGGGCTGTACCTGCCGCGCTTGCCTCTCCAGCATGTGAACCACACTCCCGGACAGATGGAAGCCCGGGAGGACCTCTCACCAGGGGCCATCTGGGGCCAAAACGTGAACAGTGAACACAACAGTGTGGGGAATGTAAAAACAAAAACATGATTTTCCTCTGAATATTCTTTTTGGATCTGTGTGTGTTTGTAACTACCTGGTGTTTTTTTGTGGAAGTAATTTAATGACAGATTATAAACTAAACTGTGTTGTAGAAAGTGTTAGGACCTCTCACATTTGGCAGACAAACAATTAAGCAATCACACTTTAACCTTCAGAATATAGTTTCTCTCATCAGTAAAGAACAGCTCACTGCACACGTGCTGCTATATTGTTATTGGAGATCCAATCTAAACAGTGTTCTCCCAGAGCCAAACAAACAGCACTCTGTGTGGATTGCCATGGGAGGACATGGACATCCTAATCATGAGGGGATGGGTGGGTGGGGGGACAAGAGAGAGGGAGTGTAAGCAATAGAGAGAGAGAGAGAGAGAGACACAGAGACAAAATGTAAGTGTGGAAGCGAGAGAGAGAGAAAGCAAGAGAGAGAGAGCGAGAACAGGGTGGGAGTAGAGAGGGTGGGAGTAGAGAGGGTGGGATGGCTGCTCATCAGGGTTAATGATGTAGAAAATCCCCCAATTAGAGCCTTTTCCTGCGGGCCAGGATGAGTTCAGAGCGGGGTCCTCTGACAGCTCAGGGATTAGTGCCTGGGCCAGGCCGGGCCTGAGCAGACACTGACTGCTGGACATCTTGGCCGGGGCCGGGGTAGGCATGCGTTGCGCTGGAGTGAGTGGCACAAAGAAAAGCATGGGAAAAGAGCAGCAGATCAACATAGAAGCATTTGTTGGGCTCGCTGTGCGAAATCCAACCATCTCCAATTCCATTCTCATTCTGAATCAGGGCCAACACAGTGGATTTACAGTGTTTGTGATTTATAGTCAGCATGCTATGTTGTCCACACACAGTGTTGGGAATGCTTCTCTAATTGACCCCCAGCAAACCATAAAAAACATTGTTTTCATTCTTATTGTTGGCGACAAAACATTTATGAGTTAATGGGTTCTTGATAATAGTCTAGTGTAGTTATCAATGTCTAGTATCCTATATATTGACATTGGAAATCCAAAAATGTCTCTCAAAATGATTCTGTCTTTTTCCCACAATACGGTTTTCTCCAGTCCGCAATATTGATTGTGAATTCTACATTGAATCAGTACAGAAAAAATCCTCAAAAATCTGGATTGCAGATTTTTGTAACATCTTGTCCACATGCTTCGCAATGAACAATGAATAAAAAAGATGTCACGAATGCTTAGAGTCCTACATCTATCAAGACACACTAACCTGAGATTAATCCTTGACCCCAGTCAGCTGCTAAGAAGATTGAAGCTGAGCATCCCACTGTCTTCTCATGCTAGAGTACACAGTGTTATAATTTTCACCTCCCTTTATCAGGGAAGGGGTTTCATTTGTCATTGAATAAGCAAAGAAATGGAACCGTAGTCCAATAAGAAGAGACAATGAAAGGACGGCTAGAGATTAATTGTAATAACATAATAGTTATGATGCGTTCCCAGAAAGCATGGCTCATATGTTAAAAGGTCCAATGCAGCCATTTTTATCTCAATATCAAATCGTTTTGGGTAACAATTAAGTACCCTACTGTGATTTTATTTGTATTAAAATTGTCAACGACAACATAAAATGCTTATTAGCAAATGTCAATTTCTCAAGCAAGAATTTTGCTAGGGCTGTCTGGGAGTGGTCCGAGTGGGGAGGGAAAAACTGAAAATTAGCTGTTATTGGCAGAGAGGTTTGGAACTCTCTTTCTTATTGGTCTATTAACTAATTTAATGCCTGGTGATGTAACCATGGAAGACCAAAACTCTATTCCACCAAAACAGGTTGAAATTTCAGCCGGTCTTTTCAAACAGCTCTTACACTAAAAGGGCATTATCATAATTTTCACAATTTCACAGTGTAATTCCAACCTCATTGTGTGGAAATACATATAAAACACAGGAACATCACATATTTGACTACACTGGGTCTTTAACAGAGAGGTACAGTATAACAAAAAAATGTTTGTGTGTTGTGGATCCCCTCTCCCTAGTTTTCTCCATATCTTATGCTCTGTAAACACAAAACAAAACATTTATTTAAAAAGGTCAGAGCTACTGCAATGAAATAAAGATGGGAAACCCGAAGGTGGCTGACCGGTAAAATTAGTAGAGCGCAAAAAATAAAAATGGCTTACTCCATGAATCACCCACTCAATTGTTAATGAATACAATAAGTTTGTAAGTAGCAACAACAAAGTCTCTAACAACTAATTAATTGCATAATCTATTATTTTGTTCCCTATTCCTGTGCCTCTAAAGGGGCCGGGCTGGAGTTAACAGGCTGATTGGGAGGACGCGTTCCTCAGTGGGGATAGTAAGGGAAAGGAGCGGAATTAATTGGGTTTGATTAAGAGAGCCTTTCAATGGGACACAGCTTTTTCGCATGACATAATTGGAGGTCAGTGAGAGGGGGGGTGTGAGTGGAGGATTTGTAGGCTGGCGCCAGTGTTTGGTGTCCTCCCCCTCACACTTGTAGAGAAATATGGTGTGTGTCTCGTGTTGTAAACCTCCATAGGCTCAATCACCAGAAAAAACACATTGGGATAGCATGTCCGAGGGCCTGCTATGCATTCAATGCACAGGAGGCTGCTAAGGGGAGGACGGCTCATTCTGCTAAGGGGAGTGACTTCTGTTCTGCTACTTTAAAACCATTATTATAGTGCGTGGACAACACCCTTGATAATCCTAGATTGTTAATAATGTAGATGACGTACACACACGTAAACAATATTTTGCGTGGACATGTCAGACACACACCGCCATGCAGGTGCTGTTAGTGGAGACACACCTGGTATAATCAGTCTGCTCATTGTGTTTGTGTAATCTTGTTACACTATAATCTATCACGGGGTAGGAGCGAGACAAGCCATCATTATATAAATCCAAAAATATAATCCACATGCATTGTCCTCACGTCACATAACTAGATTACCAAAGACCTTATCCTAAATCTGTGCATTTTCCACTTTATCTCCACTTGAATGATTAACATTTGTGAACTATGGCAATTGGCAAGGGTACTTGCTCTGGCCCCAAAAGACTCCTAACGCCACCTATCGTTGGCATTTGGAAAACGCATCTCCTACATTCAACTAATTTGCTGAGATTCACAATATCAATGTATGGCCTACAAACAGTCAATACAGACACACATGTGCTTACTGTACATTTATGAAATTGCTTATTCCAGTTACTAATAAGCATGAACCCATTAAGGAAATTACTGTACAAACTTAAATCCCCTTGGATTTCTGAGGAATTGAAAAATTGTATGGTTGTGAGGGATGAGGCACAAGGTATGGCAAATAAGTTTGGCAGCACAACCGATTGGAACACATACTGCAAATTGAGAAATCATTTGACTAAAGTGAATAAAAAGAAGAAGAAACTATACTATGAAACAAAGATAAATGATATAAAGAATGATAGTAAAAAGCTTTGGAGCATCTTAAATGAAATTTTGGGAAAAAAGGCAAACTCAGCTCCATCACTCATTGCATCAGATGGCTCATTCATCACAAAACCCACTGATATTGCCAACTACTTTAATTATTTTTTCATTAGCAAGATAAGCAAACTTAGGCATGACATGCCAGCAACAAACACTGACACTACACATCCAAGTATATCTGACCAATTGTAATGTAGAATTCAGTAAAGTGAGAATGGAAGAAGTGAAAAGATTATAACAATCCACCGGGGTCTGACAACTTGGATGGAAAATTACTGAGGAAAATATGGGACGATATTGCCACTCCTATTTGCCATATTTTCAATTAAAGCCTACTAGAAAGTGTGTACCCCCAGGCTTGGAGGGAAGCAAAAGTCTTTCCGCTACCTAGGAATAGTAAAATCCCCTTTACTGGCTCAAATAGCCAACCAATCAGCCTATTACCAACACTTAGCTAACTTTTGGAAAAAATTGTGTTTGACCAGATACAATGCTATTTTACAGAAAACAAATTGACTTTCAGCACCATTATAGGGAAGGACATTCAACAAGCACAGCACGTTCACAAATGACAGACGATTGGCTGAGAGAAATTGACAATAAAAAGATTGTGGGGCTGTTTTGTTAGACTTCAGTGCGGCTTTTGACATTATCGATCATAGTCTGCTGCTGGAAAAACGTATGGGTTATGGCTTTTATATCCCCTGCTATATTGTGTATAAAGGCTTACCTGTCTAACAGAAAACAGAGGGTGCTCTTAATGGAGGCCTCTCCAACATAATCCAGGTAGAATCAGGAATCCCCCAGAGCAGCTGTCTAGGCCCTTCACTTTTTTTTATCTTTACTAATAACATGCCACTGGCTTTGAGTAATGTCAGTGTGTCTATGTATGCGGATGACTCAACACTATACACGTCAGCTACTACAGTGACTGAAATGACTGCAACACTTAACAAAGAGCTGCAGTTAGTTTTTAACCTTTATTTAACTAGGCAAGTCAGTTAAGAACAAATTCTTATTTACAATGACAGCCTACACTGGCCAAACCCGGACGACGCAAGGCCAATTGTGCGCCGCCCTATGGGACTCCCAATCACGGCTGGTTGTGATACAGCATGGATTCGAACCAGGGTGTCTGTAGTGACGCCTCAAGCACTGAGATGCAGTGCCTTTTTTTTAAGTATCATTAATGTTAACTCCCCATGTACATTTACATTGGTGCCCTGTTCTGAGCCAATTGTAATTTTCCTAAGTCCCTCTTTGTGGAACCTGACCACACGACTGAACAGTAGTCCAGTTGCGACAAATTAGGGCCTGTAGAGCCTTGTTGATAGTGTTGTTAAGAAGGCAGAGCAGTGCTTATTATGGACAGACTTCTCCCGATCTTAGCTGCTAGCACTGAGATGCAGTGCCTTAGACGGCTGCGCCACTCGGGAGCCCGAGTATGCATGTCAATTTCACGTTAGAAGTGTTGACAAGCTGAATGCACAGAGCTGTCTGTTTAAACTACTGGCACACTGCTCGGACACCCATGCATACCCCACAAGACATGACACCAGAGGTCTCTTCACAATCCCCAAAACAGACTATGGGAGGCGCACAGTACTACATAGAGCCATGACCACATGGAACTCTATATCACATCAGGTAACTGATGCAAGCATTAGAATCAGATTTAAAAAACAGATTAAAAAAATATAACAGCAAGTACTGTGAAGAGACACACACAACCACACAGGTACAGACACACTGGCAGTAGCTAATGGGGATCCTTAATAAATACAAATACAAATCCACAGGACAGTGTGGTAGACTAGTTCCAATCAAATCAAATTGTATTTGTCACATGCGCCGAATACGTGTAGACTTTACCGTGAAACGCTTACTTACGAGCCTTTTCCAACAATGCAGAGTTAAAAAGTACGAAAAATGTGCTAAATAAAAGATAAATAGTAACACAATAAAATAACAATAAATAGGGTATACACAAGACTTACCGGTACAGAGTCAATGTGCAGGGGCACGAGGTAGTTATATAATATGTACATGTAGGTAATATCTACATGTAGGTAGGGTTAAAAGTGACTAGGCAATCAGGATAGATAATAAACAGAGTAGCAGCAACATATGTGATGAGTGTGAAAGTGTGTCTATGTGTGAGTGTGTGGCGTCAAAACGCATGTGTGAGTGTGTGGGTAGAGTACAGTGTGTGCATAGACCCAGTGCAAGGGGGTCAATGCAACAAAAAAAAAAAATTAATTGTTCAGCAGTCTAATGGTTTGGGGGTAGAAGCTGTTTAGAAGCCTTTTGGTCCTAGACTGGTCCTAGACTTGGCGCTCCGGTACCGCTTGCCGTAGGGTAGCAGAGAGAACAGTTTATGACTTGGGTGGTTGGAGTCTTTGACAATTTTTATGTCCTTCCTTCCTCTGACACCGCCCGATATAGAGGTCCTGGATGGCAGGGAGCTCGGTCCCAGTGATGTACTGGGCCATACGTACTACCCTCTGTAGTGCTTTACGGTCGGATGCCAAGCAGTTGCCATACCAAGCGGTGATGCAGTAGTCAATGTGCTCTCAATGGTGCAGCTGTAGAACTTTTTGAGGATCTGAGGGCCCATGTCAAATATTTTAAGCCTCCTGAAGGGGGGGGGCATTGTTGCGCCCTCTTCACGACTGTGTTGGTGTGTTTGGACCATGATAGGTCCTTAGTGATGTGGACACAGAGGAACTTGAAGCTCTTGCCCCGCTCCACTTCAGTCCCGTCAATGTGAATGGTGGCGTGCTCGGCCCTCTGTTTCCTTTAGTCCACAATCAGCTCCTTTGTCTTGCTGACGTTGAGGGAGAGGTTGTTGTCCTGGCAGTGTGACCTCCTCCCTATAGGCGATCTCATTGTCATCAGGCCATGCAAGAAAATGGTTAACTGTAAATAGGAGTCATCATATTTTGGGAGGGTGAAAACGAATGAATCATCATACCTAGTTTTAATGATGCTGAGGTTGGACTTACCTGTCTACTATAGGTTCTCCCAGTGCTTGTTCAGACACTGGGGGCGCTGTAGCATGGTAGCTGCTTTACTCTGGACAGTGGCGCCCTAAGGTACTTCCGGTGCCAGAGTATCTAACATTTTGTAATGCTGCTGTATTTTCTTTTAAGCACATAGCTAGGTCGATTTTTCACAAATTAATTCTCTCTGTGGGTCTTTGAGGTTTTTCGGTCTCGCTGTTACTTGATTGAAGACAAACATGGATATTCCTACAGCTCCTGAGGGTTTGTATCTTTCATTTTGTTTAGCTAGTAATGCTAATGTTACCTTGCTAAATTAGTTAGCATGCTAAAGCCAGCTAGGCACATGATTGTCGTTACTAATTTAGAATATAGTTTGGTAGCTAGCTTCTTTTAACCAAATAATAATTTTAAAATTAGCTCCCTAACCTCCATGGACAGTTTTTCTTTTAAATACATAGCCAGCTGGCGTCTATAGTATAGTCGCGCATGCGTCGATATAGCCTGGAGAACCCGACATTGAATTGCATATTATGCCGCGTTCAAACCAACTGGGAACTCGGAAATATACGAGGTCAAATCATGACGTCAGTGATTTTCAGGTCGGAAAGTCCGGATTTAGAATCCGAGTTGGATGACCGTTCAAATCGATTTTTACCTGTTGGAGCTCGGAAGGAGATTTCCTAGTTGTTTTGAACGCGGCATTATTGCATTGGATTCAACGTCGTGTATAAATTAGCGTTTGTATCAGGAAATGTTCCTCTCACGACATCTACAAGCCATAATATTGAATATAATAACATTTTTGGGCTCCCAAGTGTCGCAGCGGTTTAAGGCACTACATATCAGTGCTATAGGCGTCACTACAGACACCCTGGTTCGATTCCCGGCTGTATCACAACTGGCCGTGGTTGGGAGTCCCATAGGGCAGCGTCATCTGGGTTTTGGCCGGTGTAGGCCTTCATTGTAAATAATAATTTGTTCTTAACTGACTTGCCTAGTTAAATAAAATAAAAATAGTAACTTTATTATTTTTTATTAACTTTATTAATTTTTTATTAACTTTATTAGCAGCCAAATTGAGACCAGGTTCTCATTCCCAATGGCTCCTTGAGTACAAACATTTTCTCAAACAGGGAGAAAAATTAAGGATTTACCTAAATTGGTCACTCATGGTAGCTCATTCTGGGTTTGGTAGCTCATTCTGTTATACGTTGGCAACAAAGTTTGATAAGTTGGTAGCTTGTGTAGTAGAGCTTTGTAAACAAAACGGGGAATAATGAAGTTATCTATTGGACTTTAATGAGGACCAGCTGATCTTGTGATACATGATGCAGTGATGAGTATTAAAACTTTCACCTGTGATAAAGTGAAGGGTGGCATCCAAAAGCTTAAGAGTACTTGCTGCTACAATCTGGTCAAAGGTGTTACCATACTCAAGAACTGGCAGGAAAGTTGGCTGTACAATCTGCTTCCTGCTATGTAGATCTATTTCTAAAAAAGAGTCCCACTTTAAATCTTAGCTTTTTAACAAGCTCATCCATACATACAGAAGAGTCAACAGATCATTCTCAAACCACTTGCGAGATGCAGGCTTATTTCAGTCAACCTTTACTGATTGTCTGTGAGGTTGGCCTTTTTGCGTGTAGTAATGTGAGACAATATATCCACAGGACAGTATAAATACATCAACTTTTCAAAGTGCTGGTAGTGCGTTCAGATTCTCATCACCTGAAACATGTGCAGAACCATGTAATCTTTTAAATAAAGGGTTCTTTCTTAATCATCGGCTTCCAAATAAACAAACTCAAAGATTCAAACCTTTTTTATGCATAAAAAAAAAAAGTTCTCATCAATGATCGCGTTTTCAAATCATTGACGTGTCTGCTTCTTGATCTTTGAATCCATAAACTAAAGGGTCCATCTGCAGATATCCACTTGTGCTCAGTGTGTGGTGTGTGCCGTTGTTACCATCTGACCATGCAGATTGACCCCATTCCATACACACACCTTTCAAACAGGATGTACAAAAGCTTGTGCTTAGCATCAAAACAGTGCAGGGCCCTAACAAACCGTAAAGGCTCCTTTCCTTTCCTCGTTCCCCCTCCCCATCCCCATTTCTCCTCCCCCTTCCCCAGGTGTGCATTTACATTACTGAAAGGAAGGAAGGATCAATTTCATCTACAAAGTGACAGGAGAGCAGAGCAGGGGAAAGGAAGGGCATTCAAACAGAAAACGACAAACCTCTCTTTCAGACACGCACGGACATACACTCAAACCGTTAAAACAGTATCAGGTAAAAAGAGGACCGAACCCTAGGTACTGTCTGCTTTGTTGCTGTTTGGTGATGAGGGAGAAAGAAGTAGAGAAAGTGTGGGGGGCGACAGTACCTAGGTTCAGTGCTTGGTTCAGGGAGAGGGGTCCAGTGGGTGATTGAATTCATCTCCTGAAACGGGCTGCCTTCCGTGCATGAGTCGGCTGGCCCACTAAAGTGATTTAGGTTGGCACGTGGAGTAGGATTCAGTGTTTTCACATGCAAAAGTGATTGCTTTTGATAAAAATGCTTTATATGCCTTGCCAATGCAAACTAGTTACAACAACCGAGCAGTGCAGATTTTTGTTTGATTTGAGCAGGGCGCTCCTCCCTCATCGGCTTCGCCCAGTCATGTGACGGGCCATAGGCCGGTTCAACCCGAGCCATCTTAATAGAACGCTGCCACTGTCTCATTCCTACCGACTGCCACTGTCGCAAAACGACCAACCACACGGACAACCGGTAAAGTAAGTTAAAATATAATTTTATTAAACATTCTGGCTTGTAGAGGTCATGAGAGGAAACTTTCCTGATACAAACGCTCATTTAATTCAATTAAATTCAACGTTGTTTTTTTGGCTAGTGTCGACATGGGCAAAATATGATATCACAGTATTATTATTTCTTTTAACGGTATTTTCTGTTTTTGAAAAAAAACGTTTTTTTTTTATTAGTGTGTGACCCTAGGGTGGCATCACATACCTTCTAAGTGATTTAAATGGGTCTTTCTCCATTCTGATTGTTTTACACTGTTCGATTAAGCTTTTTTCATTTCCTGCACTCATTTGAGATTATTTCCACACTGCCACATAGGGCTGCATGGTATTGGCAAAATATCTAGGCCTTATTTTTAAACAAATGTTGCAATTCCATTTTGACTTGCGATTTAGATCAAAACACTTGGGTAAACTAGTCTAATTAAATAATTGAAATATAATATTGGGTTCTTTTGAATACAATGTTTGACATGAGAACAAATGAAAATGTCAGGGTGGAGTTATTGTGACAGGGTAGGAACCGAAGGGTTGGTCAGTGTTTCCTATTGGACCCTATAATCTTTGGCTACATTAAATGTTTTCTCTTAGCTACTTCATGTACAGTTGAAATCGGAAGTTTACATACACTTAGGTTGGAGTCATCAAAACTTGTTTTTCAACCACTCCACAAATTTCTTGTCGGTTAGGACATCTACTTTGTGCATGACACCATTCATTTTTCCAACAATTGTTTGCAGACAGATAATTTCACTTATAATTCACTGTATCACAATTCCAGTGGATCAGAAGTTTACATACACTAAGTTGACTGTGCCTTGAAAATAATTGACATCATTTGAGTCAATTGGAGGTGTACCTGTGGATGTATTTCAAGGCCTACCTTCAAACTCAGTGCCTCTTTGCTTGACATCATGGGAAAATCAAAAGAAATCAGCCAAGGCCTCAACAAAAAAAATTGTTGACCTCCACAAGTCTGGTTCATCCTTGGGAGCAATTTCCAAACGCCTGAAGGTACCACATTCATCTGTACAAACAATAGTGCACAAGCATAAACACCATGGGACCACGCAGCCGTCATACCGCTTAGGAAGGAGACGCGTTCTGTCTCCTAGAGATGAACGTACTTTGGTGCGAAAAGTGCAAATCAATCCCAGAACAACAGCAAAAAGGACCTTGTGAAGATGCTGGAGGAGGAAACGGGTACAGAAGTATCTTTATCCACAGTAAAACGAGTCCTATATTGACATAACCTGAAAGGCCGCTCAGCAAGGAAGAAGCCACTGTGAGGGTGCTTTGTTGCAGGAGGGACCGGTGCACTTCACAAAATAAATGGCATCATGAGGAAAGAAAATGATGTGGATATATTAAGGCAACATCTCAAGACATCAGTCAGGAAGTTAAAGCTTGGTCACAAATGGGTCTTCCAAATGGACAATGACCCCAAGCATACTTCCAAAGTTGTGGCAAAATGGCTTAAGGACAACAAAGTCAAGGTATTGGAGTGGCCATCACAAAGCCATGATCTCAATCCTATAGAAAATCTGTGGACAGAACTGAAAAAGTGTGTGCGAGCAAAGAGGCCTTACAACCCTGACTCAGTTACACCAGCTCTGTCAGGAAGAATGGGCCAAAATTCACCCAACTTATTGTGGGAAGCTTGTGGAAGGCTACCTGAAATGTTTGACCCAAGTTAAACAATTTAAAGGCAATGCTACAAAATACTAATTGAGTGCATGTAAACTTCTGACCCACTGGGAATGTGATGAAAGAAATTAAAGCTGAAATAAATCATTCGTTCTATTATTCTGACATTTCACATTCTTAAAATAAAGTGGTGATCCTAACTGCCCTAAGACAGGGAATCTTTACTCTGATTAAATGTCAGGAATAGCCAAATACATGTAAACTCCGTTTTTGACAAAAGGGAATTTAAACTTCCGACTTCAACTGTAGCTAACATATTAATGCGTCACCTAATAATTTTTTTTCTCCATTTTATTTAACTGTTATTTAATTAGAAAACATAAGTCCTTTATACTGGAAGACGTACAGTTATGAATCGCCTAATCCTCTTTGGTTTAGAAGATACTGTTCCACAAACATGCTGATTTAGGCCTACACCATCACTGGTATCAGGCTGTATAGCTAGCTACGTTTGCTCTGAGTCAGTACATTTAATAGCTAGCCAGCTAACTAGCGATTAGCATTAGCAGCTAACAAGATTTAGCTAGAACTTGCTAAGAAAATACAAACTAGCTGTTTGCAGATATAAGAAACACCAACTAATAGTCTAATTATAGAACGCTAGTGGATTTATATTAAGACTCAGTGGACTCATCATTGTTGCACCTGCGGCGGCATTGATCATGCAGACTAAACGCAAGTGCGCTCCTTGAGTGACGGGGCGGGCCTAAATCTGTGTGGAAAGAGGCATAGAGAGAGAGAGAGAGAGAGAGAGATGACAAGTAGCGGAGTAAATTATAAAAATGCACGGTACACGCGTATCACATTTAACAAACCAAACGATCTAATACCGTTTATAGGTAAAGTAAAACCAGTGATGGAAAAAGTACCTAATTGTCATACTTGAGTAAAAGTAAAGATACCTTTAATAGAAAATTACTCAAGTAAAAGTCACCCAGTAAAATACTACTTCAGTAAAAGTTTAAAAGTATTTGGTTTTAAATATACTTAAGTATCAAAAGTAAAAGTATAAATCATTTCACATTTCTTATATTAAGCAAACTAGATTTTCTTGTTTTAATGTACAGATAGCCAGGGGCACACTCCAACACTCAGACATTTTTACAAACAAAGCATTAGTGTTTAGTGAGTCTGCCAGATCAGAGGCAGTGGGGATGACCAGGGAAGTTTTGTTGATGTGTCGGAATTGGACCATTTTCTTGTTCTGCTAAGCATTCAAAATTAAACGACTACTTTTGTGTGCCAGAGAAAATGTAAGGAGTAAAAAGTACATTATTTTGTTTAGGAATGTAATAAAGTAATTTTTTCACGAAGTATTTTTACTTAAGTACTTTACGCCATTGGTAAAAACCCATACCGGTCCTTGCGTCAATACCGGTATATACACTGAACAAAAATATAAATGCAACAATTAACCATTTTACTAAGTTACAGTTCATATAAGGAAATCAGTCAATTGAAATACATTCATTAGGCCCTAATCTATGGATTTCATATGACTGGGAATACAGATATGAATCTGTTGGTCACAGATGCCTTGGGGGGAAAAAAGTAGGGGTGTGGATCAGAACCGGTCAGTATCTAGTGTGACCACCATTTGCCTCATACAGCACAACAGATCTCCATCGCATATGGTTGATCAGGCTGTTGATTGTGGCCTGTGGAATGTTGTCCCACTCCTCTTCAATGGCTGTGTGGAGTTGCTGGATATTGGCAGGAACTGGAACACACTGTCGTACACGTCAATCCAGAGCATCCCAAACATGCTCAATGGGTGGCATGACTGAGTATGCAGTACAACAATGATCCTCAGGATCTCGTCACGGAAAACTGTGCATTCAAATTGTCATCGATAAAATGCAATTGTGTTTGTTGTCCTCAGTTTATGCCTGCCCATACCATAACCCAACCACCACCAAGGGGCACTATGTTCACAACGTTGACATCCGCAAACCGGTCGCCCACACGATGCCATACATGCTATCTGCCATCTGCCCGGTACAGTTGAAACCGGGATTTATCCTTGTTGGGCACATTTCTCCAGCGTGCCAGTGGCCATCAAAGGTGAGCATTTGCCCACTGAAGTCTGTTACAACGCAGAACTGCAGTCAGGTCAAGACCCAGGTGAGGACGACGAGCACTCCGATGACCTTCCCTGAGACGGTTTCTGACAGTTTGTGCAGAAATAATTTTTTGTGCAAACCTGTTTTATCAGCTTTCCAGGTGGCTGGTCTCACGATCCTGTAGGTGAAGAAGCTGGATGTGGAGGTCCTGGGCTGGCGTGGTTACACGTGGTCTGCGGTTGTGAGGCCTGTTAGATGTACTGAAAACTTCTCTAAAACGATGTTGGACGTGGCTTATGGTAGAGAAATTAACATAAATTTTTCTGGCAACACCTGGTGGACATTCCAATTGCACACTCCCTCAACTTGAGACAAATGTGGCATTGTGTTGTGTGACAACTGCACATTTTAGTGGCCTTTTATCGTCCCCACCGCAAGGTGCACCTGCGTAATGATCATGCTGTTTAATCATCATCTTGATATGCCACACCTGTCAGGTGGATGGATTATCTTGGCAAAAGAGAAATGCTCACTAAAAGGAATGTAAACACATTTGTGACCAACATTTTTGAGAAATAAGCTTTATGTGCATATGGAACAATTCTGGGATATTTTATTTCAGCTCATGAAACATGGGACCAACACTTAACATGTTGCGTTTTATATTTTTGTTCAGTGTAGTAAAATACAGTATACCGCCCAGCCATAGTGTTGATGTTGTCCCTCCTGTACGATTACTTTTCTGCCCACCTTTACATCGTTACCTTGCACAGTATGTAAAGAGGGATGACCCAAGTTTGAGGGTCCCATAATAACCTGATCAAGATTGCTTTGCTTTTTTTCAAATAAATTATGTGTGGAGTTAGCTAACATAACAATAATATAACCCCTAAATGGATGTCAAGCTGTATCAGAAATCATGTGACTCACAAAGTTTTTTTCTCTCCACAGATCAAGAGCTGAAAAATGTCATTGACAAACTGGCCCAGTTTGTGGCTCGAAATGGCCCCGAGTTTGAGAAGATGACAATGGAGAAACAGAAGGACAATCCCAAATTCTCTTTTCTTTTTGGAGGGGACTTCTTCACCTATTACCGGTGCAAGCTTGCTATGGAACACCACCAGCGTATGTAGTTCATATAGCTATCAATTCAAATTGTCTTGTCTTAGATTCCAATGCCAACAGTCCCATTTTGCAGCAGGTTTGGAACACAACCACCACGTGCAGATATTGTAGCCTAACTTGTGACATCTGCTCACAATTTTCTAGTCATTGCAGGAAGAAGACCAGACCTGAATTCTGTATAATAGATAGGCTATATCTGTGGCTGTTTGTATGCCACTGTATTGTAATGTGTGCTTCTCCCCACATAGATCCTACTACCCACGAGTGTGAGGAGTATAAATTGGAAGGTATTTACTGGAACGATAGAAGTCCCAACTTGCACATTTTGCTCGATATTCATCTGGTGTTTTTGCATCACCGGTGCTTGAAGGCTTTGTTTTTGTATTGTTTTTCATGTTTGTATTTTTCAATCATGATCATTTTAAAGTGGAGGATACCCTGACTACTGGTGTTGATCGAATTACTTCTATTTTAGTTATTGTCTAAAACATTCTAGTTTATATTTTTCAACCACAATTCAAGTTTGGACTTTGCAAAGCTTAAGTATGTCAGTTTGCTAAGAAAGAGTTTTTGATATTCATGATGCTTGTTGATATCAGATGCAGATTTGTTGTTTTTGTCCGTTGCGTGTGATTCAATGCTGCTGCAAAGTTTCACTTAAATCCACAGAGATACTGCAAAATGCTTCATGTTTTTCAATCTCAATTCCTTTGAAGTATAAAGGAATTGAGTATAAATGAAGATGAGAACCTTCCTTTCATGAAGCTAGTTGCATGTAAAATGCCCTTGTTTTGGTACAAGCTTTTCTTTTGAGGAATTTCATTTCATTATAATTATTTTGAGGTCACTTTGCCAAGTACCTGTGCAAATGACAAAAAGCATTGAGAGTACAATGCAAATGTTTTCTTTATCATTCTTTTGTCCTTTAATCACTGACATTTTGGCCTTGTTTTGCAGATCTTTATAATCCACCTGGTAAGGAAGTCCCAGATGTCCCTCCACCAATTGCGATCCTGGCCCCGCCCCCCATTGCCCCTGCCACGCCCTCTCTAGATGAGCTCATCCAGCAGAGCCAATGGAATCTGCAGCAGCAAGAACAGCAGCTGCTCACTCTCAGACAGGTATGGGTCACCGTACCCCAGGGTCGGTCAGTCTTCGAGACCATGATTAGTTGAGTCAGATGTGTTAGTGCTCGGCTGGTGCAAAAACCTGCACGCACTGGCCCTCCAATGTCGCAGACTGACCATCGCTACCATATCCTATATTCTCTAGTCATAAAATGTGTGAGACCGAATACATGAAGCAAATACATTTTACAGCTGTTGTTTTGTCCCTAGATGTCCAGACTGAAATGGTTGTCATTTGTTTGATTCCAGGAGCAAGTGACGGCAGCCATAGCTCTGGCCATGGAACAGCAGACCCAGAAACTGCTAGCGGAGACTCAGCAGGACATCTCTGAATTTGACAACCTGCTGCAGCCCATCATTGACACCTGCACTAAAGACGCCATCTCGGTACGTTCATGAATTAGTCATGACAACATGAACAATAGATGAGCTGGAGAATGCTCTGGTATATTTAGTCAGTTGTATGTTTCTCTTAGGTTCCTTCTATAGAAAGGTTTGTGGTCATACACACATCCTTAAAAACATAGGTGCTGGTCTTAATAAAATATACTAGTATAGAACAACAAGGCCCGCACAGTGTTAAAGCTCCCAATCCGAAACGGATCTTTGTTTCCTCCCAGGCTGGTAAGAACTGGATGTTCAACAACGCCAAGGGCCCCCTGCACTGCGAGCTGATGTGCTCACACCTCCGGAACCGCATCACAGCCGACGCAGCCCACTTCGAACTCCGCCTTCACCTCATCTATCTCACCAATGATGTCCTCCATCACTGGTAAAAGCATGATTAAAATAAGGCTTTGTTTTTACTCTCAGAATGCCACTCGCATACAATGTGAAAAAAGCGCAGTCCTGTGTATTTTAAACTCATCAAACAAAACTGACTTGCTTGTGCTCAATAATGGAAGTAATTATGTCATATATTGTGGTTAGTTAAGTGAACCTTGTCTTGTGTCATACCAGTCAGAGGAAGCAGCAGAGGGACCTGCTAGCAGCGCTGCAGAAGGTGGTGGTGCCCATCTACTGCACCAGCTTCCTGGCTGTAGAGGAGGACAAGCAGCAGAAGGTTACGCGGGTAAGTGGACTGCCTGTTCAATGGAGACATTGCTCCATATAAACTCAGCAAAAAAAGAAACGTCCCTTTTTCAGGACCCTGTCTTTCAAAGATAATTCTTAAAAATCCAAATAACTTCACAGATCTTCATTGTAAAGGGTTTAACGACTCAAATACCAGTGGGTCGCTAGCGGGATCATCCCGACACTACTAGCAAAAACCTGTAGCGCCAGATTTAAAATCCGAAAATTGAATTATTAAACATCCAGCTATATACAAGTGTTCCATACTCATCAAAAGCTCTGTTTCTAGGCAATATCACAGCGTTGTCAGATTTCAAAAAGGCTTTACGGCGAAAGCAGCACATTCATTTGTTTGAGGGTAGCACCTCACATATTTTCCAATAGCCATGTATCGATTAGCAATCATGGCACACACATAACACATTTCACAGCGAAAACAAAGTAATTACCTGTTGAAGAACTTCTGCTGAGGTCTTCCTAAGTGTCCAACGAAGACAATCCATGGTTCTTTTGTTAGAAAAAGTAACGTCTTTTATCCATAAATCCTCCATTTGGTTCATGCGTTATAATCAGAAACGACAGCCTCCATTACTCCTTTGAAACTCGGCGCCGACTCGCTAAAATTATACCTATAAACTTGTCCAAAAACAATCAAACATAGTTTTAAATGTATCCTTAGGAACCCTTTTACGTATATGTACTATTATAAATCAGCCGGAATATAAACTGAACGCTAAAAGCGATAAATAAGGCACAGCGCGCCTTCTCATGCACGCCAAGCACTCTGAAGAGTTTTCATAACGTGGTCTCGTTCCATGCTGTTTATCAATGACCGAAATTCCCCAAGATGGAGTAAAACACCGTCTCGTGGTTGATGACATCATAAGGAAGCGACGTGCACTGAGTTCACATGCCTATATATGGTCATTTTTGGATAGGAGGGGCTCAAAATGAGCAATGTGTCAAAATGACTTTTTCAGGACAGAGATTCCTCAGGGTTTTGCCTGCCAAATGCGTTCTGATTGACCCACAGACAAATGGTTAACAGTTTTGGAAAATTCCGAGTGTTTCCTATCCAATGGTACTAAATATATGCATATCCCATTTTCTGGGCCTAAATGGGAGGCATTTTACTTTGGGCACGCCAGGCTCTCCAAAACAGTCAGTTTTGCTGCTGGAGCCGGTGAAGTTAAACACTGTTTCCCATACTTGTTCAATGAACCATAAACAATTAATCAACATGCACCTGTTGAACGTCGATAAGACACTAACAGCTTACAGACGGTAGGCAATTAAGGTCACAGTTATGAAAATTTAGGACACTAAAGAGGCCTTTCTACTGACTCTGAAAACACCAAAAGAAAGATGCCCAGGGTCCCTGCTCATCTGCGTGAACGTGCCTTAGGCATGCTGCAAGGAGGCATGAGGACTGCAGATGTGGCCAGGGCCATAAATTGCAATGTCTGTACTGTGAGACAGCGCTACAGGGAGACAGGACAGACAGCTGATCGTCCTCGCAGTGGCAGACCACGTGTAACAACACCTGCACAGGATCAGTACATCCGAACATCACACCTGCGGGACAGGTACAGGATGGCAACAACAACTGAGTTACACCAGGAACGCACAATTCATCAGTGCTCAGACTGTCCCCAATAGGCTGGACTGAGGGCTTGTAGGCCTGTTGTAAGGCAGGTTCTCACCAGACATCACCGGCAACAACGTCGCCTATGGGCACAAACCCACTGTCGCTGGACCAGACAGGACTGGCAAAAAGTGCTCTTCACTGACGAGTCGCGGTTTTGTCTCACCAGAGGTGACTGTCGGATTTGCGTTTATCGTCGAAGGATTGAGTGTTACACAGAGGACTGTACTCTGGAGCGGGATCGATTTGGAGGTGGAAGGTCCGTCATGGTCTGGGGCGGTGTGTCATAGATTCATCGGACTGAGCTTGTTGTCATTGCAGGCAATCTCAACGCTGTGCGTTACAGGGAAGACATCCTCCTCCCTCATGTGGTACACTTCCTGCAGGCTCATCCTGACATGACCCTCCAGCATGATAATGCCACCAGCCATACTGCTCGCTCTGTGTGTGATTTCCCGCAAGACAGGAATGTCAGTGTTCTGCCATGGCCAGTGAAGAGCCCGGATCTCAATCCCATTGAGCACGTCTGGGACCTGTTGGATCGGAAGGTGAAGGCTAGGGCCATTCCCCCCCAGAAATGTCAGGGAACTTGCAGGTGCCTTTGGTGGAAGAGTGGGGTAACTTCTTACAGCAAGAACTGGCAAATCTGGTGCAGTCCATGAGGAGGAGATTCACTGCAGTACTTAATGCAGCTGGTGGCCACACCAGATACTGACTGTTACTTTTGATTGTGACCCCCCTCCCTTTGTTCAGGGACACATTATTCAATTTCTGTTAGTCACATGTCTGTGGAACTTGTTCAGTTTATGTCTCAGTTATTGAATCTTATGTTCATACAAATGTTTACACATGTTAAGTTTGATGAGAGAGGACATTTATTTTTTGCTGAGTTTAGATGTTGCGTGTGGTCTGACTGTTTCTTGTTTCTCTCACAGCTCCTGCAGCTCTGGGAAAAGAATGGCTATTTCGATGAGGTGACAATCCAGCAGTTACAGAGTCCAGCTGTGGGCCTGGGCCAGTATCAGGTGAGGACTGAGGCTAGTGGCCTAGTAAAGTAAAATACTGCAAGTCGGCTGACAATTAAAAGGATTGGACTTTGAAGTCAACCACATATACACGTCCTACCCCATGCCACACACAAAGTTCCATCAAAATAGAATAACGTTTTTTAAATTTTATATTGAATTGATTTTATTTACTCCGGTTAGGCCAGTCATCACTCTAGTGTTCTCTGTAACACTAACGGTGGCACTCTGGCTCATCTCGTCCCCTCTCTCCCAGGCCTCTCTGATCACAGAGTACGCTGCGGTGGTGCAGCCCGTTCAGCTGGCCTTCCAGCAGCAGATCCAGACCCTGAAGACGCAGCACGAGGAGTTTGTGGCCAACCTGACGGTGCAGCAGCAGCAGACTGCAGCAGCCGCAGTAGCAGTGAGCCAGCTAGCTGCAGCAGAGCCCGACGTTAAGGCAGTCACCACTCAGCCTGGTGAGGGGAGAGAGAAACATACTCGCGCACACACCCGCATATACACACACAACACTTAATTTTGTACTTTCGTTTGCATGTTGAGGCTGTTGGTCTGTCTGTTAGCAAAACAGCACTGTAGAGATGCTGGTGACTGATTTGACTTGTTAGTCTGTCTCTCTTGCATACACACACAGACCCACAAACACACACACCCCAAGCACGTCATGATGTTATTTCGTTTGTGTTGATTCTTTATCTTTAGCCATATTTACCCTTTTAACCAAATATCATTCTCACTGTCTTGTGGCGTCGACAGGAGAGGTGAAGGCATCCATGTCTGGCCTTCCTGGTGATTATGACGGAGCCCCGCCCAGATCAGACCCCGGTGCTAACAACACTGGCCACTCTGATAACTCCTCCTCTAAACCCTGGTTCGACCCACAACACATGTCTGGAGGCTGGAACCCCAATCAGCCAGTAAGCTGGTCCTACTGTGTTGTTTATATGCACTGTGTGACTCTTCCCTTTTATAATGTAAAACTCTCAAACTGATATAAGGAATAGTCTGTTGATATACAGTGCCAGTCAAAAGTTTACACACCTACTCATTCCAGGGTTTTTCTTTATTTTTTTCTATTTTCTACATTGTAGAATAATAGTAAAGACATCAACTATGAAATAACACATATGGAATCATGTAGTAACCTAAAAAGTGTTAAACAAATCAAAATATATATTTGAGATTCTTCAAAGTAGCCACCCTTTGCCTTGACAGCTTTGCACACTTTTGGCATTCTCTCATCCAGAGTGAATGCCAAAAGGCAAAGGGTGGCTACTTTGAAGAATTTGTTTAACACCTTTTTGGTTACTACCTGATTCCATATGTGTTATTTCATCGTTTTGATGTCTTCACTATTCACTATTATTCTACAATGTAGAAAATAGCAAAAAGAAAGAAACCCTTGAATCGGTAGGTGTCCAACCTTTTTACTGGTATTGTATTTACAGGTTTACTGTTTTCATAGAGTTAAACCGATTGACTGTAGTTCCTATCTATCGAATCAGTCCTATGCAAACAAACTGTTGAGTTGATGAATGAGTGAGTGGTGAAGGTACGGTAACATGGAAGATGAGTCTCTGTTTAAACACCCTTTATTTTTGTCCCTTCTCAGCCTCCGTTTGACCCTACCCAGGCGCCCCCGCCTTGCCCGCCCTGGAACAGCCACGAAGGCATGTGGAACGAACAGAGGGGGGACCCCAGCTGGAGTGGAGGCCCTCCGAGGGGGGAGGGCGGTCCCTGGAGCGGAGGGGGAGGACAGAACGAGCCCCCTCCCAACTGGAGTGGACAGTACGACCAGCCCCCCTGGAGCAACCAGGGGCCTGACCAGCCCCCCTGGGGCCAGAGAGAGCCCCCATTCCCCCGCATGCAGAGGCCTCCCCACTTCAGAGGGCCCTTCCCGCCCCACCAGCAAGGGCCCCCTCCCTTCAACCAGCCGCCCCCGCCTCCCCACAACTTCGGCCGGTTTCCTCCACGCTTCATGCAGGATGACTTCCCACCCAGACACCACTTTGAGAGGCCACCCTACCCTCCACACCGCTTTGACTACCCACAGGGAGACTTTCCCGGAGGTAAGAATACAAGAATACATTATTCACTGTTTAACTTTTCTATGACTATTGTATAAGCTTTCTGGCTGATTTTTCCTGACCACCATCCATAGTTACAGTACATATCGATTTACATTATCATTTGGGACTGACAGTTCTATCTACAACATGTTATTTAACTGAGTCTCTCACCTTGCCCCTGCGTGTTGACCAAGACATGGGCCCCCCGCCTCACCACCACCCCAGCCAGAGGATCCCTCCTCCGGGCATGGGGGGAGGAGAGCACCCTCCCTGGGGGGGCAACCAGCACCCTGACTTCGGCCCCCCGCCCCACGGCTTCAACGGCCATTCCCCCCATATGAGGCAGCGGCTGTCCCCGGCTCACGTCAACCAGGACGACCCCAGCCTGGTCCCCAACGTCCCCTACTTCGACCTACCCGCCGGACTCATGGCCCCTCTAGTCAAAGTGAGTAGCACCGTAAGAAGGATACATTTTCCACAGCTCACTATACTTGGAGATAAATGTATTTCTCAGGCCCCAGTGATTTAAAAGGTTGTTCTCCACCTGTTTTATATGCGTAAGCTTGAAGACCATGAATACAAAGCCTTGGATCCCAAAGACATCCGCCTTCCTCCCCCCATGCCCCCTAGTGATCGCCTGCTAGCTGCTGTGGAGGCCTTCTACAGCCCCCCATCCCACGACAGACCCAGGAACAGGTAGAACAAACATTTTCACTTCATGTGCTTGAGTGATCAATGCAATGTGTGTGCTCTATTGATTGCAATGTCTTTGTCGGTCAGTGAGGGCTGGGAACAGAACGGCCTGTATGAGTTCTTCAGAGCCAAGATGAGAGCCAGGAGGAAAAAGGGCCAGGAGAAACACAACAGGTGAGACCGTCTGCCTGCTAACCAGCCTTATGTCTCGCACACACACATTTCATAGACTTATCTGTAGTACAAGGAGACTTTGGGTACCACTTAACCTAAAATAAATGTGCCTTTGAAATCCACAGGTAAATACAAATGCTTTGTTAGTCTGGCTCTCTGTTTCCCATCTGTAAGTACTGTATGAGATAGTGAGCTAACGAAGTGTGTGTGTTCTCTGTCTCTCCCAGTGCCCACGGGGGTAGTCGTTCACACAGCCGTTCTCGTAGTCGGGGCCGCTCCTCATCTCGTTCCAGCTCCAGCTCCTCCAAGTCCTCCCGCTCCTCCTCGCGGTCCCGCTCTCGCTCCTACTCCAGATCACGCTCCAGGTACACGCAGATGGGATTCTTCCTGATTTAACAGGAATTGCAGATTTCGTCAGGAATACTATCAGATACGCCTGCACGATACAATCGAGATGGATTGGTAGACCGTTTTCCTCATTTGGTTGGAGGTTAGGTGGTGTTAAGTAGCACTGTGGAGTGAACGTCGTGAAGTTTGACGGATCATGTTGTTTATTTTTCCCCTCCACAGGAGCAGGAGCCGATCCAGGTCGTCCCGCAGTCGCTCTCGTTCCAGGTCTCGCTCCAGATCTCGCTCTCCTGACAAGAGACGGCTAGAGAAGCCCGGACATGCCTCCGCCCCCGCCACGGCCTCCCAGAAGTCCCGTAGCCCATCCCCTCCGTAAGTCCCTCTTATCTCGGTGTGCAATGTATCCCGCTCTTCACACATCATATCGCCTCTGGCATATTGCTTACAAATCTGTGCATATCATAGGGGCTTGGGGAGGGTAGAGACCGTAACTATGCCATTGACATAGAGGGGAGTCACTCTCACTTTGAACATTTAAAGCAGAGCATTGAAGGCTGTAGATTACTGAATGTATTGGTTGTGATCTCCACAGCACTAATTCTGGGCTTGGAGCAGCCCCTTCTATCCTGCCTCCAGACAGCAGGCTGGGAGAGGAGAACAAGGGCCATCAACTGCTCATGAAAATGGGCTGGAGTGGTTCAGGGGGGCTTGGCGCGAAGGAGCAGGGCATCCAGGACCCCATCAAGGGGGGGGAGAACTCCGGGACAAGTGGGACCAGTATAAAGGAGTGGGGGTGTCACTGGACGACCCTTATGAGAACTACCGCAGGAACAAGAGTTACAATTTTGTAGCTCGCATGAAAGCAAGGGAGGAAGGTAGGAATTTTCATCAAGTGATCTCTGTAGGTCTTTTTGAAAATGTTGCAATGAAATTCTGACGTTGTGGACAGGTGTATTTGTAGGTGATATGACATACTAAAATCTAATAACAAATGTGTGTTTGTTTATTTCAGTGAATCGGGAACCACAGGAGCCCCCTCCCGCTGAATGACGTACATCGTAAAGCAAACAACCTCTACCCAGAACACACCTCTTCATAATTAGTTGTTTGTACAGAATAATGGTTTTAACAGTAGGTTTCCCTCTATCCGTTTGCAAAATCCCCAAAATACCAGATTGGGGTTCTTTAGTTTTAATGTTGCTTTTCTTGTGGAACTTGTTCATGTATTCTTATGTTCCAGGATCAAGTCCTCAAGACTTGGAAATGGACAGAAATAGTATTGTGTTGCTCTTTTGAAAGAAAAAGAAAAATCCCACTAAACATAGGAATGCACATGGAATCAATGGCATGTCAGCTATAATTGTGAATCAGTTTACCCTGTACTAACCACATTACCTGGCTACCTAAACTCCTTGCTCCGGTCAAATTCTACGCCCACGGTTGGTAGTTTCTTCTCTGCTGCTAACTATGTAGCCGAAACGATAGAGCAGAGGAAGAATTAAGTTTAAGTCGTCAGGCTACTAGCCACATGCTGTAGAGAAATAAAGCATTTTAAATACTTGTTTTGATATTCTATTTGGATAAATGCGCTCACAATTAGTTAACCTCAACCTAGATTAAAATAAATGTAAAAAGAATTAAGAAAAAATCTCATAACCAATTAAACCAAATTTCAAATGTCTATACATATCCTCATTGATCTGTATCAAATTCTATACTTCACAGTGGCGACTTTAGCATGTAAGTCTTGGTGGGGCAAAAAAATAGTGGGATGCATGGCAGCAAAGCCACAACACTAAACAATACATTAATTGCACTATAACGGTGCCCACAAACTGTTAGGGCCTACATAAAGTTAACCCAACATCTTACCACTGCTACACCTGGCTATCAGCAGAGTCAGCGAAACAGTTCATTCAGCCTCATCTAAACTGCATATCTGATATGGCTGACTTGCTTAAACATGTGGTTTCTAATGACAATTGAGATATACCAACTATGGCATAAGGGGATGGCAAGTGGATAAGAGATAATCCGTAGATTAAACATTAATGAGCGAGCTAGGACGGACGTAGTCAATATAACTATTTGTTTAGCACTTTTGACATGTCCAGCAACAGAATTCAGAACATGGGCCGTTCTTAGTGTTCTCACTGTACATCAAGTCAGAACCGTAGGATAAATAAAGGGGGCATATAAGCAGACAATGAAAGCTCTTACAATATTCGATGATTACATTTCTCTAAAACTACTCTAAGGCTACATGTGCACCACCAAGTCAGAACAGTAGGTGAAATTAAGAGGGGTAAATATACCAAATTATTAGGGTGAGGTACATGGGCTACTAACATCTTACTACACAACATATACTTATGTACACTGTAGCTAAGAAAGTAATATCTCCCTGGGTTATTACATCATTTATGCAGCAGCAGACAATACATTTTTGGACTCACCTTGTTGTGCTGTGCTCACTTGAACAGGAACGTGGCGCGGCGGTCTTTCATGGGTGAATTTTGTCATCAAAGTCTGGCATTCTCTGGATTTATGGTGCTTTCAAAACAACTGGGAACTCGGAATAAATCAAGGTTGAATGATGACGCCATTGATCTTCAGGTCGTAGCTCTAGAAAGAGGCTGGATTTACAATTCCGAGTTGTATGACCGTTCAAAACGTATATTCCCAGTCGGAGCTCGTTTATTCCCGACTTCCCAGCTGTCTTGAACTCACAGAAGTCGCAGTTCCGAGTTAACAGTTGTTTTGAGCGTGGCACAAATCACGCTTCATTGACAGCATGGCCAATGTTGAATGCTTAGAATTTTTTACTTGGAAAAGAGCTCCTTAATCACAGATTTGGGACCTCTCTGTCACTGATTCCTTCCAAACCAGTCATTATTGAATTTGCGATTTCCAACTTGTTGTGTAATGTTTGTCCAATGGCCGATGAGCACCGATAGGTTTTATCTATAATTTCTCTTCATATGACAAGGATTAAAAAGGATTTGCCAGTAGATTGTTGACTTGATTCATGATGATGACTGCTGGCTAAGATTACAAAAGTATGTTGACATGATCAGTCCAATCAAAGCTGCTGTACACAACATGATTGGATGTCATTTTATCTGGGGCCAATGACCTTGAGCCTTCTTGGATGGGCTCTTCTAATGTAACTATGGCAGCACCCAAAGGGCAAAATGTTTTGAGGTCTAGCCTTAGACTTGGTGGTGACGTGGCGTCCCTATGAGTGTCAGAACACTGAGCCAATCACGGCGCAACGCTCCGTATTTTCTGCAGGCTTGCCCCACCACCACAGAAAGCACTGAGCATTTTGGAGCTGCCTTACTCAAGAAAACAAGAGACCATGTTTGTATGTGTCTTTATTAACTCAATGATATGTTTGCAAACTGATATGTGACATGTATTAATGCCAAAATAACATGCAAAATAGGGGGGCTCAAAACGGGGGTCGCAACTGATACTTCTATAGAAAGTATGGCACATTTGAGTAGATTGTCCTTTTTGATCTAGGTAAATTTGCAAGCCCCAAAACAAATGTTTTTTAATAGCACAATGGTAAAGTATCCACACATTCTCAGTGTCAGATGTAGTGGAGCTCCATCATTTCCTGAAGAATCTCTTCCAAGGCTGCCTCCGTGGTCAGCTTGGGAGGCTTGTGACAGCCAATGAACTACAACAAATCAATCCCACTACAAATCTAGTCAATTCAGGAAAAGTGGGAAAACTGAAAATGTCAGTTTTTGTCTTGGATCATGATGACTACAAATGCACAGTTAGTGTGAACACAATTGGGTCCACAGCAAATATGGTTGACAGTCCCTCAGACAGGAGTGACAAGGAGGGGCGTTTGACTATCAATTATACCTTCAGTACTACACGAGTGTGTAGCGATTTCATTTACGATTGGGAATTAGAGTAGCCTACCTCCTTGGTGTCCTTCAGGGTGGTGTATGTGTAGTCTGCAGGGCCCAGGGACTGTAGGAGTGGAGATGGCGGCTGGTCTGGACAGTGTCTGGTGAGAGCCAGCTGCTGCCTCAGCATGTTGAGTGCAAACACAGCAGGGCTGTATGCACTGAGAGCCGGGGATGAGAGATACAATAGAGGTGTGGTCAGTAGGATGAAGAGCTGAGCCTTTCCTATTTAGATAAGAGATTATGCTTCAGGCATTGTGTTAAACAATGGTGACAATGAGGTCACCAAAACAAATAATGTATACTGGACACACATAAATGCAACATGCAACAATTTCAAAGATTTCAGGGAAATCAGTCAATTGAAATACATTAATTAGGCCCTAATCTATGGATTTCACATGACTGGGCAGGGGTACAGCCATAGGTGGGTCTGGGAGGGCATAGGCCAACCCACTGGGGAGCCAGGCCCAGCCAATCGTGATGAGTTTTTCCCCACAAAAGGGCTTTATTAAAGACAGACATACTCCTCAGCCACCACCCTTAGATGATCCCGCAGGTGATGAAGCCGGATGTGGACGTCCTGGACTGACGTGGTTACACGTGGCCTGCAGTTGTGAGGCCAGTTGGACGTACTGCCAAATTCTCTAAAACGACATGGTTACATGTCGTTATGGTAGAGAAATTAACATTCAATTCTCTGGCAACAGCTCTGGTGGACATTCCTGCAGTCAACATGCCATTTGCACGCTCCCTCAAAACTTGACACATCTGTGGCATTGTGTTGTGTGACAAAACTGCACATTTTATAGTGGCCTTTCATTGTCCCCAGCACAAGGTGCACCTGTGTAATGATCATGCTGTTTAATCAGCTTCTTGATATGCCACACCTGTCAGGTGGATGGATTATCTTGGTGAAGGAGAAACGCTCACTAACAGTGATGTAAACAGATTTATGCCCAAAACTTGAGAGGAATAAGCTTTTAGTGCGTATGGAAAATTTCTGGGATTGTTTTTTTCAGCTCATGTAACATGGGACCAACAGTTTACATGTTGCATTTATGTTTTTGGTCAGTGTATAGAAACCCTGGATTGCTGATGCTTCTAACTCTACAGACATTCAACAAATGACCTGGCTTACCATCAGAGACTTCTCTCACTGATGGCATCATCAGAGGGCAGGTCCTCAGAGAAGCTCTCCGCCAGGGCGTCAGGGAAGAGTTCCACCAGGGAGCACACCTCACTGAGGGCTGACACTGAGAACCGGGAGGGTTTGAGATGCCTGGCCCGTGGGGAGCCCTGACTGCCTGGGGAGGGGGTGTAGGGGGGGATAGGGCGATAGGACTACTGAGGCACTGCGGATAGAGAAAGAAGGGCTGTGCTGGTCCAGGGCTCGGCTGGAGAAGCGACTGGGTGATCTGCTGCACGGAGGAGAGGGTGGAGAGCGGGACTGGGCTCTGACTGAAGATGATCGGGCTGCCAGAAGGGGTGATGGGGAAACCTGGTTTTGATGAAAAACTGTGGAATATAAGAAAAAGGACAGATGGGTGGTTAGATTACACATTGCTGGTACAAAATTCCTAATATTGTGAGCTACCTTTCTAGTTGTCATCTGGGAGGAATCTCTTGCTTCTTTGTGCAGGCTATACTCTGACGACTCAAAAGAGCCCACCAGGAGCTTCCTCATTTCTTCCTCATCACTGTCCAGAGTCACATCTCTACCGGCCTAATTGGAGTACTGGGTTTGGAACTACCCTATGGCGTGGCATCAAGATCCGGGCCTTTCTCCTTATGCTCTTCTTCAGGAAGAGTTTCCCCTTCATGCTGAGGTCACTGCTGGACTGCTTCTCCTTCTCCTGGGGGGCTGTTGGTATACTCCTATCAGCCGACAGCGCTGGTCCATCCCTGGCCTGTTTGCCGATTTCGGATGTGGTTCTCTATGACAGCCAGTTGGCTCAGGGACGCGCTCTGTGAGCTCCTCTGGGATGTGGGCTCGACTGACTATGTCTGAGTCCAGTTCAGGGCTGAAGGTTGGTTGGTAGCTGCAGCAGGTGGAGGTAATATCTGCTCCCCCCAACCCCTCCAAAGCTCTCTGGTGGTGGATCATCCCTCCCCAGCTTTTTGTTGATGACGTCCATTGGGTTGTTCACTCACCGAGTCCTCCAAGGATAACAATAGGTCGCTCAGGTCCTGGAATGGGGTCTGTCTGGCTTGTGAAGTGTTTCTCCTATTGGCAATGACATCCACATTTCCCTGGGTAGAGATGACAATGACAACAACAACAAGAATGTCAAACACATATACCTTCTGGACACAATTCTTGGATTTTGGGGTAGGTAGCTAAATTACCTAGCATTTAGTGTATTAAGTGGTGGACTTAGTGGATCTCCATGTGTTTTGGTTGTCCTTTTGGCCACATAACACTCTGGGTCATCTTTTGAGTCAAATCAAATCGTATTTGTCACATGTGCCGAATACAACAGCTGTAGACCTTACAGTGAAATGCTTACTTACAAGCCCTTTACCAACAATGCAGTTTTAATAAAAATAAGAGTTCAGAAAATATTTACTTAATAAAACTAAAGTAAAAAATACAAAAGTAACAATCAAATAATAATAACGAGGCTATATACAGGGGGTACAGGTTAGTTGAGGTAATATGTACGTGTAGGTAGGGGTAAAGTAACTATGCATAGATAATAAACAGCGAGTGGCAGCAGAGTAAAAAAAAAGTAAAAAATATATATATTTAAAAGGGGGTCAATGCAAATAGTTTGGGTAGCCATTTTATTACCTTTTCAACAGTCTTATGGCTTGAAGGTAGAAGCTGTTAAGAAGCCTTTTGGCTTGCCGTGCGGTAGCACAGAGAACAGTCTATAACTAGGGTGGCTGAAGTCTGCCAATTTTTAGGGCCTTCCTCTGACACTGCCTGGTATAAAAGTCCTGGATGGCAGGAAGCTTGGCCCCAGTGATGTACCCTCTGTAGCGCCTTACGGTTGGAGACCGAACAGTTTCCATAAGGCTCTCGATGGTGCAGCTGTAGACTTTTTTGAGGATTTGAGGACCCATGACAAATCTTTTCAGTCTCCTGAGGCGGAATAGGCATTGTCGTGTCCTCTTCACGACTGTCTTGGTGTGTTTGGACCATGATAGGAACTTGAAGCTCTCAATGGGGGCGTGCTCGGCCCTCCTATTCCTATAGTCCACGATCATCTCTTTTGTCTTGATCACATTGAGGGAGAGGTTGTTTTCCTGACACCACTGCCAGGTCTCTGACCTCCCTATAGGCTGTCTCATTGTTGTCGGTGATCAGGCCTGCCACTGTTGTGTCGTCGGCAAACTTAATGATGGTGTTGGGAGTTGTGCTTGGCCCTGCAGTTGTGGGTGAACAGGGAGTACCGGAGGGGACTAAGCATGCACCCCTTAGGGGCCCCCGTGTTGAGTATCAGCGTGGCAGATGTGTTGTTGTGTACCCTTACCACCTGGGTCGGCCCGTCAGGAAGTCCAGGGTCCAGTTGCAGAGGGAGGTGTTTAGTCCCAGGGTCCTTAGCTTTGTGATGAGCTTCGAGGGCACTATGGTGTTGAATGCTGAGCTGTAGTCAATGAACAGCATTCTCACGTAGGTGTTCCTTTTGTCCAGGTGGGAATGGGCAGTGTGGAGTGCAATAGAGATTGCGTCATCTGTACATCTGTTGGGGCGGTATGCAAATTGGAGTGGGTCTAGGGTTTTTGGGATTATGGTGTTGATGTGACATGCCATGACCAGCCTTTCAAAGCACTTCATGGCTACAGATGTGAGTGCTACGGGTCGGTTGTCATTTAGGAAGGTTACCTTGGTGTTCTTGGGCACAGGTACTATGGTGGTCTACTTGAAACATGTTGCTATTACAGACAGACAGAGAGAGATTGAAAATGTCAGTGAAGACACTTGCCAGTTGGTCAGCACATGCTCCGAGTACATGTCCCAGTAATCCGTCTTGAAAATGTCAGTGAAGACACTTGCCAGTTGGTCAGCACATGCTCTGAGTACATGTCCCGGTAATCCGTCTGGTCCTGCGGACTTGTGAATGTTGACATGTTTAAAGGTCTTACTCACATTGGCTACAGAGTGTGTGATCACACAGTAGTCCTGAACAGCTGGTGCTCTCATGCATGCTTCAGTGTTGCATGAATCAGCAGCCTTTTGGTAATTCCCTTCCCTGAGAGATGCATATGTGCTTTTTCCAGAGCTGAACTCTGCCAACACGATTCCACATTCTCTACAAATCTATTTAGCTTGTAATATGTATACGTAAAGTGTGTTAGCTGGTTCAACTAGCTAACTATTCAATAATACATGTTATGTCTGCTAATCATTTGTTGTTTTTCATCGTTTTGATCAAATAATAAATGCATGAATCGAGAATTTTCGAAACCGAAAAGCTATGCTTATCGTGGCAGTTTTTTTTTAAAAAATCAGTAAATTATCTACTTAGCCTACTAAGAAGCCTAAATGTACAGTACACTGGCAGCTAGAGCACACTGCTTTGCAAAATCATGTAGATTACAACACGCACACAATTACAATGTATCCACCTGATTCGATGTATCCTTTTTGAGATTAACCTTGTAGCAATTACACTGTGTCCAACTTCACCATAAACAGCGACCCTCATACCGACGGGACGAGTCGTGGTTTATCAGAGAGGAAGTGGCGAAGGGAGAGGGATAATTGTGTCCAAAGTCTTCTCCAGCGGGTAGCGTTTTTTATTTTTTTATTATGAAGGTCAATGAGTGTCGAATTTGTTTAATAAAACATGGAATCTATTATGTGTGGCTTATTTGATCGAATAGAAGTTTCGTAATGATTAGGTTGTTACGACTGCACTGATATAAGTAGGACACATGACATCCAGGCAACTTTGAGAAATAACCCTATATATCGGTGTCGGGCCTGGTCGTCACTTGTTACCACAGCCATAAAGTCATAAACCCGCCTATTTCTATCCTTTCTCTTCTTAAAATGTTATATTAAATCTAACCTAAACCACACTGCTAAACTTATGCCTAACATTAAATTAAAACCAAAAAGCACATTTTTGTTTTCATGAATTTTTACGATAGGGCTAGACAATTTTGATTGTGGCTGTGGAAACTGTTGTGCCTGTTGTTCACACGCGTATCTTCCCTCTTAGAATGGTCCCACCTGATCTTGCCTCCTCCCAAATGACATTTTTTAATACATTTATTTTCATTGTTAGAGCGGCCCCCAGAGCATCTGGTCAAAATAATGGATCATCTGCGTCGACACATTCTACGGAAACCTGCATGGAAAACGTCATCCTTCAGAAAAGGCAGTTTGCGTGCGTCCTCTCTCCTCGCCTCCTTCTCAAAACCCATTCGAGGAGAAGGTCAGAGGGGCGGGACCTCTGACTTTCTCATCCAATGGGTTTAAGAAGGAGGAGAGCGGACACGAGGAGTATGCAATTGAGATTCTCCCCATGGAGTCATTACGTCTGTGTTTTATGTTTAGTGACCAAGAAATTCTTTATTGCGTTACATGATTTCGTGGTGTGTGTGTCAACCTGTACAAGGGTGTATGACATTCAATTTGCTTTATTGCTGTTTGGAAAGTTGTATTTTATTAGGATTTTAAGGGAAGCAATTGGAGATAATGCACATTTGAATAATCCCACTTGTTCTCAAAATAATTTAATGTTTATCCACAATCTTAAAAATGTCCAGAACATAAAACAATATTTTCTGTCCACTATAATTTCTCCTCGCAAATTCAGAGAAATTATTTCAACTATGGCCCGCTCTTCGATGTGGAGGAGTTGTAGAATTTGCCTCTAACCGCTGGTCCAGGGTCAGCGGTTAGAGGTTAAGGCTTTGGGATTGGGCAATCTGATGCTAGACCTGTGGTGAGGGACTACTTCGGCCTCGAGCCGATGTGTAATCCGAGCACTTCCGAAAGATAAATCGTGGTCTCATTTCATTGGACAATATCTCGTCCAATGAGCCACGGCCATCTGTGCAGGAATAGGGAGTTAGAAATGATCATATTACCTGTTTCCTTCAGCGTTTATAACCGAGTTTCAGTGAAAAGCAACACACACAGTTTACCTGTACAGCGGGACGGTGAAAGCATGAGGGTCGCAGTGGCAATATTAGCAGTTTTTGCATCGGTAGCTGTCACCATTGACGCTACGGTATACTTCAAGGAACAATTTCAGGATGGAGGTAAATGTGCCTTTTGTTTTTCTGATCATTCCTAAAACGTTTCTATATGATAGATAATGGTTTGGGGATCAAGGGCCCAAACCGTACTTCTTTTCTAGGTCAATTTTGTATTTTCATCAACCATCTATGTTCTTTATGCGTGGAATAGTCAATATCCAGACTATGGACTCCGTTATGTAATTTCTATTGTTAACAACTTTTCTGTAATGTTGAACATGAGCTCTACACCCTGTTTGCCAGGTCCATTTTAAATGAGTGCATATTTAAAGTGAATGGATATCATAAAATATCATTATGGTCAGCCTTTTTACACTGATCACTGTGTAGAAGACTCACACTTTTTATTTTATTTAGAAAAATACATTTTGTAATAGCATCAAAGGGAAATAAATAGTTGTTATTTTTTTTTTCTCAGGGTGTTATATGTTTCAGCAGTGCACTGATCCGATCATAAGAAGTTCTTTCACTTTGCTTCTTTGACAGCCTGCAGTATTTATTCAATCATGTGACCATTATTTAACTAGGCAAGTCAGTTAAAAACAAATTCTTATTTACAATGACGGCCTACCCCGGCCAAACCCTCCCCTAACCCGGGCGACGCTGGGCCAATTGTACACCACCCTATGGAACTCCCGATCATGGCCGGTTGTGGTACAGCCCGGGGAACGAACCAGGGCCTGTAGTGACTCGTCTAGCACTGAGATACAGTGCCTCAGACCGCTGTGCCACTCGAGAGACTTCCCTAGATCCTGACTAATCAGATTGTAAATGTTGTTTTCAGATGCATGGAAGAGTCGGTGGCTTGTATCAGAGCACAAGTCAGACTATGGCGAGTGGAAACTGACTGCTGGGAAGTTTTATGGTGACGCTGAGGCCGATAAAGGTGAGCTGAATGGGAATATATTGTAGTTTGATCACGGCAAGATGTTTCAATATGGAGATTTTGCCACATCCTTCACTAAGTCTGAGTTTGCATATGCTAAATGGTTGCAAATGGCTCCTTAGATTGTGGATTGTTCTAAATGCAAATGTATTCTCTAGTCTCCAACCCTAATCAAAATGTAATCCACATGACACACAGTACAGTATCACTATGTATCACTCACCTCCTGTACCTGGGTTCAATTAAACCTACTGATGTTAATGTCTCTTCTTACCTGTCTCACAGGTCTCCAGACCAGCCAGGATGCCCGTTTCTATGCTCTCTCCAGCCGCTTTGAACCCTTCAGCAACGAGGGCAAGTCCCTGGTAGTCCAGTTCACTGTCAAACATGAGCAGAAGATTGACTGTGGGGGCGGATATGTCAAAATCTTCCCAGCAGATCTAGACCAGGCAGCTATGCACGGGGACTCACAGTATTACATCATGTTTGGTGAGTGGGTGCAGAGCACCACTAGTTTTTCTGACTGAGGAGTGACTTTTAGTCAGAGATTAATCCCTCTCTGTTATTTTAGTGACCCTCGGTCATTTACATTTTACTAATTTAGCAGAGACATTCATTCAGTGAGACATTTTTAGAAATGCCTGGTTTTACTGGTAGATTCTGTATTTTATTGACCAGCAATCAATAGATTAAGTTCTTTACCCATCCATCCCACAGGGCCTGACATCTGTGGCTACAGCACCAAGAAGGTGCATGTCATCTTCAACTACAAAGGCAAGAACCACCTCATCAAGAAAGAAATCAAATGCAAGGTATGCCATTTTAAATCCCTCAGCATTGCATTCCTTTACTGCATATTACCTGCCAGGCCTTACTTCTAACCTCTGCTGTTCTCCCCTTTGTCTTTTCAGGATGACGAGCTGACACATCTGTACACTCTGATCCTGAACCCGGACCAGACATATGAGGTGAAGATCAACAATGAGAAGGTGGAGTCAGGCACTCTGGAGGAGGACTGGGACATTTTGCCCCCAAAGACTGTCAAGGACCCCGAGGCCAAGAAGCCAGAGGACTGGGACGACAGGCCCAAAATCGACGACCCTACCGACACCAAGCCAGAGGTGAACCTCTTTGAATGAAGAGATTTGATCGGACATAAACCAGCATGGATATAAGTCCTGTCAGAATCAGGTTTGAGAAATGTTATGCAAAGTCCACAGTAACCTATAAAGAGAAATACTGGGAATGACAAAGTAATGAAGAGGTGGGTACTTTTTTTCATTGGTGTCCAGGCAGTAATGTTTCGCTATTCAGCCCAGTGCATCTAGTCAGAAAACACAGTTCCATCAATCCACTTTGTAAAATGGACAGATGATCCCAAAGTTGCCCCAAGGCTAGTTACTCTTACATGAAGGCCACAAAATGTAATCAGCCTAGTCTATAATGAGTTGATAGGTATCACATTTGATTCTGCCACAGTATGGACCCATTGTGTTTAACAAATGGTCTTTCTTCCTGCATTTAACAGTAAATGGACTAAGGCCAATGAGCTTGAGCTTTATTTGGTCCTGGTTTAGTTTCAGGAGTGATCTCTTTCTCTCTTTTGACCAAAGCACGTTGTTTAGTTCTGTCACTGACTAATCTTGAACTTTCTCACTAGGACTGGGAGAAGCCAGAGAATATCCCTGACCCTGATGCTAAGATCCCTGATGACTGGGATGTGGACATGGATGGCGAGTGGGAGCCTCCCATGATCTCCAACCCAGAGTACCAGGTACAGACTGAGATTGAACCAGTTGCTGATAACACTTAAATATAACTTTCATGAATAAGTTATAAATGCTTATAAAACTTTAATGTTAATACATTCTAGAATACTCATGTATGCATATACTTATAAATAACTTATGAATAAGTATTAAACTATCATAGTGTTTTCCTTACATGATTTAAATCTGCATTAGACTACCTGTGGTGCACTAGCTGTATTTTATATCTGGCCTTGTCTTTCCAGGGAGAGTGGAAGGCAAAGCAGATTGACAACCCTGACTACAAAGGTGCCTGGGTGCACCCTGAGATCGATAACCCTGAGTACACAGCCGATGCCTCCATCTACAAGTTTGACAACATTGGAGTTTTGGGTCTGGACCTGTGGCAGGTATGTTAGACCTCAGACAATGCATGTGAATTTTGTTGGTGAAGTGTAATTATGGGCTTGATGTTAAAGTTGTTTGTCTGTCTCTTTATAGGTGAAGTCTGGCACCATCTTTGACAACTTCCTGATCGGTGATGATATAAAAGAGGCGGAGGAGTTTGGAAATGAGACATGGGGAGCTACAAAGGTAGGATTTTGTTATAAGTTGCTATTTTGCCTAAGTTAGTATGAGTTCAGTTTGATATTCATTTTCAAATGTAAGACAAAAATACACCAGTCCCACAGCACTCTGTCAATGACCCATTTTCCTTCTTTGCAAAACAGGAACCAGAAAAGAAAATGAAGGATGCACAGGAGGAGGAGGAGAGGAAAGCGAGAGAAGAGGAGGAGAAGAGCAAGAAGGACACTGCTGATGATGAGGGGGATGAAGATGAAGATGAGGATGAGCCAGAGGAGGAGGATGATGACAGCCCAACGGAAGAGGAGGAAGCGGAAGATTCCAAGAAGGACAAGGACGAGTTGTAAATGAAACCGGATAGAGGACGTGTCTGTCCTGCCCTATCTCCTCACCGATGGAGTGACTGCTGTGCATCATCACATTGAGTAATACCCTATGGACTTGGCACTCCTGTGGAAACCTATTTTTCAGATGTAGGGGTGGGAAAAGGGCAGGCAAAGTTTGCCTTTTTTAGAGGTTCACTTTTTTTGAAAGTTTAGGGTTGAAGAACTGGGTTTAAGTTTTTAGTTTCTGTCAGAATGTTTAATTTAAGATCATTTCCCCTTTGTTCAGAATGTGGTCTATCCTGTCCATGTGTCCTACAGTTGCTCTAGGTGCTGCTGCCACCGGCTCCCTTGCTTTTGTCATCAGTTCATCCCTTCAGTGTCAAAGAAAATGATAATTTCCCCATATTTGTCATCAATCTTACCAGATGTTGTCTATGTTGGGAAACATCAGGGGCATATCAGTTGATGTTTCTTTATACTTTTTTTCTAAATGATTTATTTTTATACAGTTGTATGCAGTACTGTACTATACATTATTATAATTACCATCTGTTTAATTTATTCCCACAATCATCCTCTGTATGTCCACCATTCCCATGCTCTGTGTTGTACGTGTTGCCACAGGCCTTGCTTTAGTTGTATGGCAGCTGCAGAGATGACTGTATGAGACTTAAGGATCTAAACTGTGACTCAGTCTTTATTTTTTTTTTTAAATGTTCTCAACATGCGACTGTCCCCATGGCACACTGTCTTTGAGTTTCAGTAAATAAATGAAGCTTTTTCTTTCAATAATACTGTAAGTATTTTGAGAGAAGTTAGATTGCTACTGATTCTGTGATATGGGTTGGTCTTAGCATTTTTAAACTGGGGTTGAAGATGTACTGTGGAACAGTGGATACCTCTAAACGTGTCTTGTGATGCTGATCTGGACATTTACTTGAAGGCCGAGATACTACTAAGGCAAATATAGTTGACACAGTAGCAACACTTTTAAATGAGTAGAGACACTCTTGACCATGCTTGAGTGTGTTTTTCCCATCCTGAGGACACTGCGAAGGCGATGGGCCTTTTCGCCTAAACTGTGTTCTGGGACAATCCATACACGGATACTTAAATGCATGCAATTTTGACATTACTCAACATTTATATATATATATAAACTCAATTTGTTTTCATTCTCATAAGTTTACAATTCCTTGACTGATAATTTGATGAATGAATATTTCTCTGTCAGTCATGTTTTAAATGCTCTTTGAAGTCCTCCAAAATAATTTACAAATTAAGAGGTGGGACTAGACAGCATTTGATATTGGGTAAACCATCACATGCACGTGCCATCGATGGGTGGAATTTAGATCCGCGAGGTACAGTCTAGCCCCTAGCAGTATGTCTTGTCTCAGGCCGCAAGTAGATGGCGTCTGACTACACTACAACACAACCAATACTGCGAGATAGCTGAGTCACAGAACTAGGTAGGCCACTGTGGAAAAAGCAACAATACAGAAACGGGTGTGAACACGGTTATAGAAGCACCTGGCAATTATCGGAAATCGTCTTGAAGATGTTGTCCATAACGTTGAAGACTCTTCAGCAGCAAACGTTTAAAATCGAAATAGATCCAGAACTAACGGTGAGTACTGAGTAGTGGAAGTTAGTGACTCTGGTAAATACGCTTGAGGCCGGGGGAGAGTGGCTAGGAGCAACCAGGGCCTTGGCCATTGCGATCTAACCAGGAGAGGGGTTGCTATTTCATATGTTTTCATTGTTCATGTCACATTGTAAATGCTGGGTGTTGGTGTCAAATCGCGATTTTTGTTCACTTGAGAGATTGCTTGGCTGTATCCTCATGAATGACGATGCAAGATTTCACGAGCCTGGTATAGATACCACGGAGGCGCACTTGTGTATCCCTTTTTCTGGACTGAAGGAATCGGGTGGAGGGGGGCGTTCTGTACATTTGTTATGACAAAGGTGTGTATTTGTTTACACACTTTAGGCCTACATCGAATTTGTGTTTTGTATAATAGAGGCTGTTAAATTACCCACCTCTAGCAATAACAGTACACGAAAATGAGTAGACTAATAATAATATTAGAATAATAATGATAGTAATAATGAATAAAAATATGCATTTGATATAATCTACATTACAACTATTAATTTTCTCTGTAGAAATAACGTCATACCCAAGTAGCGGGCTATCGATTATTACAATTTATAAAAAATATTATTACACAATATTATGACTGATTGCTGTCAATACTTTTATAGTGTCAACACATAGTCTGCTTTGCATATTCATCTGCTCTATATACGTGTCTTAATTTACAGGTGATGTTTCCCCTTTAGAATGCAACTACCAGAATACCTCACATAGCAGTAACCTCTCGGGTTCTACCTTAAGAGTTGCGTTCTACTATAGTACTGCTGTCAATGAGAATGCTTTCTCTGTTAACTAACCTGGCACACCCCCTGATATGTTTAATCGGGTGTGTTAGCAGTAGCACAGGTCTTGAACAAAAGCCTGCATACCCTGAGGGTCCACGGGACCAGGATTGAGCAACGCTGCTTTAGTGTAACCTTTAGATGTAAATAGTAGTACTGAAAGTGCCCACTAAAGGCCTTAAGTATGACTGTGCACAAGCTATGGTATCTGTGTTATAAACTCGTTCTCTAGGTCTATAGCATTGATTGACTGACAGGTAGATTACATTACTGGCAACAACACTGTGGTTAGCAACTCTACAGCTCATTTTATAAAGCGGGAACGTTTATTACTGTATCATTAACTTGTGTAGTGCGTGCCAACTTAAAAAAAACATGAATGGTGTATCACATAAGGGAATTTAGATCGATTGCAATGCATCTGTCTATAAATGTATCTGTATACTTCCTCGAAGCACTCACAACAAGGTGAAGTAATGACTGAATGTGAATGACAGTTTTTCACTCCAAATCCCATAATCCTCAAGGATTCTGCTTTATGTCTGAGATGAGCCATATCATGTGTCACCATGTTAGGTTCAGGAGAGATGATCAGAATGTCCTGCCCGTAGAATGTCCTGCCTATAGAGATACAACTAAATGGGCTCTATCTATAGTCCTGTTTAACAGCTTGTCATTCTGTCATTCTGTTATCGGCAGGTAAAAGCCCTGAAGGAGAAGATTGAGCTTGAGAAAGGGAAAGTTGGCTATCCAGCCGCAGGGCAAAAGCTCATCTATGCAGGTAAGCGAGGCATCTTATCTCTAACTGCGTTGTTGGCGTAATCTTGAATATCAATCCGACACATCTGGAATGTTGTAGCCTATATATTTAATTTAACAGGTTCTTCTTGTTTTTTTTATATAGGCAAAATCTTGAATGATGACATACCTTTAAAAGACTACAAAATTGATGAGAAAAACTTTGTGGTGGTCATGGTTACAAAGGTAAGATTTCAACACTGTTTTAATGAATTGTTTGGTAACCAGTCATATGTGAGGATAATATGGAAATTATTCCTTTATAGTAAACTTTAATAAAGGACAAACAAGACAGCCATTAATGTGATAATAATACTGTCATTACAGCGTTAATGATAGTGGAAGCAGGAATTTATCATTTGTATTATCTAAATATGAGATAGTTGTCTGTAGTCACTGTGGTCATCTCTGGGCAGTCCTTTTTGTTGTCTCCCTACAGCCCAAACCTCCAGCTCCTCTACAGATTTCTCCTCAGGCAACCCCAGCCCCCGCCTCTAGCCCTGCTCCCGCCCCTGCACCTCCTGTTGTATCTGGGCTGTCCCTATCAGACATTGCCTGTCCTACTTCTCCTGCCCCCATGGAGATCTCAACCTTCTCCCCCACACCTGCCCCTGCCTCAAACCCCACAAAATCAGTGGATCCCTCCACACCCCCGTCCCCTGCACCAGCCCCTGCTTCTGTTCCCCCTGAAGCTCTGGGGGCCAGTGCAGCCCCAGCTCCTGCCGCAACAGCATGCCCCATCCCTGTCTCACCCTCAGAGGACAAGCCTCACGGGGAGCACCCCGAACTGCCCCTCGCCACAACACCAGCCCTCTCCTCCTCTAGGTATTGACATATGATAACATATTTTGGATGGCTACCATGTTTTTACTCAATTTAGTTTTAATCAATGCTTTTTCTCTCACAGCCTTGTTGATGACTTAAGTCTCTTGGAAGAAGCAGCATCAATACTGGGTAATGAAGAGTCTAGTCTAATCTTTCACAGCACAATATCATGCTTCGTCTTCCCGTTGATTTATGACCCTGTATCCTATTCCTCTCTCTCCGCGAGACAGTGACAGGACAGGCGTATGAGAATCTGGTGTCTGAAATCATGTCTATGGGATATGAAAGGGAGCAGGTTATTGCAGCGCTGCGAGCCAGTTACAACAACCCAGACAGAGCCGTGGAGTACCTGCTAATGGTGAGTTTCCATCCTATCAGTCATTTAATGGTAAATGACTGTATTATTACCTGGAGGCAGTGGAGACAGTTCCAACGTTACATCACATTCTTTTCCATCTGAAAACTCAGTGCCAGACTCTACTGACAATCTGACAGCAGTATGCACACATAATACAAAAGGATTTTCAGTCCCAAAGCTGTACACAGTTCACGGTGTGTTTATCCATCTATGTCCCTTACAATGAGAATCGCTTTGATCACTTGCAAAAGAGCAATATAAATGCACTTCCTTTATTATTTCATTTTCCTGAAAGATCATAAATTCTTCTCTCCACGTCCTCCAGGGGATTCCGTCCGAGGCTGACCTTCCACCAGTGGAAGCACTCCAACCCACAGCTCCGGCCAACCTCAACCCTACTGCCCCAGCTCTTGCCCCAGCTCCTTCCCCAGCTCCTGCCCCAGCCTCTGCTCCAGCCTCTGCTCCAGCCACAGAAATAGCCCAGCCCCCACCAGCAGCCACCAGTGAGCCCCCCACACTCTTCTGTTGTTCTTTTACCAGGCCTAGGTCGCTCTCATACCAACCAATCATTTCTCTGGTCACACACTGCCAGCCAGGTCCTGGCCTGGCTGTTCTGCCGCCTTAGGTGATACAAAAAATTAACGCCCTCCTTTCCCCGCAAAACTAGAATAGTGTAGCCTACGGTGTCGGCCCGCAATGCAATTTTATGAATGCCCATCCATGTCGTACCGTTTGTTAAACAGGCAGTTGTATTTACTTTATTTAGCCTAGTCCAGATTCCTGATCAAGGCTAAATTAAAACCAATCATTTTGGCTATTTAAGATCTGCATATCATCTTCCCAAGTTTATCAGGAGTTATTTTGCACCTATTTGCAATCAGAATAATGTGTTTACACAGTGGGAAACGCAGAAGTATTTTCTTTGCTATGATCAGCTCGTCAAAAATTGACGAATAGGCCTACAATTGAAATGACTGATTTGTTACAATTTAGCCCACGGAGTGAAACTCTCGGACACCAGTCGTGAGTAGCTTAATTTTATTCCATATTGTCTATTTTATTTTGACCTGATCTGTTTTTAGGATATGGTATTTGTTAACCTTTAGTGCAGTGGGCTAAATCAGGGTCACACACAGTGTTTCTTGGTAGTCTTAAACAAATCGACATTGAAACAAAAGTATACACCTCACACACATGGTTATGGGCTTAAAAAAAGAAGACACCTGTACCATGTCAGATATAGAGTTGAAATGTATTACATTTTGAGTTTGCATCCCGATATTACACTTTATATACATCACAGAAGACTGAAATATAACAAAACTTTTGTCGTAAAAAAAAATATGATTTATTAATTATAAAATTATGAAAAATATTAGTAATATTCCACCCATGAGACCAAAGAGGGCACTTTTGGTCATTGACTGCAGGAAAGGGCTACAATGCAAAGTAATATTCAAATCAAAGCACGTTTTTATTTGATAGGGCGCCATTTAGACTATTTGATCGGGGACGTGCAACATTTTCATAAATATGGTCTCCAGTTTGTAGGCTACAAGTAAGCATTTCACTGTTAGTCTAGCGACTCCTGTGGTGGGCCCGGGCGCAGTGCACGCTGACACAGTTGCCAGGTGTACAGTGTTTCCTCCGACACATTGGTGTGGCTGGCTTCCAGGTTAAGTGGACATTGTGTCAAGAAGCAGTGCGGCTTGGTTGGGTTGTGTTTCGGGGGACGCACTGCTTTCGACCTTTGCCTCTCCCAAGTCTGTACGTGAGTTGCAGCGATGAGACAAGACTAACTACCAATTGGATACCATGAAATTGGGGAGAAAAAGGGGTAGATTTTTTATTTTTTTACTAATTAATCCCCTTTGTTATGGCAAGCCTAAATAAGCTCAGGAGTAAAAATGTGCTTAACAAGTCACATAATAAGTTGCATGGACTCACTCTGTGCAATAATAGTGTTTAACATGATTTTTGAATGACTACTTCGTCTTTGTAGCCCACACATTATCTTTAAGGTCTCTCAATCAAATTTCGAACACAGATTCAACCACAAAGACCAGGAAAGTTTTCCAATGCCTTGCAAAGAAGGGCACCTATAGGTAGATGGGTAAAAAAAAAAAAGCATACATTGAATATCCCTTTGAGCATGTTGGAGTTATTAATGACACTTTGGATGGTGTATCAATACACCCAGTCACTACAAAGTTACAGATGTCCTTCCTAACTCAGACGCCGGAGAGGAAGGAAACCACTCCGGGATTTCACCATGAGGCTGATGGTGACTTTAAAACAGTTACAGAGTTTAATGGCTGTGATAGGAGAAAACTGAGGATGGATCAAAAACATTGTAGTTACTCCACAATACTAACCTAATTGACAGAGTAAAAGGAAGGAAGCTTGTACAGTATATAAATATTACAAAACATGCAAAATATTACAAAACAAGGCACTAAAGTAATACTGCAAGAAATGTGGCTAAGCAATTAACATTTTGTCCTGAATACGTGCATCATGTTATGGGTATGCTTGTAATCGTTAAGGACTAGGGAGTTTTTCAGGATAAAAAATAAATGGAATGGAGCTAAGCACAGGTAAAATCCTAGAGGAAAACCTGGTTCAGCCCGCTTTCCACCAGACACTGGGAGTTGAATGCATCTTTCAGCAGCATAATAACCTAAAACACAAGGCCAAATCTACATTGGAGTTGCATACCAATAAGAAAGTGAATGTTCCTGTGGCCGAGTTTTGACTTAAATCTACTTGAAAATCCTTCCTATTGGGCAGGCCGGCCCCTGCTGTCAGCTCAGTACTCTGTTTCATATAAGTTTTTTAACTTTGTGCCCATACATTCTTGTTTTGCAACAGGCGCAGTGTCTTCAACCCAGCAGCCCCCCTCGTCTGGTGGGCTGACTGGTGTGCTTTCTGGTGGGCTAACTGGTGGGCTTACTGGTGGGCTTACTGGTGGAGGTACTGGGGGTGGGAACCCTCTGGAGTTCCTGAGGAACCAGCCACAATTCCAGCAGATGAGACAGATCATCCAGCAGAACCCAGCTCTTCTTCCTGCCCTGCTCCAGCAGCTGGGCAGAGATAACCCCCAGTTGCTGCAGGTTAGTGGGGAGACCGGACATCCCAGTGTCTGCATGTTGCCCCTCTCCATCCACGTAGCTATGCTTATCAGGTTGGTTTTCCAGACACAAGCTGGACTGATGGAAGGCTGGAGATATTCTGTCCTTTAGATTCTGTTTTGTTTTAGCCTACTAAAAAGGAAATCCTATTTGTATTCGTAAGGGTTAGTAGGCAGATGTTCTTTCTTTGCAGCAAATTACCCAGCACCAGGAGAGGTTTGTGCAGATGCTGAACGAGCCTCAAGGAGGAGAGATGGTAGAGGAGGGAGCTGAGGCCCAGGGGGCGCCACAGACTAACTACATCCAGGTCACCCCACAAGAGAAGGAGGCCATCGAGAGGGTAGGAGTATTTATGGTTACTAATTATGATTTAACTCATTAAATATTATGTTATCTATTGGTAAGCTCCCTGTGTGTCATTGGTTATGAGTTTATAAGCTGACAGTTGCCAATGTGTTTTCATTACAGTTAAAAGCCTTGGGATTTCCAGAGGGACTTGTCATTCAAGCATATTTTGCATGTGAGAAGAACGAGAATTTAGCTGCCAATTTTCTGCTCCAACAAACATTTGATGACGAGTGAATGTGCCTGCGTTGGCGTGAAGGGAAGAATGGAGGGCTAGAGAATGAGTAATAGTGCTACAGAATGTGCTTTTGAAGGAAGGAGTGGAAAAGGTTACCCAAAGTGACTGGTCTTCCAGGATGCTTTTCATTGGACAAAGACGTGATGTGTTGTTACTGTGAGCTACGCCTTCTCCATTCTGAGTGTTAGCTCTCTGTGGGCTCTCTCTCTCACTGCTGCTATTACTGCTGCTTGTGCCATGTCCATCTATAGAGTTACAGTGGCAGCTTGCCCTCGCCATATATTGCTTTTCAACCTCTCGCAAATAAAACCCCAAACATACATTAGCTGGTTGATTCATATTTGTTATGTGAGCCTCATCTCCTGGGAAAATATACTTGAGTTTCCCGTTATAAAAGGACAAAACCAGCAAAATGGCCATGGAACTCAAATGTGTTGTTTGTTTTTTAGGCCGAGGCTGCGAATCCGACACTTCTCGACCCTTCTTTCTGACAACTATAGGTCCCGAAGCTTCTGCGCATGTGTGGGATTCTCTACTCTACGCACAGTCTCTGCTCTACTCATACAGAACCCCCCTTCACATTTCTCACTGTCAATAGTGAATGATAATTCTTTACATTTTACAGGTGAAATGCCCATGCAGCGTCTGCATATGTGATCTCAATCAGTTTCATGGGGATTCATTTCGATCTTTCTATACAGTGTTGTTTAGAAGTAGCCTACGGTGTTGTTTTGAATTATGTACTGTGAGTGAATTTTAGAGCAGATGGTGCTTAGTTTCAATCAAAGCAAATATTATGCCTAGTGGTGCAACACTTGTGTTTTGGCCACATGAGAGAAAAGTCTGACCCGTCACACAATCATCTTAAAATCTCATAAGAAATGACGTGGTGTTTTTGTCTAACAGTAATGTTATACTATGCTATTATATTTGGTTCTGTTATGTAGAATAATATCATTATGTGATCTTGCAGACATTGATTCAACTTTGATCTAACTGTAATAAACAAGCCCCATTCACCAGAGTAGCGAGTATATGAGTAGAGCAGAGACTGTACGTAAAGTAGAGAATTCCGCACATGCGCAGAAGCTTCGGGACCTTTAGCTGTTAGGAAGAGGGGTCCAGAATCCGCAGCCACTCTGTTGTTTTATCATTTGTCTCAACAAAGCTTCTTATCTCTCTCAGCTGATCATTACTGTCCAACCTTTCCAATATGTTTGTCTTCTTCAGACAAAGGGAACTGGGATATTTTGCCGATGAAGTGTCATATTAATGTTGGAGAGTTGCTTTGTCACTGTTTTTGACTGTTACAAAGTGAACATTTCTTTGTAAAAGAGAAGGATGTTCTGTGATTGATGTGTCATCATATTAAAATGTTATAACACTATAAAATGAGACATGGCAGGTTATACTGGATTTGGTTCCAGATGTTCCCCAGTGTAGTTTCACTGTAAGGTACCAAATTATTTTACAAAAGGAAGTTTTAGCCACATAGTTGTTGATTTTTTCGATATCATTGCTCAACAGAAGAAGGCTAGTTGAAGCTGAAAGTCAATTGAGCCATGTCCCTAATATTATTTTATAATCACTTTAAGCATATAACAAGATTCTGTTCTCTCTGGACACTTTTTCGTTTTGATTGCCCCTGATCCTTAATGTATTATATCAAAAGAAATCATGCTGCAAGTTTTTTATCTATGTAATTACTCTTTCATGCCTCGTGGTTTGTCTCATTTTGTTGAAGAGTAATTGTTTGTTTGTGCAAAGCCATGTACAGCTTTCAAAGGTCTATCATTAGTCAATATGTCATTTTGTTTTTGCATAGATGAGTGCCATAGGATTTATGTTGCCTATCAAAAGTAAACACCCATCTCATAAAAGGTGCTAGAGTGAAGGTAAGTTCTGGAAGTGCTATAAGCCAAAAGAAAACAAGTAAACAACCCACAAAACTGGCCTTGGCTTTTTATTTTTCTCTTGTGTGTAGATGGGAAAGATTGACCCAGCAGAGTTTCTGACTACTGGAGCTGATTTATGCTTTTTCAAAATGAAGTTAATGAAGTTGGTTAATTGCATGAGTTTATTACAGAGGATCTAGCTGAGCTATGGCATGCTGTGGAACTACAGGAGTGATGAGCATCTAACTTTTTGTTTTCTTTTCTTTGAAACTACAATAAAGCAAAAGGGTTTTAGCCTTAAATGCACCACTTGAACGTTTATTTAAGGCTATTCTTTCAGCGTTATGTCAAATAAATAGCTTTTACAGAGCTTTAAAATGGTGTCATTGATTACAAAAGGCTTGGTATCTGGAAACAACATGACAATTTCCACACATATGGGACTGTCATGGCAATGAATTCACGTCATTAATCTGGGCCTTGCACGTCACAAGCGTGTCCACTAGGAGGTGGTGTTGTCTACGAGCTGGAGGGGGCACTGTGCGTTCCCGCAGCAACCGGGAAGATGGCTGCTCTCACATCTCTCACCCAGGTAATGTAACAGGAATGAATTAAATATGCGGAGGACGTTCAGTCAAGCTGTTGTGCATGCCGATGAATGAGCTGCAGTTTTTAGTGGTGTGCTTTTAATCTCCTTTGAAAGAAAGAAGACGAATGCCGTGGGTGTTTAGCTAGCTTTCTACTAGTATTAGCTGGATGGGACAAGGCCTATCAGGAACGATAAGCTTGCAGATAGTAGACTAACCAGCTGGCTAGTGGGCTAGCTACCGTTAGCTTGCTTGCAAAATGAACAAGTTAGCTAGCTAGCTAATGATCGTCAGATGAGAGATACTTCTAGAAATGTTTAATAAACATTTACATTTTGATCCAAGACAAAGAGTTTTGCAACCAGGAAAGACCAACTTATTGTAACGTTAGTGCTAAACAAAACTAGCTAGCTAAACGGTCGGACTACTACAGCATCAGTGTAATAACACAGTCACGCGAACAGTTAATGTAATACCATTGTAGCTATATAATAATATACTAAAAGGCGATAGGCGTGTAACGTTAGTGAGTAGTGAAACCAAATGGCTCGGGTATAACGTGGTTATGTGATGATGGATGATGACTGATCGGGTTGTGTGCTTACGGTGCTGGCTACAGTGGCTGTTTTCTGTTTCTGTAAGATGCCGCAATGTACTGTCCTAACTTGTAGATAGTTTTTCAAAACTACAAGCTATGTGTTGTTTCAGCCAATTTTGGGAATCACAATCTCAAGAGTTTGCACCAGGAGTCACAGAGGACCAATTTTGGTTCAATCACATTAGCTACATGATGCTTCTAGTTTTTTAAACATCTAATTAAACCCTGGGAAAAGATAGGCTTTTTGCCATCTTACAAGTTACATTATGCTTTAAAGAGCTCCTCAAAAGGTACTCAAAAGATTTGAAACCTATTAGATTACATTAATATTTGATGACATGGGACAGGATATCCCTCTCTGGCTTTTGGTTGTGATAAACCCTTAAGTGGATTTTTAAAGGGGAAGTCCAGATGTCAGTAGTAGGTTTTGTGGGGTGTGTCACGCTATTTGACATAAGACAATGGTTTCCAGCAGGTATTTGAAATGATATGACTAATCTGAAAAACCTTTCCCAATCAGCTGTCAAGTGGGAACCCTGTGTACGAGAACTTTTATAGACAGGTAAAACACATTTTATAGTTTGGTTATTACATAGGCTAGTCATATCAACATAGATTGAGGAGAATTCAACTTCTTTATTGTTCAAAGGCCACATTAGACAACACTAAACACATTCAACAGTAATGTGGAAAAATGTTAACAGTTTGGTTTGCTGTGTGGTTTTTGCAAGGTGGACCCAGGAAACACAGGGAGAGTAGGGCCCACGGAAGCTGCGTTGTTCCTGAAGAAATCGGGTCTTCCTGATGTCACTTTGGGAAAGGTGGGTACTGTGTAGTGCTGCTGGCCCCTGAATGCTTTGGGCAGCAGCATACCCAAGGGAACAGTCCCTGACACTTTAGACTGATAAACTGCTCTGAAAGCAGCAGACAGTAACCAGCAGGAAATCATGTTTATTAGAGTGTCTATGTCATCAAGGAGTAAAACGACCATCTACATACATACAGGCATGCTTCAGTACCCCCAGAGGAATATTACTGGAAAAGATGACCACATCTTACGTAATTGCCTGGTCTGATCAGATCAATATATTTTATATAGCAGAACCTTCAGTGAGTGTACTTGTTGCAGCTCCATTTGTACCCAGATTTTGTATTGTTACCTTTTGTTTGTTGTACTAGCTCTGCTTTGATCCACATTTATGCAGCCTGTCTCAGCTGGGTAACTGGGACTTTTATGCAGATTGCTTGTTATTTACTTTGTACACATTCCCTAATAAATATTGCACATTGAGGCTTTACTTTATGTTTTCTAAGTTAGGCATAATCCCCTTGTTTGTGTTTGTCTCCCCTCAGATCTGGGATTTGGCAGACCCAGATGGGAAAGGGTTCTTGGACAAACAGGTAGAAAACGAATCATTTCCTCTATGTGTGCGATGCCTTTGATACTGGGACCCTTGAGGGGAATTGAGCTGCTATTTGGACACCCATAAACAATGCCGTTGTCCCATCTTCTCTTATAGGGGTTCTATGTAGCTCTGCGGTTGGTGGCCTGTGCACAGAGTGGACAAGACGTCAACCTCTCCAGTTTGAACCTCACTATCCCTCCCCCCAAATTTGTGAGTACAATCATAACTAGTACAATCCTAACTAGTACAATCCTAACTAGTACAATCCTAACTAGTACAATCCTAACTAGTAAAATCCTAACTAGTACAATCCTAACTAGTACAATCCTAACTAGTACAATCCTAACTAGTAAAATCCTAACTACACACAGGTTTCATGATAGTTTTATGATGCATTTATTTTTTTGAGGGAATTTATACTAGGAACACAAGTATTTCGCTACACCCTCAATAACATCTGCTAAACATGTGTATGCGAACCAATAGCATTTGATTTGAACTGATTTATATGTTTGGTTGGGAGATTGTGAAGTATGTGTTAAAGTTGAAGGTTGTTTTTTGGTTGTTGTGGTACAGAAGGACACTAGCAGCCCATCTCTCAGCACATCATCCATCTCTAGTGAACCCCACTGGGCTGTGAGGGTGAGTCATGTAGAAATGACCCTGGACCATGTGTTTGTTTGATGAGAGCATACTAAAATGAGTTTTTGTATATTAGAAATGTTTTATTTTATCGTGCAAAAACACAGAACAGAATTCAGAGAATCATCAACAATGAGTTTACCTTTGCTTATCAATGGCTTATTGTTATTTTGGTTTTCCTATTCCAGCCTGAAGAAAAGGGTAAATTCGATGGGATATTTGAAAGCCTTGCACCAGTCAGTGGACTGCTCTCTGGTGACAAAGTAAAACCAGTTCTAACCAACTCAAAACTACCTCTGGACGTGTTAGGAAAGGTCTGGGATCTCAGTGACATTGATAAAGATGGACATCTGGATCGAGATGAATTTGCAGTGGTAAGGTTTACTCCAGTAAATTGTGGAATGAATAGATCTGAAAACAACTCAAATGTTTCACAGCTCATATTTGCCTGTGTAATGAGATAGTAACATCACTTATCACTAGTAATAAGTGTAACTTCCATCCTCTTCTTTTCCTTCTGTTCTCCAGGCCATGCACCTGGTCTATCGGGCCTTGGAGAAAGAGCCGGTCCCCTCTGTTCTCCCCTCCTCTCTCATCCCTCCAAACAAGAGAAAGAAGTCATTGGTGGGCTCCCCTTCCTGGCATGGTGCCCGTGTTGCCCGCCAGTCCCCCGCCCCCCAAGGACAGCCTGCGCTCCACCCCTTCCCACGGTAGCATGAACTCCCTCAACAGCGCCGGCAGTCTCTCCCCCAAACATTCTCTAAAATCTGCACAGGTAAACACACACATACGTTGAGCAAACTATCTTGATTAGCAACAAAGCAAATCTCAAACCTTTTAGTGTGTAATGGTTTTTAACATATGTCATTTCCCTCCCCCGTGAACGTCAGCACTCAGTGAACTGGGTAGTCCCGGTGACAGACAGAGGGCGCTATGACGACATCTTCCTGAAGACAGACTTGGATCTAGATGGCTTTGTCAGCGGCATGGAAGTTAAGGACATCTTCATGCATTCAGGGCTGCCCCAGAACCTACTGGCACACATATGGTAGGAGAGATTCACTGATGCCACCTGATTACCTGACTGAAGTTGACTGTATTACTCATGTTGTTATTATTGTATGTCCAGGGCCCTGGCAGACACCAGGCAGATGGGGAAGCTGACGCGGGAGCAGTTTGCTCTGGCCATGCACTTCATCCAGCAAACAGTCAGCAAAGGCATGGACCCTCCTCAGGCCCTAACCCCTGAAATGATCCCCCCTTCAGAGAGGGGCACTCCCGTGCCAGTGTGTACCACTCCCTCCCATGTACGCATGCACGCACCACACACATGCACAAGAACACACACAGAGCTTTTATGTGAATTTTCAGGACTTTTTAGGAAGTAAACATTTATTGCGATTCTAAATCCTATTTTCCCTAACCCCTAACCTAATCAAAACCCCCAAACCCCTAACACTAACCTTAACCCTAAGCCTAACCCTTAACCTAATCAAAACCCCCAAACCCCTAACACTAACCTTAACCATAAACCTAACCCTTAACCTAATCAAAACCCCCAAACCCCTAACACTAAACTTAACCCTAAACCTAACCCTTAACCTAATCAAAACCCCCTAACCCCTAACACTAACCTGAACCCTAAACCTAACCCTTAACCTAATCAAAACCCCCGAACACTAACCTTAACCCTAAACCTATCCCTTAACCTAATCAAAACCCCCAAACCCCTAACACTAACCATAAACCTAACCCTTAACCTAAGCTAAACCCCCAAACCCCTAACACTAACCTTAACCCTAAACCTATCCCTTAACCTAATCAAAACCCCTAACACTAACCTTAACCCTAAACCTATCCCTTAACCTAATCAAAACCCCCTAACCCCTAACACTAACCTTAACCCTAAACCTATCCATTAACCTAATCCAAACCCCTAACACTAACCTTAACCCTAAACCTATCCCTTAACCTAATCAAAACCCCCAAACCTCTAACACTAACCTTAACCCTAAACCTATCCCTTAACCTAATCAAAACCCCCTAACCCCTAACACTAACCTTAACCCTAAACCTATCCATTAAGCCTAACATAACATTTGAACATATCCAGGACATGGATTATTATTGTTTTTCTACCATGTCAGGACATTTTGGTCCTGATAATGTAGGAAAACACACACACTTTCTATTTTGGTGCAGAGACACACAAAAAGTACTTGTATTTCCACTTTGTGACAAAGGTTATTAGGTTTACCAATTTTTGGGAGCATGTATAGAGTACAACTTTCTTTCTGTTCATTCACTTTGAGACAAATGACAGTTTAGGAAGATCTAATCATGTGCTAATACCTGGGATTGACACTCAGTGTGTCTCATGGCTAGGAATCGTTCTTGTGTTCAGTAGTAGCTCTTCATCCCTTGTCTCTATCCACAGAGTATGTCTGGGTATATGACTCCTGTGGGCTCTGAGGTGGCTGCTCTGTCTGAGATGAGGCGGGTGAGTCCCATATTTAGTTTGTTGAAAATGCGTTGGAATTTCCAACGGCCCTGCTTACAGGTGCTTGATTTAAAAGAGTGAAGGGACTATACAGTTGTAGGATCTTAATTTGATCACCCTGTTGCAGGAGAACTTTCCTGCAATGCAGGACATTTAAAACTTGTAGTGTATTTGAGGTTTAAAAAGGCTTCTGAACTTTGTAATTACCACATAGAAATTTCAGACTTGATTTTGCCTTACGAAAAATGTATCAACCCCTACAAAAAGGTCCAATAATTATAATCCACATAATAATTCACAATTCCTGTTGCTGCAGGATTATTATCCTGCTGTAGCACACGGGCTCAAATTAAGATCCTACACCTGAGACAGTCTGATAACAAAGACATGTGCTTAGGCAGCCGGGGAGTGTTATGTAACTACAGTATTGAGCTGTGAGCATCTTCTTGATGGACAATAACTATTCATTGATTGATTTGGTGTGAAATTATATTTATGTGGTTTGTTTGTGGTTTGCAACCTGGAGCTCTGAAGGGATGTGCTTTGTGTGTTTGGAGGTCCCTAAACCTCTCTTTCTGTGACTGCGTTGATTGCTGCTGTCCTGCTCTAGTCTGGTGCTTAGACCCCACCAAGAGCTTACCGCACACTGTTTTCTTCTTTACCCTAACCTAAACGCTGCTGAATGCTGCTTTCTGGGTTATATCTCTGTATCAGCAAATAATGTTCAAGTTCTGGGTAGGTAACTGGCGAAAAGCCGACAAATGCTTTCGATGGCTCGCTAGACAGAAACCCAAAGAGATGCAAAGCATTTGTGAGAACTCAGTGACTGTAACTTGACCTCCAGGGGTTTCTGACCGTGGCGGCGGTGAACAACTCCCCTCGGGCCTTTTTGCCCTCACCCCATCGCCCGTCCCTCTGTGGTGCTTCCTTCCCTGTTGTCTCCGTCTCTTTACCATGGTTTGGTCTGGATGGTTTGGTGTGGTGGCACTCTGGCTCTCTCTCAGGTCATCTGAAGAATGGGGCTCACTTTCTTTCTCTTCTTCTCTTTCTCTTTTCTGTCCGTCCATCCACAGGACAGCTCCAGTTCTGTGGGGTCAGGGTCAGAGTTCACTGGAATCAAGGAGCTGGATGACATCAGTCAAGAGATCGCTCAGCTGCAGAGGTATTTCACTACACTGGGAGATATGAAATGTGTCATTTTCTTTCAAAGTGATCACAAAACAGTTTTGATTTAATTTATTCATTGTTGTTTGTGCCGTGTTTGTGCTACTGACAAAGATGTAGCAAATCTAGAATCCAGTATCTTAAAACACACAATATCACAGAAAGTCTAAAGAATGTGGTTTTTCAGATGTCTATTTATTTATCTTTGTCATGTCTAGCTCTGTATGAGTTCCACCTTTCATTTCCTTGTTCTTCAATCATCGCTCAACAACTTGATTAAGTCAGTGCAGTTTTAGCAATAGCTTAACTTAAATGGAATAAACAGAGCAACTATACTCTTTCGTTTTTTTAAATAAATATATTGACTATCTACTAAACAGATTAAAGTGAGCATTCCATTTGAAACAGGCGCCTTATAGATATTAGGTTTGTCATGATGCCAGTCATTTTACTAACGATATGATAGCAGGCCAAGTACTGTATCACGGTAGTATCGCGGTACCACGCTAGTGGCCTAGCGTCCGGTTTGCTCCCGTCCTCGTTTTCTAAACATTATGCTCATGTTCTATACAAAAAAACAGTCACGGATATTCACACTTCCACAGGCCTAACTGTGATTTGACTGGAGGAATGGGAGGAAGGGATATACATGCGTAATGATGTGCATGTCATTGTGGCAGTAAGGGCAAAACACTGCATGGAACCTTTACTCTTCAGCTAACACACATACACACACACTCTCTCCCTCCCTCCCTCCCTCACACTCTCTCCCTTCCTCACACTCTCTCTCCCACCCTCACACTCTTTCTCCCTCCCTCCCTCCCTCCCTCCCTCCCTCCCTCCCCTCCCTCCCTCCCTCCCTCCCCTCCCTCCCTCCCTCCCTCCCTCCCTCCCCTCCCTCCCTCCTCCTCCCTCCCTCCCTCCCTCCCTCCCTCCCTCCTCCCTCACACTCTCTCTCTCCTCCCTCACACTCTCTCTCCTTCCTCACACTCTCACTCCCTTCCTCACACACTCTCTCTCTCCCTCCCTCACACTCTCTCCCTCCCTCACACACTCTCTCCCTCCCTCACACTCTCTCCCTCCCTCACACTCTCTCCCTTGCTCACACACTATCTCCCTCACTCACTCACACTCTCCCTCCCTCACACTCTCTCTCTCTCCCTCACACTCTCTCTCCCTCACACTCTCTCTCTCCCTCCCTCACACTCTCTCCCTCCTTGACACACTCTCTCCCTCCCTCACACACTCTCTCCCTCCCTCACACTCTCTCTCCCACCCTCCCTCACACACTCTCTCCCTCCCTCACACTCTCTCCCTCCCTCACACACTCTCTCCCTCCCTCACACTCTCTCCCTCCCTCACACACTCTCTCCCTCCTTCACACTCTCTCGCTCCCTCACACACTCTCTCCCTCACTCACACTCTCTCTCCCTCCCTCACACACTCTCTCCCACCCTCACACACTCTCTCCCTCCCTCACACACTCTCTCTCCCTCCTCACACTCTCTCCCTCACACACTCTCTCTCTCCCTCCCCTCACACTCTCTCCCTCCCTCACACACTCTCTCTCCTCCTTCACACTCTCTCGCCCCTCACACACTCTCTCCCTCACTCACACTCTCTCTCCCTCCCTCACACACTCTCTCCCACCCTCACACACTCTCTCCCTCCCTCACACACTCTCTCCCTCCCTCACACTCTCTCTCCCTCACACACTCTCTCTCTCCCTCCCTCACACTCTCTCCTTCCCTCACACTCTCTCTCTCTCCCTCCCTCACACTCTCTCCTTCCCTCACACTCTCTCTCCCTCCCTGACACACTCTCTCCCTCACAAACTCTCTCTCTCCCTCCCTCACACTCTCTCCCTCCTTCACACACTCTCTCCCTCACATACTCTCTCCCTCCCTCACACTCTCTCCCACCCTCCCTCACACATTCCCTCCCTCCCTCCCTCCCTCCCTCCCTCCCTCCCTCCCCTCCCTCCCTCCCTCCCTCCCTCCCTCCCTCCCTCACACACTCTCTCCCTCCCTCACACTCTCTCTCCCTCACACACTCTCTCTCTCCCTCCCTCACACTCTCTCCTTCCCTCACACTCTCTCTCTCTCACAAACTCTCTCTCTCCCTCCCTCACACTCTCTCCCTCCTTCACACACTCTCTCCCTCCCTCACACTCTCTGTCTCCCTCATAACCACACACACTCCATTCTCTCACTCCCAGAAACAACATACACACTGCTCCCAACATTAAGAACGTTAGGCACCAAACAGAATGTAAGGAACACCAGAAAGATATATCTTTTTTATATAGTTTAGGCTTGTATAAATCCTACCTTTTGAAGCAGATCTCATAAGTAGCAAACCCTCTTCCTTTCTTTCTGTGCCAATCAAATTAGCCTAGACCTGCTGTGAAGTCACCAGGTTGTTAGCTAGCCAGGTAACATGACTGCACAACGTTGTTTGTTATCAAAACAATAATACATGGCCTAGGATTAGTTTAAAACGGCCTGTGAAATTATATCAAATGCGCGCGCAATCGCAAAGGAAGAAAAAAAAGTGGCTTTAGTAACCGTTTGAGAAAGAGACAAGCCGTTTTCTTTGCTGTAAAGCTGCAAGCATGACTGCTTTTCCTCTCTGACACTGCGATGTGACAGCGAACTTGAAAAGCCTATCAGACTGGCCTGTGCTCTTGGTTATTCCAGGGATGAAATGATGTACAATGTATCAACTTTGCTCACTCTGTGCGAGCTGCTCCAATGTACCAAATGTAACAACAAGACTCATCAGGGTCTGCATCCCCGCTCGCCACCACGCCAAAATGATATTTTAGAAACTGATGGAGGAACAGATGTGCAGGAAGAGTGGATGCAGAGAAGCAGGTGAGTGATGGCTGGAAGGGGATGAGGCTGGCTGGTATGCACATGAAAGTAAAGTCGACATTATTGCACCTGCGTATACAAGACACTCGTTGCCGTTGCTTCCAATTTTTTAAACAGAATTTGTCAACAAAACTGACTTCATAAACATTTTACAACAGGAACAAGCGGGTTCTTTAGATCGGTATGGCCGAAAAATGGTAGTCTCATATGAAACGGTGTTCTAAAGTGTTTTACACAAGTGTCGTGGCGTTTTTGTACCGTGATTTACCGTGGTACCGGTATACCGTGCAACACTAGTAGAGACTGCCTATGGAACACAGTAGAATAGGGCATCAAAGGCAGACTTCAAAGGAGAAGAATAGTAACAGCCGGGTGTGGATGAGTCCTTCCCTCTCAACCTCATCCCACCTGATCCCCCACTCCAACACTTTTTAAAAAATGTGTGTATTTTATCAATCTTTTGTTTTCACCACTTACCCTTCATGCTGCGTCAGCACTCTTGCTTTTACACACTGGAGTGCGCTCAGGTAACCCTCTCTTGGCTGTCCCAGTCTGTCGTTTTTCTTTTGTCGTCATTTTGTGTATGGAGGGAGAGGGGGATGAGTAAGAGGAGAATAAGGTGGAGGAGGAGGGGGCGGTTGGCTTTTTCTACCCTGTGGCGCTGTGTGTTGATGGGGGTGCTTTCCTCTCGCTCAGGGAGAAGTATACCCTGGAGCAGGACATCAGAGAGACAGAGGAGGCCATCAGACACAAGTCCTCGGAGGTGCAGGTGAGCAGGCATACCATTTCCTCATGAAAAAGGGAATTTGGTGGTTTTTACACACCATATGTTTTTTAATGCCGTATACTGCTACTCTAAATGGAACGAGGTAGTGCAGCACCATGTTCCGAGTTCCCGTCTCTTTTCCCAGATTGTCATTGTTGTGCTGATTACATGTGTGTCTGCGTGTCCATCAGGAGATGCAGAACGACCTGGACAGAGAAACGTGCAGCTTGCAGGAGCTGGAGGCCCAGAAGCAGGATGCCCAGGAGCGGCTGGAGGAGATGGACCAGCAGAAGGCCAAGCTGGAGGACATGCTCAACGACGTCCGGATCAAGTGCAATGAGGAGTCCCAAATGGTGAGAGTAAGGGATAATGGGAAGGAGAGGGGTTTGACTGTGGTCTGGTAGTAGTAATAATGGAAGCAATATAGCTATCATGCTTGTAAACAAATTATAGAGTTCAAAATCCACATTATTAGATGGCTTTTGATAAATAATGTTTTGTTGTTGCGTTTAACTGCCGAAAAGGCAGTTATGGACACATATCTGCAGCTATAAACCAAAGACTGTACAAAATATAAACATAGCCTACCTATCGTTCTTGTAATTTCTTTGGCCCGGTCAGAATCAGCTGCCAAGGGCTGCATGAATGCAGAGGGGAGAAGATGTTGTGTTGTTATTTCTTAGCGTTTCCTGCATGTTACGGCATTCTGGGACGATGTCGATGTAAATGTGTCAACATATTTGAGGTGTTGGCAGCTGCATAGGCTATTCTCATTGAGCGTGGCATCATACTGTTAATGTTTAATCCACAACTGTCTGTCCATCGCCGTTGTAACCTACAGGGAAGCCATAATGTTCCCAAACGGAAGATTTAAACTATGATAGAGGATCCTCCAATTCCGGTTTATCGCCATCGTACAGAACTATTCTGAACTAAAATATAAACGCAGCATGTGTAGTGTTGGTCCCATTTATCATGAGCTGAAATAAAAGATCCCAGAAAATGTATCATACGCACAAAAAAGCTTATTTCTCTCAAATTTTGTGCGCAAAGCCCTTTTATTTGGAAAAAAATCATTCTGGTTGGCTGGGCCTGGCTCCCAAGTGGGTGGGCCTATGCCCTCCCAGGTCCACCCATGGCTGTGCCCCTGCCCAGTCATGTGAAATCCATAGATTAGAGCCTAATTTATTTATTTCTATTGACTGATTTCCTTATATGAACTGTAACTCAGTAAAATCTTTGAAATTGTTGCATGTGGCGGTTCTATTTTTGTTCAGTGTTAGTTCCCGGCTTTGACCTCACAAAAGGACAGTTTGAAATGCCCCTATTAAGATTAGAATGTTGGTTACAATGTTCGCATCGGCTCTATTTGTTTGAACGGAATAGCCCGAGAGAAAAAATTCAGCTCAGATTTACTCAAGAGGCATAGCCTACATTGCAGTGTAGACATAGCCTATAGGCCTAGTGTTTTATATGTTTATGTGTTGTACCGTTACACCCCGACAGCCTTCACTATCAGTCTGGTAGGCATTGTTTTCATCCTCCACTTTCTGCTTTCCTCGCTGTCTCTCCTTCTGTCTCTTGCTGTCAATCTCTTTCTCTACCCCAGATTTCATCCCTGCAGAACCAGATCCACTCCCAGGAGACAGACCTGCAGAGCCAAGAAGACAAGCTGAGTCGAGCCAAGGCAGACCTGAACCAGCTGCAGCTGGAGGAGAGCCAGCTGGAACAGAGCCTAACGGCTGGCAAGTTCCAACTGGAGACCATCATCAAGTCCCTCAAAGCAACCCAGGACGAGATCAACCAGGTGAGAGAGAACCAGGTAGAGGGAGAGGAGGGGCAACAGACATGCTCCCAGTCAGATATGCAGAAGTCCCAGACACAGTGATGTCCTGTTGCGGTTAAGTACAACGACTCATCACACCTGATTCACGCTATAAGGTCAACCCGAGCTATGCTGGCGTTGATATTTTATTGTCACATTGTCCATTCCAGCATGGTTCCAGCACAGCTATGGTGGATGCATAACCAAGCCAGCCTAATCCAGCTCAGCATGGCTCAGTTTTGTCCTATAGTGAGTGTGAATCAGGCTAATGTGTCTTGGATGTGAGAGGACCTGTTGCAAGACACTTCCTAGTGTGACCACCAGGGGGAGTTTTTGTGTCACAAATTGACGAAAATGACCAGATTCAATATGTGCTTGGTCTTCCCTTCTGGAAGATATTCAGCACAGACTGGGAAATGAAGAAGCACTTAATACATTTTCAGTGAAATTCTAGCGAAGTTGTTTTTTAAAGTGCATGTCATCATAGTTAACCCCTCATTTGGAGATATCCGTCCTCCGTCAGGTTCGGGTGTGGCAGTTTCAGTATCAAATGTACTACCTCCGCTTTCTGCACCACACTAATCATCATATCTGACATGACTTCCACAGCCCCAGCCCACACCTCAGATCTCACATCACGCTCTCACATCACCCTGAGAAAGGATGCTGAGACATAGATGGCTGTGTTCTCTTTTATAGGTGGGGGGGGGGGGACGTCCCTTACGTTACGTTGAGGAAAGTGAGAGCAAATCCATTCCGATCTACTCTCATTATGAACAAAATAGCAGCGCTTAGCTACTTCCATACCCTGCAGCCAAATCATATTGACTAATGTCCTCATTCATCACTCTTCTCTCATTGAATTCAAACCATACAGAGATTACAGTATTGTAGTCCAGGACCACCATCTGTGAGGAGCTAAGGGGAATACCCGCACTCAGCTGTAGCCACTGCAATGTGAACGGGACCATGTGACGCCTGCACTGAAACTCTCCTCCCAGGGTGCCCTGTACGAGGCCATATTGTGAGAGGGTTTCTCTTCACAAATGACTGGTCCCATTCAGGCCTTGTCGGAGCTGTGCATACTGTCTTATGTCACACCGCGGTCAAAAGGCCCTTGAGTGGGTCGTAGATCCACGCCGGTTGGTCATTTCCTCGACGATCACCTGCAATAATATGCACTCGCTCTCCGTTTCTTAGAAAAGCTATTAGGCCGCTATATTGAACTGAAAGAGATCCTTTCGGAATGGTGGCTCATTTTGATGATGTCTCTCGACATTCAAATGAAAGTCATCAGAACCTTATGTACAAACACACACGCGTTCATAACTGTTGTTCCCCTAACAGCCCTAATACCCTCTGTGTTGAAATGAACCCTACATGAACCTACTGTGTTGTGCTGTGCTGTTCCTCCAGGCTCGCAGTAAGCTGTCTCAGATCCAGGACAGCCAGCAGGAGATGACTAAGAGCATCGAGCAGTACAACAGCACCCTGAACGGGACCCACGGAGGCAGCATGACCAACCTGGCTGACATGAGCGAGGGATTCCACGACCGTGAGAATGGAGGGTTCAGAGCCATGGTGAGGAGACCACACTGCTCAGGAGGTTAAATTCTGGGCCCTGTAACTACGACCCAGAGTTTTTCCTAAGCATGTAGAGGTAATACACACATGGCCAAAAGTATGTCTCATCTCATTCCAAAATCATGGGCATTAATATGGAGTTGGTCCCCCTTTACTGCTATAACAGCCTCCACTCTTCTGGGAAGGATTTCCACTAGATGTTGGAACATTGCTGCGGGGACTTGCATCCGTTCGGCCACAAGAACATTAGTGTGGTCGGGCTCTGATATTGGGCGATTAGGCCGGGCTCGCAGTCGGCGTTCCAATTCATCCCAAAGGTGTTCGATGGGGTTGAGGTCAGGGCTCAATGGCGGCAAGCTCTACACCACTCCAACTGACGCTTGGCATTGGGCCTGATGATCTTAAGCTTGTGTGCGGCTGCTCGGCCATGTAAACCTATTTCATAAAGCTCCCGAAGAACAGTTCTTGTGTTGACGTTGCTTCCAGAGTAAGTTTGGAACTTGGTAGTGTGGCAACCCGAGCACGGAGGACGTTTACCCGTTGCGTGCTTCAGCACTCGGAGGTCCCGTTTTGTGAGCTTGTGCAGCCTACCATTTCGCGGCTGAGACGTTGTTGCTCCTAGACGTTTCCACTTCATAATAAAAGCTCGAAATATTTCGAACTGACTTGTTGTGAAGGTGGCATCCTATGACGGTGCCACGTTGAACGTCACTGAGCTCTTCAGTACGGGCCATTCTACTGCCAATGTTTGTCTATGGAGATTGAATGCCTGTGTGCTCGATTTTATACACCTGTCAGTAATGAGTGTGGCTGAAATAGCCGAATCCAGTCATTTGAAGGCGTGTCCACATACTGTTGACCATGTAGTGTATATAAAAGAGGTAAATTGAGGTTGAATGCTTGGTGTCTAGTGGAGACTGGTTAAACCTAGAAAGGCAGTATACTACTGAACACATCTGGTACATTTGGACTTGGACAATGAATGGCAACTAAGGTGTAGTTCATTTCAGCCACATCTGCAGATCATGGTAACATGATGATTCATTGTCGGCTGCTGGCCTCGGTGTGAAATTGACCTGTGTGTCACCGGAGATGATCAGATAAAGAGAAAAGATAAGTGGAATATGCTAAACCTTTGCCTGTAAGGAAAAGAGGTATCACTTCCCTTGTTTAGCGTCAGAAATGTTCCATTCAAACGAGCGGCTCCGGGGCATGCAGAATCTTAAGTGGTTTATATTAATCCCATCGTTTGGTTATATCTTATTTAATGTAATTATCTTGGCTTAAATACTCTTGCACGCTGTTATTTTACCTGGCAGCCCTCTGTTATTCCGTCTTAAGCTTTATTACCTGTTGCGTTTTGAAAGGGCTCGAACACTTAGTGCTCATTCTTGGCCCTAATTCTGGGCAGCGTTGGATGTCATGGCGGAGTGAATACAGGGATCACGGTCAGGCCTCTTATTGAAACGAGGAGAAGTCCTGCTAATGAAACATAACAAGTTAGCGTTTTCATAGCCAGGGCTCGCCTGGCACGTGAAGGCAGGTTTTATAGAGGAACCCGACACCCTGAAGAATGTGGGCCCTAACAGATGGTTGTTTCCTACTGACTCGGGGGCTTTTTCATTGGGACCAGCTGAGTGCAGTGGGGCGCAGCAGACACAGAATGGGCAAATTGCAGAAGAATGAAAATTCCCTTTGTGTTATTAAAGTGAAACTCAAGCTCGGGGCGCTCTCTGGTCTGGTCAGGTCTGGAAGCGGCAATAGTGGAGGCTTTTCTTCAGGCACACATTCCTCTCTCTTCGAGGTCTCTGTTAGTGTTGTTGAACTCACATTCCTCCACTTGAACCTGAGTGGGCCCTTATTGAATCATGAAGTATTTGATTTGATAGCTGTCGTGTTTGACAGCTCGGCACGACTTATCGGCCGACTGAATAGTCGATGTGCGTTGGTTTTTCTCCCTAATGCCTGTCTGAGGGGAAAATGGTTGATGGTGGCAACATTTTAAGTGTAAATAAACCAAGGCTCTCCAGAGCCAAACAGACAGATATGTTTTTCTCCCATTCTCAGGAGGACCCGTTTAAGGTGAAGACATCTGGGTTCAATAGCGTCCCTCAGGAGATGCACACAGACCCCTTCCACTCCGAAGACCCCTTCAAGACAGACCCGTTCAAAGGTGTCGATTCTCTCTTCTCTCCCTCTCCCTCTCTCTCTTTCCTCTCCTTCTTTTTCAACGACCTCTGCAATCGCTCATCTCTCCCCGTTATCCCTCCGTCCTCTCCTCCTCGCTCAAATGTTCCCACAGTGCTCCCATCCTCCCTATCCCGACATGATTGGTAGTTTCACCAGAAGCAATGTGGACTCCTCTGCAGCTTGGCTAAGACGTTGTTTTTGCAGTTCTGCCTTTGTTTGCCTTAAGTGTGCTCTATAATTTGTTTTTGATCCTTCTGTGTTTAGATTCCCCCTTCCAACGTTTGAGCTTTTGTCCTCTCTGTGCCATAGCCTCTGATTGTCTTCTCCCCCCATCCCCCCTCTCAACTCCTCTCCTGTAGGTGACCCCTTTCAAAACGACCCTTTTGCAAAGCAGCCATCACTACCAGCGGCTGCAGGTATTTATTTATTCTTAACCAGAAAGAGCCGTACACAGTTCACCTTATACATGGACTTCCATACAATGCCATCCTCCTGTTAAGTTGATGACATTCTGGAACTTTGAAAAACCGGGTCCAACCGGGCTTGCTTCACCGTCCCACTTCTCTCTTTGTAATATCGTGACATTTTTGTTCCCTCATCTTTACGACATACATTCCATAGAAAATATTTGCTGACTGTTGAATGTTATCTTAATGGTGATTGCCAAGTGTCTGTAGACACTTCTTGCATTTGTTTGGCGTAATGGAGAACGCCTACCTTCTCAATGTTGACTATAGCAAAGCCAAGGACAGTTGAACACACAGCACTTTTAAAACTAATTAAAAGAATATGCATACTTTCCAAACTGTTTCTTACCAACAATAAATGGAACTGTCATAAGGGGAATTAACATTGAACATAGCGACTAACTGGATCATATGATTCCTTCTGAAGAGGTTAACCAAATTGGACTCGCATTATCTCAGCTACTACATGACTTACGGTCCAGATGCTCCAGACTACAGTGAACCTAATTCACATAGTGTCCCTATGTGAAGGATAGGGAACCGTCAGACTAGCCTATGTGAAGGATAGGGAACCGTCAGACTAGCCTATGTGAAGGATAGGGAACCGTCAGACTAGCCTATGTGAAGGATAGGGAACCGCCAGACTAGCCTATGTGAAGGATAGGGAACCGCCAGACTAGCCTATGTGAAGGATAGGGAACCGTCAGACTAGCCTATGTGAAGGATAGGGAACCGTCAGACTAGCCTATGTGAAGGATAGGGAACCGTCAGACTAGCCTATGTGAAGGATAGGGAACCGTCAGACTAGCCTATGTGAAGGATAGGGAACCGCCAGACTAGCCTATGTGAAGGATAGGGAACCGTCAGACTAGCCTATGTGAAGGATAGGGAACCGCCAGACTAGCCTATGTGAAGGATAGGGAACCGTCAGACTAGCCTATGTGAAGGATAGGGAACCGTCAGACTAGCCTATGTGAAGGATAGGGAACCGTCAGACTAGCCTATGTGAAGGATAGGGAACCGTCAGACTAGCCTATGTGAAGGATAGGGAACCGTCAGACTAGCCTATGTGAAGGATAGGGAACCGTCAGACTAGCCTATGTGAAGGATAGGGAACCGTCAGACTAGCCTATGTGAAGGATAGGGAACCGTCAGACTAGCCTATGTGAAGGATAGGGAACCGTCAGACTAGCCTATGTGAAGGATAGGGAACCGTCAGACTAGCCTATGTGAAGGATAGGGAACCGTCAGACTAGCCTATGTGAAGGGAAGGTCAAGTCTGATCCACAGTCTGCTACACTGAGCTGTACTAGATCTCTCTCAACACCCAGACCCCTTTGGGGGGGACCCATTCAAAGAGACGGACCCCTTCAAGGCTTCGTCGGAAGACTTCTTCTTGAAGACCACCGTCAAGGCAGACCCCTTCAGCACCCCCGACCCCTTCAGTAAAAGTGCCACGCTCCCCACCAAGGTACTGTGGCACTTTCTGACCCCTGGAATGTGTTTGTATATATTTATATTCAACTCAGTTTATATATGGGTGTATATGTATGTAACTGTTTCTTTCTGCTTGTTCTTGCAGATTAGTCACTTTACAACCAGCGCAGATCCTTTCATATCCATTAGCCCAAAACCCACCAGAGGCCCAGGACCAGGTACTTGTTCAAATATCTTTCTCCTATTCTTCAACCCCCCCCTCTTAATCTCCCTTTCTTAGGCATGACTTGTAAAAGTCAGATTTTTGTATTCAGAGAGAAAGGGTTGTTTCAGTTGCACAAGGCATTTCTTTTCTTTTCACACCTTTTTGGCTAAGCCTGCTGTTCTGACTATATCGGCCTATAGGCCTGTGGGCCTGTGAGTTGTCTTAACAGCAGAGCAGGTGTCAAATAGCTGTGAAAAGAGTTCCCATGTTTAACATCCATTTTTCAATCATTGAATCCTTGTTTTTCTCACATTTTTAGGCCTAGTGTAGGTCTCAGTAAAAAAAAAAAAACCCATTAATGCCAGGAAGTGTGGTGGTTAACAAATATCAGTGTTCAAAGACATCAATGCCTCAGATAGAATTTGTATGGATAATATGGGTCAAATAATGACCCTAATGGTTTTAAGATTGGGAAACAGTTGAGGTTCTTGTGTGATGTTATATATTTTTTTTACGAAGGTTCCCATTCTAAGCAGCACATGGATCACTTCAAATTCCCTTGAATTAGTCCCAGTAAAAACAGGAGATGCATTGTGGCTTGGGCCCAGAGGATTGCTTGTGGCATCTGAAATACTGTAGCCTAGAGAGGCCTTGGACAGAGCAATCTTTAACTGTGTAAGTGTGTAAGTACTGTAGCCTAGAGAGGCCTTGGACAGGGCAATCTGTAACTGTGTACGGGTGGAAATACTGTAGCCTAGAGAGGCCTTGGACAGGGCAATCTGTAACTGTGTAAGTGTGTAGGTCCCATTCTCAATCAACTCTTCATTTCTACCGGGTTGCACAAGAAAGTCCTCTCTTTATTTTCCCTAGGAAATTGCTGTAGTCCATATATACACATTACGCCATGCAGTATTGAAGTCCCATAGCCATGCTAGAACACTGGGTTGACTGTGGCAGTTGGATGTTTGGGCTCCCGAGTGGCACAGTGGTCTAAGGAACTGCATCTCAGTGCAAGAGGCCTGGTTCGATTCCAGGCTGTATCACATCCGGACGTGATTGGGAGTCCCATAGGGCAGCGCACAATTGGCCCAGCATCGTCAGGGTTTGTCCGGGGTAGAATTTGTTCTTAACTGTCTTGCCTAGTTAAATAAAGTTAAAATGTTTGTAGGATCAGGTTTTCATGTTAGTTTGCTTATTACATTTATGAGCTGAGAGAAAAGGTGTCACGCCAACTACTTCAAATTATCTCTTTTTTCACCAGCTCATTTTGTCTTTCCTATTTTCAAGCTTCTCCTTTTTTTTGACTGAAACTATACAGGGTTTATATACACTCAGGAGTCAAACAGTGAAACCTTGATGCAACAGTGTGCCAAACTTTGAGCAATGACTCTGGAAGGACAGCTCATATCAGTCATGTATCATGGATACATGACTGAATATTTGTGTATTTGTTCTCGATAACCTACACATCCTTGAATGTTTCATGTTGACATTTTCTCAGATCTCTTTGGCACGCTGGACCCCTTTGGGAGTAACAGCTCATTTGGCAGTAACAGTGGGTTCGCAGACTTCAGCCAAATGTCAAAGGTCAGAGACCCGATGGAAGGAAGAGGAGGCTTTCCAGAATACCAGCAGGTACTTCTACCAAAGACTATGAACTGTATAGCATCTATTCGTTCAGTAGACTGCATATTTCCGACCCAGGGGTGCACAAAGAACCGTTTGTGTATTTTTACTAATTTCCTGATTCATCATCTTCAATGCACATACATCAGTCTTGATATGAGTTGGCACTTGACAGTTGTGAAATGTCTGTCTGTCGCTCCCTCTCTTTCCCGCCGTCCTTTCCTCCCCCTCTCCAGTCGGGGTTCGTGGACGACCCTTTCAGTAAGAAGCAGGACGGCCCAGCTCTGCCGCCCAAGAAGAGCATTCCACCCAGACCCAAACCACCCAGTGGTGAGTAAGGCCTTAGGGAAAACAGGGAGAAGTGGAGGGAGGGAGTAAGTGGGAGAATAGAGATGGAGAGTGATTGTAGAAGAGAGAGAGAGAGAGAGACAGACGAAGAGAATTGTTGTGCCACAGAGAGACAGAGAATGAGAAACAGAGAGAGGGGAAAGGAGACATTCTTTTTTTAATGAGGGGGAGGTAGTGGGTTAACCAAGGACATGTAATGGCACCAGCCTAGGTTTCATTACGAGTAATACAACGCCCTGCACCACTGGGTGATTCAGCTACCACTTTCACTGTGCCATGTCATCATATAGATTAATGTACTACACTGCTCAAAAAAAATAAAGGGAACACTAAAATAACACATCATAGATCTGAATGAATGAAATAATCTTATTAAATACTTTTTTCTTTACATAGTTGAATGTGCTGACAACAAAATCACACAAAAATTATCAATGGAAATCAAATTTATCAACCCATGGAGGTCTGGATTTGGAGTCACACTCAAAATTAAAGTGGAAAACCACACTACAGGCTGATCCAACTTTGATGTAATGTCCTTAAAACAAGTCAAAATGAGGCTCAGTAGTGTGTGTGGCCTCCACGTGCCTGTATGACCTCCCTACAACGCCTGGGCATGCTCCTGATGAGGTGGCGGATGGTCTCCTGAGGGATCTCCTCCCAGACCTGGACTAAAGCATCCGCCAACTCCTGGACAGTCTGTGGTGCAACGTGGCGTTGGTGGATGGAGCGAGACATGATGTCCCAGATCAATTGGATTCAGGTCTGGGGAACGGGCGGGCCAGTCCTTAGCATCAATGCCTTCCTCTTGCAGGAACTGCTGACACACTCCAGCCACATGAGGTCTAGCATTGTCTTGCATTAGGAGGAACCCAGGGCCAACCGCACCAGCATATGGTCTCACAAGGGGTCTGAGGATCTCATCTCGGTACCTAATGGCAGTCAGGCTACCTCTGGCGAGCACATGGAGGGCTGTGCGGCCCCCAAAGAAATGCCACCCCACACCATGACTGACCCACCGCCAAACCGGTCATGCTGGAGGATGTTGCAGGCAGCAGAACGTTCTCCACGGCGTCTCCAGACTCTGTCACGCCTGTCACGTGCTCAGTGTGAACCTGCTTTCATCTGTGAAGAGCACAGGGCGCCAGTGGCGAATTTGCCAATCTTGGTGTTCTCTGGCAAATGCCAAACGTCCTGCACGGTGTTGGGCTGTAAGCACAACCCCCACCTGTGGACGTTGGGCCCTCATACCACCATCATGGAGTCTGTTTCTGACCGCTTGAGCAGACACATGCACATTTGTGGCCTGCTGGAGGTCATTTTGCAGGGCTCTGGCAGTGCTCCTCCTTGCACAAAGGCGGAGGTAGTGGTCCTGCTGCTGGGTTGTTGCCCTCCTACGGCCTCCTCCACGTCTCCTGATGTACTGGCCTGTCTCCTGGTAGCGCCTCCATGCTCTGGACACTACGCTGACAGACACAGCAAACCTTCTTGCCACAGTTCGCATTGATGTGCCATCCTGGATGAGCTGCACTACCTGAGCCACTTATGTGGGTTGTAGACTCCGTCTCATGCTACCACTAGAGTGAAAGCACCGCCAGCATTCAAAAGTGACCAAAACATCAGCCAGGAAGCATAGGAACTGAGAAGTGGTCTGTGGTCACCACCTTCAGAACCACTCCTTTATTGGGGGTGTCTTGCTAATTGCCTATAATTTCCACCTGTTGTCTATTCCATTTGCACAACAGCATGTGAAATTTATTGTCAATCAGTGTTGCTTCCTAAGTGGACAGTTTGATTTCACAGAAGTGTGATTGACTTGGAGTTACATTGTGTTGTTTAAGTGTTCCCTTTATTTTTTTGAGCAGTGTATTTTACATGAATTATTGTAGCAGCATTACTCTTTGCAAAATAGGTCCATTTCATTTTACAGATGTAGGATCTTAATTTGAGCCAGTTTGCTACAGCAGGACAATAATCCTGCAACAACAAAAATTTGAATTATTATGTGGATTATAATGAAAGTGAATGGAAACACTAGGCTTTAGAACACCAGCTAACTGTAACTTGCCATATTGGCATTGTTGCATCATCGGTAGGAGAGTTTTAGAATTCCAGAATTTACTGAGACGATGACCTCTGCATACATTAATGAGCATACTTTGCAGGTTTCAAACCATATACATGTATGAAAACATGGTACATATATTGAAAGATAAGAAACAGCCCTTTCAAATTATTTGACATTCAATGGAACCACGTCAATCAAATCGTAATCAGTCAAGAAAAAAACACCTGTGAAAATGTGTATCATAAACATTTTCTTTGTGAATATATATATACTTTTTTAAATACATAGAACAAAACAAGAAACACGAGTAGCGTACAGACATGAAATATATAAACAGAAAAGGAGTCAATAACGCCGGAGTAAAGAACCAAGGAGAGTGACAGATATAGGGGAGGTAATCAGGAAGGTTATGGAGTCCAGGTGAGTGTCATGAGGCGCAGGTGTGCGTAATGATGGTGGCAGGTGTGTGTAATGATGAGACAGCTGGCGACGTCGAGCACCTGAGTGGGGGAGCGGGTGTAAACGTGACATTTTTCTCAAACAACTGCCATTTACACAACTTCCTAATGAAGATAGAGAAAAACTTAGAGCATATTGAGTTTTCCTTATTTTATAAGGATTGATAATCTGAGATCAGAATAGTAAAACCTTTTACTGTAAATGAGTTACTGCCATTTTAGTCACAGGAGGTATTTTTCTAGAATTCTAGGGAATGTTCTGTGATCGTACACTTTCTCATCTGGATAGTATATTAAACACATATATGCACTAAAACATATTACAAATAGCATTTAGTCTTACATTTGTTAAGGAAAGACATGCAGAAGTTATTAGCCTGTAGCCTAATACACAAAGAGTCAGGATAGGAACAAATTAAAAGCATGCAAGAAAGGGAAATGACCAGTGACACTTTGAGCTACTGGGTGAAGACTAAGAGACCCATTACTAGTACTTACAGTGGAAGTCGGAAGTTTACATACACCTTAGCTAAATACATTTAAACTCAGTTTATGACAATTGATGACATTTAATCCAAGTAAAAATTCTCTGTCTTAGGTCAGTTAGGATCACCACTTTATTTTAAGAATGTGAAATGTCAGAATAATAGTAGAGAGAATGATTTATTTCAGCTTTTATTTATTTCATCATATTCCCAGTGGGTCCAGAAGTTTAAATACACTCAATTAGTATTTAGTAGCATTGCCTTTAAATTGTTTAACTTGGGTCAAACGTTTCCGGTAGCCTTCCACAAGCTTCCCACAATAAGTTGGGTGAATTTTGGCCCATTCCTCCTGACAGAGCTGGTGTAACTGAGTCAGGTTTGTAGGCCTCCTTGCTCGCACATGCTTTTTTAGTTCTGCCCACACATTTTCTATAGGATTGAGATCATGGCTTTGTGATGGCCACTCCAATACCTTGCCTTTGTTGTCCTTAAGCCATTTTGCCACAACTTTGGAAATATGCTTGGGGTCATTGTCCATTTAGAAGACCCATTTGCCACCAAGCTTTAACTTCCTGACGGATGTCTTGAGATGTTGCTTAAATATATCCACATAATTTTCCTCCCTCATGATGCCATCTATTTTGTGAAGTGCACCAGTCCCTCCTGCAGCAAAGCACCCCTACAACATGATGCTGCCACCCCTGTGCTTCACGGTTGAGATGGTGTTCTTCGGCTTGCAAGCCTCCCCCTTTTTCCTCCAAACATAACGATGGTCATTATGGCCAAACAGTTCTATTTTTGTTTCATCAGACCAGAGGACATTTCTCCAAAAAGTACGATCTTTGTCCTCATGTGCAGTTGCAAACCGTATTCTGGCTTTTTTTATGGCGGTTTTGGAGCAGTGGCTTCTTCCTTGCTGAGAGGCCTTTCAGGTTATGTCGATATAGGACTCGTTTTACTGTGGATATAGACACTTTTGTACCTGTTTCCTCCAGCATCTTCACAAGGTCCTTTGCTGTTGTTCTGGGATTGATTTGCACTTTTTGCACCAAAGTGCGTTCATCTCTAGGAGACAGAACTCGTCTCCTTCCTGAGTGGTATGACGGCTGCTTGGTCCCATAGTGTTTATACTTGCATACTATTGTTTGTACAGATGAACGTGGTACCTTCAGTCATTTGGAAATTTCTCCCAAGGATGAACCAGACTTGTGGAGGTCTACAATAATTTGTCTGAGGTCTTGGCGGATTTATTTTGATTTTCCCATGATGTCAAGCAAAGAGGCACTGAGTTTGAAGGTAGGCCTTGAAATACATCCACAGGTACACGTCCAATTGACTCAAATTATGTCAATTAGCCTATCAGAAGCTTCTAAAGCCATGACTTAATTTTCTGTAATTTTCCAAGCTGTTTAAAGGCACAGTCAACTTAGTGTATGTAAACTTCTGACCCACTAGAATTGTGATACAGTGAATTATAAGTGAAATAATCTGTCTGTAAACAATTGTTGGAAAAATTACTTGAGTCATGCACAAAGTAGATGTCCTAACCAACAAACTATAGTTTGTTAACAAGAAATTTGTGGAGTGGTTGAACAACGAGTTTTAATGACTCCAACCTAAGTGTATGTAAACTTCTGACATCAGCTGTATGTATGGTATGTAGATCTATTTAAACTCAGCAAAAAAAATAACTCCCTTATCAGGACCCTGTCTTTCAAAGATAATTCGTAAAAATCCAAATAACTTCACAGATCTTCGTTGTAAAGGGTTTGAACACTGTTTCACATGCTTGTTCAATGAACCATAAACAATAAAAAAACTTAGGACACTAAAGAGGCCTTTCTACTGACTCTGAAAAACACCAAATGAAAGATGCCCAGGATCCTTGCTCATCTGCGTGAACGTGCCTTAGGCATGCTGCAAGGAGGCATGAGGACTGCAGATGTGGCCAAGGCAATAAATTGCAATGTCCGTACTGTGAGACGCCTAAGACAGCGCTACAGGGAGACAGGATGGACAGCTGATCGTCCTCGGAGTGGCAGACTACGTGTAACAACACCTGCACAGGATCGGTACATCTGAACATCACACCTGCGGGACAGGTACAGGATGGCAACAACAACTGCCCGAGTTACACCAGGAACGCACAATCCCTCCATCAGTGCTCAGACTGTCCCCAATAGGCTGGACTGAGGGCTTGTAGGCCTGTTGTAAGGCAGGTTCTCACCAGACATCACCGGCAACAACGTCGCCTATGGGCACAAACCCACCGTTGCTGAACCAGACAGGACTGCCAAAAAGTGCTCTTCACTGACAAGTCCCGGTTTTGTCTCACCAGGGGTGATGGTCGGATTTGTGTTTATCGTCGAAGGAATGAGCGTTACACCGAGGACTGTACTCTGGAGCGGGATCGATTTGGAGGTGTAGGGTCCGTCATGGTCTGGGGCGGTGTGTCACAGCATCATCGGACTGAGCTTGTTGTCATTGCAGGCAATCTCAACGCTGTGCGTTACAGGGAAGACATCCTCCTCCCTCATGTGGTACACTTTCAGCAGGCTCATCCTGACATAACCCTCCAGCATGAAAATGCCACCAGCCATACTGCTCATTCTGTGCGTGATTTCCTGAAAGACTGTCAGTGTTCTGCCATGGCCAGCGAAGAGCCCAGATCTCAATCCCATTGAGCACGTCTGGGACCTGTTGGATCGGAGGGTGAGGGCTAGGGCCATTCCCCCCAGAAATGTCCGGGAACTTGCAGGTGCCTTGGTGGAAGAGTGGGGTAACATCTCACAGCAAGAACTGGCAAATCTGGCGAAGTCCACGAGGAGGAGATGCACGCACTGCAGTACTTAATGCAGCTGGTGGCCACACCAGATACTGACTGTTACTTTTGATTTTGTCCCCCCCTTTGTTCAGGGACACATTATTCAATTTCTGTTAGTCACATGTCTGTGGAACTTGTTCAGTTTATGTCTCAGTTGTTAAATCTTATGTTCATACAAATATTTACACATGTTAAGTTTGCTGAAAATATAAGCAGTTGACAGTGAGAGGACGTTTCTTTTTTTGCTGAGTTTATGTGTCATGTGAGGGTGTGATTTCCCCGCAGCCCTTTTTGCAGCCTCAGCAGCAAGTTCTCCAGTCTCTCCAGCCCCTGCCTATCCTTGCCACCGTGGTGGCAGCTATTGACTGCCTGGTGCACAGGTGACATGTCTATAGTGTCAATCTCCTAAAATAGGTCTGAGCACTGACAGTCCACCACAGTGTCCTGCAAACAGAGACAGAGAGGGGGAGAGTATTTAAAGTATCTAATTTATAGGCCTATTAGTACATAACAACAATACATCATTGACAGTTACCTTCCAGTCAAAAAGCTTGGTTGAGAGGCAGCAGCATCACATGGTTGCTCCAACTTCCTCTGGCTCCTCCATTTCAATGTCATCCTCTTTGTCCTCCTCCCCAAGTAGCGATGAACCTTCGTCACATAAAAAAGGGAATCATGACTGGAAGGGAATTGTACAAGGTATCAATCGGCTTGCAAGGTGACAAAGTTTTATTTTATTATCCAAAGGTTTTCACTCACATTTGAGAAAACGTAAATAACTGAAATAATATTATAATGTATGCCTGTAAGTAGCAAAGAACCAGAATAATTTACCAAGCTGACTACAAATCTGAGCTTTCAAAAGTTATTATAGCTAGCTATGGGGTTAGGCTTAGGCTACGTTCATTCTTGCAATCAACAACCAGAAGGCTAACTATTTTTAGGAATCATAGCTATCACAGATAAAAAGACTCATAATATATCAACTATACCTAGCTATGTAGTTAGCTAGCTAGCTAATAATTACTGTAGCTACCTAGCTTTATGGGGATCATAGCTCCTGCAGCAGCCCTCTCTTCTGCCTGGCTGGCTAACTAAATCTAATCCCTAGCCAGTTTGTTTTAGCTAAGTCTAGCTCATACCGAATGACAAATGCTCTTCTATTTTATTTTGTATAGTTATCAAAAAGACAAGACAAGACAAGACAAGACAAGAGCTAAATCAAGTAGGCTAGCTAGCTACCTTGCCTCGTTTTGGCCTCCTGGTGGCAGCATTCACTTTCAGTCTCCATGCTAAAACTAAATTTGCTCAATTCTAGTAACAGTCGTTACTATGGCAATTCAAGATGGAGCTACCCATACCTCTAATAATTGTTGTTCAAGATCAAAATACTTTAAAATAGAGATGTTTCTATGTTACAAGCATGTTTGTTTTTAGTGGATTGAATACATCGCTTTGCTCAGCTTAAGTAGGGGTTGATACATTTTCCGTTAGGGCAAATCAAGTCTGAAATTTGTGGGAATTACAAACTTTAGAATCCTTTTTATAACTGAAATACACTACAAGTTTGTATTTCCTGTTGTGCAGGAAAATTCTCAGCAACAAAAGAGTGATCAAGTTATGATCTGACATCTGTGTTATAGAATTGTAATTGTTTACTATCCCTTTGTCTTTTCCCCTCTGTGGTCTTTGTCAACTCACTGTAAGTGTTCCTCTCTTTTGTTTCGTTCTTCTAGTGAAACACACAGAAGAACGTTGTGAGTATGGATGGCATGGCTTATCATCACATTTGTATTTTATTTTTTTTACCTTTATTTTACTAGGCAAGTCAGTTAAGAACAAATTCTTATTTTCAATGACGGCCTAGGAACAGTGGGTTAACTGCCTGTTCAGGGGCAGAACGACAGATTTGTACCTTATGAGCTCGGGGAATTGAACTTCCAACCTTTCGGTTACTAGTCCAACGGTCTAACCATTAAGCTACCCTGCCGCCCCGGCACATACAGTGCATTCGGAAAGTATTCAGGCCCCTTGACTTTTTCCACGTTTGTTTCGTTACAGCCTTATTCTAAAACGGATGAAATTGTTTTTTTCCCTCATCAATCTACACACAGTACCCCATAATGACAATACAAAAACAGGTATATCACATTTACATAAGTATTCAGACCTTTACTCAGTGTTGAAGCACCTTTGGCGGCAGCGATTACAGTCTTGAGTCTTCTTGGGTATGACGCCACAAGCTTGGCACACCTGTAATTGTGGGGTTAATCCCATTCTTCTCTGCAGATCCTCTCAAACTCTGTCAGGTTGGATGGGGAACGTCACTGCACAGCTATTTTCAAGTCTCTCCAGATATGTTTGATCGGGTTCATGTCCGGGGTCTGACTGGGCCACTCAAGGACATTCAGAGACTTGTCCCGAAGCCACTCCTGCGTTGTCTTGGCTGTGTGCTTAGGGTCGTTGTCCTGTTGGAAGGTTTTCTCTCCTCTGTTCATCTTTCCCTCAATCTTGACTAGTCTCCCAGTCCCTGCCACTGAAAAATATCCCCACAGCATGATGCTGCCACCACCATGCTTCACCATAGGGATGGTGCCTGGTCCTCCAGACGTGACGCTTGACATTCAGGCCAAAGAGTTCCATCTTGGTTTCATCAGACAGAGAATCTTGTTTTGCATTGTCTAAGAGTCCTTTAGGTGCTTTTTGGCAAACTCCAAGCGGGCTGTCATGTGCCTTTTACTGAAGAGTGGCTTCCATCTGGCCACTCTACCATGAAGGCCTGATTGGTGGAGTGCTGCACAGATGGTTGTCCTTCTGGAGGGTTCTCCCATCTCCACAGAGGAACTCTGGAGCTCTGTCAGAGTGACCATCAGGTTCTTGGGTTTTTGCGCTGACATGCACTGTCAACTGTGGGACCTTATATAGACAGTTGTGTGCCTTTCCAAATCATGTCCAATCAATTGAATTTACCACAGGTGGACTCCAATCAAGTTGTAGAAACATCTCAAGGATGTTTAATGGAAACAGGATACACCTGAGCTGAATTTTAAGTCTCATAGCAAAGGGTCTGAATACTTACAGTGGGGCAAAAAGGTATTTAGTCAGCCACCAATTGTGCAAGTTCTCTCACTTAAAAAGATGAGAGAGGCCTGTAATTTTCATCATAGGTACACTTCAACTATGACAGACAAAATGAGGGAAAAAAATCCAGAAAATCACATTGTAGGATTTTTAATGAATTTATTTGCAAATTATGGTGGAAAATAAGTATTTGGTCACATACAAACAAGCAAGATTTCTGGCTCTCACAGACCTGTAACTTCTTCTTTAAGAGGCTCCTCTGTCCTCCTCTCGTTACCTGTATTAATGGCACCTGTTTGAACTTGTTATCAGTATAAAAGACACCTGTCCACAACCTCAAACAGTCACACTCCAAACTCCACTATGGCCATGACCAAAGAGCTGTCAAAGGACACCAGAAACAAAATTGTAGACCTGCACCAGGTTGGGAAGACTGAATCTGCAATAGGTAAGCAGCTTGGTTTGAAGAAATCAACTGTGGGAGCAATTATTAGGAAATGGAAGACATACAAGACCACTGATAATCTTCCTCGATCTGGGGCTCCACGCAAGATCTCACCCCGTGGGGTCAAAATGATCACAAGAACGGTGAGCAAAAATCCCAGAACCACACGGGGGGACCTAGTGAATGACCTGCAGAGAGCTGGGACCAAAGTAACAAAGCCTATCATCAGTAACACACTACGCCGCCAGGGACTCAAATTCTGCAGTGCCAGACGTGTCCCCTGCTTAAGCCAGTACATGTTCAGGCCCGTCTGAAGTTTGCTAGAGAGCATTTGGATGATCCAGATGAGGATTGGGAGAATGTCATATGGTCAGATGAAACCAAAATAGAACCTTTTGGTAAAAACTCAACTCGTCAGTGTTTGGAGGACAAAGAATGCTGAGTTGCATCCAAAGAACAGCATACCTACTGTGAAGCATGGGGGTGGAAACATCATGCTTTGGGGCTGTTTTTCTGCAAAGGGACCAGGACGACTGATCCGTGTAAAGGAAAGAATGAATGGGGCCATGTATCGTGAGATTTTGAGTGAAAACCTCCTTCCATCAGCAAGGGCATTGAAGATGAAACGTGGCTGGGTCTTTCAGCATGACAATGATCCCAAACACACCGCCTGGGCAACGAAGGAGTGGCTTCAGAAGAAGCATTTCAAGGTCCTGGAGTGGCCTAGCCAGTCTCCAGATCTCAACCCCATAGAAAATCTTTGGAGGGAGTTGAAAGTCCGTGTTGCCCAGCGACAGCCCCAAAACATCACTGCTCTAGAGGAGATCTGCATGGAGGAATGGGCCAAAATACCAGCAACAGTGTGTGAAAACCTTGTGAAGACTTACAGAAAACGTTTGACCTCTGTCATTGCCAACAAAGGGTATATAACAAAGTATTGAGATAAACTTTTGTTATTGACCAAATACTTATTTTCCACCATAATTTGCAAATAAATAAATAAAAAATCCTACAATGTGATTTTCTGGATTTCTTTTTCTCATTTCGTCTGTCATAGTTGAAGTGTACCTATGATGAAAATTACAGGCCTCTCTCATCTTTTTAAGTTGGAGAACTTGCACAATTGGTGGCTGACTAAATACTTTTTTGCCCCACTGTATGTAAATAAGGTATTTCAGTTTTTTATTTGTAATACATTTGCAAACATTTCTAAAAACCTGTTGTTGCTTTGTCATTATGGGGTATTGTGTGTAGATTGATGACAAAAACGTTTTATTTAATCAATTTTATAATAAGGCTGTAACGTAACAAAATGTGGAAAAAGGGGTCTGAACACTGTATCTTCTGACTTTTAGAACATAGTTCACTAGAAGCTGTTGTAAGCGACCTGTATAGTCTTTGAAGCCTAAACTCAGCTGATGTTGCCTTCTTACCTCTGCATGATAAAAGTAGAATCTGCTAGTCATAGATCAAACAGCAATGCTCGCTGCAGCTTAGAAACATTGTTTTTGACTGGCCTGAAAACCCCTTTTTTTCTCCACCGTAAGCTCTACTAGGTTGTAAACAGGAAAGGCACTTCATGGGTACAGATACGTTCATCATCTCTGCCAACAAGTGTCCTTTTCATTCTCCTTTTGAAGATTGAATAAGCAGAACAGTTTAGCAGTTGCCTATGCAGTAACTCTGCTCAACATAGAAGCCACTCAATGTGCTTTTTAGCCATAAAGTTACTTAGTGGAAGTCTTATTTCACCACCTCACAAAGGAAGTTGAATGGGCCACGATAATCAAGGAATCACCACCTATTATTATTAAAGTGGCCCCACTTTATGGTTAAACCATGTATGCAATATGCAGTGTAATTTCACTGTAGCCTAGGTACACTGTACACATTATAGCATAGTAGTCGCAACTTTGATGCATGTGTGTGGTTTGTGTGCTTACTTACTTTTCCATTAGATTAAGAAAAAGAAAAAAAAGGAATTGTAGCTAATCATCCCCTATCTGTAAAATCCTTGCTTGAGATTAGTGTTCGATGAGTAGGACTGTATGACTGTATGACTGTTGCTTGAGAGATCAACCCCGATGCCAGGCTGCAGTGAGAACACAGAGCAACATGCCTCAGGAATACACAGATGATCTGTGGTTGGCCATGCTGACACCAGATCGCCCGATGTTCTCAGCTCCACCCTTCCCCACTTCCTCTGTTTCCACTGTGCACACACTCGGGTGAGCAGTGTGGCTTCTCTGGCAACCTCTTGCCCGACTCTGGTCACACTCTGTGCCCTGGCCAATGCCATATCTAAACTGCTTTCACACCTGGGTTTATGTATCCAAATTAGAGGGGTTGAGCAGAAGTTGCAACAAGTGAAAGGTCACGACATAGAATGATAGTTTGATGTAGATATCTCTCATTTTTCGAGGTAGTTTCTGAATTCATTACGTAGAAATACTTTAGATTTGTGCTGCGAGATACAGTCAATCATGAATACGACATACGATATATGTTATGAGAATAATGTCATAAACTTTGTTTGTGGGGCTCTGAGATGTGCCTTGTGCATCACATTGATAGACAGCATTGATAATGTGCTGGTATTTTGGAGCAGGGTGGAGCTGACGGTTTGTGGTGAAGAGTATGTGCCATTTACTGAAAGAGAGAAACTGATTGCCTGGCTGTTCAGTGGGCCTGTGAACTGCTAACCTTGGCAGGCCTGGTATAAATAACAGCTCGATTGACAACGTGGTTAACACCTTCAGAAGCAACAACAACCAGTAAGTACTACATTCCCACGGCCCACTGACTCTGCCAGCAACGGCTGTCCTACAGAGAAACAGCTTGGAAACATCTCTACCATGTTAACATGGGCTTATTTTAGAGTAGTTTCAGTTCAGTGAAGTAATTTATGTATTTAAGCTATGTGGAAATGAAGATAGAGAATAGTTAGTTGTTCTTGGGCAGGTCATGTGGTCATTTAAAACTCCTGGCCCTAGGCATGTAGCATCTAGACCTGACAAAAACTAAAATCACCCACTGAGGAGAGATCTGATGAACTTGTGAACTGAATCCTGTGTTGGTTATGCGGGCATAAACTGCTCACCATAAAACCCAACATAAAAGAGAAAATGGCTCTCACCATGTATTTTGATACTGGGTTTATGCAGTATATTGGCCCATGTCATTAAATGTGTGTTTAATTCATACCGTGCTGGCATGTTGTTTCAGCCCAATTTTGTATCTATGCATTGTTTGTGTGCTCTCTATTTTGTTTAAGTTGAGCTGCGTGTGGTTTTGGTGCACCACGAGTGTAGCTGAAACTGCTGTGGTTTTCAAAGCTTTTCATGATAGAATGCTCTATCTCTCGTGAGACGAGAAGTGGAGTTGGGGGGTTGGGGCAGCATTTGTGGGGGTTGGAAGGCTGTAGCGAGCAGACGTGGAAAATGAAAAACGTCAAATGTTTGTGGTAAAAGTGACCAAACCATCACCTAATAATTGTAGTTGACTTCATAATCACACACACTGTGGTCTCTTCTGCATGGGAAATGACAGTCCTTACTGTCTTAATGTCCTTAGGTAAAAGCACCCCCGTCAACATGCCTGGAGGAGCGGGCGACTCGACCAAGCCCTGCGACCCCTTCCAGCCGTTCGGCAGTGACGTCATCGACCCCTTTCAGAGTAAAAAGGGGGTCGGAGACCCCTTTAGTGGCAAAGATCCGTTTGCTCCATCTGCCTCAAGTAAAGCCTCTAAAGACTGTTCCTTGGGTTTTGCAGACTTCAGTTCTGTAAGTTGAGCTCAGTGATACTCTCTCTCTGTCCAGACCAGTCTTTATATACCTAGCCACTACTTCTGCTTAAGTTCCCACAACGTTAACTGAAGGATCTAGAGCGGAGCTAACCACAAGGCCCTGGCTGTTTATCTAATCACCTTTCTGTGTCCTGGCCTCCCTCCACTGTGCAGACATCTATGTTAGTCAATGACCTACCATCACTCCACACAAAGACCAGAGCCAGGCATCTTCCCGCTCAGACCCATGGCAAATTAACCACCATGTAGGCTAACTGTTGGCTATGGCATAATCACTAGCATTAACTACTGTTCATGATCACTGATCATCTGATCATCACTTTAATTAATCGTGTGATCTAACGCTACCTCATATCTAAGATGATGACTGAACTCCCACACATTTTTGCCATCTAGCTGTTTTCTGAGAGTAAGCCTGTCTAAGGTTCCACAAGACTCACTTATCTATATTGTGTTATGATTTTGGGAAGGGTGGGGGTGGGGTCTCAACCCAATGCGTTGTAGTTGGTTGCACACCACCTACAATGCATTTGGTATTGTGCAGTAAAGTGCAGAGCTGCATTGCAGAAGTGGTCCCCAGCACCCGTGCAGGAAAGGGTGTCAGCCCTTTTTGTGGTTTGATGTGTACGCCGCGATTGGAACATAAAAAAAAAAAATATATATTTTGCCATGTGGTTTGTTGTTGTGTAGAATGCAAGAGGCTTCCCAAAACAAGCACAAATTAAGTATTATTTCCACCACCTCTTTAGCAGTCCAATAAGTGGATTCTGGCAGTGTGAAGTATTATTCAACTAGCCAGTTGGTGCTTTAAGGTTAGGGTTGAATAATCCAGCCAGTGCGGTGCTATGGCCTGGGCTGTCTGTCTAAACCAACCAATGGGTGTCTCACACAGTGTAGCCATAATCCAGTATGTATTTAGGATCCTCTTATCTGAATATTGACCTTTTCCATCTCAGCTCCCGGCATCAGCATTCAGTTAGTGAGTCAGTCAACCAGTCAGTCAGTAAGGTGGTCAGCCAGTCAGCCAGCCAGTCACTCAGTCAGCCAGTCATTCAGTAAGGCAGTCAGCCAGTCACTCAGTCGGTGCGTGCCCTAGGCCAGGCTAGGCCGGAAAGGGGAGCCCATCTAGGCCAGGCTAGGCCGGAAAGGGGAGCCCATCCGGTGTGGTTTAGTGACTGACAGCTCCAAGCCACTGGTCTGGCTGTGGGATCTGTTGACACGGGAAGCAGTAGTATCACTACTCAGCTCTCAGTCCTGAGTTCTTACCCCTCAGGTCTATGTTGTGTGTCAGTCATGTACAGTGAGGGAAAAAAGTATTTGATCCCCTGCTGATTTTGTACGTTTGCCCACTGACAAAGAAATGATCTGTCTATAATTTTAATGGTAGGTATATTTGAACAGTGAGAGACAGAATAACAAAAAAATCCAGAAAAACACGTGAAAAATGTTATAAATTGATTTGCATTTTAATGAGGGAAATAAGTATTTGACCCCTCTGCAAAACATGATTTAGTACTTGGTGGCAAAACCCTTGTTGGCAATCACAGAGGTCAGACGTTTCTTGTAGTTGGCCACCAGGTTTGCACACATCTCAGGAGGGATTTTGTCCCACTCCTCTTTGCAGATCTTCTCCAAGTCATTAAGGTTTCGAGGCTGACATTTGACCTTAATGTGCTTCTTCTTGAGCCACTCCTTTGTTGCCTTGGCCGTGTGTTTTGGGTCATTGTCATGCTGGAATACCCATCCACGACCCATTTTCAATGCCCTGACTGAGGGAAGGAGGTTCTCACCCAAGATTTGACGGTACATAGCCCCGTCCATCGTCCCTTTGATGCGGTGAAGTTGTCCTGTCCCCTTAGCAGAAAAACACCCCCAAAGCATAATGTTTCCACCTCCATGTTTGACGGTGGGGATGGTGTTCTTGGGGTCATAGGCAGCATTCCTCCTCCTCCAAACACGGCGAGTTGAGTTGATGCCAAAGAGCTCCATTTTGGTCTCATCTGACCACAACACTTTCACCCAGTTGTCCTCTCAATCATTCAGATGTTCATTGGCAAACTTCAGACGGGCATGTATATGTGCTTTCTTGAGCAGGGGGACCTTGCGGGCCCTGCAGGATTTCAGTCCTTCACGGCGTAGTGTGTTACCAATTGTTTTCTTGGTGACTGGTCCCAGCTGCCTTGAGATCATTGACAAGATCCTCCCGTGTAGTTCTGGGCTGATTCCTCACCGTTCTCATGATCATTGCAACCACAAGGTGAGATCTTGCATGGAGTCCCAGGCCGAGGGAGATTGACAGTTCTTTTGTGTTTCTTCCATTTGCGAATAATCGCACCAACTGTTGTCACCTTCTCACCAAGCTGCTTGACGATGGTCTTGTAGCCCATTCCAGCCTTGTGTAGGTCTACAATCTTGTCACTGACATCCTTGGAGAGCTCTTTGGTCTTGGCCATGGTGGAGAGTTTGGAATCTGATTGATTGATTTCTTCTGTGGACAGGTGTCTTTTATACAGGTAACAAGGTGAGATTAGGAGCACTCCCTTTACGAGTGTGCTCCTAATCTCAGCTCGTTACCTGTATAAAAGACACCTGGGAGCCAGAAATCTTTCTGACTGAGAGGGGTTCAAATACTTATTTCCCTCATTAAAATGCAAATCAATTTATAACATTTTTCACATGCGTTTTTCTGGATTTTTTTGTTGTTATTCTGTCTCTCACTGTTCAAATATACCTACCATTAAAATTATAGACTGATGATTTCTTTGTCAGTGGGCAAACGTACAAAATCAGCAGGGGATCAAATACTTTTTTCCCTCACTGTATGTCCTACTAGTGTTTAGATACAGTATTAGTATGTATCAGTTTTGTCTCTTCTTTAGGCTTAGTTTGCTCAATCTGTTTAGTGTTGGTCTGCTGCATGACATTGGTAGCATAGATCCTGCTTTACCATCTCTGACTTGTACCAAGCTACTCCCAAACTACTTGCCAAAGCTATTTTAACAGAGTCAATTGCCCATACTTTATTTAAACTAAAGAGGAATTGTGTTCCACATTGAAGATATTATCTAGAAAAATACCAGATGAAATTGGCCCCTGAATTGAATTATAAATATTTCAAGGAAACAAATATTGCTATTAAATGCCTCAATGGACTCTGTTCCATATTTATTTTGGTCATCATGATTCCAAGAATTGAATGGCCTCATTTGACATTTGAATCAGATCTAAGGATGGTAAAGCAGTATCTTAGAATGTGTGTGCGTTCTGATATGCATGGGAGAGTTCCTAGCTATACTTGACTTAGGTTAGATCTCATACTATCACTTTAACAGAGAATGAAATATGTCCTTTTTGTCCTTTCCATTTTCTCTCTACATGTAGTCTTTGCATGTTGTTCAAATATGCTTTTAGTTGCTCATTCATTTTCATTTGGAAACGAACTGACAAGGTCCTCCATGTCGCCTTCTCATAGTTAGTTGTATCTTGTGGTGATGCTGTTTCGTAGTGTGCTCGGTGTAAAATGGATGGTGTGATACACGATTAGTGAATTGTTTATTTGGTGTTTTGTAATTCATTTTTCTCTCGCAGGACCAGAAAAAGCTAAGGTAAGAATGTTTAACAACGCGGTCAAATTGAAAAGTGCTTTGTTTTGTATTTCGCTCACGTACTTAGGCTCTGAGCACAACAGGTTTAACAATAGGAAGCACCTTTCCTCCATCAGCAGAACACACAACATTAAAGTTCCGATAGGGATAGGTCAGTTAGATTGTGTTTGTAGTGTGTATATTTTGTGTGTGTTAATATGTGTGTGTACATGATATAGTTATAATAGTAAACTACAGTAATCTATATCCTCTTACAGTAGCCAGGCAGAAAGGGAAGTTTACTCTTAATTTACAGGATACGGTTCACTCAAATCTAATACTCTGGCAAAACACCTCCTAATGTCTATTTTGTACATGGCGTGACGGATGAATCCTTTGTTTAATGCCTCTCTCCTCTTCTCTCTGTAGTTTGGAAATGAGGCCCAGCAACTGGAGTGGGCGAAGCGAGAGAGTGAGCGAGCGGAGCGGGAGCGGCTGAAGAGACTCCGGCAGCAGGAGCAAGAGGACTTAGAGCTGGCCATCGCTCTCAGTAAGGCCGAGATGTCCCACGGGTGACCTGGACTGGACACACGCAGCGTTACTAGCGTTAATAGTACATAAACATAAACATAAACAGACACTCTCACACACACACACACGCATAACACATACGTATACAACTCACAAACCATACCCCACACACTGTGAAGGACCTGGAGCTGGCCTTTTCCCTCAGGGCCGATGTGCCCAAGACATGACAGCTTCCTCAACCACACACACACACACACAGACTTATGCATGCAGACACACACCACTGCTACAACACACATACACACTCCACCTGATACGCACACACAGATACACACACCTCACCACACATTCCCTAGACCGACACACTCTCAAAGGAAAACAATAACAAAACAGAACATTTGGGGTCGGCCTGGACCCTATGTGGAAACGGAACTGGATTTGATTTTACGGTGGGAGGTTGGAGTGGGGGGGTGGGAGCCAGCAATCACAATCTCTCTTTCTGTTTTTAATTGATAGGTGGGGAGGGGTACAGATGACGACCCATTGTTTGTGAAGGAAGTGATGCACTGTTTAAATGCACTATAGAGGCTGGCTTAACATGTAAAGATGAGCAGAATATGTGTCTGTCTGGTGAGGGAGCATGGATCCCCTCACCTGACCGACTAGAGCTCTGACAGATGTGAAGAAGGGAATAGCTAAAGGTTATGGTGGGATGCTTTTTAAGATCGAGACGTTATTTTAGTATTTGTTTGTTATGTGAATGTGGTGAGCCATGGGAGCAGTGCTGGGTGCTTCCCTGACTGGTTACTGCAAGTGTTGTGTGAGAGAGAGGCTTGGACCAGAACAAATTGTACAGATATATTTTCTTTCTCGCCGAGTGTGAGATAGTAGATGCATTGTTTTTTTACAATATTTCAGTGCTTCTTCAGCGAACATAGGGAGAAGGAATGGATACTTAGCTGTGCCTCTTCTGACAGTTTAAGTTCAAAAGGCTGTGATTTACATCTAACAACCACAAAAAAGACTAGATGAGGGAAATTCTTGAAGGTTTCACTATGTTTTAATATAGAGGGTTTAATTGAAGATTTGTACGATTTTTATTTAATTTAATTATGTGATAAGTGTTATTTTATTATTTTATGTAGTATATGTTAAAGGACTGAAACAATATTGTAAATTTTTTGTTTTTGTGACAAAACTATCGGTAGAGTTGAAAATGCGATGGAAACACATTCAACTTTAGATTTTTATTCAGTACACTTAAAACGAAAAACTAAATTTTGTGTGCATTACGTAGTTCCGCAAACAAGTCCGTTTGGTGGAAACTCACCCCTAGTGGGAAAATGCTCATATTTTCTTTATGCAGATTTTTTTGCATTTGCATTAACATTTGTCGCCAATTGGATGGAAACCTAGCTACAGAGAAGCATTTTTTAGGACCTTTCTTCTTATCTTTTTAACCACAGGTCATAGAAACGCGTCCTTTTCACATATGTAGACACTGGTATGGTGCTGGACATAATGAATATGAGGTTGAAAAGTGGCAGAATTGCCATTTAAGCTTTGAGTTGAACTGAATAGAGATGATGATAATAGTAGCTTATATGAAAATGACAGTTGCACTCATTGCCCATTTGTTTTATGTTCTCCTGGTGTATTGAACTGTATGTGTCCTACTGTACATGTGTCCATTACCTTTAATAAGCTTCCATGTAATGGCATTGTTGTCCCCTACTATTGGAGTAGTCTGAGTGAAAAGACCTATCCTGAGCCATATGTTGTGAAAATGTATTATTAAAGTTACATTCCCCTTTGGGTTGGGGAAGGACATGATTTAAGTTACAATTCTGCGGTATGAACCATTAACACTGCCACTAGGTGGAAATTGCAACCATCTCTCCCTGATATTTATTTGTTTGTGTTTACATATCAAACTTCTTTGCTGTAGTGGTTACAACAGTATAATAATATTCTATGAGAAGAACCTGTTCTGGTACAGATCTGACCTTTAACCGGGCTGCTGTATATAGCTGAGGTAACCTATGGGCGTCTGCATTCGGCCCTACCTGTGGTGTTTTAATCACAGGTCAGATGCCCGAAGCTTGGCATGCCAACACTCCCGCCCTCACCCAGAATGCTCTGTGTCAGAACCCCTGTAATGTGTCCTCGGCTTAGGGGAAATCCACAGCGAGAGTGCTTGGTTGGCCGTAGACCAGGCCACAGCTCTCTGTTCATTGGTCATTTCATGCCCCTTTTTTATACCTTAAAAATCCATAAATTCTTTGAAGTTATCATTGATCTGTCACTATTGGATTGGTGAAAGAAAGAGTTCCATGATGTATCCCAATAACCCATCTAATCAGATTAGGGAGGCAGGATGGAAGGATGCATTTTGAGAGTATTGAATCAGGGCCCAAGTGTTCTCTCATCCACTACCTAGTGTTCTCTACGTACTTACCACTCATGCTGTATTTTGTCTTTGATACCATTATTGTGCAATAGATTTTATTTCTTATTTTCTCGTTGTTCGGGTGTTCGAGTTTGATCATGTGTATAGGGATACATGCAGAGGCCTGTATATGTATTGTACAAGCCACACAGATTGTAGAGGGATTTTCTTTTGGTTTTCTGACAACTGATCTGACTTCTAAAGCTTGGTGCATTCCTTTTCCATTTGGCCTGCCTTTGACTGTCCCTCTATAGATGATAATAAGAAATAGTCTTTCTGCATTGTATAAGATGTATACAAACTGTATATTATGTCTGTTATATTTGTTTCATGAGAAGTGAAAAAATTTGTGTAACTTAAAAAATACAAAACGCTTGGATTTATTTGAAATGCTAATCCTCTGTACATGGTCATTGTTTACTAGAATAAACATTTCAGTTAAATGAATAGGTCTAAGATTTGTGTTTTTTTCTCTTAATTTCATTGATTTTACTTTTGTACTTATATTAGGACATCACATTTAATTTCACATGTTTTATAAAGTATATCATATGATTCGTAGTCTTAATACAAATGCACAAATAGATGTGTCTGTCTAGACCCTGTCTGTCTAGGCTCTGTTCAAAATCCCCTTTGTGTTAATTTGAACCAGTATACATACCATACAGGTAGTGGAAATTATGTTTTTTCTTAGTATGAATCTGAAGGATTCCATCAGTGCCGCAAGGTTTTGTAGTGATTCCTATGTTGTTGAATATTTGTTGGTCCATGGTGTGTAATGAGGAGCAAAGAGATGCTGAACTTGACACATTCATGAAATTGCTTATTCCAGTTACTAGTAAGCATGCACCCATTAAGAAAATGACTGTAAAAACGGTTAAATCCCTGTGGATTGATGAGGAATTGAAAAATTGAACGGTTGAGAGGGATGAGGCAATAGGAATGGCACATACAGTGGGGCAAAAAAGTATTTAGTCAGCCACCAATTGTGCAAGTTCTCTCACTTAAAAAGATGAGAGAGGCCTGTAATTTTCATCATAGGTACACTTCAACTATGACAGACAAAATGAGGAAAAAAAATCCAGAAAATCACATTGTAGGATTCTTTATGAATTTATTTGCAAATTATGGTGGAAAATAAGTATTTGGTCACATACAAACAAGCAAGATTTCTGGCTCTCACAGACCTGTAACTTCTTCTTTACCAGAAACAAAATTGTAGACCTGCACCAGGTTGGGAAGACTGAATCTGCAATAGGTAAGCAGCTTGGTTTGAAGAAATCAACTGCGGGAGCAATTATTAGGAAATGGAAGACATACAAGACCACTGATAATCTTCCTCGATCTGGGGCTCCACGCAAGATCTCACCCCGTGGGTCAAAATGATCACAAGAACGGTGAGCAAAATCCCAGAACCACACGGGGACCTAGTGAATGACCTGCAGAGAGCTGGGACCAAAGTAACAAAGCCTACCATCAGTAACACACTACGCCGCCAGGGACTCAAATCCTGCAGTGCCAGACGTGTCCCCCTGCTTAAGCCAGTACATGTTCAGGCCCGTCTGAAGTTTGCTAGAGAGCATTTGGATGATCCAGATGAGGATTGGGAGAATGTCATATGATCAGATGAAACCAAAATAGAACCTTTTGGTAAAAACTCAACTTGTCGTGTTTGGAGGACAAAGAATGCTGAGTTGCATCCAAAGAACAGCATACCTACTGTGAAGCATGGGGGTGGAAACATCATGCTTTGGGGCTGTTTTTCTGCAAAGGGACCAGGACGACTGATCCGTGTAAAGGAAAGAATGAATGGGGCCATGTATCGTGAGATTTTGAGTGAAAACCTCCTTCCATCAGCAATGGCATTGAAGATGAAACGTGGCTGGGTCTTTCAGCATGACAATGATCCCAAACACACCGCTCGGCAACGAAGGAGTGGCTTCAGAAGAAGCATTTCAAGGTCCTGGAGTGGCCTAGCCAGTCTCCAGATCTCAACCCCATAGAAAATCTTTGGAGGGAGTTGAAAGTCCGTGTTGCCCAGCGACAGCCCCAAAACATCACTGCTCTAGAGGAGATCTGCATGGAGGAATGGGCCAAAATACCAGCAACAGTGTGTGAAAACCTTGTGAAGACTTACAGAAAACATTTGACCTCTGTCATTGCCAACAAAGGGTATATAACAAAGTATTGAGATAAACTTTTGTTATTGACCAAATACTTATTTTCCACCATCATTTGCAAATAAATTCATTAATTATCCTACAATGTGATTTTCTGGATTTTTTTCCCACATTTTGTCTGTCATAGTTGAAGTGTACCTATGATGAAAATTACAGGCCTCTCTCATCTTTTTAAGTGAGAGAACTTGCACAATTGGTGGCTGACTAAATACTTTTTTGCCCCACTGTAAGTCTGGCTGCACAACCGATTGGCAAACATATTGTAAATTGAGAAATCATGTGACTAAACTGAATAAAAAGAAGAACAAACTACACTATGAAACAAAGATAAATGACAAAGAATGATAGTAAAAAGCTTTGGAGCACCTTAAATGAAATTTTGGGAAAAAAGGCAAACTCAGCTCCATCACTCATTGCATCAGATGGCTCAATCATCACAAAACCCACTGATATTGCCAACTACTACTATGTTTTTTTCATGGGCAAGATAAGCAAACTTAAGCATGACATGCCAGCAACAAACGCTGACACTACACATCCAAGTATATCTGACCAAATTATGAAAGACAAGCATTGTAATTTCGATTCCATCAAGTGAGTGTGGAAGAGGTGAACAAATTATTGTTGTCTATCAACGATGACAAGCCACCGGGGTCTGACAACTTGGATGGAAAATGACTGAGGATAATATCGGACGATATTGCCACTCTTATTTGCCATATCTTCAATTTAAGCCTACTAGAAAGTGTGTGCCCCCAGGCTTGGAGGGAAGCAATAATAAAAAGCCCTCTACTGTCAATTAACCTATCAGATGCAATGCTATTTTACAGTAAACAAATTGACAACAAACTTTCAGCATGCTTATAGGGAAAGACATACAACAAGCAAAGCACATACACAAATGACTGATGATTGGCTGAGAGAAATTGATCATAAAAAGACTGTAGGGGCTGTTTTGTTAGACTTCTGTGCGGCTTTTGACATTATCGATCATAGTCTACTGCTGGAAAAACGTATGTGTTATGGCTTTACACCCCCTGCTATATTGTGGATAAAGAGTTACCTGTCTAACAGAACACAGAGGGTGTTCTTTAATGGAGGCCTCTCCAACATAATCCAGGTAGAATCAGGAATTACCCAGGGCAGCTGTATAGGCCCCTTACTGTTTTCAATCTTTACTAATGACATGCCACTGGCTTTGACTAAAGCTGTTGCTTCAATATATCCACATCATTTTCCTTCCTCATGATGCAGTGCTCCAGTCCCTCCTGCAGCAAAGCACCCCCAGAACATGATGCTGCCACCCCCGTGCTTCATGGTTGGGATGGTGTTCTTCAGCTTGCAAGCTTCCCCCTTTTTTCCTCCAAACATAACGATGGTCATTATGGCCAAACAGTTCTATTTTTGTTTCATCAGACAAGAGGACATTTCTCCAAAAAGTACGATCTTTGTCCCCATATGCAGTTGCAAACCGTAGTCTGGCTTTTTCATGGCAGTTTTGGAGCAGTGGCTTCTTCCTTGCTGAGCGGCCTTTCATGTCGATATAGGACTCGTTTTACTGTGGATATAGATACTTTTGTACCTGTTTCCTCCAGCATCTTCACAAGGTCCTTTGCTGTTGTTCTGGGATTTATTTGCACTTTTCGCACCAAAGTACGTTAATCTCTAGGAGACAGAATGCGTCTCCTTCCTGAGCGGTATGACGGCTGCGTGGTCTCATGGTGTTTATACTTGCATACTATTGTTTGTACAGATGAACGTGGTACCTTCAGGCGTTTGGAAATTTCTCCCAAGGATGAACCAGACTTGTGGAGGTCTACAATTGTTTTTCTGAGGTCTTGGCTGATTTATTTTGATTTTCCCATGATGTCAAGCAAAGAGGCATTGAGTTTGAAGGTAGGCCTTGAAATACATCCACAGGTACACCTCCAATTGACTCAAATGATGTCAATTAACCTATCAGAAGCTTCTAAAGCCATGACATCATTTTCTGGAATTTTCCAAGCTGTTTAAAGGCACAGTCAACTTAGTGTATGTAAACTTCTGACCCACTGGAATTGTGATACAGTGAATTATAAGTCTGTAAACAATTGTTGGAAAAATGACTTGTGTCATGCACAAAGTAGATGTCCTAACCGACTTGCTAATACTATAGTTTGTTAACAAGAAATTTGTGGAGTGGTTGAAAAACGAGTTTTAATTACTCCAACATAAGTGTATGTAAACTTCCGACTTCAACTGTGTATACAGGTTCACATGGATTTTGTACTGTAGGTATGTGGTAATAGTGGAGCAGAGGCACACAGTGTGTTGTGAAATCTGTGAATGTATTGTAATGTTTTTAAAATGGTATAAACTGCCTTAATTTTGCTGGACCCAAGGAAGAATAGCTGCTGCCTTGGCAACAGCTAATGGGGATCCATAATAAATAATAATAGCCTAGCCTTAAATGTGACTCCAATGGTTGCTGTTTCATGTCAACCTCAGTCTGCTATGATATAGTACCGGTATGTACAGTAAATCTACATACACAAACGAAAGGTTCATTGACTTTATTTACCCCCCCAGGTGTGTTGGTTCATACTTCCTGACCTTTTGAATTAAGACTCCCTCAAACTACTAAATACTGTACATCTGAAGCTCTAGACAAGATGCTCATTGATGGTCCCCCAAACGCCAGACCTGCCAAAAAGCAACACCAGGCAGTAAAATGTGCAGTGAATTACAGTCGTCTATATTTCAAGGATACAGCTGCAAGTGTGAAAATAATTCTGCGTCAACAGACTACATTTTTGGACATATTACTTGAAACCTAAGCAAGTCCTGTGTTTGGAATGTTAACTGTGTCCGTATGAAATAACAGGAAATTCCTAGGTACGTTTTTATTTACCTTATGTTAATGGTAGTGTGGAAATGAAATGGCCATTGCTTTTAAGGAGGAAAATGGGTCATGGAGACTTATTGAAGATATGATCGCCTCACAAATTGTCCCTTCAATGTTTGTATCCATATTTGTGCGTTCTTTTTCAGGTATTTACTAGTGTTGACATTTACTTTTACAAAGAGAGTGACTGAATTTACATGTTTTCTTAGCAAGCACTTGACATTTTATGAGCAGAAAGGTTGCACAGCATATTTCAACACAAGTGTTTTCACCAGGCAAATAGTGGCACCACACCCCCCTTTTTAAAGAGATTTCTGGGAAATAATAGGATATTCCTTCCCAGCTGTGGAGGGGCTTGGGGTGCTAGTTTAATGCCTCATGATGTTGCAGAATGTTTACACTCCACATGTGCACACACACACACACACACACCCTTAGGGGAGTCAGGGGTCCTTAGCTGTCAGAGGTATTTGTAAGGGGACCTTTTCCCTGCTGGGGCTGATACACAGAGACCCCAACTCTCTGACAGCTAGCTGGTGGCCATAGTGTTTCTCAGCCTCAGCTCCAAGAACTAGGAATGGTTAGGAAAACAGTTAAGAGAACCACCCCTCCTGTAACCAATCTGCTATAGTTAATGCATATTCAGCCCTGGTCCTTAGGAGCAGCAGTCCAAGCCCCCTTAGCCCAGTCTATTTGATCAGCTGTTGTGCTCCAGAGCAGGGCTGCCCAAGGGATGTTGTGGAAAAAAAACAAATCCAATAGGACTGACTGTCAGGGGAGGAATGCTGTCTAAAACAGTCCAGATGGACTCTCTGTAGTACTCTCTCACTCCATGTAATTCACAGTCTGACGTTTATCTTTGAGAAATCTATCTTTTGGTCTATGCACTGAAGCAATACTAGGCCTACATGCAGCTGGGGAGGGGAGATGTTTACCAACTAAGCTGATGTTGGTATGTATGTTTTTATGTAATTTATCCTTAATTTATACATTTCTATAAAATTAACCGAGACATTAACATATATCAATGAATATAAACATACTGTATATGTTTATATTGTGCCTTACAAATGAATTGTGTATTTCCGACCTCAAGCGCATAATGATACTCATGAAAGGTGATTCATCATATCATGTGTCTGTTGGGAAAAGACCCCACTCCTTCACTCTACATACAGTATCACTCTACAAAGCCCTGACTTTAGTCAGTGCCAATGTTAATCCATGTTGTTCATCCATAGACCGGATGAGTGTCTTCCACTGAGGAGCTTCCAAACAGCTCCAGTAGGTGGTGTACTCATCCCATGACATTCCCACTTTTCCCCCACGTGGTAATTGGCTTTGGCTGCCGTGAAGTCTAGGAATCCACTGAGATAAACTCTTTCCTGTTATGATTGATGTTGTACATTTGACTCAGACAGGATGTCAATATGACATGTTGGGTCTTCACATTGAATATGGAGGCCAGGACTATCATGTTTCTCAGAGTCTTGGTTAATATACAGTCGATCGTCATTACTGGTAACTGAAATGTGTGTGTGCTTGGTTATCCATTGGGGGCCAACTGTGATAGTGATCTCCACACACTCACTCACTCACTCACTCACTCACTCAAGGGCCCGTAAGTAAGCATTTCACTGTTAGTCTACACCTGTTGTTTTAAGAAGCATGTGACAAATAACATTTGATTTGACTCACTCACTCTCCATTCATTTTCAGCACTCAATGCTCTTTCCCCCTTTCCGAGCTTTAATATAAAATTCAAAAATATGTCTATAGCTTGTACTGTAGAGCTTTAAAAAGCTGTCTTCTCCATGGACTTACTACTTTATTTACCTTTTTTATGGAACTATCCCCTGTAGAATTGTATACAATTATGCTGTTGCTTGTGAAGATACTCTGTGTTAAGCATTTATGCATGATAAACTGCAGCTAAATGCAGCCAACCATGTTTATGGATAGTTTCTCTGACCTGGCAGAAATGCTGAAAGTGCTCACTTCAGACTAAAGTATACCTAATATAAAATAACTTTAAATAGGCCTACATAGGGGTAACTGCCAAAATCATGGAAACACTTGATACTAAGTATATTGAAAGCAGGTGCTTCCACACAGGTGTGGTTCCTGATATAATTAAGCAATTAACATCCCATCATGCTTAGGGTTGTGTATAACAATGCTGGGCAGGCCATTATTTTGGCCATTATTTTGGCTACCATGGCTACGCCCCCATCCACAGGGCACAAGTGGTCACTGAATGGTTTGATGAGAATGAAAACAATGTAAACCATATACCATGGCCGTCTCAGTCACCAGATCTCAACCCAATTGAACGCTTATGGGAGATTCTGGAGCGGCGTCTGAGACAGAGTTTTTCCACCACCAATGATGGAATTTCTCGTGGAAGAATGGCATCGCATCCCTCCAATAGAGTTCCAGACACTTGTAGAATCTATGCCAAGGTGCACTGAAGCTGTTCTGGCTCGTGGTGCCCCAACAACCTATTAAGACACTTTATGCTGCCGTTTCCTTTATTTTGGCAGTTACCTGTACATCTGCACATAATGATGGTAACATTAGAAGATAGTCCTAAAACTATGACAATAACCTCCTATGACCTTTTAGAACAGTACTTATCACTACTGATACACCAACCCTAAATTCAACAACAAAGTAGGCATTCCAGCGTTCGTGCCTCTTGGCTCTGTAAATTATCTTTGATTTTGATCTCTAGCGTGTAGTTTTAGGTGTGCCATGGCAAAGAGCCAGCGAACGCTGTGTGCTATGAATGGTTTCGTACTAAGAGATACAGATACATTTTCGTCTGAATCTGGAGCAGAGTAACTTGAGTGTTATTGTGGCGAAAGGGGTTTCAAAAGCAAGGCATGCAATTCAAAAAACACCATCTGTTAGATCAGATTCAGAGATAATTCTGAATGACAATGATGTGCTGTATATGTGATATGGAATAGATGTAAACATATTGTATTGAAGGAAATTCCTTTTTGTAAGCCTGTAATTTGATCCATCTAAAAGGGAAACCAGATAGCAATGAAAGCCTGTGGAATACACACTCTTTTTTTGTTTGTTTATAGATAGACAGCTTGCATGGATGACAGAATGCATAAACCATATGGATACATGACCTCTGTCCCCTAACTCACACTTCAATCTTCCCACACTCGCTTCTAGATGTTATTATTACACTCTGAGCAAAAAGTGAAATGAGAATGCTTGATTTTTCACTTGAGTAAATTGGCTAATCATAGTGCCACTCCTACTTCCTCTTTTCTCTAAACTGGCAGGGGCACCCAGAAGATGATGCGGTCTCTAAAAAGTTGTAACACTTGAAGAAAATGTTGTCTTTTATGCTTCCCCATAGAGCCAATGTAGAGACATTGATGTGAGCTTGTCAGTTCACAAAGGTGGCCCATTTATCCTCTCTCTCTCTCTCTCTCTCTCTCTCTCTGCCTGTTTTTATACATAGCCAAAGTACATAATTAGGCCCATAACACAGTAAAGAAGCGTTTATTCTGAAGGCACCTAACTACACCTGACTTATTGTGCAGGAATGTTGTCATGTGACCCACATACACAGGATGAAGGCCCCTGATTAAGAGATGGATCATGGGTAAAATATTGTTGTACTCTGGGCCACTTCATGTGATTTTAACTCCTGTTTAACTGCACTTCATGTGATTTTAACTCCTTGCTCCTTCCAGAGTGGAGGTGCTTTGTTTTTGGATAGCATACCAACCTAAAGATGTACTTTTAAGAATGTGCAACCATGTTTAAGTGATAGCTGCTTAATACTGTTTCATGCTTTATCAACACTGAAAGAAGACAATAGAGCCTAACTCAGAGACTACTTGAAGTGAAAGGTTTGATTCCATAGAATATTTAAGGAACAAATACATTCATTGTGAGACTCAAATCCAGGCTAACAGATGCATAGCCTTTGTGTCACTCTCTTCTAAGCCCCACTGAACTTTCCACCCTGTCCCATTGGGTCTTCTCATTGAGGCAGGGACTTGGGTTCCTTTCTCTTTCAGTGCGGTGTGCCCCTGTGCCCAGACCCAGAGAGGGGACATCTATATTAAGTCTCTGTAATTATGTAAATGTAATGTTTGTATTTATAGGCTGTATGGGCCGCAAGACTCTGGCAGTGGCTCTGTGACAGATGGAAAACATTGCACTCACATTCACATTGTAAACTGCTCAGGACGGAACTGGCCTATAGGATAGCTGGGATGCCATTCACACAGGGATAACTATAGCTTATGGTTGATGTAAAGATACAGGAAGTATTGTTAAGGAGTTTATGACTGGTGTCATGTTACAGTATGGTGTGATGATGATACACAGATGTCAGGGCTGTTCCATTTTCCTTTGTCAGGATAATAGACAGAAAGCCACAAGGATTTCACTCAAAGTCAAGAATAATGTTGTTCAATTAGTTTAATATGTACATTAAAATAAACTATTTACATTATATAAAAATGTATTTACATGGCATTAATACATTTACTCAGAAAACCAAACAGAACAGTTTTAAGTCACAAGACGTTTAGCCCTTTGTCATGTTGAGATGGACAACTATTTCCATAGTTTTAAAGACCCTGACTTCAAATGTTATTCAACAGATAAATGCGCACACAGAACATTCAATTCTAGCCTCTGAAGACTGGAAGGCAGTTTTAGATCAAAACATTGTCTTAAAGCTTATTTCATGTTCTGTTTACAGTTGTAACACTTACATAAACTTTGTTTTTTTGCCATTAGAAAATATGGCACTCGTAGGATGCATATATATAATAGAAGGCACTATCGTGACTATCAAAACACATCATGTTAAACAATGTAATTGTCAGATTCCAGTTGCGTCAGAGGTGTATAGGGCCAGCCTCATATGTTGTCTTGAATTCACAAATGCAAACACCGTGTAATGCATGTTTAAAGCCTTTTTATAGAAATATTATTCAATAAAAAATAACAAAGTAGTACCAGCTACATATTTCAAAAATAGTATTTGTATATAGAATTCGTTAATTGGTCAAGTCTGACCACGTTTTATGTTCTCATGCTGTTTTCCTATTACCCCCATTTTTTAAATAAACTAAAATACGAAATACATATTTTGGAGACATCTTTCTTGATGTTGTTCTTGATTAATTTGGCATAGTCCTAAATCGTATGTGATTTCTCACATGTGTCGCTTCATGTGCAGCGCGAGGTGGTCGGACCTGGAGAAGGCGCGCTCACACAGGTGGCACTGGAACGGCCTGTGGCCAGTGTGCTTACGGAAGTGGCGTGTCAGCTCGTCGGAGCGGGCGAACTTCCAGCCACAACCCTCCCAACTGCAATGGTATGGTTTTTCACCTGTTGAATTACAAAATGGAAAATACCATAAGTATACTGACAGAAAACGCAGTTCTTTGCAACACATAGAGCCAAGTAGTTCAAGTTTGCAATAAGCATAAAGGTGAAAATGAGGAATATTCCTTACCGGTGTGCGTTCTGTGGTGCGCTTTCAAGTGCGAACTCTTGGTGTAGGTTTTCCCGCATCCAGCGAAAGTGCAAGTGTGAGACGCTGTGCGCTTCCTTGGCCAGGAGCGCCGACCCCTCTTTGGCTTTGAGTCCATCATCTCCAGTGGGGAGGACGGTGGAGTGAGTAGCACTCTCTGGTTGGTGGGCTGCATACCCATTCCGTCTTCGTACATCCCGAACTGGTGTGCGCTCTGGTACGGGAGCTGCATCTGTGGGGGCGGGTGAGAGTGAGGGTATCCCGCTGCGGAGCGGTAGCTCTGGGGGAAAGTCATGGAGTGGCACATCTGGGGCTGACACTCGGAGCTCATCAGGTCGTCTGGGCTGAGAGGCGGTGTCATGTTCCCCGCAGCCTGTGGAGAGTTGGCTAGTCTCGGCTGCTCGAAGGACATCATGCACGAAACGTTCCCCTCCTGCTTGATCTTTGGGCAGCTCTGTGGCACCATGCCCATAAGCGGTCCGTAACTGTCCATGGATGGCTCGACCTTGATGTTGTCTACAAAGTCCTGATTTGGGAAGGCAGAGGAACTGACTAGAAATCTCCCATGGATGCTGTTGCCGGAAAGCTGGTGGCAGAAGCTGCTGTCAAGCTCAGTGCGCAGGAGCTCAGCCATCAGGCTGTTGTAAGGTGGAGGTGGGCTGCTCATCTCGGGCACCGAATAGATAGACTGCATCCCGGAGTGATACATGTTGTTCTGCTCTCCTAGCCTGTACTCTCCTCCCGTCCCGGAGGATGGAGTGTTGTCTGTGCCCGTGGTGTTAGAGAGAATAAACTCCAGATCCAGGAATTTATCGAGCTCTTCTTCGTCTTTTCTGCCCATGCAGTTGTCCATGCTCTCAGCCACAGCACAGCTGGAATGCACAGACCTGTCCATCTCTCCCTTCCACCTCTGAAATAATAAAGGATACCAATTAGTGAAATTATAATATAAAAAGTAAAACTCTCTGTATATATTTCGGCTAACTGTTTAATTGCCAAACTTTACCAACAAATATGGGTTGATTCTACATCTGGACTGAAATTCTATTTCTTTATTATTACATAAATTGACCAACAACATGTAAAACGAAAAAACAAACATCTCTAAATACATAATCCAATATACTTACATTTTCCCAGCATTTTTCCTTTTGGTTCGCAAATGTAGCGATGGATGGTAAAATGGTCCCGGTTAAGGCCATTTCCATACGTTGTAATTTTCTTGAATAAAAAACGTTATTTCTGTCTAAGAAAATTAGCAAACGCGATGTAGACTGGAGTCCACACGAGAAACTATGTGTAGTAGTATAAACCACTACTTCTCACTTCAAGTACTGTTTCAGAGTCATGTGAAAGTTTGATTGGTAGGAGTTCCTATACCTTATAAATATTGTAGCTGAAAAACTGGACCAATTGTACGAAGCGGCGGAAACACGCACTACACGTCCCTAAATTTAGCCCTATATAAAGCCAGTGAGCCCAGTGAGCGCTTGTAGTCTCTTTGCTTTCCCTCCTGTGCTCGTGCGAGCTTTAAAGACACCTCTATACAAGCCCCTCCTGCACAGAAACGAGTTTAACAAGTATAACCGTAATGCTGCGCTTGGCAAAGTCCGCCCCCTTGAAAAAAGAATAGTAAGCAGTTAACACATTATGAATAGGGTAACGATACCAAAAGATGCACGCACGGTACGAAAGTCAAAGTGACACATTTTGGATAAAATATTACGCAAATATTACGCTTTGTATTTCAAAATAGGCTAATATTAGTACATCCCAATGCATACCTTCTCCTTCAACCCAATATAATCCACATACACAAAAAACAAAACACACGTTTTTATCTCCAAACACATATGAAAGACATGTCCAAGGCGCATACACATGCTGGGCAGTTCTCCGAGCAGCATAGAGCATAACGCACTCCGTGTTGAAAGAGGTATACTGCAGGGTAGGTTATGGAGACGTTAGAAACAGTGCGTAGTCCTCTCAATTGTAGACTAATAGATATTTGGAATGTGATTACAGGATAGGCTATATGGAGACTTCAGTAATGTGTTGTGCTATTGATATTAGACTAAACATTGTTATATGATTACACTTCATTTTATTCCATAAAGTCAAATGTAAAGTATCTCAAAATACATAAATATAAAAAAGGATAACCCCATATTCCTTTTATCATAGACCTATATAACACCTTTAATTTGGCAGATCAGTTGGCTCTCCCATCATCTGACCAACTCATCTCTCTACTCCTCAGGTCATTTGCGTATCATCATCAGCCTGTGAGAAGCCCAGTTACTCAGCGCAGCAGGCTTTAAACAGCGCTGCAGCCACCAGGCGCCAAGTATGCCTACATCTTACTCTTTTCACTCTTTCAAACTCTCCCGTAAACACGCGCTAAAAAAAAGCGTTTAGCCTCCATGAAGCCCCATTCAGGTGCAAATAATGAGGCTGAATGAGCGGCTGCTGAGCCTGCTTTGTCCAGCGAGGTATTCACATTGGTATCGGGCCTCTTGCGCCAGTTTCACAAACAGCCTTCAGTTAAGGATAACGTAAACTGCAAATATCATCCTCAAATGACATGCCCTGAATAGGATGTGGACATTCATTTTGTTATCCAAATTTCCGAGTCCTCACTGCTTGTCAATTGATACTGCCTATGTTGTTACATTCATAATAGCGCCCTGCTAGTTGCAGGTGCACCAGAATGATACCCTCATTTTCTCACAATGGGACTGAAGTGTTTTTGTTTCTATTTCTGTGAAGTGTCAACTGTGTGCATGTGTCAAACCATTCTCACTTTCTATCTGTTCTTCTGTTTACATAGTAGTTGGGGAAGGGCAGTACATGAATAGGCTTACCTTATCATCATCCTTACGTAATTCATATCCCTCTTGGTCTTAACCATAAAGGCCATGTAATGATTAATCTGAGCTTCCTTAATCAGCCAACCAAATATGGTCATCCCGATGCCACGAAGTCTACAACCAGTAACCACTGCCATTAACGTTTTATGTGCCTGTTTATCTGTTAAACCTCAATTAAAGTGCCAAAGCACTGGTACTAATTTTGATTCCTTTAGGCCAGTACAACTTGGCTAACTGGTTGGCATTTTCACAGTTGGGCTCTGGCAAATGTCTGACTATATTCTTATTTATTTAAGAGAGTTCACAACTAACCAGTTACCAAAACATGCATGTTACTGCTGCTGTTCCTCAGTTTAGATAACCCTAAATACAGCCAACCATGGATGAACATCCTCATAAAGTCTGTCAACAAATGAGAAAAGTGAATAAAAGCCATATGGATATGATCTGATTGTCGGATACAACTGTATCCCACAGCATGACAGGAGCAGCAGTTACACAAGTAATTATATTGTGAACAACCACCATGGACATAAAGAAACATGGGTGTGGCTTTAATCTGTACTTTACAACCTGTTCTTTCCTCAGGCCAACGTACATTCTGTGTATTAATTATAGGTTGGAAATCTGGGATGATGTGGTTTACGTACGTTGCACATACATGTGTGACATTCCAACATAATTAGAAAAGATTCCATACCTACTGTGACCCTCTATCAAGTCGGGTGCCGCAACAATGTTCTAAAATAGACGGGATTAAACTAGAATTGATGTGTTTTCTTTATTTGTACCTGCCTAAAAACTCAAGGCCCCTGTCTGGACCCAATTCCTAGTCGTGGCTTATTGTTCTGCTCATCTTAACGTTTGTAGGACATTTTTAAAAGGCTCTCGGTGGGTCACAGCACAGAAAGGTATCGGAGTCAGTGTCTTACAGGAACTCTCGGTGGGTCACAGCACAGAAAGGTATCGGAGTCAGTGTCTTACAGGAACTCTAGGCCTAATGGATGAACATCGTCCCCAGTAGACCTGCAGCTATTTACACATCTACCTCCGCTCTCTACACTTTCAGTCCCCACAGCATTAGTAAGAGTGCATTGAAGAATATCCTGATCCTATTTCCCCTTGTTTGATGATTCAGAGCGGTTATGCAAGGGAAGCGGTTTGTTCCACAGCCAGACATTGTTTCCAGTGTATGAGAGGGTTGGTGAAAACTGCACGTCTCCTGGGTCACCTCAAACTTGCGATTGGTATAGTGGTTAGATTGATGTGAAACATCAGTGATATGAAGTCATATTAGTGACTCACAAAGTCCAGGCATCTGTAATGACAATAGAATATTGCAGTAAATAGACTACTCTGAATGTTTCCCTTTTTATATCAATTCATGAAAGTTACTATAGGAGCGCAGATATGGGTATCACTCATTTTGTTGATAGCTAACAGGTACAGGTACCAGCTGTTACCAGCTGTTTCCACTTTAGTTTCCTTTAGCTTCCTTAGAATGATGTCCAGTCAGACCATTTTATCTCTGAACACCTGTTTAGGTTATAAAGAATTTCAGTATTGCAGATCACAGAGCCAATCCCGACAGGCTGCAGTCCAAGAGGCCACTCGTATGACTACAGTCCCGACAGGCTGCAGTCCAAGAGGCCACTCGTATGACTACAGGGCAATGGTGGGATTCAGCAGCACTTACATAGTAGTATCAGACAGCAGGTATGAACTATTCACTGCCCCTTTGGGTCAACCCCTGATAGATGACCTAAACAGAGGCCACAACTGTTGATGACCAGGTGGAATTTGACTCAATACTCAGTGGTTATGTGTGAGTAGTGCTATATTAACGCAGGCTCATAACCTTCGAAGTGAAGGCTACTTGAGTGGTTCTAAATATTTAATTCATCCTAAGGTTATGTATCTGTAGTCATGGAGGATACATTTTGCTAGCTAATTATTTGCTTCGCTTTGGCACAACTGAACAGAACATAACATACTCTGCTGAGTACTTTTATGTACCGGACCATCCAGGCAATAAAAAGTACATTCCCATGTACAGTAATTCACTTCCCAGACGCTGCCTTTTGTATTAGTTATTAATGGATAGCATGTTGAACACTATTTCCCAGTTGGTCGCCATATGAATGTGAGGTTACAGCATGTGCTTTACAACTCTGGCATAGAGGCAGTTTCCTGGCACGTCATAGTACGATCAATGTGGAAGACATATATCTTCCTAAATAGTGAGCCCCATCTCTGTCCGTGTTTTGTTTCCAAACGATGTGGTTCATTAAAGTGAAATCGTGTATAACCACCTGCATCTGTCCACATAGCCCTCACTGATGATCGTGTACATACTTTCGGGCACTTTAGTGTCCCAAGGCAGCAGCACCACTCTTCACTTCATGGCCAACAATTTTGACTGAGTGTGTTTTTGCGTGATGTCACTTTGTGTCTGCGTTGATATCCATGTTTTAATAAAGGGTTGCCTCTTAAGGCTAGATGGTTTACACATGTGGTAATCAGGGTCCATGCCATAGTTTTGACAAGGATTTACAACTCTGGAGTTGTAGTCCTCAGGTCTACTATCTTAGCTGCTGTACATCTTCAGGTTCTATTGTTTTGCAAGCTATAATGATAAAAGAAGCCAAGGCTTTGTAGGCTACAAAGTGAAAGAGATCAATGTGAAAGCATTTTTATAAGAGGCTTATCTGAATCATGTTATCTGTGTCCTTATTTCTTATTGAAACAGCTCTGAATTTCTCCCTGTCTGAGAGTTATGAATGCCTGGTTTGGATAAAGTAGGCCTCCACATTGCATATTTTATGTCTTTGTTAAACTTCTTGGAAACACCTGCTCCCCTTCTCCTCTTCCCTCCGCACGGCAGGAAGGCTGTCCCGTTTTCCGTGTGTGCTTTCGGGAGAGGGAGACGGAGAGCGCTGGACAGAGAAAGAGCGCCAGAGAGCCCCTGCCGGTGCCGAAGGGAGCGAGTGAGAGTTCTGAGAGTGTGTGGGCTCCTGCTCGCCTCTTATATAGGCGGGTTATTTTTAAACACACACCCCTTGCTTATTACAGCGTTTCCTCTCCGGGCCACGCAGGAAGCCCGCTTGGCTCCATATCCTGCTCACACGCGGGCTGATTCAAAGGGAATCAGGGAACGATAGCGCTGAGACGGCCAGGCTCCGATAGGGAAAAAAAGAAAAAAAAGAGGGGGGGATTAATTTTCTTCTCCAAAATTCTGGCACTTGTACAGAGTCTGAGAGAGCGGGTCTCAGCGGCCGGCTGGGGCCTCTTCCAGGCCTTGTTAAAGATCACCTCTCTCGGAGTATCTCAGTCTGAAACAGTGGCACTGATAAGTGCGAGACTGGCTGCTCCTGTTTACATTTTTATGTCCCTGGGGGAATCCGTCATGCTCCGGGGTTCCGACTTGCCAGCAGAGAGACAGAGAGAGAAACATTCCTCTACTGTGACTGAGGCAGGCTGGAGACTGTGTGCCTGTGTCAAAAAACAGAATAACATAATGGGAGGGAGAGAAGGAGAGGGGAGAGAGAATTCCATCCATACTAGTGCTTTACACTGGATGGGTGGGTTCATTACCGTTATACAGTGCTGTATTCATGGTTTTATAGAATATGTAAGGGTCCATTCTGAGAACAGGTTAGAAATGAATCAGCCAATGTCTTTTCTATTCTGTTCTTGCCACCACAGGCAACTATTCTCTGTTAGCCTGAGTTGAGTGAGTGGTTTCATATGTGAAATTGGTCAAAAACAACATATGGTCGGTTCGAAAAGTCCCTTATGTAATCTTTTATAGTGTTTAACTCTGGGATGTTTTTAAGGATGTTCATGTCTGTTAGCAATTTGATGGTATTATGTTTTTAAAGGGGATTTTTTTTTTTTACTGGATCAAGCCACTCAACGTAGAGAGTAGGTGTGAGGTCATTTATAAAAGGCCCCGATAATTTGACAGTGTACTGGAGGAGGGTTTACATACTCAACAGGAGGCTTGGCCATTTAACAACACGTCTGAATGAGCAGAAACGTGTATCTGGTTTGAACTTGAGTGAAACACTGGGGCATTTTTATAAACATTACCCACTGGGTACAGACATCAATTCCACGTTGATTCAACGTAATTTAATTGAAATGATGTGGAAACAACTTTGATTCAACCAGTGTTTGCCCACTGGGTACAGTGTAGATCTGTTTTTGCTGCACACTAAAGAGACCGCCTCCTCTTAAATAACAGGACGTGCCAGAACAACACGAAAGGCCTTATTCCATGATTGGCATGTTTTACGGAGTCCATATGGATCTGATTGGTTTGGTTATTCACTGGGGAGAATAAGACAATTCATTAGCTGTTAACACTTCAAATCATACAGGTCTTGATGCGCCACGGATACATACCGTAATCCTGGCTTTTGGAAATGTTTTCATTCTCATGTGGTGAAAAGGGGCCTTCTATTGAACAGACAGACTTACTCTTTTTCAGTTTTCCTTATGTTTGCTCTCAGAGTTGCGTGTCAACAATGTACAAATTCTGTATGAACTTTTTTTCAGGCCCAGTTCAAGACATCTTGCCATCATGCCTGGGAGCCGTGTTGTTGATGTGTTTGGCTGAGTCAGTCAGTTTCTCTGTGTGACCTCCTCCCATAGTGAGGATCATGCCATGCAATGGTGTTACTGCAAACACATGAAATTGGGGATCCTCATACCTCCAACATGACCAGCGATCCTTTCCATGATGCTGAGTTCAAGGCCGGAGAGAGAACTGAGATCCAGTCGAAAGGCAATAACTTCATCACTTTGTTTTGGACATCCATTGTAGCAATACTGTGGAGTGGACCTGGGTCTTATTGTACAAAGAGGAACAAGGAATCTGAAAGCAAAAGAGTTTCAACCATTAGAGTAGGAAATCATAAGCCTAGGTTGAGATGTTTTGAAGTTGAACCTGGCAGTGTTCGTGTAATTTCAACGTTCTAGATTCCCCTCCGTTCTAAGTCTTGAAACCACAGGATTGCTGGAGGATCTGCCAAAAACAGTCTTTCCTTTTTATTTAGGAGCGGGAATTACAGAGCGACTTGTTACAATGCAGAGTTGAGTTTCTAAAGCAGAGGCAGGCCACAGGGTTTTTATACACAACTCTGACCGCGAACTCGCACACACTCGAACATGTCGCCTTAAATTGTGCCAGCTGTATAAATATTATAGCCTGGTCTCAAACACAGGTTATTTTTTATTCCCACTTTGAACTCACCATTGTACAATTACTGCTTGTAATGCACTATGGCGTTTCTGTACCTAAAAAACTGATGTTACCAAACCACAAATTAAGGAGACATTCCTTGGCCCAGAGGAGGAGGAATCTTTCAACACTCCTTGATTCTTTTAGTGGGATACTCCTCCAAATTCTACTTGAGAGATCCTTTGATATTACAGTATTTTCCTACTTGGTCCTCCCTATCATTGTCAATGTATTCATACATGTCAGAACGCCACAAGTCAAGAGAAAGTCATAACCAGGATGTTCATTGTGGTAAACTGTACTTAAGAAATATATATATATTTTCAAAGAGATCTTTATTTCACAGTGTATTATTTTACCTTGAGTATATTAACTTTTTTTTTGTTGAAAAGTTATCTCCACATGTTGGCCAACATTAACCTCTGTCAAAGATGTATCACTGTAGTCAGCAGGTTTCACTAGAAGGGTATTGTTTCCTGTTGCCATGGAAAGCACTCACACATTTACATTTATTTGCACCATCCATGTCATAAAGCTCAATTGAGCAATATCTGTGAACTGTGTCACTTCACAATTGTATGCTTTAATACCTTATATCATAGCTTGTGTCCATTCCATTTCAACTCCAGCCAATCCATTTTTTTTCTCAGTTTATGTCTTTTAAGCCAAAAGAGAGGTATCATAACAGATTCAAATGCCCAAATTGGAATCTGAGGATTTATAACAGCTGAATTGATTTGGAAACTTGATGACATAGAGACAGAATCAGGGAATCGGATGAGAAACCATAAGTAAAAGCCAATGGAACAACCTTTACCATCTGTCCCCATCAAATTAGTTATTCCATGTCTTTCAGGTGGGTCTCTGGGAATATACTCTGCTTGGAGGGCATCATGGGAAAATCTACGCTCATGGTGTTCCTCATCCTTACTGGGATCAGATAGGTGTGCTTTTTCCAGAGTTAAGTATTTTTAAAGGCCAGACATACTTCTGTTGGACACATGTGGATGAGCCATAGAGTTTCCCATCTCTTTATGTGGCACCCCCACGTTATTCTTTCCTTCACAAACACAGCTACTGTCCCTGTTGAAGAAGAAACTGTTGTCGAAGCCCGGAGATCTCTGGTGATGCCTCTGGTATTGGTATGCATCGCCTCCAGATTAAGGTTTATAAACCAAAACATATTGACTTTTAATAGCAATTTAGTACTTTAAAAAATTTGACTTCTATTGTCCTCCAAGAATGGTTGAATAACTCTTCTAATTCAGTTTGTTCTCCAATGTGTGCAGCATGGTGATTGTTGTCTAAGTTATGAATGAGATACTTTTTAGTTTGACGTACCAGAAGTAGGCCTATCACACTTTGACTCTTGTTTTGACTCCACTTTTAATGGTGTTAAGCAGGGCTGTCAAACTCATTCCATGGAGGGCCTAGTGTCTGCGGGTTTTTGGTTTTTCCTTTAAGACCTAGACAACCAGGTGAGGGGAGTTATTCACTAATTAGTGACCCTAATTGCTCAACACCAAAGGAGGAGTGAAAACCTGCAGACACTCGGCCCTCTGTGGAATGAGTTTGACACGTGGTGTTAAGAATGAACAAGAATTTCAGGAGAGAGGACCAGACTTGAACGCAACACTTTAACTAGTTCCCTTGAACGCAGCTCCCTAGCAACTCAACAAGCACCAGCTGCTACTATTTGCCAATCAGTATAATAACCCTTTGAACAATATACTTAGCTGCAACAAGTTAGGTCCCTTCTAATATACAATTACTGGACAGTTTATTAGGTACATTTCCCCCTGTTCAAGAAAATGGATCACTCCTAGACAGTGAGTCACCTGGCTGTGGCTTGCTATATAAAGCAGGCAGACAGGCATCCAGTTACTGTTGAACATTAACATGGGCTAAACGAGTGACCTAAGTGACTTTGAGCGTGGTATGGTCGTCGTTGCCAGGTGTGCCGGATCCAGTATGTCAGAAACGGCCGTCCTCCTGGGCTTTTCACACGACAGTGTCTAGGGTTTACCGAGATTGTTGTGACAAACATCCAGTCAGTGGCAGTCCTGTGGGTGAAAACAGCTTGTTGATGAGAGAGGTTGAAGGAGAATGGCAAGAATGGTGCAAGCTAACAGCAAACAGACAAATAACGGCGCAGAACGGCATCTCGGCATCTTGGAACGTACAACTCTTTGATCCTTGTCACGGATGAGCTATTGCAGCAGACGACCACACCGGGGTTCCACTCCTATCAGCTAAAAACAAGAAGAAGCGGCTCCACTGAGCACTCGACCACCAACACTGGACAATTGAGGAGTGGAAAAATAATTGACTGATTTCCTTATATGAACTGTAACTCAGTAAAATCTTTGAAATTGTTTAATGTTGTGTTTTATTTTAGTTCAGTGTAGATGCAAAGTAGCTAAAAAGTAGTAAGTAGTCCTTGATGTGATTCAAAAACGCAAACGGTTTCTAGACTTTTGCATTATACACCCATTTATCTTCCCCGACCAACCTCCCATTTTTGGCCTTATTAACCTTCTGTTTTATGTAACCATACCAAACGTAACATATCATACTAATAGGAATGTAGCAGATTAAAATGGATGATGTTACATCTAATATTTGAAGCCAGGCTGTACACAACTATCCATGTAAATGTCCTTTTCATGAGCATACTGTAGTCTGCTCTTAGAAAAAAGGGTTCTAAAAGGGTTCTTTGGCTCTCCCCATAGGAGAACCCTTTTTGGTTCCAGAAAGAACCCTTTTGAGTTTCATGTAGAACCCTCTGTGGAAAGGGTTCTATATGGAACACAAAAGGGTTCTACCTGGAACCAAAAGGGTTATCCTATGGGGACAGTCGAAGAACCCTTTTCGGATATAGATAGCACCTCAAAAGGCAAACAGAGTCTGTGGAGACATGCTGTGTCATCCAAAACAGTTAAAGTGCAACAAAAGGGACTCATCTTGTTTGGCGTTCCGTTGGAACCAACTAAGAAAATGAAACTGTGACAGAGGCTCGCTTGTTAAACCTGTGCCTTTCACTGTGAGTGGTGAATCCAGATGCTTCTGCGGTTCAGCTCTGCTCGGTCAGACCAAGCAACCTCTGGTATCATCGCTTCACACTTCTTCACGTCACACAACAGTGTTTCGAACAGCGATTTGAGCGACCAGGTTTGCAATGTAGCAGCAGATACAGGATGTGTGGTCTGTCAAACCACGAAAGGGTTTCACAACTAGGCCCCTTTTCTTGGTGGCCAGGCTTTCTGGCTTTCTGACACACGCCCAATGCTTCACACTCCGTGCACATAGATGTTTACCAGATAATTCACAAATAGGCACTGTTAAGAAGAAAACCGCCATCAACACCTTTACAGGAGCTTTACCTCTAGAATTAAAATCAATTGTTGCATAATTTGAATGTTCTTTAAAGCAGAATTATCAGTACACCAGTGGTTAAGTTGGTGAACACTGTGTATTCTATTCCCACAAACCCACACTCACCACCATTGAGAGAGCATTGTATGCTATGCTATGCTAGTAGTTTTGAGACAAAACGTAGAAAAGATTATGCTATCCAGAACCTAAAAGGGTTATTCGGCTGTCCCCATAGGATAACCCTTTGAGTAATCATTTTTAGTTCCAGGTAGAACCCTTTCCACAGAAGAGTTCCAACTGGAACCAAAAAGGGTTCTCCTATGGGGACATCCGAAGAACCCTTTTGGAACCCTTTTTTCTAAGAGTGTATAGGGCCTAGGTGACAATGCAAAGACCATCTTGGTACTGCATGTAATTGACTGCTTGGTGGGTATCCTAGTCCATAGCCACAGGTTAGGAAACATCCAATGTCGTGGTAATGTAACAATGTAAATGGGGATTTTTCCAGGGTGGTCTCACAGTCCAAACACAGGGAGCGTATGGGATAAAAACAGACTGAGCTGCAGGTGGGTGGCTTTAGGGCTTCAAACACACACATAATGGCATGTTATTGTTTTTGAGCCATGGAACATTTGGACCGGGTATAATAGTGGGTAGGAGCAGTGCTACATGACAACCTGGGAACTGTAAAGTACCAGTTAGTCTGTCTGTGTTTGTCTCTTTTGGTAAGAAAAAGGAAAGCATCTCTTTTTGTGGGGCAGGATGCTTGGTTGTCTTTCCTCTAAAAGATTCTCTTCTTCCTTCTCTTCTTTCTCTGGTCAATAGGTTTATCCAACATGTCAAAAAAAATATTCAGTGTGGTAAAGAACCAAGAATGAGCTGGAAAGTTGAAATACTGAGTATGGACGTTATATTTCATATTGATTTTTAAATACATTTGTGGGTGAGAAAGATATTTAGACATGCTTTGGCGTTGATAGAACAGATGTCTGCTGGTACTTGCAGATCTAGAGCTATTAGTGTTTGATGTGTCAATCTATAGTTGGTGCTTAAAAACACTGCCTAGTCATATTTGGAAATCGAGATTTCACACACTTGATGTGAAGAGCCTTCCAAATTTCCCCTGAGTTCAGATCTCCTCAAGTCTGTTTCAACTGAAACCATGGCTCAGCAAAGAGGATATGGAGGTTGCAGACAAGTCAAAGTATAGCAGTGGAAGGTCCAAATAACATGCCTGCCAATGGTGGGCGTAGAAATTAGGAATGCAAAATGAATGCTCAGGACATGCCACACGTGTGCGCACACACACACACAAACTGGTGTCACTACAGTGGCAGTGCTGTTCAAAGCGGTGGGTGTTCCTCTGAGCAATTCATTAGGCGTCCGTGTTGCCTTCATGCCGCCAGTAGACAGCCAGTTTTATTAGTGGGGGTAATTACGCAGTCTCTAGATGGGGGGCCGGACGGCAGCCGCTCAGCTTCTACAGTCGAACCTCAGCCTCACATTACTGCTCACATCAACGTCATCATTTGATGACTTCAAACAGCCAAACATGCTCTTTTCCCTGCTTCTGGGGGCTTTCATAGCTCTGGTCTCCTCTTTCATCTAGAACGCATCAGTATTTTCCTGTTGCAGAGCCCGTCCCAGATCAGTGATTAGGGGATAATTTACTGTCTGGATGACGGGACAGGGGACAGTACTGTACACAGAGGAGGAGAGGAGAGACGTTGTCTTAATGGTGTTACTGTAACTTCACTAAGATCTACTCAGTCAACCTGTCTGGTGAAGTGGTAGTTGCATGTCTGGCGGCCACCGTGATGTGTGTGTGTTGGTCATGAAGTTAAAAAGTCAAAACACACCAGAGATGAAAGTGAGAAGCCTACACCCGTCCTGTCATGCTTACTGGTGTAACTGACGTTTGTTATGACTATAAAGCCCCTAAATTGGCCTGTAATGTCAGGTCCTTATAAGGTGAATCAGATTAAATCAAAACAAGGCAGGAGACACGTTAAACAGTTGGCCTTGCTCGCTGACTCTTGACAAGGACACACACTCAGTTAGTGTTTTATCCTGTATGTGAGAAAACAAGAATCCACTCCCAATACTTTCTTGATTCATATCACATTTTGATCACTTATTAGGGGGTCAAATCAAAGTTGATTCTTATCTAATGTGATCTTTTTTGGAGGCACTAAAGTTCCACTTGTTGGCGTGGGAAATTCAACAAACCTACACGTTTTCTTGTGCACGTTGCACCTCTTCTAGCTTCAAGGAGTGTGGCTTTGAACACTGTAGGAGGTTATGAAACCATCAATGTTTCCTTTCTGAAATATTCACAGATAGGAGATTATTTTCCTTCTTTGATAGAAAGCAGAGAGGCCTTTTTTCTTCCCTGCATGCTTAATCTGCCTCACCTTGGTAAACAAGCAATGACTTAACTCCTCTTGAAGGAGTGTTGAATCGCCACAGTTCTCTCTCAGGCACAGAGGCCATTGCTGTATGTTTGTGCATTTTTTGGCTTAGTCGCTAAGCTAGTGTCTGGCCGTGTGTTATCTTGGATCAGTGTTGTGCAGCTGGTCCCGTCTTGTTCCAGTATTGATCTAAAATGGTTAAAGGTATTTGGCCCCATCTCCCACTGTTTATATGGTATCATATGTCCTTCACTGTAGGATCTTAACCTCTGACATCATCAATCCACAGTCTTGTATTCATTATGCTGTGATGTTAGCGTTCAAGTACCTCTGTGATATAATCATGGTATGTTATATCCATGATATAATCACGGGATGCTCTCCTTGTGTGTGTGCAGGGGAATGTTTTTCTCATTCAAAAGCTGGGTGCTTGGTAACAGCATGCACTGTTATGGGACATAGTTCACAGGTCTCATCGGTCTTTTGTAGCCATCGATCGTATGGTCTTGGTTGGTTAACCTTTGCTGTGAGGATCTGTAAAGTGACAGTATCATAGCTACAAGACCTTAATGGCTTCTGCTGTCCACCTCCCTCAAGCCTTCACAGATTATGTTCCATTAGTCATGTCAGCCTTTAGATGTGAGCCACAATGTAGTGGAGTCACAACTGGTCTGCCTATTTCCACCAAGTCTGACTGGGACTGACTATAACGGCTATTGATAATATGCCTACTGAAAACAATGGATATTTAAAACTTGTAGTGTATTTGAGGTTTATGAAGGCTTCTGAAGTTTGTAGCTAATTTCCACTTTGACATTTCGGACTTGATTTTCCCCTACAGAAAATGTGTCAACCCCTACAAAAATGTCCATTAATTATATCCGCATAATAATTCATATTTCCTGTTGCTGCAGGATTATTTTATTCTGTAGCAAACTTGTATAAATTAAGATCCTACTTCTGTATAATACGAGATAGATAGTTACCAAAAATCCCTGTACAATCAGTAGTCATAATCACACCTTAAGTCCCAACTGTAGTTATTGTTGAAACGCCTTTTACCTCTTTCAAAATGACTTAACAAGCTCCAGATTTGTCAGTGAAACGGTTTCAAAAGTGCAACCAAGCAAATTGTCACACCCAGTGTTTGGCTGTCTGAGATTTATTTTGAGTGCCTAGGGTTTGATTTGTGCCTTATTCCATGCAAGTCAGAGTACTGGTGCTGTTTTTGTACAACAGTAAAGTAGCTTGAGTTCATAGTTAGTCAGGTCTGATAAGACACTACTAATCCAACTGGTTGCACAACTCAACATTTGTTTTCTTTCAAAGGTGAAAAGTAAAAAAATGCATCTATGGTGTTTTCCTCTTGTACTATACAACCACTTCCTTCTCAACGATTCTTCTGCACATGTTTGAGTGCTGGAGCACAACTGTTTTTTCTGTTCTCTTCTCAATATTGTTACACCCAAACCCCTCAACAACACCCCAAAAACCTCACCCTTTAACCCAGAATGAGTAATCGAAGTCCCCTTGCATGATACGATTGTGATGTGTTGTCTCATTTAGCTAACTTAAAATGAATAAAAGAATATATATGTTTAACCTTTACTTAACTAGGCAAGTCAGTTAAGAACAAATTCTTATTTACAATGACGGCCTAAGAACAGTGGGTTAACTGCCTTGTTCAGGGGCAGAACGACAGATTTTTACCTTGTCAGCTCTGGGATTTGGTCTAGCAACATTTCGGTTACTGGCCCAGCGCTCTAACCACTAGGCTACCTGCCGCCCCTATGAATGGATAAGAGCGTCTGATAAATTACTCAAATGTAATGATGTCTCTTTTGCAGACAAAACCAGGAGATCCCAGCATATATAACATGTTTGTGGTCCAGCAGAAAGAGAGATTCAAGTCCATCTGTTTGTTAAAATGGAATAAATAAAACATCATCCATCACATTCCTAGTTCTCTGTTTTGTCTTCTGGCCTTTTGTTTTCCTATGATGCTAGGATGAGTAGACCAATGAATGGACTCTGTGACTTAGTGAAGTGTTGCAATGCCCTAGAGCCAGAGCTGTGGCCAGGCTGCTGTCCACAGTCATGCAGAAAAACAAGCATGTTTGACAGTGGTTCCTTTTTAGGACTGTCCTACCAGCCTTCTTTGCCACTAATTCATTGTTATTCCTCCTCCTCTCACTGGCTCCTGTTTAGCCATACCACCCATCCATTCACTGCACCGCTTTAACTTATCAACTTCACACAGTCAGCACAATGGAATCTCTCGGTGCCGTTAGGGAGAAAATCAAAAAGAGAGAGAAGAGAGAAGAGAGGAAAAGCAACGTGACTTTGAGGTTGTGCAAGGATACCAGTCTTACTCATGGTGTGAGTAAACAGACAGCAGGAAAGCTGCTTTGTGGGTGACACTGAGAGAAAGAGAGAGCAGCTACACAGAAAACAGTTGAGCTGAGTTGTAAAGCCTGTTCAAATGAGTCAAATATCTCTCTCTGGTTTAGAAGAAGTGGAACATATTTTATTGCAAAGTACTGATTAGTGGTTTGGGACTAGCCAGTAGCACCTGTTGTTTTGTTTGGAGCTGGTCTCCCAAGAGGAAGTGTGAGGTATCCAAACCCCCTTCTGCTAAAGCCCCAGTCTTTACAGGCAGCCATTACCCAGTGTACTCCACCACAGACAGGGCCCAGGGACAGGGCCAACCGTAATCACCCTGTGGATGCCAGCTATTTGGAATGGAACCTGCTGGGATAGGAGTGGGGCTGTTCTGTTGGAGACCTGCAGTGGGCTTGCGGTCAAGTCCATTTGTCAGGTGAATTGAAATAATTCCAATTAGTTAAATTATTGAAGAGTGCCATTTAATTTGATAAGGATTAGTTCATTCTTGAACTGGAATTTTGATACAGTTCCTTAGACTGGACCACAACCCTGTTGCGCGGTTATGCTCGGCGAACCGGCCAGGAACTATTTTGTTTGTTTTTGAAAATGTCGTACTCACCCTAACCTGCTACAACACATTTTTCACACTTTCATCTCAGCTTGGTAGAACTGTTGGACAACACCAGTTAGCTCCCGAACTAGTCTTTTTTTTTGGTGATAGGTGCACAAAATGACTATTCTATAAAGAACATTCCATAGGTTGGAATAAAGTGTTAACGCATAGGCTAGCATTAGTCATCTCTGTTCCTCTTAGCTTGTTTCTCTAGTTATCAACCGTTCTGTAACAAGGAAAGTAATTGAAAAACATGTTCACATTCACAGTAACAGCCTGGCCAATAGGCCAAAACAGCAGAAGAATTCAAATGGAAGAGTCGCATGGTAATAGCATGGGAAAGGATGACAAGTAGAAAAACGACCTGTAGTCACTGAGGCAGTGTTTACTGTTGTGTGTAACAGCTGGCGGTTATGCAAGCACTGAGAAGTGGAGGCTTCCACAGGCTGGTACAGAGGGAAGATCTGTACTGTAGCTGTATGGGCGCAGTGCACAGAGCCTTCTCCCTCCCTGAGGCTTCACATATGGTTGGTTAGAGGACTGACTGTGTTTTTAACTGGCACTCAACCGTATTGTGAAAGTTTAAAGGGTCAGGTAAGAGTTGTTTTGGTTGGTTCAAGTCAATCAAGTCCTTGATGTGCCAAAAGGGAGCAACAGGTGCGCTTCTCTGGGTTGTACGCCTTGGTTGGGTGCTCTGCCTTCAGAATTTCTCAGTACCTGTGGCTAACCTTACACAGACCTCCTGGTAGGGACTTCAGTGTTCCCCTATACTTTCCCCCTAGGTGGGGCATATACTATATGCCCAAAAACAACTTCCTGGGTTGCACAGTAAGGTTTTCAACTGAAACCACTAGTAATTTGGTCAGGGGCAACTAAACTAGGTGGGGCTGGGGGTTGGTAGTGGGGCATGGCATCCTGTGCAAGTCATGGTTGGAGAAACACTGCATGTATACAGGTGTTTTTAGTCATTTACAAATGTATATGGAAGTCTGTATACGTGAGTGTGTTTTGGATGTGTAAACACATGTGGATGTTTGTGACTGTATTGTACACGTGTTTACAGTGTGAGAGTGAAAGCATCTGGCTGTATAGCATTTAAACACAACTGAATCCGAAGCTCATTGGCCTAGCAAACAAAGCCTGGGATTGGCATCCCACAGAGAGCTAAGAGGGGAGAAGGGAGTGGAGGGTTTGGTTGGGGAGTGAGGAGTGGGGAGAGAAGAGCAGGAGGAGTAGAATGGGGATTGCTCCATCCTGGCTGTCAGCTGCTGGTTCCACATCTGCAACGCATTAGGGCCCCTCGCATGATGAAACCAGTGAGGGCCTGCCATTGGCCCCCCCTTCCCCAGAGCCAATCGGCAGCCAGCAGCCTGGAGGAGACGCCCCCCCCTACACTTTACTCACTTGCTAACAGCTGTGTGGGTTTCCCCCTTTGTAACCATGACGCCCCATATCCTCACAAAACAAACCCTCACTTGCGCCTCCCTTACTCATCTGGCCCTCCTCAGTCTCACTATTCCTTTTCTTGCTCTTTTCCCCCAGAATGTTACATCATACTTCTTCTGTGCGAGCATCTCCTGACGTCCCAGTGAAGTCACTCCACATAGTTAACAGACAGATGGCGGTGAGCTCAACACGACTCCCTCCCTGTAACAACACTGTTCACTTCTACCACATCATACGTAGTAACATATGCATTTGCTCATTTGATAGAGTTTGTGAACCATGAGCTGCCCATACATATCAAGCATGACATGTCTCTGGTAGGAATGTAGACTTCTTTCATTTTGTTATTTACCAAAGTCAACTGAACTAATGTTGGTTGGAAAGTCCATTCATTCAAAATGCCTTTACCCATTAGTACCTCACCAATCACAGTAATTTGATTTGAGTTGAGATACTACAGTACAAATCAGTGTTTGGTAGATGTGTGATGTTTTTGCTGCAGGGGTGCTGTTTCTTAGAAATCTGTTGATCCTCACCATGCAGGCAGAGTACAGAGAAGCTGAGAGTTGGGTGTGTGCAGGGAGTGTTGATGGGCCCATCTGCACAGTACTCTGTACACCACACTGGTAGGCCACACCTGCCACAACCCAGAACAACAGGGTCACCTAGCCTGCCTGCCTTCAAAGTGAAGCTCCACTGTGGTTTGTAAAGTTGAAGAAATGGGGACGTGAATCTATGCACTTGCGGTTATACAAACCTGTGCCAAAGCCCTTTTGTTTGTGTATTGTGTTCATTACCAAAGATGAGAAAAACAGCAAATGTTATAAGGAACCCCTGTTGTGACATACTAAACTATATTTTTTGTTGGTTTTCATGAGTAATGATTTATCACTACTATCAGTTCCCTTTCCGAGGAACATTGGGGCTTGGCTGCAACACAGTTTTGCCCTCCAGTTAAACTTCAGGCTGAATAACTGAACTTCCCCATTAAAATGTATGCCACGGTATGAGTCTCTACGAGGCCTAATGCAGACGGATGGCTCTGGTAACAGGTTGGCTGACAGTGAAGATGACACTTGGGGACGGACAGAGAGTGATTTTGATGGTCAAATGTAAGGGTCATCCAGTATAAGGCCTGCCAATCACAGTTATTGCACACCCTGTGGCCTGTCTGCTGTCAGTGCTTCAGAGTGAGATCTAATATCGGAGTGACAGACAAAGTATTTACTTTCCTGGAACATACACTGAGTGGAAAAACATTGCTCTTTCCATCACATACAGTGCACTCGGAAAATATTCAGACCCCTTGACTTTTTCCACATTTTGTTACATTACAGCCTTATACTAAAATGGATAAAAAATATCAAAATCCTCAGCAATGTACACATAATACCCCATAATGACAAAGTGCAAATATATTCAAAAAAACTAAATAACCTATTTACATAAGTATTCAGACCCTTTGCTATGAGACTCAAAATTGAGCTCAGGTGCATCCTGTTTCCATTGATAATCCTTGAGATGTTTCTTGATTGGACATGGTAAATTCAATTGATTGGACTTGATTTGGAAAGGCAAACACCTGTCTATATAAGGTCCCACAGTTGACAGTGCATGTCAAAGCAAAATCCAAGCCATGATGTTGAAGGAATTGTCTTTAGAGCTCCGAGACAGGATTGTGTCGAGTCACAGATCTGGGGAATGGTACCAAAAGATTACTGCAGCATTGAAGGTCCCCAAGAACACAGTGGCCTCCATCATTCTTAAATGGAAGAAGTTTAGAACCACCAAGACTCTTCCTAGAGGTGGCCACCCGGCCAAACTGAGCAATCGGTGGAGAAGGGCCTAGGTCAGGGAGGTGACCAAGAACCCGATGGTCACTCTGACAGAGGTCCAGTTCCTCTATGGAGATGGGAGAACCTTCCAGAAGGACAACCATCTCATCAGCACTCCACCAATCAGGCCTTTATGGTAGAGTGGCCACAGTAAAAGGCACATGACAGCCTGGTTGGAGTTTGCCAAAAAGCACCTAAAGGACTCTCAGACCATGAGAAACAAGATTATCTGGTCAGATTAAATCAAGATTGAACTATTTGGCCTGAATGCCAAGCGTCACGTCTGGAGGAAACCTGGCACCAACCCTACGGTGAAGCATGGTGGTGGCAGCATTATGCTGTGGGGATGTATTTCAGTGGCAGGGACTGGGAGACTAGTCAGGATTGAGGGAAAGATGCACGGAACCAAGTACAGAGAGGTCCTTGATAAAAACCTGCTCAGGACCTCTGACAGGGGCGTTCACCTTCCAACAGGACAACGACCCTAAGCACACAGCCAAGACAACGCAGAAGTGGCTTCGGGACACGTCTCTGAATGTCCTTGAGTGGCCCAGCCACAGGCCAGACTTGAACCCGATCTAACATCTCTGGAGAGACCTGAAAATAGCTGTGCAGCGATGCTCCCCATCCAACCTGACAGAGCTTGAGAGGATCTGCAGAGAAGAATGAGAGAAATTCTCCAAATACAGGTGTGCCAAGCTTGTAGCATCATATCCAAGAAGACTTGAGGCTGTAATCACTGCCAAAGGTGCTTCAACAAAGTACTGAGTAAATGGTCTGAATACTTATGTAAATGTAATATATACACATTTCTAAAACCTGCTTTTGCTTTGTTATTATGGGGTATTGTGTGTAGATTGATGAGCAAAAAAAACGATTTAATACATTTTATAATAAGGCTGTAACGTAACAAAATGTTGAAAAAGTCATGGGGTCTGAATACATTCTCGAATGCACAGTATACTGACCAGGTGAATCCAGGGGAAAGCTATGATCCCTTATTGATGTCACTTAAAATCCACTCCAATCAGTGTAGATGAAGGGCAGGAGGCAGGGTAAAGAAAGATTTGTAAGCCTTGAGACAATTGAGACATGGATTGTGCATGTGTGCATGGGCAAGGCAAAATATTTAAGTGCCTTTGAACGGGGTATGGTAGTAGGTGCCAGGCGCACCGGTTTGTGTCAAGAACTGCAACGCTGCTGTGTTTTTCAAGCTCAAAAGTTTCCCGTGTGTATCAAGAATGGTCCACCACCCAAAGGACATCCAGCCAACTTAACACAACTGTGGGAAGCATCATGGGCCAGCATCCCTGTGGAATGCTTTCGACAGTCCATGCCCCAACGAATTGAGGCTGTTCTGAATGCAAAATGAGGCCTTCTCAATATTCGGAAGGTGTTCCTAATGTTTTGGACACTCAGCGTACGTTCTTAAACTTTCTTGTCTGTAAGCTTCAGAGAGAAAAACCTGACCTTGTAAAATCAAGGATTGCTTTGGTCCTAGTCTGTTTGTGACTTTTCACAACCTCTGTAAGGACCTGTAAGTGTTGACCACAACGCGTGTGTGCACATGTTATACAGGCATGTAAATGGGTTCATGTGCTACAGTAATTTAGCATATCCTCATTATATAAAATATACTTATAACTTCAGTTGTTAAAACGGTATGAGATGACATACAGGAATGGCCCCTCAGGCTCATCTCTCTCACCTGTTGCCTCTGCCAAAAAATATCCAAACAGGCCACATAAAGCTGCTGTGAACACATTGTCTGCCTCAATAACGGAGCCTGAATGGGGCCTCGCTCTCTTGTTAGATGCTCAATAACGGAGCCTGAATGGGGCCTCGTTCTCTTGTTAGATGCTCAATAACGGAGCCTGAATGGGGCCTCGCTCTCTTGTTAGATGCTCAATAACGGAGCCTGAATGGGGCCTCGCTCTCTTGTTAGATGCTCAATAACGGAGCCTGAATGGGGCCTCGCTCTCTTGTTAGATGCTCAATAACGGAGCCTGAATGGAGCCTCGCTCTCTTGTTAGATGCTCAATAACGGAGCCTGAATGGGGCCTCGCTCTCTTGTTAGATGTTGTCAGTTTCACTAAAGCACATTCATCACCTTAACTTTGAGGCCTAGTCAGAGATCTGCTGGGGCAATGGCCGCACCACCAGAGAGTGTGGAGGGAATCGCGTGCCAGAAGAGTTGGCAGCGCTCCAGACATCGTGCATGGACCACTGCCAAACACTGAGACAAGGGAACCGCTGTGGACAGACACACACACACACACACACACACAGGCACGTGTGCACTCATACACACATACGCAGTGAAGCACAACCTGGGTCAATGTTTTACATGTTACAGTACCAGTGGAGGTCACAGAAAGTGACGCTGTTCAGGGACAGGGGTCAGCAAAGATTAGACAGTGAAGTAAAAATGATTGGGTCCAGTTGTAGGTCAATATAGTGGGATGCAAAGTCTCATTAGCCCACGCTGCTTTCCACTCAACCAAGGCAACCGTCACATCACTTAGGAGGGTCGTTCCAACTATTCTGACGACCCCAGACTGACAGACGTCAATACTGTATTCACACTGTATTCACACTGTATTCCCTTGTACCTCCATATCCTCCTGACTGTACTTAAAGCATATATCTGTGTTTTATCCTCTGTACTGGTATATCAGGATTTTTAAACTTGTCACATAATTTTGTACCCAGATGCTCTCTTCTCCATATTAGGTATGCTTTGAGTAAAACTTGTATTTCAGAGGACGCTACTGTGTGCACGTGTGTATTACTGTGTGGGCTAATGTGATGTGTTTTTGTGCTCTTGGGTACATCTAAAAATATGGGTATCTTTAGCTTTCCTCTAAATAAAAAATGGAGCTACAGTCACTTATGCTTTCATCTTTGTTTACTTTCTTCATTTTGGATGTCCGCTTGTAAAAATACTGTATAAATAGTAAAGGAACCAAGTGTATTTCAGGTACACCCACTCACAACTAATATATATTTTAGGGCATATTTCTGGTTCTTGAGAGACTCATCTAAAAACCTTTGGGAATTCAACCCTGGAGTTATTATTGAGAAGGTTCACATCCTATTCGTATTAGTAGATCTATTAAATAGCATAATTGAGACTATGTAGAGACTTGATATCTCTTTTGAAAGTATTTCCTGTCCAATATCGCATATGAGAGAAAAATACATTATTTCCATGTTAGTCCTTTAAAAGAACATAGCCCAATCTTGTTGCAAATCGGAAAAAGCCTGCAATGGTCCCCACCCACTATCACTCATTCCATGTAGAAGAAAAAACATATCAAAACAAGACAAAACAAAACATTGAGCCTCTAATGCACCCAATAAATCAAGGCAATTCTGATTAAACAAATGAAGCCAGGGCCTAACCACAATCTGAGCATGTATGTGTTTGGATTGTGTTTATCTGGTTCTTACTGTAAGTACTGGGTATGCTTTGGGCCTGGATGCCTACTTCAGTGTGTTTTACAGACTGGGAGGCTGCGGGCTGAGCAGGACGCAGCAGGGAAGGCAGCCACGTCTTGATTACGGAACGCTCAGTGATTGTTATTATGAACAGTGCTTTTCTTGGAATGTTCGCGCATGTTGTGATTGTTTTGTATCCGGCGTCTTCCGAGTCCCTTAGTCTCTTGGCAGCTTCTCTTGCTAATTGGGGAACTTCGTCAGAGCCCCCCTTATACCCTCTGGCACTTTCGTAATCTGTCACTAACATTTTTGGCATCGTCTGGGTGCTTTTGCACTCAAGGTTTGGATGGTGAGGCTGGCAAAACATAATAATAAAACAGCGCTTGGATTTCCCCCTTCGATAAAGAGTTTTTGCTGTTGCCATGGGGTGTAGTTACAGTGGGGTGAAGTGATTTCTAAGTAGTTTGGCAGCTTACTGATCAGGGTTCAGCTTGTGTTGAAAGACTTGTGTATACAGATCTTACTCTGACGCCTGCAGCTTTAAACAGGCTCCGAGACAAAGTGCGTTTGATTTATCCGATCCTTCTTTGGTTTTCATTGTGGTCTCCAAATTAAATGTGGATTACCACCATACATACCCTCTCTGAAAATGACAGTATACAGTAAGAAGTTGTTATAGTCAGTGATACTGTAGTTACTATCCTATTGTTGCTCTGGATAATATAAGGCCTAGCATAGATTTGTCTGTAGTTGTTAAATACCATAATCGTTACTGAAATTTGAACGTAATCATGTGAAGACTTCAATGGACCTTGATAATTGGCAGCTGTTAAGCAGATCATGCTGCCACCATGTTCAGAGAGGGTCACAAGGTCCATCTCTTTGGGCTTTAAAGAAGAGCGTTGTAATGTAATAGAATTATGACCAGATAAAGCCACTCACCAGTCAAATACCAGTGGTATTTAAAAAAAATTAAAAAAATATTACCTTTATTTAACTAGGCAAGTCAGTTAAGAACAAATTCTTAACTTCAATGATGGCCTAGGAACAGTGTTCAGAGGCAGAACGACAGATTTTTACCTCGTCAGCTCGGGGATTACGATCTTGCAACCTTCCAGTTACTAGTCCAACGCTCTAACCACTAGGCCACCTGCCGCCCCGCACATCTGCTTGCATTGTACGAAGTTATAGAGTCAGCTTGGAGTGCTAGTCTGTGGATTTCTGTGAAATTAAACCATACTATAGTGATGCCTAACATATCTTGGCTTTTGGAACTATTTTTGAGAAACATTGTATTAGAGTGACTAAGCTGCCAGCAGACTCTTTCATTTCCTTAAACACAGGCAATGGAGAAACAGTACATTAGCCAAGATATTTGCAGAGGGACAACTTGGAATGACTGTATACAATGAGTATGCTCTCTCCTTTTATACCCCTTAAAATAGCTGCTCTCCCATTGGCTGAAAGAAGGTCCTCACTGAATCACACGGGGCCCAATTAGAGAGTAACACTTCCTGTTCTGTGAAAGATGTTTCCTGTTGATAGTTAAGTGCCGGGGGACAACACATTGGTGAGCTTGCAGTGTTTTCGTGACCTTTGTGAGCCCTACGGAAACGTTGAACGCGATAGCACTGTGCGGTGTGTATCGGCACATGGCTTGTGGGGCCGCATGAGAATCTGTGTTTTGGTCCGAAAGTAAACACGGTGTAGCAATGTGCCTCAGCCCACGTGTTGAGCACTCCTCCATAATAGCACAGACAAAGGCCTATATCTTTCGATATTATTGGACGTTCTTGGTGGCTCTTCCAAGCAGGTCTCCACAGTTCTGTGTTCAGCTAAAACAGTGCAGGCCAAGAACCTGGAGAGGGGATGTGGTGTGCGCACACTCCAACCTCGACTTCCATCTTGCCCCTAAAAAAGTATTGGCTTTCTTGAAGACCCCAGCCGGCACTCAGGCTATGAGCAGCTATAACACTTCCAGGTCAGATTCATTGGCTACAGAGATGCAGAATCTTCATTCCCTGCACGTTACCACCCTGTCCACTAGCAGCTGTTGTCTATGTTTAGAATAATGTTATCTGTGTGCACTGGGTTCAGGAAGTGAAAGGAAAACATTTCTGTAATGTTTTGTAAATTATTGTCCAGCTTCCCATATTGCTCCATGGTGTCATGAACATTACCAAGTACCAGGATATTTTAGCCAAATACCTGGTTTCCTCTGCCAGGAGGCTGAAACTTGGCCTTCCAGCAAGACAATAACCCCAAGCACACATCTAAATCCACTAAGAAATTCTAGTTGACCGCAAAATCAACATTTTTCAATGGCAATTTCAGTCTCCGGACTTGAACCCCATTGAAAACATGTGGTTTGAATTGAAGAGTGCAGTCGATAAGAGCAGAAGGACATCAAGGATCTTGAAAGATTTAATATGGAGGAATGTTCTATGATCCCTCCCAATGTGTTCTCCAACCTCACAAAACAGCTCAGTGTTGTTATCATCGCAAGGGGAGGGTGCTGGAGTGTTGAAAACCGGGTTGTCCAATCATTTTGACCCTTATCTTTTAGAGATTTATTTGTATTACTTGTTAAACAAAATCTATTCATCTGAGAAAATTTATTAGAATAAGATAATATAATGTTAAAAAAGAATAGTATAAAATGCAGCGCGGTATTTTACATTATTATAGCGCAGTTATTTATATTTACAAAGTTTGTCATTAATGATGTGTTTAGCTATCGTCTGGAAGTGTATGCTGTGGTTTGATCATATTTGATCTGTTCGTCCACACAGAGTCAACCTTTATGGGTAGTGAGCTGTTGTTGTGTGGTAAAACTGAGGTGGGTGTTACAGGAACCAAGACCACAGAACAATCTGTGAAATTATCAGCTGTGTGAGTGTGTGTGCATGTGTGCGTGTGTGTGTGTGTGTGTGTGTGTGCGTGCTCGAAACGTGTTGGCCTACAGTCTCCAATGAAACACAAGAGTTCAGAACCCCTTACACCTCCTCTGTGTACCTTTTGACTTGTGCACCTTTCTGCTATACATACTCAGGGTCTGTCCATAAAACTGGAATGTGTTAGAAGCCGAGAAGAATCGCTGCGATTTATCCTGTAACCCAAAGTTGACAGGAAGCCCTGGAATCAGGAAACGGTTGAATTCTGTTTCCTGTGTGTGGCTCAAGCCACTCAAACAAACTCGTGAGCAATGCAGCAGGTCTCCCAACACAGGATCCCCTGTGTTCAGTATCTCATTCAGCCTAACATGGCTCCTCTGGCCCTGGTCCTCCTCGATAGCAGAAAGAGACCACTGTAGTGTGAAGGCTGCCTTTGTATTTCAGGAAATTATTTGCTATGAGCCCTTTAAAGGTACAATACTTAGAAAATGTATACTGTTATTCACTAAGGTGGGTTGCATTCTGTGGATGATTTTTTAACCTTTATTTAAATAGGCAAGTGAGTTAAGAACAAATATTTTTTTACAATGACGGCCTACCCCGGCCAAACCCGGACGATACTGGACCAATTGTGCGCCACCCTATGGGACTCCCAATCACTGGCCAGATGTGATACAGCCTGGATTCAAACCAGTGATGCCTCTTGCGCTGAGATGCAGTGCCTTAGACCGCTGCGCCACTGATGATAACTGATTAAAATGTGTCTGAATTAAAATTATTGATCACATTTTAATGTGCACTAAATATCCCATTGGTATTATTCATAGAATTATTCATATACAATTGTTAACTGTTAGTAATAAATGGGTCACCAATGCTTCATAGTTCATACCATGACTTTCAAGCTTATATTTTTAAGATATTACCAAATTAATGAATTGATCGTTTTTATGGATAATATGGGATCTATCAGGTGTTGGTCCGGTGAGTTCCGACTCTTATGGAGACGGGAATGTAAAGACACATGGGCTGCGTTTAGATAGGCAGCCCAATTCAAATCTTTTTTTCACTTTTGACCAATCAGGTCAGCTATGAAAAATATATGATGAGAAAATATTTGATGTGATTGGTCAATTAGTGGCCTCTGGTTAGTGACTAGCCTCAGACAGACGGATGTGTATTTGCACTAATGTGACAGGGTTACTCACACTCTCACCCTGCTCAGAATGAACCCTGTTTGGCCTCTCATGTTGGATCATCATCAAGAGTCATTCATAGTTTACCACTTGTCTGATCCCCCAACCCACACTACTGCTGTTTCTCAATGTAAATCAGTTCATAAAGCTTTGCTGCTCATCAAATTGACATGAGATGGAAAAGTGTATTTGACAAATGGATCATAGCACACAACACATTCAAAACAACAACAACTTGACTTTGAGACATGTTGAACTTGTATCTCGACCTCACTGACCCTGCTCCTTATTGCAGCCAATGGCTGTGACTTACTATGGCAACTACTGTATTAATTACAAGGCTGAGTCCCATGATAGTAAGTCCTCACACATAGTCAAAACTATTGTTATCACTGCATGCGAACAGAAGTTGCAGTATTTCACCTGATGACCTAAAGCAGGGGTGTCAAACTCATTCCACGGAGGGCCTAGTGTCTGCTGGTTTTTCTTATTTTCTTTAAATGAAGACCTAGACAACCAGGTGAGGGGAGTTCCTTACATTAATCAAGTTCTAGGGAGGAGCGAAAAACCCGCACATTCGGCCCTCCGTGGAATGAGTTTGACACGTGACCTAAAGGGTATGATGTCAGGGAATGGTAAACACAACAGTTGGCCTAGGCTCTATGACATCAGTAACTGATATTAATGATAGAAACATGCAGGTGAAGCACCAATGTCAAGCCTAGGGTTACATTGCTTTGTCCTGCCTCAGGTTTTCTGTACTGCTTGCTGTTTGGGGTTTTAGGCTGGGTTTCTGTATATCACTTTGTGACATTTGCTGATGTAAAAAGGGCTTTATAAATACATTTGATTTGATTTGATTATGTTGCCTATACCAACATTTACACAGTATCACATGGCAAATCCCTTTACTTGGATGGTTTCCTTGTAAAACATACACTCTTGGAAAAAAGGTTTCTGAACAGGATCTTAAGCTGTCTCGATAGGAGAACCTTTTTGGGTTCCATGTTGAACCAAAAAGGGTTCTACCTGCAACCAAAAAGGGTTATTCAAAGGGTTCTCCTATGGGGACAATCGAAGAACCCATTAGGTTCTAAATAGCAGCTTTTTTCCCCAAAGTGTGTAGTAACATAGTGAAATGGTAGCTCTTGAATATGGTTACTATAGCATAACTTAAATGATTCCTGTTATAGTCCTGTTATATTTTATCACATAGCCACGTGTGCTAAGAATCGGTTGATTCAATTTAGTCTGGTGTTTTATCCATTATATACTGTTACACTTTTGGCTCATTTTTCAACTACACTGCAGTTATGTAGTATAAAGCTAGTGTGTATGGTATTGAGTTAATTCCACTGTTCTTTACTCCAAAGTGTGTCAAAGGAGTGCAGTAAGTGTGTGGATAATTACAACTTGTTTTTTACTTTTGATTTTCTAAGTTACTGCCCATAAAGCCCTATTTGTAAAATACCAGCCAATTCACATTTCTTCTTAATATTTGTGGCTTTGCCCCTTCCGCCGACATTCCACAGTCCTGTGCTGTTAGTTTCTCAGGTGGCTTCAAGTTCCCCACTTTGTAAGTAGCAACCACAGAAGACACCTCATTCCTGGCTGAATATGAGTCCTTGTTCTGTGTTTTGCTTCTGCCACCAACCATAGACCGTTTTTCTCTTGACCTGTTTTTTTTATGCACCTTTGATGGCAGACAGACGTGTAGTTTGCATTCACACAGCCCTTGTGGAAAAAACCACGACACCTCACATGCTTATAGGAGTGCCTTTTTTGGACTGAAATTACTATGACAACAACAAAGGAGCTGGGAGGCCTCAAGGCCTGCATTGGTTTTTGTGAAGAGTTTGTGAAGAAGTGCTCAAGCTAAGCATTTATTCTCTATTTCAAACATGTATGCACTGAGTATACCAAACATTAGGAACACCTTCCTAATATTGAGTTGCACCCCCCCTTTTGCCCTCAGAATAGCCTCAATTAATCGGGCATGGACTCTACAAGGTGTCGAAAGCGTTCAACAGGGATGCTGGGCCATGTTGACTCCAATGCTTCCCACAGTTGTGTCAAGTTGGCTGGATGTCCATTGGGTGGTGGACCATTCTTGAACACTGGAAACTGTTGTGTGAAAAATCCAGCAGTGCCTGGCACTTACTACCATACCCCGTTCAAAGGCACTTAAATCTTTTGACTTGCCCATTCACCTTCTAAATGGCACACCTACACAATCCGTGTCTCAATTGTCTCATGGATTAAAAATCCTTCTTTAACCTGTCTCCTCCCCTTCATCTACACTGATTGAAGTGGATTCATCAAGTGACATCAATAAGGGATCATAGCTTTCACCTGGATTCACCTGGTCAGTCTATGTCATGGAAAGAGCAGGTGTCCTTAATGTTTGTGTACACTCAGTGTATTTTCAATGCCGGATGCAAATGAATTGTACTTAATCCATATTTTGTCATTTGCCCTCCTCATGTTCTCATACATTATTGAGTGTCCAAATTTGAATCAGGTTTCCCTTGCTGAACTGCATTCTACTCCAGGGGTCCTGACTCATTTTGTTGTCTGAGTTCATTGGTCTAAAAGTGGGCCATGGATGAATGAAACGCATTACTTTAGCAGACGGTTCACACAGGCTGGTCATAGTGTGTGGAGGTGACGTCCTCCAAATTGTTTTTTTCTTCTTCAGAATAGCAGTGAGCTCAGGCCGAAATAACGCTCTCCGCTCGCTGTGGGGGCAGATTTATAAAAAAAAAGTCTTGCTTGAAATACAATGACACTTCCGTCTAGGTTTGTTCTCAGGAATGTAGCCTATAGAGGGACCTTTTCCTTTGACTTTTTTTTCAGGGCTTTGACAATAGTTGATTGCTCCAGCACCAGCTCCGTCCACAACCTTGGCTCGGTTCCTAGGCATTGTGTGTATGTCTTCTCATAGTGTGTGTGTGTGTGTGTGTGTGTGTGTGTGTGTGTGTGTGTGTGTGTGTGTGTGTGTGTGTGTGTGTGTGTGTGTGTGTGTGTGTGTGTGTGTGTGTGTGTGTGTGTGTGTGTGTGTGTGTGTGTATTTGTGCGCAGATCAAAGACACTGAGGTAATATTCTACACACACTGCTGTGTGTTTGATAAGTATACTCAGCATCACAATGAATTGTGCATTGAAAACACACATTATGACGCTAAAAATAACAATGTAGAGCCAGTTTGTCTGGTCTAAAGACACGTTAAAAACATGCTGAAAGGCAGCTAATGGCCAAGGTAAATAACATGTGCACATCTCTCTTGTCCTGCAAGAAATCTTCATCAAAGGCCTTTATCTGTCTGGGCATTGATGTCAACAGCCACTTTACTGGCTCTCACTGGCTTTTCACACTTCTGTTTGCCTTTCTCAGAGAAATACGCTTTTACTACACAGAACAAAAATATGAACGTAACATGCAACAATTTCAACGATTTTACTGAGTTACAGTTCATAATGTGGCAGACTCAAGGGTGTGGGGTTTCCACATCACCAAGTTCATTGCTATGCTATTTCACAGTAAACAAGTTGACAACAGAATTTCAGCATGCTTATAGGGAAGGACACTCAACAAGCACAGCACTTACACAAATTACTGATGATTGGCTGATAGAAATTGATGATAAAATTATTGTGGGGGCTGTCTTGTTAGACTTCAGTGCAACTTTTGACATTATCGATCATAGTCTGCTGCTGTAAAGACTTGTGTAAGGGCTTTACACCCCCTGCTATAATGTGGATAAATAGTTACTTGTCTAACAGAACACATAGGGTGTTCTTTAATGGAAGCCTCTCAAATATAATCCAGTTAGAATCAGGAATTCCCCAGGGTAGCTGGTTAGGCCCCTTGCTATTTTAAATTTTTACTAACGACATGCCACTGACTTTGAGTAAAGCCAGAGTGTCTATGTATGCGGATGACTCAACACTATACAAGTCAGCTATTACAGCGACTGAAATGACTGCAACACTCAGAGCTGCAGTTTGTTTCAGAGTGGGTGGTAAGGAATGTCAGCCCTAAATATTTCTAAAACTAAAAGCATTGTATTTGGAACAAAATACTCACTAAACCCTAAACCTCAACTACATCTTGTAATAAATAGTGTGGAAATTGAGCAAGTTGAGATGACTAAATTGCTTGGAGTAACCCTAGATTGTAAACTGTCATGGTCAAAACATATTGATGCAGTAGTAGCTAAGATGGGGAGAAGTCTGTCTATAATAAAGCAATGCTCTGTTTTCTTAACACTATCAACAAGGCAGGTCCTACAGGCCCTAGTTTTGTTGCACCTTGACTGCTGTTCAGTCGTGTGGTCAGGTGCCACAGAAAAGGACTTAGGAAAATTGCAATTGGCTCAGAACAGGGCAGCACAGCTGGACCTTGGATGTACATAGAGAGCTAATATTAATAATATGCATGTCAATCTCTCCTGGCTGAAAGTGGAGGAGAGATTAACTTCATCGCTACTTTTATTTATGAGAGGTATTGACATGTTGAGTGCACCGAGCTGTCTGCCTAAACTACTGGCACACAGCTTGTACATGCATTGTACATGCATACCCCACAGGAGGTCTCTTCACAGTCCCCAAGCCCAGAACAGACTATGGGAGGCACACAGTACTACATAGAGCCATGACTACATGGAACTCTATTTCACATCAAGTAACTCATGCCAGCAGTAAAATTTGATTTAAAAAACAGATAAAAAAACACCTTATGGAACAGCGGGGACTGTGAAGCAACACAAACATTGGCACCTACATATACATACACAGACACACGATAACATATGCACTATACATTCGCCTGAGCCAAATACATTTAAACTCAGTTTTTCACAATTCCTGACATTTAATCAGAGTAAAAATTCCCTGTCTTAGTTCAGTTAGGATCCCCACTTTATTTTAAGAATGTGAAATGTCAGAATAATAGTAGAGAGAATTATTTATTTCAGCTTGTATTTCTTTCATCAGATTCCCAGTGGGTCAGAAGTTTACATACACTCAATTAGTATTTCGTAGCATTGCCTTTAAATTGTTTAACTTGGGTCAAATGTTTCAGGTAGCCTTCCACAAGCCTTCCACAATAAGTTGGGTGAATTTTGGACCATTCCTCCTGACAGAGCTAGAGTAACTGAGTCAGGTTTGTAGGCCTCTTTGCTTGCACACGCTTTTTCAGTTCGGACTACACATTTTCTATAGGATTGAGGTCAGGGCTTTGTGATGGCCACTCCAATACCTTGACTTTGTTGTCCTTAAGCCATTTTGCCACAACTTTGGAAGTATGCTTGGGGTCATTGTCCATTTGGAAAACCCATTTGCGACCAAGCTTTAACTTCCTGACTGATGTCTTGAGATGTTGCTTCAATATATCCACATAATTTTCCTACCTCATGATGCCATCTATTTTGTGAAGTGCACCAGTCCCTCCTGCAGCAAAGCACCCCCACAACATGATGCTGCCACCCCCATGCTTCACGGTTGTGATGGTGTTCTTCGGCTTGCAAGCCTCCCTCTTTTTCCTCAAAACATAACGATGGTCATTATGGCCAAACAGTTCTATTCTAGTGCAGAATTATACGTGAAATAATCTGTCTGTAAACAAGTCTTGGAAAAATGACTTGTGTCATGCACAAAGTAGATGTTCTAACTGACTTTTGTTAACAAGAAATGTGTGGAGTGGTTGAAAAACAAGTTTTAATGACTCCAACCTATGTAAACTTCCAACTTCAACTGTACACATGGATTTAGTACTGTAGAAATGTGGTAGTGGTGGAGTAGGGGCCTGAGGGCACACAGTGTGTTGTGGAATCTGTGAATGTATTGTAATGTTTTTAAAATTGTATCAACTGCCTTAATTTTTCTGGACCACAGGAAGAATAGCTGCTGCCAATGCATCCATAAATACAAATACAATAACAAAACGTGCACCAGTAGCACAACTAGAATGCAAGAATGTGAATGTGAGTTTATTAGGGATTTCTGTACACTGGGGAAGAAGGGGGAATTCACCAATTACTTCACAAGCCATTCTTGCTGTCTGCTCCGTTCTCCAGGGGTAATTCTAAAACTCAGGTCTTCAGCCAATCCGGTTCGGTACCGGATTGGCTGAGGGGGTAATCCGACAGTCCAGGTCACAATGGGTAATATCACAGATATTGTTCTCTCTTCTCCCACTCTTCATAACACACATTTTTCTCTCCTCGCCGGGGCAGGAAGTCCATGTAAGGCTTGGGGTGGGGCAAGATATCTCCCCTCAATAACCACTCCCCTCACCTCTCCCTGCTGTCTGCCACCCCCCTCAGCTCTGACAGGGAGGGAGGGGTGGTCCAGGTCCCTAAGAGCATCCCTCCTGGAGAGGGAATCGGCATTTCCATGGGCTGCACCTGATCTTTGGATGACAGAGAAAGCAAAGGGCTGTAAGGATAAGAACCAGCGGGTGACCCGGGCATTACATCCAAACCAGTGGTGCAAGGTCTGTTAAGAGGGTGAAGTGCTGTCCCAATAAGTAATACTTCAGCGTTTCCAGGGCCCACTTGATCGCTAGACATTCTGGAATATCTTTGATCCCGTGGCAACAGCTTCCGGATAATGTACATGACTGGGTGTTCCTCACCTTCTTGTAGTTGTGATAGGATGGCACCCACCCCTGTTTCTGACGCATCGGTCTGTACCACCAGTGGTTTGAAGAAGTCCGGGGTCACCAGCACGGGTCCAGAAGACAGAGCTCCCTTTAGGTCCTGGAAGGCTTTCTCCATCTCCTCAGTCCACATCACCTGGGTGGGCAGACGGCTCCTGGTCAGATCTGTCAGGGGGCTGGCTAGGGAGGCAAAGTGGGGAATAAATCACCGGTAGTTACCAGTCAACCCCACAAACGTGCATACCTGCTTCTTGGTGAGGGGGCGGGGCCAGTCCCAAATCGCTTCAACTTTCTTCAGCTGGGGTTCGACACATCCCCTCCCGATCGCGTACCCCAGGTACTCAGCCTCCCGTAGGCCGAGCCAACATTTCTTTGGGTTAGCTGTTAGCCCGGCCTCCTGTAAGGCCTGAAATACCGTGCTCACCTGGTTTAGATGTGTCTCCCACTTGCTCCCATGGATCACAATATCGTTGATGTATGCCGCCGCGTACTCCCGATGGGGTCGGAGAACCCGGTCCATCAACCTCTGGAAGGTGGCCGGGGCTCCGTGCAGCCCAAAGGGCAGATTCTTGTAATAGAACAGTCCGTCCGGGGTGGCAAAAGCAGTTCCCCACGTCTCCGGACATACTGGTCCACAGTTGGCGGAACATCAGGAAATCCCTCCCGATAAGGACCTGCACAGGCAGGTTTGGGACGACTCCCACTGGTCCCATGTGTTGTCCCTTTGTGGTCTGTAGGTGGAGGAGTGTGGTAGGGTAGTCCTTGGTCTCACCGTGTATGCACGTGATTGCCACGGTCTCCGCCAGGTTTGGGGACTTGGTGACGTCAGGTCGGATCAGGGTCACCATACTCCCAGAGTCCACAAGTGCCGTGGTGTCCTTTCCATTGGCTCTTACCAGGGTGACAGGGGAAGGACCACTTTCTCTAGCCAAGCATGCTATCAGCAAGCTGTAGGGCCGCCCGTTGGCTACCTCACTGGCTGAGGCCAAAGGCATCAGGACATCGCGTTTCCAACAGTTCCAGGCGATGTGTCCCGACTCACCACACTCGTAGCGTTTTCTGCTGTCCAGGTTCAGGAAGGGGCGTCGTCTCGGGGAGCTAGCTGTGGGTGGTCCTCCTTCCTTTTTCGCTCATTCGGGCGAGTGGAGGGTTCCGCCTTCCGTGGTTGTCCAAGACCTCCAAAGCCATCTGTTGGCCTTCCACCAGTTACTCCAGCTGATCTGCGCTCTGCGGGTTAGCTTGGCTGGCTAACTTTTTAGCTTTGAACGGGAGAGAGCGTATAAATGTATCTATGACCACTTTCTCAATAGTCGTGAGCGTCATGGGTTCAGCAGTTAACCAACTCTTGGCCAGCCTAATTAGATCATTCATTTGTGATCAGGGGGATGCTGTAAGATCATACGCCCAATCATGGAATCTTTGTGCCCTGCTGATCAGGGTGTAACCATACCGGCGCAGGATTTCCTTTTTCAGCACCTCATAATGCGTTGCCTGGTCAACCGTCAGATCCTGATAGGTCTTCTGTGCCACGCCTGACAGGAGGGGTGCTAACAGGCTGGGCCATTGCTCATGGGGCCAATTCTCCCTAGCCGCCGTCCTCTCGAAGGCTTGGAGGTAAGCCTCAATGTCAGCCACTGTCAGCTTCAGTATTAACCTCCTGGGTTTGGGACGAGAGAATGCTGCACCTGCCACTATGCCGGACTGGGCGTCTGTCAGCTGACTAAGTTCAGCTTGCAGGAGAGCGGTCTGCTGACACTGTTCCTCCATCAGCTCCCGATGCATAGCCTGCTGTGCTATGTTCACCTCCACCGACTGTTTCACCAATGCTTCCATTGTGCTCCATGTTTGTTAAGTTATTGAGCTTGGTTTGGGTTACTCACATTCTCCACCATATGTAGCAGGCTCAAGGGTGTGGGGTTTCCACTTCACCAAGTTCAATAACAAAACATGCACCAGTAGCATCATGAACTAGAATGAAAATGGGGAGTTTATTAGGGATTTTTGTACACTGGGGAAGAAGGGGGAATTCACCAATTACTTCACAGTCCACAAGCTGTTCTCGTTGTCTGTTCCGTTCTCCAGGGGTGATCCTAAAACTCGGGTCCTAAGCCAATCCGGTTCGGTACACAAGGGGGGTAATCCAACAGTCCAGGTCACAACGGGTAATCTCACAGATATAGTTCTCTCTTCTCTCACTCTTCATAACACGTTTTTCTCTCCTTTCTCTGCCCCTTTGTGCAGGTCGCTTCCTCTTTTATCCCCAAGCACTCCCAGGCTTAATGAACTTCAGCCTCGCCTCGTTGGGGCAGGAAGTCCATATAAGGCTCAGGGGTGGAGCCAGCGGGCTGCAAGATATCTCCCCTCAATAACCACTCCCCTTACCTCTCCCTGCCGTCTGCCACAATATATGGAAATCAGTGAATTTAAATAAATGCCTTAGGCTCTGATCTATGGATTTCAGATGACTGGGGATACAGATATGCATCTGTTGATCACATATCCCTTAAAAAATATTTAGGGGCAAGCATCAGAAAACCAGTCAGTATCTGGTGTGACCATTTGCCTAATGCAGCGCAACACATCTCCTTCGCATAGAGTTGATCAGGCTGTTGATTGTGGCCTGTGAAATATTGTTCCACTCCTCTTCAATGGCTGTGCGAAGCTGCTGGATATTGGTGGGAACTGAAACACTCTGTCATGAACGTTGATCCGGAGCATCCCAAACATGCTCAATGGGTGACATGTCTGGTAAGTATGTAGGCCATGGAAGAACTGGGATATTTTCAGCTTCCATGAATTGTGTACAGATCCTTGCAACATGCGGCCCTGCATTATCCTGCTGAAATGTGAGGTGATGGCAGTGGATAAATGGCACAACAATGGGCCTCAGGATCTCGTCATGGTATTCTAATTGCCAATCTATAAAATGAAATTGTGTCCGTTGTTCGTAGCTTACACGCTGTCTGCCATCGCTGTAGGTACAGTTGAAACCGGGATTCAGCCGTGAAGAGGACACTTCTCCAGCGTGCCAGTGGCCATCGAAGTTGCGCACTTGCCCACTGAAGTCAGTTACGATTCCAAACTGCAGTCTGGTGAGGACTACAAGCACGCAGATGAGCTTCCTTGAGACGGTTTATGACAGTTTGTGCAGAACTTCTTCGGTTGTGCAAACCCACAGTTGCGTCAGCTTACTGGGTGGCTGGTCTCAGACCATCCCACAGGTGAAGAAGCCAGATAAGGAGATCCTGGGATGGTGTGGTTACACGTGGTCTGCGGTTGTAGGGTCGTTTGGACGTACTGCCAAATTCGCTAAAATGATGTTGGAGGCAGCTTATGGTAGAGAAATGTTTGAAAACATTCAATTCTCTGGTAACAGCTCTGGTGGATATTCCTGCAGTTAGCATGTCAATTTCACACTCCCACTTGAGACATCTGTGGCATTGCGTTGTGTGACAAAACTGCACATTTTAGAGTGGCCTTTTATTGTCCCCACCACAAGGTGCACCTGTGTAATGATCATGCTGTTTAATCAGCTTCTTGATATGCCACACCTGTCAGGTGGATGGATTATCTTGGTACAGGAGAAATTCTCACTAACAGGGATGTACAGTAAGCAAGTTTGTGTACAAAATTTGAGAGAAATAAGCTTTTTTTTTAATATGGAACATTTCTGGGATCTTTTATTTCAGCTCATGAAACATGGGACCAACACTTTACATTTTGCGTTTGTATTTTTGTTCAGTATAAATCTAGCTGATTGATGGGTTTGTACAGTTGTGCAACGTCACTCAGGTCCTATTGGGAAAATAATTACTGTACGGTCCACGTGGCCTGTCAATATTGATACGCTGTGGCTGAAGAAACTAGAGTAGAGAAGATAAGGATGTTAATCTTGGCTATGCTAACAGAACAAAGCCTTTTGTGTGTGCAGAAGAAAAGGCCTTCTGGCTCAAACACCTTTACCTGAACAGGACCTCTTCTACCTGAACTTGGTCACTGTACTGCACAAAGGTGGAGGGATACCAGTTAGGCCCCAGTTAGTGCCATGGGTGTGTATATCTAAACTCAGCAAAAAAAGAAAAGTCCCTTTTTCAGGACCCTGTCTTTCAAAGATAATTTGTAAAAATCCAAACAACTTCACAGATTTGTAAAGGGTTTATACACTGTTTCCCATGCTTGTTCAATGAACCATAAACAATTAATGAACATGCACCTGTGGAACGGTCGTTAAGACACTAACAGCTTACAGACAGTAGGCAATTAAGGTCACAGTTATGAAAACTTAGGACACTAAAGAGGCCTTTCTACTGACTCTGAAAAACACCAAAAGAAAGATGCCCAGGGTCCCTGCTCCTCTGTGTGAACGTGCCTCAGGCATGCTGCAAGGAGGCATGAGGACTGCAAATGTGGCCACGGCAATAAATGGCAATGTCCGAATTGTGAGACGCCTAAGACAGCGCTACAGGGAGACAGGACGGACCGCTGATCGTCCTCGCAGTGGCAGACCACGTGTAACAACACCTGCACAGGATCGGTACATCTGAAACATCACATCCTGACATGACCCTCCGGCATGACAATGCCACCAGCAATACTGCTCATTCTGTGTGTGATTTCCTGCAAGACAGGAATATCAGTGTTCTGCCATGGCCAGCAAAGAGCCCGGATCTCAATACCATTGAGCACGTCTGGGATCTGTTGTATCGGAGGGTGAGGGCTAGGGCCATTCCCCCCAGAAATGCCTTGGTGGAAGAGTGGGGTAACATCTCACAGCAAGAACTGGCAAATCTGGTGCAGTCCATGAGGAGGAGATGCACTGCAATACTTAATGCAGCTGGTGGCCACACCAGATACTGACTGTTACTTTTGATTTTGACCCCCTTTGTTCAGAGACACATTATTCGATTTCTGTTAGTCACATGTCTGTGGAGTTTATGTCTCAGTTGCTGAATCTTGTTATGTTAATACAAATATTTACACATGTTAAGTTTGCTGAAAATAAACGCAGTTGACATTGAGAGGACGTTTCTTTTTTTGATGAGTTTATATACAGTTGAAGTCGAAAGTTTACATACACTTAGTTTGGAGTCATTAAAACTTGTTTTTTTAACCACTCCACAAATTTGGCAAGTCGGTTAGGACATCTACTTTGTGGATGACACAAGTAATTGTTTACAGACAGATTATTTCACTTATAATTCACTGTATCACAATTCCAGTGGGTCAGAAGTTTACATACACTAAGTTGCTGTGCCTTTAAACAGCTTGGAAAATTACAGAAAATTATGTCATGGCTTTAGAAGCTTCTGATAGGCTAATTGACATAATTTGAGTCAGTTGGAGGTGTACCTGTGGATGTATTTCAAGGCCTACCTTCAAACTCAGTCCCTCTTTTCTTGACATTATGGGAAAATCAAAGGAAATCAGCCAAGACCTCCAATTTTTTTTTTAGACCTCCAGAAGTCTGGTTCATTCTTGGGAGCAATTTCCAAACGCCTGAAGGTACCACGTTCATCTGTACAAACAATAGTATGCAAGTATAAACACCATGGGATCACGCAGCCCGCTCAGGAAGGAGACGCATTCTGTCTCCTAGAGATGAACGTACTTTGGTGTGAAAAGTGCAAATCAATCCCAGAACAACAGCAAAGGACCTTGTGAAGATGCTGGAGGAAACAGGTACAAAAGTATCTATATCCACAGTAAAACGAGTCCTATATCGACATAACCTGAAAGGCCGCTCAGCAAGGAAGAAGCCACTGCTCCAAAACCGACGTAAAAAAGACAGACAGGAATTGTGAAAAACTGAGTTTAAATGTATTTGGCTAAAATGAATGTAAACTTCCGACTTCAACTGTACATAGAGCAATACAGTACATCTGAATGGTATGAATGAAATATATGTTAACAACTGTGGTCCAGTCCAGTGGCATTTTGTCATTATGTAATAATCTAAGCGTAAGCGGTAGCGCTATAGGTTCAGGGGTGTGTCAGAAATATCTTTGCTGAGTACCTTTCACAGTAGCTGGACAAAGATTCAATACAAAGAGGAAGGGATAATGTCCACTCACAGTTATACTGCTCCCCAATAGGCCTGTGTTTTATGAACCCAATCAGAACCATCTTGCACCTCGCATTCACACATCTCCAGAAGATGCATTGCATGCGCGCCACAAACGTTGTAACCATAAAACCAGAAAGGTGAATCATTCTAATAAGATTGCTAGTTTTTCGTTTAATTTTATTTCAACCAATCTGTTCCAGAAACCAACAACAACAATAAATAAATGTAAAATGTAATGATATCATAAAATGGCCAGGATAAAAAAGACAGTCATTGCTGTTGAACCAGCCTTCGTTACGGTAGGCCTAAGGGAGGCCTTGGGTTTTGAAACGGAAAAAAAGCAATTTTTACAGGTTACTGATAACTTCTAAATACGAGGTTCACTGGTATTCACCAAGGAATACCAGTGAACTGGTGGTTCACTGGTATTCTCATCTCTCGTTTCATGATGGGCATGGACATGTAGCCTACATCACGGAGGGGGTTTTAAGCACGCCCAAAGCGGGACTTGCATGGTTAAAATAATGTGGACCTGCCTACAATGCATAGATAAAAAGGGAATGTCAGCTCACTGTTTTACTCCACTCAAACTTTATATTTTGATGATTAAGATTTATTTCCAAGCGGTTTTAGGATCCAAACCCTTTATTGGCAGTCTTGACTACATCACGATTGCATTGGGCAGGACAAAAAAAATCCTTAATAAAACAAAATGGGAAAAAACATATGTTTTTTTACGTTTCTAAATACGAAGTATACAGGCACCAAAAGCATATTAGGCTATTCTTGTTCCGTCCCTGAAATTAGCACTTTGGATCATGTTTTTAATTACACACCTCAAATATTTCCACCCCTCCCATCTGAGTGCAAGCGAGCTGATATTAGACAGGTAAATGGCTGAACCTGGCGTTAGGGCTGGAAAATGCCAGTGCTCCAGTTTTTACATGATGAAATTGCTAACTAATGTGCGTTTGGCACTAGCGCAGCCTTAAAGCCAGCCAAAATAGAGCCCCTGATCTGACACTAATATCATAACAACATTCCACCAACCCGGATCATTTAAGCACAGCACCAGTTCACTGACTCACATGAACAGTATTCACTGAGCTGTACCATTTAACCCAGGGCCATCCCTATCAGTCAGCCCATGAGCACATATTACTTGTCAGTTTCCTGTGCTCAGCTGTGATTGTATGTAGCTGCTTGGCACCTGTCCTGTAGAGTGAATAAGACTGCTGTGGCCTGCATGGTTTGTTCCCATGTGAAATGGCTGTCGAGAATCGCTCCATCACTAGGCCTGGGGCTGGGGATGTCATGCCAGGTTACAGGCTAAGGGCTGAAGCACTGAGCCCATTCCAGAGCAGCAGAGCAGAACTGCTTCCAGACTTCAGGTTGAATTAACGCACAGACACTGTGCAGGGAGCTTGGCAGCTCTGATAAGACAGTTGTAGGTAGGTAACTCCCACTCCTTCCAACTTAAACCTTTTATATGAATAGACCTCTGCTACTACTTGATTCTCTCTCTTCACTTCTTTCTCCAGTGGTCCTCTCATTTGGGTGCTTGGCGAGACTATTGACTGTAGCACTTTGACTATGGTAAGCCAGGTTTGGTTTGGGACCGTTAAACTCTAGACTTAGGACTGCACATCTGAATTGGAAAGGTGTTGAACATGTACAGCATGCTGGAGTGTTGGAGAGATGAGATCAGACTGAGGCCATCCCTGAGATATAGTCCTCCTTACCAGAGACATTGACAAACTGTACTCTGACTGAGCTAAGGGTGTCATTCAAGGGTCAACAAACGCTAGAATAAAGATTCAGATGGAGACTTTCTGGTGTTTTCTAACTGTGACAAAAGTTTAAACAAAATCAAACACTTTAGAAATAGACATTCTGAACCATTGCCAACTGCTGTACAGTTAGTTGGTCCGAGTTTTGTACATTTTTAACTAAATGTACTTTTATTAGATGGCTGTCCCTTAAGACAATCTTATCTAAGTTGAAGTACATAGGTGATAACAAAGGCATTAATGGTTCATCACGTAGTAAAACAATCAATAAAAAAGTCCTCCATCACAGCAGGTGTTAAATGTCTAACTTGTTTCTGTGTTACCTGGTTACCAGGAGTCTGTTTTGGTCATTCAAATGTACAACCGATTTAAGACAAGAACAAAAAAGAGAAGGATCCGGAACTAAAACAAGCATAAGCTGCTGAGACATATTTCACCATCTACAATCACATTCCTTCAAAGAGCTTGATGGGAACCACGCAGGGTAAAAAAACAGCTTCTCTCTCTTGTTTATCCAGTGAGTCACTGGTGTGGTAGATACATATTTACATAGCGCTCACAATCACAACACCACCGATTACATTTCTATCCAGGAAGCCCAGCAGGAACTTCTAGATACACACACATGCATACACGCACACACACACACACACATGCGAGCACACAAACACACACACACGCACACACACACACACGCACGCACACATGCACACACGCACACATGCACTCACGCACACACGCACACACGCACACATGCACACACGCACACATGCACTCACGCACACACGCACACACGCACACACACACACACACACACACACACACATACACACACACTGCTCTTAAGGGTGTGGTCATAACGTACAAACAGTGTAGTGATGTGTGATCTGTGGAGAACAACCTGTTTGAAAGAGGCCTGATTGTCCTCTTTGATCTGCAGTGAGAATAACATGGTAGCCTTGTGACTATATAGACCCCTAATGTTTGGGGTCACTGTGTTACATGCAGACGAATGTGGGAAGGACACTGGCTTACTGTGTAGTCTCAGTTAAATTGAGCATAGCTCCCCAGAGCAGCTGAGCTGATAAAGGCGTTGGAACGTTGTGGTGTACGTGAGTGTAGGAGGTACAGATCAGAACAGCCCAGCGCTGGGCTATAATGTGTTCTTGTTGGCCATGACTAGATGAACTGAAGACAGCAGCACTACCAGTCTCTACGACTACACTCTTATCTCCCTGGGCTCTATCAGCCTCCTGCTGCAGCTCAGCACAGACCAGAGTCATGCAACAACCACTGGGAATAGTCATAAAGTGCTACAGTATGTTGGATTACTGTCAATGGATTCCTGAATATTGACTCTCCATGTTCTTGTGTTTTTTGTGTTTTGGCCCTTCCTACTAGCAAGTAGAAACAGTACGACCATATAACGGTATGGTTATTACAAAGTCATACCCCATACTGCTGAAGGGTTTCTCATAACTGGTTGTTTAATAAATAATTATTTTCCTTTGGCACTGCTTGAAATTCATTTCCCCCCAGGAATCGTAGGTGTCTTACTGTAGATTTAGTGAGTCAGAGGTGGGCAATGGACTTAATTTAGTGACACATCACATCCCTCTCCCAAGGCCAGGACGAAACCACAATAACTAATCTAGGATTTGCAACACATGCTAAACTAGTTTTTCTTCATAACACAATATTTCCTCTAAAGCAAAACAGATGGAGAATGATGCAGGCACTGGGAATCAGAGCTAAAGACAGTCATATATCAAGACTTTCCCAAGACTGATTGACTTGTGCACAGCATTCTTGGGCTTTTATATATATCACCATGGAAATCCTGGCATCTGAAGAGTAATGAAAACCCAACTTTTTCTGAAAAACACAATATTCATGTTATGTATTGGGAATGCTTTAGAAACCACAATTAAAAAGTGTCCGTGACAGTGCTGAATCCTAACTTGAGAAATGTGCACACAGTAAAACTAAAATCTCCCATGGACGTCAGTGCACATTTTACACAAAACGTGCACATTTCTCAAGTTAGGATTCGCCCCCTAGATAATAGCAACCACTCGGAATGTGAGACAGTCTGACTCAAAAAATACAAAACAACTAAAGAGTAATTACAGTTCACTAATACTTGAAGAGATCCCACTGTGGCAACACTTAAAAAAGTAATACACAGCCATTTTCCTCTTTCAAAAGTCGTCTTTCAAAAGTATCCTTTTCAAATGTTCAGTTACTGTACTGTAGATGTCCAGTGGTGTAGCCTACCTCCCAGGTGATAAAAGCTCTGGTCTCTTGGTGTCTCTAATGTACTGCTGTACTCAGATCTGTCATTAGCTCTGTGTAAATACGCCCATGGGGATAAATGATGCTCCAGGGTCAGTTTTAGGGCACACTCTGACGGTGGCTATTTAGTGTTGACTTACTCATAAACAACAAAGAAGATAGGGGGCCATTCAACCAGTCGTGAGCCAAAGCTCTTTTTAATGAGGTGTAAAAGACCACATTTTAGTCTAGTAGGAAACGCCAAACCGTAAAATGTTTCTGGTCAAATTACAGTTTAGGCTCAAGCCAACACACCAATTTTTTAGGAACTTGTTGTGTAGACTGGAGTCTATGTGACATAGACATTACAGATGATTGACATGGTTCTTGATTCAACATTGTCCAGAAAATATAGGCCTAGGTCCAAAACTCTTTTTTCTGAATCAGCCCAAGTGCATAGTGTTGTTGGCTTGCCCTTCAGGTAGGTATGTTTTCAGCTTTGTTGAAGGATGTTACAATATAATTGCTTAACATCTCTGTGTCAGTCTGAGGTTCCTTGTCAAAGGCCATTCTAATCAGTAGTGTTTTTGTAGAGGCAATATTGATATATGGCCTGATAGTTTGTGAATGGGAAGGCTTTCTCTAACTGAAAGGTTCTGTGGAATGCAGATGTTCTCCTCAGATCTGTTGTGTGCTTTTTATGCTGGCAGATAGTGAAGCTGAAATGAGGCTCGACCACTTTTGGGCTGCTTTCCCTCTGTTGAGGTCAAGTTCACTGGTTAGAGAGATGTGGGTGTGGAGAGCCTCAAAACGAGACGGGTTTTTGTCAGGACTTTTACACAGCCTTGTCCTACTGTCACAAATTCTTTAAGAGGTATTCATTTTTGTAATTGGAAAGACTTGTCTGATTATGGATCACTTATGGGACTCGCTTCATTAATCTATTGAGAAACATACATAGAGTAAGGGCTCTATTCAATCAGATCCACTTTAGCTGACATCCGCATAGTGGTTGTTTTGACAGTGTCGGAGGTGGAACTGCGTAAGAGATGTGAAATCGTACAGGTATGAATATAACTACTGTTCACTGAAGGAGGGAACAAGGTATAACATACTATGGGGAGTCAACAACCAATCACATTCACTGCAAGAAAACAAAAAAAACATGCCTAAATGCAGAGCCCGCCCTCAGAAGCCCTGCCTTCCTGGTTAGAACACCAGTGCTAGCATTAATTTCCTCAATTCAGTACCGCTCTTCAGTGAGCCCAATCCCCTGATGGCGCGGGTTATATTCAAAACTGTTCGTACCCTTTCAGTCGGTCACTTGGTATAACATACTATGGGGTCATACAACTACGTCCCAAGCCGGCTCAGAGGGTACCAAACTAGGAAGCCCACGGCAGCCCAAGCATACACAGGTTCCAACGGCTCCAAAAAAAGGTGTTACAGAAGCCACCTTTTTCCCTAATACTTACCCGAGAAGCCTGAACTGTCAGAGCACCATATAGGGAACCAGAACATGCTGCAATTTGGCTAAGCACACTGACACACTGCCACAACAGCCCAAGTCCAAGAATACTATTTACCTTGCGAGCCTGAAATGTCAGAAATCGTACAAGGAACCATAAGTCCAGAACAACAGAACACCTGTCGTGACATGGTAAAGTACACACGTGCACTGGTCATACCGACAGAAAACCTACAGTAACCTGGAAACTGTGACTCGCACGCTGCTACGGCAGCCCAAGGCTCAATCCCACAAGGGAACTGTGGTAACCCGGATAAATGTGCAACCTGCACGCTGCCTAACACCCGCTCCAAAACCAAGCCATAAGAACACTATGAGCCACACTGGGAGCAGTTACGTCCAAGTGATGAAACCTTGCAAAGGCATGAGGGGGAACCCCAACTCACTGCAGCACAGATATCATCAATCGTCATGCCCTTGAACAATGCCCAAGAAGCCGCCACACCCCTAGTGGAGTGAACATGCACACCGCTAGGCAACCCCTGTCCTTTGTTGTCACATACCAGAGAGATAGCCTCCACAATCTAATGAGAAAGACACTGCTTAGAAAGTGCCCTACCCCGAGCTTTATTAACAAAACAATCACAATGCGGATATGCTTTGTCCTATTCATATACAGTACATGCGTAAAGCGCACACCAGACACAGGCCATGCAAGGTGAGACAGGGAACAGCTCGAAAGCTAGAACCCTTTAGAAAAATCTGCAGTAGGACATAACACCACCTTGGAGTCACCAGGCGCCAACTACAAAAAGGAAGGGTGTACTGATAGCGTGCTTCTGCAAAATTGTCTCGCCCAAAACAGCTTCTCCCTACTCCGATAGACTATTTGTGACAAAGTCAACCAGAGATGTCCACCGGAACCAGCCGTGCTCCATTTGGGAGCGATGGACTAGGATTAGCCTCTCAGTTAGCCTCCAAGACCAGTTGGCAAACGCTCTTCCCATACCGGCATGCAAGCTAGATGCGCCCACTCTAAAAGTTCCACATTCATGAAAAATAAGAAAGTCAAACAACTCTTTACCACAGTCATCACATGTGGTAAAACTTTCCCCAACCTCGGCTACCTCCGTTGCGAAGGACAGCCATACCGCCACGCCGCTGCTCTGCAGCCTAACGCAATATCCGTGGCAGAGACATGAAGCTGCAGGAGCTAGCTCATCCATCTCTTTCTCTTTCCCCCAGAACCAGACCCTTTCCAGAATGCGATTCCCGAACACCTTCAGGGAAGCAGAGAACCCAGCCAGCTAGCCATGGCTTGGCTGGGATTCCTGTTGGGGAATTGAACCCCAGTCCCCCACATGACAGAGAGGGCCTTCTCCAGTAATTCCAATATTCCTAAGTCAGCTTACAAGAGAGCCTGAACTCAACCAGTCACACAAACTAGTCCGAGCCAAGGCAGCCTGAGCGTGTTTCCACACCAGGCAAACCGTGCAGCACTTGTGAGTATGTTTAATTTTCATTATGAAACCACATGCCTTAAGGAACGGTCGGAGATTCAAATCCGTCTAGTTACCCTTTTTGAACTACTAGCCATCTTACTACACAAGCAGAGCGGAAGCGGTAGGCTTTTAGAAAACATAAATCATACCCAAACAAGGAAGCATTAGCTGCACAAGCATAGCAGAAGATATGTTAGCTTTTAGCAAACACAAAAAACGATACCAAGACCCAAAACTCGCAACATCTGTGGGGATGAGTACTCTCTCCCCACTAACAGATGCCTAAGCTGGCGCCGGATCCAGTAGACTTCGTGTGCTTGAAAAGTTTGTAAATTGCGTGACATGGTCTCCTTCAGGTGAGGGGAAGACCGAAGAATTGAGTAAATGAATGCGAGCCCCGGTGTTATAACCAGGAAGGCAAGGTTTCCTAGAGTAGTCTCTGCATTCATTGGCCCGTTGGGCATTGGTTTAATCTCCACGCGTTTTAATTTTCTTCAGGTGAATATGACTCCCAATAGTATGTTATACCAAGTGACCGACTGAAAGGGAACCACAAACGGCTCCTGGTATTACACCTAAAGTGGGCATTACCATTGGCTGCACACATTAAGAGAAATCCCATGCAGCCTTGTTTACAAGTTCGCACACTGGGATGTGAGATGTAGTCTATACCTCGATTATTGTTTAATTTAACGATTTTCAATTTGAGCTTAATTATTTCTATATAGCCCACTTTTTTGTTCGGAACTTCTAACTAGAGTACGATGGGTGTGGCTTCGTGACAATGATCAAGAGCCGCTACTCACTGATTTAACAGCTCCAATGCAGTTACACCTCCAACACCGCTAAAACATCAGCTATGTGAGTGTCAACCATCGCCGGTTAATGCTTGATCTGATTGAATCTAGGCCTAAGGCCTGCTCACAGATTATTATTCATTGGCCAGTCCACACAGATCTTACATTTCATCAGTGAACTTGGTCTTGGCACACCTGTATTCTCATGATGAGAAATCCTTCTGCTCCCAAACACTTGATACATTTTAGATAAGAACTCACTTGAAGGCCTGCCGAGTATTCTTTTAAAGTGGTCTTTCTGAAGAGAACAATGTTTTTTAAACCTCCGTTTGACCTTTTTACGGACTACAGCCTGCTGACAGCAGTTTTATCCGATATCCGACTCCTCAAAGCCAGCAGTAAAACCATTTTGTTATTTGCCACTGTGGTTTTTATAAGAGGACCAGTGCAATCTCCTGGGATCTGTTGAGCTAGTTAACTTCATAGAAACATGGGTAGAGTGGAAAGTATTGTAAGTAGCAATGTATGCACAAAGGTTATATTATCATAAAATACCATTATTTGGGACTAACAATCTATAACTGTGGCACGTGCAGCAAAGATACACTACTTGACTAATAGTATGTGGACACCTGCTCGTCGAACATCTCATTGTCACGGATCCCTCCGGGACTTTCATTACGCACACCTGTCCCCTATTCCCACTGATTAGCACTTATATAAGTGTGCCCTTTGGTTTCCATTGGGCGGTCGTTTATTGTTACAATGTCCGTTGGTGTGTGTGAGTACCTGTGCTGTGTGTTTTGGCTTTCGTGCTATTGTGGATTGTGCAGATGATAACGGGTCTCGTCCCCGTGTGTTATTTAATCGAGGTACTCCTCGCTCTTTTGTTTTGGGTTTCTGCCCTGTGTTTTGTTACGTGTTTGTTTGGTCTTCGTCCCCGTGCCTTTATACGGCACGCCGTAATTTGGGCTTAATAGAAAAAACTGTTACGCATTCCTGCGCCTGTCTCCCGAATCATTTATACCAGCGTGACAGAATAATGGACCATTAAGGGAGACAGCGGGAATGGCCCGTCCGACAACGCTGCGACTAGTCCGCCCGGCGCTGCCGCAACTTCGGCAGCTGCAACTGGGTCGTCCGACATTGCCACAATGGGTCCGTCCGACGACACAACTTCAGCAGCCACAACCGGTCCGTCCGACGCCACTGCTACTGGTCCGTCCGACGCCGCCGAAACTTTGGCAGCGGCAACTGGCCCGTCCGACAACTTTGGCAGCCGCATCGGGTCCTGATAGACCCGCACTGCGTTCCTGTGATCGTCCTCAAGGCCCGGTGTCGTTGCGTGTGCCCTTTGGTGCCCTTTGGTTTCCATTGGGCTGTCCATTATTGTTACAATGTCCGTTGGTGCGTGTAAGAACCTGAGCTGTGTGTTTTGGCTTTCGAGGCATTGTGGATTGCGCAGATGATTACGGGTCTCGTCCTGTGTTATTTATTCGAGGTACTCCTTGCTCTTTTGTTTGGGTTTCAACCCTGTGTTTTGGATAGTGTTTGTTTGGTCTTTGTCCCCGTGCCCTTACACGGCATGCTGTAATTTGGGTGTAATAACAAACTTTAATACACATTCCTGCGCCTGTCTCCCAAATCATTCATGCCAATGTGACACTGATTCCAAAATCCTGGGCATTAATATGGAGTTGGTCCCCCCTTTTCTGCTATAACAGCCACTCTTCTGGGAAGGCTTTCCACTAGATGTTGGAACATTGCTGCGGGGACTTGCTTCCATTCAGACACAAGAGCATTAGTGAGGTTGGGCACTGATGTTGGCCGATTAGGCCTGGCTCGCAGTCTGCGTTCCAATTCATCCCAAAGGTGTTCGATGGGGTTGAGGTCAGGGCTCGGTGCAGAGCAGTCAAGTTCTTCCACACTGATCTCAACAAACCATTTCTGTATGGACCTCACTTTGTGCACGGGGGCATTGCCATGCTGAAACAGGAAAGGGCCTTCCCCAAACTGTTGCCACAAAGTTGGAATCACAGAATCGTCTAGAATGTCATTGTATGCTGTAGCGTTAAGATTTCCCTTCAATGGAACCAATGGACCTAGTATGAATCATGAAAAACAGCCCCAGACTATTATTCCTTCTCCACCAAACTTTACAGTTGGCACTAGGTATTGGGGAATGTAGTGTTCTCCTGGCATCTGCCAAACCTAGATTTGTCCGTCGGACTGCCAGATGGTGAAACGTGATTCACCACTCCAGAGAACGTGTTTTTACTGCTCCATAGTCCAATGGCAGTGAGCTTTACACCACTCCAGCCGACGCTTGGCATTGCGCATAGTGATCTTAGGCTTGTGTGCAGCTGCTCGGCCATAGAAACCCATTTCATGAAGCTCCCGATTAACAGTTCTTGTGCTGACATTTTTTCCAGAGGTAGTTTGTTACTTGGCAATGAGTGTTGCAACCAAGGACAAACTATTTTTACACACTACACACTTCAGCACTCGGCTGTCCCATTTTGTGAGCTTGTGTGGCCTACCACTTCGCGGCTGAGCCGTTGTTGCTCCTAGACGTTTCCACCTCACAATAACAACAATTACAGTTTACCGGGGCTGCTCTAGCAGGGCAGAAATTTGACCAACAGACTTGTTGGAAAGGTGGCATCCTATGTCGGTGCCATGTTGAAAGTCACTAAGCTCTTCAGTAAGGCCATTCTACTGCCAAACTTTGTCTATGGAGATCGCATGGTTGTGTGCTCGATTGTATACACCTGTCAGCAAGCCAAATTCACTAATTTGATGGGGTGTCCACATACTTTTGTAAATATAGTGTAGTAGAGCACCTGGGATTCCAATACAACTAAAGATCTAGATAGTTCTGCAGAAATTGACATGTATTGATGTAATAGTCGCAGTGTAAACACCTTTGTGTATAGTGAATCACATTGTACACTGAAAGGTCTATCTGTACATAGTTCAGTTTACAGTGTAGACATATTCAGCTTACAAAATGTCATGAAAGGTCTTGTTAAATGTGGAATGGAACAGAACACAGAAAAGTTGGCAAAAGTAACAAGAAATGTTCACTGTAAATATGGAGTATTTCCTTAAGAGCAGGGTGTTAGAACTCAATCCAATCAATTGCCGGTAAAGGAAAACAGAACTGCAGATTCACTCAGAATGTTTCCACTGTATTTTCAGCATAGGTGTGGATTTGTGTCAATATATGAAGGAACAGCTGTCATTTTTTACTCCGCTAACACCTCCTATACAGCATAAACAGTTTGGTTTAACCTGCAGTGTGATTCTTGCAAACTATCACGGATTAAAAAGGGAAGCCCAGCCGTGAGCTGCCCAGTGACGAGAGCTTACCAGATGAGCTAAATGCCTTCTATGCTTGCTTTGAGGCAAGCAACACTGAACCATGCATGAGAGCAACAGCTGTTCCAGATGACTGTGTGATCTCGCTCTCCGCAGCCGATGTAAGGCCTTTAAACAGGTTAACATTTACAAGGCTGTGGGGCCAGATAGATTACCAGGACGCATACTCAGAGTATGCGCTGATCATCTGGCAAGTGTCTTCACTGACATTTTTATCCTCTCCCTGACCCTGTCTGTAATACCTATTTGTTTCAAGAAGACCGACATAGTCCCTGTGCCCAAGAACGTCAAGGGAACCTGTCTAAATGAATATCGCCCTGTAGCACTCACATCTGTAGCCATGAAATGCTTTGAAAGGCTGGTCACATCAACACCATCATCCCAGACACCCTGGACCCACTCCAATTCGCATACCGCCCCAACAGATCCACAGACGATGCAATCTCTATTGCACTCCACACTGCCCTTTCCCACCTGGATAAGAGGAACACCAATGTGAGAATGTTGTTCATTGACTACAGCTCAACGTTTAACACCATAGTGCTCATCACTAAGCTCAGGACCCTGGGACTGAACACCTCCCTATGCAACTGGATCTTGGACTTCCTGATGGGCAATCCCCAGGTGGTAAGAGTAGGCAACAACACATCCGCCATAATGACCCTCAACACGGGGGCCCCTCAGGGGTGCATGCTTAGTCCCATCCTGTACTCCCTGTTCACCATCATTAAGTTTGCTGACAACACGACGGTGGTAGGCCTGAACAACGATGAGACAGCCTATAGTTAGGAGGTCAGTGACCATGCAGAGTGGTACCAGGACAACAACCTTTCCCTCAACGTCAGCAAAGCAAAAGAGCTGACCTTGGACTACAGGAAAAAGAGGGGCAAGCACGTCCCCATCCACATTCACACCACTAAGGAATTAACATGGTTCACACCAATACAGTTGTGAAAGAAGGCACGACAACACCTCTTCCCTTTCAGGAGGCTGAAAAGATTTGGCATGGGCCCTCAGATCCTCAAAAATGTGTATAGCTGCACCACTGAGATCATCTTAACTGGCTGCATCTCCGCTTGGTATGGCAACTGCTTGGCATCCGACCACCAAAGCACCCTGAACAGCTTCTACCCCCAAGCTGTAAGACTGCTAAATATTTAACCAAATAGCTACCCAGACTATCCGCGTTGACCCCCTTTTGCGCTAACTCTTTTGACTCATCACATATGCTGCTGCTATTGATTAGTATATATTCTGATGCGTAGTCACTTTACCTCTACTCATATGTACAGTGCATTCGGAAAGTATTCAACAACAAAAAATCTGCAGCATTGAAGGTTCCAAAGAACACAGTGGCCTCCTTCAAGTTTGGAACCACCAAGACTCTTCCTTGAGCTGGCCGCACTCCCAAACTGAGCAATCGGGGGAGAAGGGCTTTGGTCAGGGAGGTGACCAAGAACCCAATGGTTACTCTGACAGAGCTCCAGAGTTCCTCTGTGGAGACGGGAGAACCTTCCAGAAGGACAACCATCTCTGCAATACTCCACCAATCAGGCCTTTATGGTAGAGTGGCCAGACCGAAGCCACTCCTCAGTAAAAGGCACATGACTGCCCACTTGGAGTTTGCCAAAAGGAACCTAAAGGACTCTTAGACCATGAGAAACAATATTCTCTGGTCTGATGAAACAAATATTGAACTCTTTGGTCTGAATGCCAAGTGTCACGTCTGGAGGAAACCTGGCACCATCTCAACGTTGAAGCATGGTGGTGGCAGCATCATGCTGTGAGGATGATATTCAGCTGCAGGGACTGGGAGGCCAGTCAGTATTGAGGGAAAGATGAACGGAGTAAAGTACAGAGACAATCTCGATGAAAATCTGCTCCAGAGTGCTCAGGACCTCAGACTTGGGCGAAGGTTCACCTTCCAACAGGACATCATCCCTAAGCACACAGTGAAGACAATGCAGGAGTGGCTTCAGGACAAGTCTCTGAATGTCCTTGAGTGGCCCAGCCAGAGCCCGGACTTGAACCCGATCTAACATTTTCAGGAGAGACCTGAAAATAGCTGTGTAGCGACGCTTCCCATCCACCCTGACCGAGCTTGAGACGATTGACAGAGAAGAATGGGAGAAACTCCCCAAATACAGGTTTGCCAAGCTTGTAGCGTCATACCCAAGAAGGCTGTAATCGCTTCAACAAAATTCTGAGTAAAGGGTCTGAATACTATTTTATAAATTTGCTAAAACGTTCACGTGTGTCCTCTCTCTGATACAGGAACACTCAAGTGCATTGGGAAGATTGCCTTCCAGGGACACATGTATAGACAGAGGATCATGTATGATAGTTGTGTTTCTGTGTATCAATCTTATAGGGTCGATTTATATAAAGTACCAGTCAAAAGTTTGGACACACCTACTCATTCAAGGGTTTTTCATTTATTTTTACCATTTTATACATTGTAGAATAATAGTGAAGACATCAAAACTATGAAATAACACATATGGAATAATGTAGTAACCAAGAAAGTGTTAAACAAATCAAAATATATTTTATATTTCAGATTCTTCAAAGTAGCCACCCTTTGCCTTGAAGGCAGCTTTGCACACTCTCTCAACCAACACTTTTTTGGTTTTTACATGATTCCATATGTGTTATTTCATAGTGCTGATGTCTTCACTATTCTACAATGTAGAAAACAGTTTAAAAAAAATTAAAAATAAAGAATTGGAATGAATAGGTGTGTTTAAACTTTTGACTGGTACTATATACTGTCTAGTGTCCTCGGTAAAACACTCTATTGAAGTGAACAGGAGCTGTGGGCTGTGTCCTGTGGGCTGTGTCCTGTGGGCTGTGGGAGGATGAAGTAGCCTCCAGGACACAGTGCTGCAGGCATAATAATGTGGAGCAGGGTAAGAGGGTAACTGATATAAGAGAGGGAGGGAGTGTGTGTGCCTGCTTTCATGTGCGTGAGTGTGTGTGCCTGTGTGTGCCTGCTTTGTGAGCATTTCTAAGTGTTTGCTTTCAATATCATCTACTGCACCTGAGCCTTTGTGCTCTCAAAGACTTATCGTCAGCTTCAGAAAGGCCTTCCTTCATGAGTAATCTACGTTTCCTTATCAAGGTCCTCCTGAAACCGCAATCACATTGGCCAACATTAGCCATACCTTTCTCCCACTCCCACCATAGTCTCATAGCAAGCACTCCAGGATTACACAGAATGTGTCACATGGCACGTGTTCAAACATAAATATTTACAAGTCACTGCAGATCACACCTGCATGGTTTAGGGTTGATGATTAAATGCTTATGGAGGATTGTGTGGTGCATCACTAGATCTCCATGTGTCTGGACTCTAAGTGCAACCATGGCCTTCGAATGTGCAATGGATTGGCACTAGTGTTGGATTCAGTGTCGTATTCTGTATCAGACAATAGAGATATTCTAAGGCCATGCGGTGATGGTTTAACTTCTTAGGGCTAGGGGGCAGTATCCTGAATTTCAGCTGTTCACGCTCTGAAAACACTCTGAACAATGAACAAAGAACAATGCAAAAACGAAGCCAAACAATTCAGAGCACACAAACTTGGCTTATCGTGTATAGCTAATGTTCCAACGTTCTGCTGACTTTTCCACCATTGCTGTACTTAACCCATAGTAATCCTGTGAGCATTAGCAGGCCTTTTGCCTGTGCTGAAGACAGCCCCTACCTGTGGGTTCTCAAGAGGCCAGGATAAGCTCTATTACAGCTCCTAAGCATTAGTTCCCCATACCCTAAACACAACATCCAATCCACAGCAAGCCTATCCCTGCAGTGAGCACCCTGGACTGCAGTGAACTGAATGAACCAGGACCAGGACCAGGACCAGACTGACTGTCCTCAGCTCATATGGGGCCCATTATACCGGACTCTGTTGGTTACTGGCTTTTCTGTTAGAACCTGCTGGGAGCCCCAGGTGGGCCCTGGGTTGCCACAGTGAATTCCCTTCCATCTGAGAAAAAAGCCCAGACTATACAGAGGGCTGGAGGAATTCAACCTCACTAGAGAATGTTGGGTTTCACTCAGAAACTGGCAAAGCTTTTATTTTGCAGTTCCAGCTTTAACTGAGGTAGAGAGAGAGAGCCAGAGAAAGAGAGAGAGCAAAGGAGGAAGAGAGAGAGAGAGAAGATGGAGGTGGGAGAGTTTTCTGGCTTTGGAGTGGTGCTGAAAGGAATTTACCTCCAGAGTAAATGGAGTAAATATTGAGACAGCCAAATGTGAGCTCCCTATATGGCAACCACATGAATTTAAGTAAACACTGCCTCTGAGCTCTAATCTTGATAAATCTGTCCTACTGACTGATTGATATGGACTAATATGATCAAGTTTTTTTTGCCATGCTTGAAGTAGTTATTGAACTCAAGGAGAGTTTGAGCGCAATGAAATTACGTGTAAGATTTTTTACTTGTGGGTTGAATTGTGAAAGGGGTAATGTTTTGAGTTCTGATAAAACACGGTCCCATATCCCATTTCTGATGATGGAAAGCAACAATTTCACAATGACTCGTATTGTTTGGTAGTTATTTTCTCTGATTACCCAGAGCCAAGATGGATGGCCTCACTCAGTTGCAGTCGTCTAGCCAGTATCATCGTACACTCTCTAAGTAACTGATTGTGATGGCTCCGTTTAGCAAAATAAGTGTAATTACCATAATGTTGTAACATGGAGATGTTATGCTTGGACCCGGCAGTGGAGCAAACATTTTCATGCAACTTGTCTGCTGCAGCAAAAGACGCTGTCATTTTATCTTAAGTTGCTCTCTATCTATACTTTGCTTTTTTCTCTCTCCTGCTGCTTCAACCTTGGTGGGCTCTGGAAACAATTCTTCACCCCTTGTCTCCTCTTTCTTTCTCAAGTCAGGTGTAGACACATAATTACTGTATGGGCTCAATGCACCAGTCTCCTGTTACAGACCCTAATGTTTTTCCTTTTAAGTGTGTCCAATTTTGAGGGGGGAAGCTGCGTTCCAGTGGCTATTAGTGTTTTTTCTCTCCTGTGCATCTAAATAATAATAAAAGTGGATGAAAGGCAGAGAAAACCACAGAAGGAGACAGACAGGATGTAGCTCCCTAAAATGAAAGGCATGCTGCTGGAACAAAGAGATGAGAGGTATGAACATTGTGGCGTGATTAGATGCTTCGCTGGATTCTGTGCAACACTGCATGGTATAGTCTTTAGGTTTGAATAAAAATGAGAGGAAGGAACACTATAAAATGCATAATGCATGTAATAATGTAGTATAGAAGGAATTCTTTGTAGTAGGGATTGATAGTAGGGATTGATAGTAGGGATTGATAGTAGGGATTGATTCACTTTCAAATGTAATATTGAGTTAAATAGAACTTTCTAAATCTCTTTGATGACTTGACACATTTGAGTTTCTAAGTGCTGTAAAAATATGATCAATGGATCTCATTAATTCCTCCACAGTATATTAAGTCAACCCTACATCTCAAGATCATGTCTTGAAATGACTGTTATTGCGCCAGCCTTTGGATGAATGTCGCTCTTATCTCGCTCTTGGTATTGAGATTGGAGAGTAGGCTATTGACATGTCTAGTCTATTGTTTTATTAATCAGCCTGGTTGGCAGGCATGGCAGGCGATCATGAACACTAATTATTGTGCTGTCAGCAGGTTGAACTATCGGCCCGTCCAGCCTTGTCGTCTGCCTGTTTCTCAGCCCAGCTGAGCACAGATAACTCCGATCAAAACAGCCATCCAAACATAAACATCCACAGAAATATAATCAGCTCCCTTAACAGGGCACCAGGTTATTTCTGTCCGGTGAATTATTTTTAAACTGTATTTGTAGGGTCAGGAGCAGTTGTTATTTTGGCTAAGCCTTTCATGACAAACTTCTAGGCTCTTCTATGCAGTGAGCCAGACTACTTGCTTAAATCACTTTCCCAGCTTTTATTTGGACCTCAAGGTGTTGATTTGGTCTTCTGACTGATGAAGAATGGAAGTAACATAATTTTTCTGTGGCTAAACGTCCCCAAAAGAGTCCAAGCTCCAAAAGATTGATCCAATCCCTGTTTAAAATAATCTCCCCACTCAAAAGTCCTGTAGACTGTGAATGGCTCTGGAGGTGGTTTAGTAGTGTCTGGCTTTCAGACCTTCCCCCACCTCAGACTGGTTCTGGATGGAGAGGGAGGTGGAGGAGGGGCTTCTCTCCTGGTGAACTGGATTTGTAGGTATTTTCCCAGATTTGACAGCAGCTTTGCATTGGCTGTTATTTAGTTCCAGAGCTTTGTCAGGCTCTCTTGTCTCCACAGTGTGTGAAGGCTGACCCCTGAGAGTCAGGGTGGCCCCAGGGCTTAGACGGCCCAGACAGAGAGAGCCTGGGGCAGCCTGGGAGATCCCAGCAGGGAGGGGAGGGACGAGTTAGGACCACACAGACCCAAAACAGGCCACTGGCACAGGGATGAATAGAGGACAGGTATAAAGTAGGTATAGGAGGTTGGAGTAGGTACTGTGTAAGGCAGGCACAACCACAAAATAAAGTCATCTACTGTATAGCCTATGTCCCACAGGTCTATTATTGAAGGCATTTCATGGTCCGACATTAGTAACTTCTCAGCGCACTTTGGTGTTCCAGTTTGACATTTACCATTAAAGACCATTGAAGAATACACACATAAAGGTATTTGTATTTGACTAATATGACTGGCTGTTCATTCAAACACGCTTCCCCCAAGTCACAAATTCTTGAGCACTTGAGCAGTACATGAGTTGATGCCTTCACACGGCACACACAAGATGTCCATAGTAAAAAGAAGCGCGCATCAATCCACTCACTGAGCTTATTAATTTTAGGGAAATGTATTTAATAATAACATATATAAGGAACATATTAGTAATGGGCTGGCTAGTGGCTACTGGTGATAGTCTGCTAAAAAGAAAGCTACAAGAAGCATTTGTCCTGGCTAGCCTACTGTAGCCAGATCAATATCTCTGTCTTAAAGGGGCAACGTCCTATTTTGAGATGTTATTTTTAGAATGACATATGATACTCTGGAAACAAAACTGAATGATAGTCATACAATGCAATTTTAAAGAATAGAGTAAAGTCTTCCTTTGCTAAATTATATTACACAGCTTTTAAATACTGGGCCAGTGAAAAAAAAAAGTTTACATTGGACCCTGTTTTTATTGTGTTATATGGTTTATATATATATCATTTATAAGCAGGTTTTCAAGGCTGCAAATACTATTTGATGAAAAGTTATGTTTATGTATACAATTTACATAGAGCAATAAGTGAAGACACTATATTGTTGAGATTTTGCTGTGTTACAGCCTGAATTTAAAATGAATTAAATTTAGATTTTGTGTCAACGGCCTACACACAATACCCATAATGTCAAAGTGGAATTATGTACAAATTAATACAAAATGAAAAGCTAAAATGCCTTGAGTCAATAAGTATTCAACCCCTTTGTTATGGCAAGCCATAACAAAGGTTCAGGACTAAAAATTGGACTGAAGATTCACATAATAAGTTGCATGGACTCACTCTGTGTACAATAATAGTGTTTAACATGACATTTGAATGACTACCTCATCTCTGTACCCCCACAATTATTTGTATGGTCCACCAATCGACCAGTGCATTTCAAACACAGATTCAACCACAAAGACCAGGGAGATTTTTCAATGATTCCCGAAGAAGGGCACCTATTGGTAGATGGGTAAAAAAAAATGCAGACATTATTAATTACACTTTAGATGATCTATCAATACACCCAGTCACTACAAAGATACAGGCAACCTTCCTAACTCAGTTGCCGGAGAGGAAGGAAACGGCTCAGGGATTTCACCATGAGAACAATTGTGACTTTAAAACAGTTACAGAGTTTAATGGCTGTGATAGGAGAAAAGGGGGGGGGTGGATCAACAACATTGTAGTTACTCCACAATACTAACCAAAATAACAGAGTGAAAACAAGGAAGCTTGTACAGAATAAAACATATAACAATGCTTGCATCCTAATTGCAACAAGGCACTAAAGTAAAACTGCAAAAACATGGGCAGAGAAATTAACATTTTGTCCTGAATACAAAGTGTTATGTTTGGGGCAAATACAAAAACAACCCATCACTGAGTACCACTCTTCATATTTTCAACCATAGTGGTGGCTGCATCATGTTATGGGTATGCTTGTCATCAGCAAGGACTAGATAGTTTTTTGGGGGATAAAAATAAACGGAATAGAATTCTCTCTCTCTCTCTCTCTCTCTCTCTACCGCACCTGCTGTCTCGACCTCTGAGTGGTCGGCTATGAAAAGCCAACTGACATTTACTACTGAGGTGCTGACCTGTTGCACCCTCTATAACCACTGTGATTATTAGCTGACCTGTTGCAGCCTCCATAACCACTGTGATTATTAGCTGACCTGTTGCACCCTCTATAACCACTGTGATTATTATTTGTACTCTTATAATCTACACCGGCACAGCCAGAAGAGGACTGGCCACCGCTTAGAGCCTGGTTCCCCACTAGGTTTCTTCCTAGGTTCCTGCCTTTCTAGGGAGTTTTTCTAGCCACCGTGCTTCTTCATCTGCATTGCTTGCAGTTTGGGGTTTTAGGCTGTGTTTCTGTATAGCACTTTCTGACATCTGCTGATGTAAAAAGGGCTTTCTAAATACATTTGATTGATTGATTGATTGTCTAGCAACGATCAACAACCAACTTGACTGAGCTTGAATAATTTTTTGAAGAATAATGTGCAAATATTGTACAATCAAGGTGTGCAAAGCTCTTAGACACTTACCCAGAAAGACTCACAGTTGTAATCACTGCCATTGGTGATTCTAACATGTAATGACTCAGGGCTGTGAATACTTATGCAAATGATATATTTCTGTATTTAATTTTCAATAAATTTGCTAACATTTCTAAAGCTTGCTTTACCTTTGTCAATATGGGGTATAGTGTGTAGATGGGTGAGGAACAATGTTTGTAATACATTTTGAGTTCAGGCTGTATGTAGAATAAGTCAAGGGGTATGAATACTTTCTGAAGGCACTGTAGCGCTTGATAATATGGTATGTATGTCCCGCGTACTTGAAAGGGGCTACAGTGTTGGTTGTAGTGTTGAATTCATTAACATATAAATATGTAAAGCAATATAACATATTTATGTATGTCATCACCATACCTATTTGAGGTGAATAAGCAAAGTCAATGCTGGTCAGTGGGCGCATGTCATGTTTATTATCTCCTAATCATGGAGGACAGCAGTAAGGCCTCTGGTGTCTCAGGTAGCAGATATTCCAGTCCTCCAGCATTATGAATGTGAAAGAACCAGGGCCACTGCTGTGTGTGAGGAATTACATTTCATGGGAATGAGAACACTGGGAAACTTGTCCTTCCATTAAGATTCATTATACTGGATTGGATTGTTAAACCTGTACCAGGAGAAAGAGAGGAAGATGTGGTAATATCATTCACACAAACAGCTTCAAAGACACAAGACAGACACCAAAATTCCAAAGTTAAATAGCACCATTTATACTATCACTGCTGAGTGATATGTTTGCAGAACAAAAATCTTACGAGAAAAGATTGATTGAGAAAAAGTTGCATCTGTAAAAAAAACACCTGTTAACCTACGTTAACTTAATGGACACCAGCTTCGGCACTGGCTGATTTATGTTAGACGTTGACAGCAGTTTATCAACATTCCTATTTAACATCTTTGGAAAATGGGCTGAACAAGGATATGGATAATACTCTAGCTGGTTTTTCTTTGAAGGACAGAACAGTGTCAGGTAAGTTTGAGGTTTGTGGTGTGTGTCTCTTTGTTAACAACAGTTGGTGTGCAATCTCTGATATTAAGGAGGTCTCGAGGTTCTGCTGAGTTAGAATACTTCATGATAAGCCGTAGACCATACTATTTACCAAGAGACTTTTCATCTATATATTTTGTAGCTGTCTATGTACCACCAAAAACCAATGCTGGCACCAAGACCGCACTCAACGAGCTGTATAGGGCCATAAACAAACAAGAAAATGCTCATCCAGAGGCGGCACACCTAGTGGCTGGGGATTTCTAATGCAGGAAACTGAAATCAGTCTTAGCTAATTCCTACCAGCATGTCACCTGTGCAATTAGAGGCAAAAAAAAATCTAGATTACCTTTAGTCCACACACAGAGACGCATACAAAGCTCTCCCTCTCCCTCCATAACTCTACCCTCCTGATTCCCGCTTACCAGCAAAAATTACAACAGGAAGTAAGCACACATAACAAAAGTGGTAAGATGAAGCTAATGCTAAGCTACAGGACTCTTTCGCTAGCACAGACTGCTTCATTAATAATGGCATCGATGATGACGTCCCCACTGTGACTGTAGGTACATATCCCAACCAGAAGCCATGGATTACAGGCAACATCTGCACTGAGCTAAAGGCTGAAGCTGCAGCTTTCAAGGAGCGGGACTCTAACCCGGAAGCTTATAAGAAATCCCGCAATGCCCTCCGACGAACCATCAAACAGCCAAAACGTCAATACAGGACTAAGATCGAAGCCTACCAGACGAGCTAAACTACTTCTATGCTCACTTCGAGGTAAATAACACTGAAACATGCATGAGAGCACCAGTTGTTCCGGAAGACTGTTTGATCACGGTCTTCGCAGCCGTTGTGAGTAAGACCTTTAGACAAGTCAACATTCACATGGCCGCAGGGCCAGATGGATTACCAGAACGTGTACTGCGAGCATGCGCTGACCAACTGACAAGTGTCTTCACTGACATTTTCAACCTCTCCCTGTCCAAGTCTATAATACCTACATGTTTCACGCAGACCACCATAGTCCCTGTGCCCAAGAACACCACTGGAACCTGTTTAATTGACTATCGCCCCGTAGCCATGAAATGCTTTGAAAGTCTGGTCATGGCTCACATCAACACCATCATCCCAGACACCATGGACACACACCAACACAGTCGTGAAGAGGGCACGACAATGCCTCTTCCCCCTCAGGAGGCAGAAAAGATTTTGCATCTTGACTGGCTGCAATACTGCTTGGTATGGGCGCTACAGAGGGACGGCCCAGTGCGGACGGCCCAGTACATCACTGAGGCCGAGCTCCCTGCCATCCAGGACCTCTAAACCAGGAAGGCCCTAAAAATTGTCAAGTACTCCAGCCACCCAAGTCATAGACTGTTCTTTCTGCTAACGTACGTCAAGAGGTACCGATGCACCTGGAATCCACAGGACCCTGAACAAGCCATAAGACTGCTAAATAGTTATCTAAATAGTTACCCGGACTATCTGCATTGACCATTTTTGCACAAACTGTTTTGACTCATCACTTATGCTGCTGCTACTGTTTACTGTCTGTCACTTTATTCCTAGTTATATCTACATATTTACCTCCATTACCTTATACCCCTGCACATCGACTCGATACTGGTACCCTTTGTACCCTTTGTATATAGCCAAGCTATCGTTACTCATTGTGTATCTATTATTACTTGTATTATTATGTGTTTTACTTTTCTACCATTTCTCTATGTTCTTTCTCTCTGCATTGTTGGGAAGGGCCTGTAAGTAAGCATTTCACTGTTAGTCAACACCTGTTGTTTACCAAGCATGTGACTAATAAAATGTGATTTGATTTCAAGGGAAGAGTTATCATTTATTTTTCATCCTTTAGTAGCAGGAAGTATTTAGTTAATGCAATAAATCACTTTCATGTGACTTTGGGCACAATGTTTTTTAAATATATATATTTTAAAGCAGATCAATAGTTAAATCTATGCCTAAGTACATGACTGGTAGAATCTTAGCGCTGCTTGATAGCGTGCTGCTGCCATGTAAAATGAATAAAAACCATGTCATAACCCATCTGATTGCTATTTGACCCGCGGGGAGAACGGTGTGGTATGAGAACAGGGTGGTATGAGAACAGGGTGATCCTTTTGCATGGTGTGTCAATTATTTTGTCCCGAGCATCCTGAAACACCTAAACTGACTACAAAGCTCGACACACGGAAGGCATGATATTATTTAGTCATTCAATGTCAGAGAAATTACCTTTTGTAAATTACAGGAGAAAAATGCATGAAAGCCACAATGACAGTTGGAAGGAGAGAAAAGGGAATGAAGCTGTGTAATTGTTCCTCAGCCCCAGGAGTTATGTTCCTGATATAGTATGACTCATTTGGAGGCTAATGCTACTGTTCACTGAGTTGAAACATGTCATGAACACTTGTAATTATGAGTATTATGAGTATTAGCCATGCAAACTGGAAATACAGTTGTTACAAAGTGATGTTGTACAAGGAAGAAAAAAGTGCCAGGTTGGGTTAGAAATGTTACATTTGAGGTTGGGAAGGGCCATCCTTTTATAACAGGAACGTTGTGCTCAGCACTCAGCAGATTACCTGACTCAGGCCGGTGTGTGAGGTCATATGACCTATGGGTCAACGTCTGTGTCTCCTGAAGCCCACCTGCACACACGCTCACTGCTCTCAAGGAAGTGTTTTGCTGATGAGAAGCAAAATCCCCAAACCTCCTCCATTTCTCCCCTGTTGATACTGGCTCAGTGGCGATGTGAAGCAAAGGAAAGATCTGAATCTTAATACTAGAGACAGGGGTAGAAAAGCCCGGAGAAAGAGAGAGAGAAAGATAGATAGAGAGGGTGAGAGGTGGTGGAAAGAAATGGAGAGTGAGAGAAGAGGGAGAGAGGGGGATAAAGTTGGGGGAGAGAGAGAGGGTATTGTGCGGAGCGTTCAGGTTAAGACAATAAACTGGGGGAGTGTGCAGAGCAGACAGTGCATTCCTGGTGAGCTGATTCCAGCCTGGTTCCCACAGACTCCAACTGGAAACCTGCGGAGGGGAAAATATTTGGTTTGGAGATCGGGAGGGATGGCAGAGCTGTAGTCCAGGTTTAACCGCACGCGGGACGGCAAGAGGAATGGGCGAACATAGACACAGACAACGATATTGGCTAGGTACAAACCCATGCAGACGCACAGACAGACACAATAATAGATAGAGACAGACATATGGACAAAAATACCGCAGCCATAGAATAGAAACTGATAGATCTGACATTGTAATTGATGTCGACGCTGTCTGGTGGGTGTGCCGGTGGCCATATTCGGTGTACCATTGGAATGCTTGATCAAATAAGTCCTACTCCATGACTGCAGCTTGGCCCAGATTTGACAGAAACCAACAAACACACAGCACTGCCAGCCAGTCAGCAAAGCAGTGGCTTAGAAACTACAGATGGTGCCAGTGGTTTAAGTCCAGTTTGAAATATGATATTGGGGGAATAGAATAGTAGACTGCTGAGGATTTGGAAGTGGGGGATCAGGCAGTTATCGAGGAGGTGGTCTGTTCTCTGTTCAGTGAACGAGTCACTAGTGCTTTGGGTTGTTATAATGGTATGGGTGGACCTCTGGAACTCCTAAAGAACACTTACAGAATAGGAACGATGCCATTGTTGGAGTCATGTCCACACCATTATGTATAGCAGTGTTCACTTTTAAACAATGTATTTGCGATCTCTCATGGTGTTCTGTTGGAATTGGTTTACTCTGATGTGTGTGTGTGTGGTCTAGCTTTTACATACCTCCTAAATACCCATGGAGACAAATATATTTGAGAAACCACAAATACTTTGTCTTTTACTTGTCCTAATACAGCCGTGTTGTCATTATTCTGTGAAACCATATGCTTTAGGTTGATCGATGTGGATTTGACATTAGAATCCCTCAGAAAATGCCCTGTTAGCTTAACAAAATATATCTATTGTCAGTTTTGGTCCATTAATGGCCCCTTTTAACCTTTCACAGAGCCCCTAAAAGGATACCGATTGGTTAAGCCAAAGATGTAGAGCGGGAGGGGGTTCATCAGAAACCAGTAGAGCTCTTATGATTAGGGGCAACAATAAGGCCACTTCAGGAAGCTTAATGAACATAGTTCAACTAAGGATTTACCTGCTGTAGAGCCTGCTGAAATCTAACAACACTCTCTTATTCCACCCAGGAATTCAGAGAATCCAGTCTGCAAGCCGCAAAATAGATTTCCACTGTATTTCCTTTCAAACTGCTTGCTTTAGGAAGACCAGTGGCTCAAGTGATATAAAAGACCCAGTGTGTTTTAAAATGCAATAAAAACTAACCTTATTAGAAGGGCCTTCTGTGTTAAGAGCAAATATAGGTCTTTTTTTCACCTTCATTGCTCACAACATTGGGAAATTGGGAGCTCAGCTCTGCAATGACCAAGTGAACTTCAAAAGCCAATGGGGTTGCCATGGTGATTTGTAACCAGTAGTCCGTCAGATTGACCTCTATAATTATCCAGGGAGCTACTGTAGGTAAATACTGAGCAATCAGGATTCCCCTCTGACACACACAAACAAACCCCCGCCCTCTTTCCCATCTGATAACATCTCCCCACAGCCAGGAATAGACCAATCAGACGCTCCGATCCAAACTGCCCCACTGTAATGCTGGGAGATTAGGCCCACTAAGAGCTTTTTGCACCCCAAAGCTTTCAGACAGACTGGAGACGCCATTCACAAAAAGGCCCTGAAAATAGCAGAAGCCCTCCTTTTATTAGGTAAATTGGCAGAGGATGGCTTCTCAAAGCCCCGGTTCCCAGTACAAACTGTGCCCAGCTGGCTATAAAGTAGGCCCTTAATACCCTGAAACTGAAGTGAACCTGACCCTGAAACTGTCCCTCACAGTAAAATTGCGTCCATGGTTGTCTGGTGAAATAGGCTCTGATGGGTCAGAGTTTCCATCTACCCTCCATCATGTTATTTCCAACCCCTTTTGACCAGTGAAACCAGTGATATAGGATACTTAGCTTCAAAAAACAAATTACCAAAAAACCCTACCCATCTAATACATTTCCTCATTGACCTGCTATGCCCTGTCTGTCTAGTGTTCTCCTGTATGGTGTGAGAAGCCTATTGGGGATGTGATATGAATGGTCACGGTGCTTAGCAGAACAGACCTTGGCTGCATTCCTCCAGAGCCACTCTGGCCTGCGGTCAGCAGACTGTGACATCATAGGATGTCTAGAGGGACAGGTGCTCTGTAACAACACTGTGAGAACAAACACAACTCCGACTGTGTGTATCTATGACTGGGGGTTTGATCAGAAAGTACATAGATGTACTCAAACATTGACTTGGTGAAACAGGGTATTTCCATTCCTGATTCCGATGGGCCTAGAAAATGAGTGGCTACTTTTGCTGAAGGTTAATTCTTTTAAGAAATGCCAGTTAGATTTAAAGATAATTTGGTTAGATGAAGTAGTCACCCCTGCTCTCTCTAGACCTAAAAGCTGCACCCTCTTCTGTATTTTACTGAATTTAGAAATGGCTGACTGTGTGAGATCCCTAAGCCTCTCTGACGTCATCCTGGCCTCCCATAAAACAAAGAGAGCAGTAAACTCTAAATGTATCCTCACATAGCCCTTGGCCGAGACATTCATGTTTGAATTCTGTATCCGAACTTTGAATATTCTTGGAAAAAAACGCCAGACAGTGTTCTTATTCCTGGACGTGGGTTTAATTAAAGCATAGTATAGACTACTAGTACGTCTTTCACTGTACCCGTCTGTCTTTAAATTTAAACTTTGCCAGTCTTCCTTTTTGGCGTCTCTTTGGCACTTTAGATCGTCCTGTCTTCCCTGGTTCCAAACAACACAAGTCTGTGTTATAATTTAGTAACAAAATGCCTCATCCAAGAAGCCCTACGTTGAACGAAGCTGAACGAAGTATGCCAGCGGCAGCCATGTAGCTATCATAACTCATTTATAGAGAGTCATATTTCAGTTAACATTTCATTATTGCTGAAAGCCTACCAATGCTGGTACCAGCATTGCTTTCTGAATATCATCTACTTGGAGAGATGATGTGTTGTGGATGGATTCATGGGACCATGTCAACATTTATAAAACATAATAATAATTAATGAAAATTATTGATATGGCAGTCGGATATTGCTCAGGGCCACATGTACTGTATGTCAGGTGTATCCGTGAGGGAGCTCAACTTCATGGCTTTTGCTTGCTCAGCAGTGGCAGCAGCACCTGGTAATGAGAGTGTACAGCTGGACTGTGGTGTGGCTCTACCTTTCCTCCCCCTGACCTTTGACTCCTGAGCTCTCTTCCATACGTGACACCAGCGGCCCTGCTGTTTCCCTTCTGTAAAGAGTACCATCTCTCCCTACAGGCTTCCTCTGGGCCTGGGCTCTAGACACGTGCACACGCACACGCACACGCACACGCACACACACACACACACACGTCTTTCTTACATATCAGGGACACGACAGGACAGTGTGTCGTGGATAGTGGACACATACGACGCACACACGCACACACATACGCACACACACACTGACTACATACACTAAGCCCAGCTCTCCACCTTGAACTGCGTCAGCCATTTCCCTTGTACAGATAACACCATCTCTCCCTACAGGCATCCTCTGGTTCAGGGTCTATACACACACACACACTGACCACACACACTACGCCCAGCTCTACACCTTGAGCTGCGTCAGCCGCTGTCTGCCAGTCCCATTCCCCCTAACATAAACAGTCCAGCCCAGGGAAGGCAGCGTGTGTTAACACAGGATATCTGTGATCAGCCGATAGGGACTCATCTGACAGAGTGAAAGTGTAAAAGAGGGATAGCCACTGACGCCAGAATTGTACTGTACAGTACTGTACATGGACTCTGTGTTCCACAGGAACCCATCAGGGCTGGCCCTAGAACAGTTATACATACCACTGTATTAGCAGAGGCCAAAGTGGCACTGCTAGCCACCAGGCTAAGCTAATGGGACAGTTTTATGCTTCTATGTGTAAATCATTGGCTCTCATCACTTTGTACGCAGGCCCAAGCTATTGAGGGATTTCACTGCCAATGCCCTAAATCATAATCTCAGCCTTTTCCTACATGAACGAGGAACAGGGACACACAAATCCACATGAGACGCACAAACTTGAGCATTCGATGGCGAAAAGAATATTCGCCAGCAAATGAATTACCACCAGGAACCGTATAGCACATTATTTCCTTGCTCGGCTCATATGTTAAGGATCTCAGAGGCCTTAATGAAAAAATATGCCTGTTTTGCTGTTGCCAGGGAGAGCCAGACCCAAACACGGGAAAATAAATTTGACAAACAGTCCATTCCTCCAGCTCACATCTTCGCAACAACAGGGGCACCCTCACGATTCCAAATCCTTTCCAGCAGAACCAGGGTATTTTCCAATCACTCTGCCTCTATTAGATTGGCTGGCCTACAAATAGGCTCTGGCTGTAAATTTATTTTGAGCTTGTTATGGCGCAATGGCACTGACAGGCTTAAATGTCACAGTGCCTGCATGCCAAACCACAGTAAATATCAATGTAAATAAATAAAGTGGGGAGAGGGATTCCTGTGTGGGGGACGTCAGTGCTGTCCTAAGCCGCAGTGTGAGCAGTGTTGTCAGGGTGAGTTAGGCTGCTGGGCTGCCAGAGAGGAACACATCAGACTGAGGTCACCATCCACACTACAGCCAGCTGACGGGAAATCCCCTTTGCTTTAACGCAGGCAGCTGGACCAGCGTGCGTATGTGTACATGTGCGAGTGAACGTGCGTATGTATCTGCACGTGTGCGTAAGTGTGTGTGCATTGCATGTGTGTGTGGTGAGCACAGCAAAGAGACTGGGGTCCTCTTTGCATTTTCCGCTAAGCACACTCTTGGTTGACATTGATCCAGTCCAGTGGGGTTCCCCCAGCCTGGTGTAACAGCCTAATCAGTCCCACATGGATATATGCTCTGGCAGGGGCCCCATGACATCCTGATCATAGCAGCACTCTCTCTCTCTCTCTCTCTCTCTCTCTCTATTCCTTTCTCTCTGCGCCACCCCCCTTCTGTTTTTGAAGGAGAGCAGAGCAGTGTGCAGGACTCTGACTCTGGCAATTATCCACAATCGTTCCTTGATGACGGTAGTAGGGATTGGCCGTCCCAAATGGGCCCTAATGTTACTTGCACACTCAGACGTCCATACACATGGGCATACACACAGACACACACACACACCTGTGGTGGGGATTTTCTATCGTCCCTTGCAGGCCCTAATGTGAAGGCATCCCCTCTGACTCATCAGTGGAAGAGGCCCCGGGGCTAACTGTGTGGATGAGAGGAGCAAACCCAGCCAAAAGCCACATACGGAATAGCACTCTGATCCTGAATGGACCTGATTATAGCTGCAGCTTTGATCATAAGGCACAGTTTAATTTCATCCTTTTGACTTTTAGTGCATCATTTGCCTTCCCTTTGGGATGGTTAGGAAGAACGATCATGGTGAGATCATGTTGCAGCGTGTGTTACGAGAGGCGGCGTCCTCAATGCACCTTCATCCTCAAGTCACTTGGAAAGTGACTATGATGGCTGTTTTACCAAAACAGCTCCCCCATCCCAAGACACACAGGCGCGGAAACAGGTGTTCAACAAAACCTCAATATCCACTTTTTGGCTCGGTTTCCAGAGAAACTGAAGGGGCCATAATGATTATTTTTAAACTGCTTGTGAATCTGCGACGGCGTCCAGATCCAGCTCTGTATGTGTTAGCTACAAGCTTTCTTCTGTGAGTGCAATAGTCAGCTCTGCTAAAGGAATCACTCTTTTGTCTTTCCTTCGTAGCAGGAATGTATTGTTCTTATGGGGCTCAGGGGAGTAGTGGAGAGGTCATGGGCATATTTTCATAAACAATTACAGCAGATGCTGTGCACTTGGCCAGGTTTGACTCCTCCACGGATGGATTGTTTGGCTAAGATGACAGATTAATGAAAAACAGAGGGACTTGGCACCGAGCGTTACCATGGGACCTCCTTTTCATTCGGAGAAGGGTGGGGAAAGCTATTTTACATCACTGTGCAATCAGTGTAACAACAGACTGTACCGTAGGAGGACGGTAATACAATCAAGGCTAGTAATTTAATTGTGTGTAATGGAATTAATTCAATTATATAGTGTGCATCTGCAACTAGCGTACAATGTAGATTCATTTCTGTAACACTTTCCCAGGATTTGAGGGTTTGCTACACTTGGACATGTATGGATATGACGGAGGATCTGAAATTGTCTTTTCCTTGTTAGACCAGTGCCATTGACGATTCCTATTATAGGTTTGCTAGACCTAAATATCTTGCCACACTTTCCAAATGATGTCTTCAGCAGCCTGAGAGAGTTTGGGGACTTTGCTGTGCTAATGTCATTCCTGTAACCCCTCCTGACCTGTTACAGGCCGTGTGTTCTGCTTTAGTAAGGGGAGTGCTGAATGCTTTCCTCTGGAGGCAGCTAGCAGCCAATAAGCACCTGGAGGATGGACTTGGCTCTCGTTCTAATGGTTTGTGCACTGAGGGCGATTACCAGTGATAATGTTATTGTCCCAGCAAACAACAGCATGTTACCCATTTACAGGCCCATTCAGAGACGTATTATGCTAAAGGTGGTGTAGCATAGTGGTCTGTCTGTTTCTCAGTGCTGGGATGTAATGTATGGACCTAAATACAGATCTTTAGGTCGTCTATAGAGTGGCCTGTTCATACTCTACACTCCAGTTTGGTTGAAGTTCTCACAGACGAAAAAAAGACATAGCCTAATAGGCCTGTATAGTATTGGTGAATGTCTGACTTGGGTCTCAGGAGATCTGTTTTCCAGTTTATTGGACGTATTCCCCTGAAAATGATTGTTTTCATCTATTTGCTTTCCTACCCTCAGCTTATTTTCTTAAGAAAGGAGAACATTTGGACAGTATTGCTGCCATGTGTTAATTCACTGTGTGTGGGGGTTGGATCTCCTGAAGGATATCAGGAATATCTTCCTTTTACCGTTGTACTTTTCTCTGCTGGTTGACTCTTGCACCTTGTTATCAGACACTTGTTACCATAGATATTCCAGGAGATCCCAACGATCAGGAAAAGTGATTTCTTTGGCACCCGCCAAGCCCCAGGTTTCCATAGATTGCAGCAAGGTGAATATGTGTGACTGATACAGCTGTTGACAGGGGGTTTGCGATGCAGTAAATCTACATTTCCCGTACTCTGAGCCCCTCTGGCACACTGCTCTGTAACACCAAGCACACAGCCAGAAAGGAGTGTTTTTCCCTTTTTTTCTGGAGGCTCAGTGGAATTCCTGTAGGAGAAAAGTGACTTTGACCTGCCGGTGATTTCTTGGAGAAGCAGCCCTTTGGCACATGACTGTGGTTTTTGTTTACTCAAGAAGCCTTATACGAACAGTCATCTTTCGCTTTGTATAGAACTACGAGGTTGTTCTTGTAATGAAATATCAGATTAAAGATGACATGTATCTTTTTGCTATATGCCTTGGACACCCCTTCAACGCAGAACATGTAGTCTAATCCTCAAAATTACATCCCATTCCTTAATTATTAAATCTGGATGATGGAACTCCATCTGCTCTCCAGTTTACTGCTTGGCAGACATGAGAGACAATCTGTACAAGTAGCTTGGCTGCCATTCAAACAGTCTTGTAGGTCAGAACAAAGCAAATCAAATTGTATTGGTCAGATACACATATCCAGCAGATGTTATTGCGGGTGTAGCGAAATTCTTGTTTTCCTAGCTCCAACAGTGCAGTAATAGCTAATCAATACACACACAACTAAAAGTAAAATAATGTTATTAAGAAATATATTAAGAAGAGCAATGTCGGAGTCCGGAGTAAACACATTTATACAGTGCCGTCGGAAAGTTTCAGACCCCTTGACTTTTTCCACATTTTGCTAGGTTATAGCCTTATTATAAAATGTATAAAATTATTTTTTTCCCTCATCAATCTACACACAATACCCCATAATGACAAAGCAATAAAAAATGTTTTGACATTTTTGCTAATTTATAAATAAAAAAATGAAATGTCACATTTACATAAGTATTCAGACCCTTTACTCAGTACTTTGTTGAAGCACCTTTGGCAGCAATAACAGCCTTGAGTCTTCTTGGGTATGACGCTACAAGTTTGGCACACCTGTAATTGGGGAGTTAGTCCCATTCTTCTCTGCAGATCCTCTCAAGCTCTGTCGAGTTGGATGGGGAGCGTCGCAGCACAGCTATTTTCAGGTCTCTCCAGAGATGTTCGATGGGGTTCAAGTCCAGGCTCTGGCTGAGCCACTCAAGGACATTCAGAGACGTGTCCCGAAGCCACTCCTGCATTGTCTTGGCTGTGTGCTTAGGGTCGTTGTCCTGTTGGAAGGTGAACCTTTTCCCCAGTCTGAGGTCCTGAGTGCTCTGGATCAGGTTTTCATCTTTCCCCCGATCCTGACTAGCCTCCCAGTCCCTGCCGCTGAAAAAAAAAACACAGCATGATGCTGCCACCACCATGCTTCACCGTAGGGATGGTTCCAGGTTTCTTCTAGACGTGACGCTTGGCATTCAGGCCAAAGAGTTCAATCTTGGTTTTATCAGACCAGAGAATCTTGTTTCTCTGAGAGTCTTTAGGTGACTTTTGGTAAACTCCAAGCGGGCTGTCATGTGCCTTTTACTGAGGAGTGGCTTCCGTCTCGCCACTCTACCATAAAGGCCTGATTGGTAGAGTGCTGCAGAGATGGTTGTCCTTCTGGAAGGTTCTCCCATCTCCACAGAGGAACTCTAGAGTTCTGTCAGAGTCACCGTCGGGTTCTTGGTCACCTCCCTGACCAAGGCCCTTCTCCCCCGATTGTTCAGTCTGTCCAGGTGGCCAGCTCTAGGAAGAGTCTTGGTGGTTCCAAACCTCTTCCATTTAAAAACAATGGAGGCCACTGTGTTCTTGGGGACCTTCAATAATGGCAATCATTAATGGAAAATATATGGAAAAATTATGCACCTGATCTCAATTTCGAGTCTCTTAGCAAAGGGTCTGAATACTTATGTAAATTGTATATATATTTGCACTTTGCCATTATGGGGTATTTTGTGTAGATTGCTGAGGATTTTGTTTTTTAAATTAATTTTAGTATAAGGCTGTAATGTAACAAAATGTGGAAAAAGTCAAGGGGTCTGAATACTTTCCGAAGGCATTTTGTGTGTGTATATATATACATTACCTGTCAAAAGTTTGGACACACCTACTCATTCAAGGGTTTTTCTTTATTTGTACTATATTCTACATTGTAGAATAATAGTTAAGACATCAAAACTATGAAATAACACAGATGGAAACATGTAGTAACCCCAAAAAATTTTTTTATTTGAGATTCTTCAAAGTAGCCACCCTTTGCCTTGATGACAGCTTTGCAAACTCTTGGCATTCTCTCAACCAGCTTCATGAGGTAGTCACCTGGAATGCATTTCAATTAACAGGTGTGCCTTGTTAAAAGTTAATTTGTGGAATTTCCTACCTTCTTAATGTTTTTGAACCAATCAGTTGTGTTGAGACATGGAGATAGCCCTATTTGGTAAAAGACCAAGTCCATACTATGGCAAGAAAAGCTCAAATAAGCAAAGAGAAACGACAGTCCATCATTACTTTAAGATATGAAGGTCAGTCCATTCGGAACATTTCAAGAATTTTGAACGTTTCTTCAAGTGCAGTCGCAAAACCATCAAGCGCTATGATGACACTGGCTCTCATGAGGACCACCACAGGAAAGGAAGACCCATAGTTACCTCTGCTGCAGAGGATAAGTTCATTTGAGTTAACTGCACCTCAGATTGCAGCCCAAATAAATGCTTCACAGAGTTCAAGTAGGATACCAATAATAAGAAGATACTTGCTTGGGCCAAGAAACACGAGCAATGGATGAGCAATTAGAACAGTAGAAATCTGTCCTTTGATCTGATGAGTCCAAATTTGCGATTTTTGGTTCCAACCGCTGTGTCTTGGTGAGACACAGAGTAGGTGAACAGATGATCTCCGCATGTGTGGTTCCCACTGTGAAGCATGGAGGAGGAGGTGTGATGGTGTGGGGGTGCTTTGCTTGTGACACTGTCAGTGATTTATTTAGAATTCAAGGCACACTTAACCAGCATGGCTACCACAGCATTCTGCAGCGATACGCCATCCCATCTGGTTTGGGCTTAGTGGGACTATCATTTGTTTTTCAACAGGACAATGACCCAGCACACCACCTGGCTGTGTAAGGGCTATTTGACCAAGAAGGAGAGTGATGGAATGCTGCATCAGATGACCTGGCCTCAACCCATTTGAGATGGTTTGGGATGAGTTGGACTGCAGAGTGAAGGAAAAGCAGCCAACAAGTGTTCAGCATATGTGGGAACTCCTTCAAGACTGTTGGAAAAGCATTCCTCATGAAGCTGGTTGAGAGAATGCCAAGAGTGTGCAAAGCTGTCAGCAAGGCAAAGGGTGGCTACTTTGAAGAATCTGAAATATAAAATCTATTTTGATTTGTTTAACCATTTTTTGGTTACTACATGATTCCATATGTGTTATTTCATAGTTTTGATGTCTTGACTATTATTCTAAAATGCAAAAAATAGTAAAAATAAAGAAAAACCCTTGAATGAGTAGGTGTGCCCAAAGTTTTGACTCATACTGTACATATAAAATTGGTAAAATGGCAGGGGCGGCAGGTAGCCTAGTGGTTAGAGCGTTGGACTAGTAACCGAAAGGTTGCACGCTCTAATCCCCAAGCTGACAAAGTAAAAATCTGTTGTTCTGCCCCTGAACAAGGCAGTTAACCCACTGTTCCTAAGCTGTCATTGAAAACAAGAATTTGTTCTTAACTGACTTGCCTAGTTTAAAAAAATAAACAGTATGTAAACATTATTAAAGTGACCAGTGTTCCCTGTCTATGTGCATAGTGCAGCAGCCTCTAAGGTGCATGGTAGAGTAACCAGGTGGTAGCTGGCTAGTAACAGTGACTAAGATCAGGGAAGGGTACTGGGTGGAGGCTGGCTAGTGATGGCTATTTAACAGCCTGATGGCTTTGAGATACAGTAGAAGCTGTTTTTCAGTCTCTCAGTCCCAGCTTTGATGCGAGGTGTGGTGCCCTTGCTTTCAGTGCTTTAGGCAGCGGTGCCGATACTAAAAGATGTGTTTATCGTGACAGGCGCCTTTGTCTCTCCCCAGACCGCTGTCATGTCAAGACAGAGGCGGATTCAGGCTTCAGAGGACAGAACGTTGAATGGCACATCGAACTGAGAATATTTCCCAGCTGAGCTGTCCTCTGTGCTCACGCAGCAGACACGCCTCATACGCCGCCAATTAGAGCCCGGATACCTCAGCCAAGTGCAGCAGAGGGATGCCAAGTGTGTGTTACCATGTGTGTGTGGGTGCGTGAGTAGTTGGGATCAAAATATTTCATTCTCATGCTCATTGTAAATTCATTTTTGTAGCTTTTGCAAGATACATCCCCACATCTGTGTTTGTAATTCAGAAAAATATGCACATTCATTACCCTAGAAACATAGTTACCAGACTCATTTTGTCCTGTTATTTCATGTGACAAATCAAATTGTATTTTTCACATGCTTTGTAAACAACAGGCTTAGACCAACAGTGAAATGCTTACTTATGGGCCTGTTCCAACAATGCTGAGAGAAAAAATAGAAATAATAGAACAGTTATAACAGGAAGAATAAATCCACAGTGAGTAACAATAACTATATACCCAGGGTTATTGAGGTAAATATGTATGTAGGTAGGGATAAAGTTAGTTGGCAACAGGATAGATAATTAACATTAACAGTGGCATACAGTTTCCTTTATGTTGCTCATCTATTCCAGGCCAACAAATACACAGTTTTGTCTTCTTCATCAGAATCAACTTTTTACAACCTTGCTAACTTTATAAGCCACTCAGTAAAGTCACCAGATTAATTTGCACACCTGTCAATGCCTGAAAAAACAATAGCCACTTCTGAGTCACAACCTGTCTCTTCAGTCTCAGGTCAGGTACTATACAGTACAGTACATCTCTTCAGATGGACCAGACCATTCAGGTCAGGTACTATACAGTACAGTACATCTCTTCAGATGGACCAGACCATTCAGGTCAGGCTTGTTCTTCAAAAGCTATTAATCACAGACTACCTGTCCGTCTCCTTTCCTTTCACACAATCATGACGCTTTCTATGACTGTCAGACACGCGATTTAGCTGATGATGCAGGAAAATGTGGAGTGATTTTTAAAGATTTAAGGACAAATTAATTAATCAACCCCTTATTACCTTTCATCTGCTTTTGAATTATGAAAATGATATAGAAAATGTAGGTAGACAGGATCAGATAGAATGATTTGAGCCCAATGAAATATGATCTCTAGGGATTAGACGTAAAGTTATCAGCATTGGTAACTCTTTACCCCAAGGCATTACAGCAAAATGTCATCTCACACTGATAACACTGGCAGTAACCATGTACAGTGCATTTGGAAAGTATTCAGACCCCTTCACTTTTTCCACATTTTGTTGCTTTACAGCCTTATTCTAAGATTGATTAAATAGTCGTTTTCCCTCATCAATCTACACACAAAACCCCATAATGACAAAGCGAAAAACGGTTTCATTTTTGGCAAATGTATAAAAAAAATATATATATATAATATCACATTTACATAAGAATTCAGACCCTTTACTCAGTACTTTGTAGAAGCACCTTTGGCAACGATTACAGCCTTGAGTCTTCTTGGGTATGACGCTACAAGCTTGGCACACATGTACTTGGGGAGTTTCTCCCATTCTTCTCTGCAGATCCTCTCAAGCTCTGTCAGGTTGGATGGGGAGCATCGCTGCACAGCTATTTTCAGGTCTCTCCAGAGATGGTCGATCAGGTTCAAGATCAGGTTCTGGCTGTGTCGGTCAAGGACATTCAGAGACGTGTCCCGAAGCCACTTCTGCGTTGTCTTGGCTGTGTGCTTAGGGTTGTTGTCCTGTTGGAAGGTGAACCTTCACCCCAGTCCGAGGTCCTGAGCGCTCTGGAGCAGGCATTTATCAAGGACCTCTCTGTACATTGCTCCGTTCATCTTTCCATCGATCCTGACTAGTCTCCTAGTCCCTGCCGCTGAAAAACATCCCCACATCATGAAGCTGCCACCACCATGCATTCACCGTAGGGATGGTCCCAGTTTCCTCCAGACATGACGCTTGGCATTCAGGCAATCTTGGTTTTATCAGACCAGAGAATCTTGTTTCTCATGGTCTGAGAGTCTTTAGATGCCTTTTGGCAAACTCCAAGCGGGCTGTCATGTGCCTTTTACTGAGGAGTGGCTTCCATCTGGCCACACTATCATAAAGGCCTGATTGGTAGAGTGCTGCAGAGATAGTTTAACTTCTGGAAGGTTCTCCCATCTCCACAGAGGAACTCTAGAGTTCTGTCAGAGTCACCATCGGGTTATTGGTCACCTCCCTGACCAAGGCCCTTCTCCCGCGATTGCTCAGTTTGGCCGGGCGGCCAGCTCTAGGAAAGAGTCTTGGTGGTTCTAAACTTCTTCCATTTAAGAATGATGGAGGCCACTGTGTTCTTGGGGACCTTCAATGCTGCAGACATTTGTTGCTACCCTTCCCCAGATCTGTACCTCCACACAATCCTGACTCAGAGCTCTACGGACAATTCCTTTGACCTCATGGCTTGGTTTTTGCTGTGGGACCTTATATAGACTGGTGTGTGCCTTTCCAAATCATGTTCAATCATTTGAATTTACCACAGGTGAACTCCAATCAAGTTGTAGAAACATTTCAAGGATGGTCAATGGAAACAGGATGCACCTGAGCTCAATTTCGAATCTCATAGCAAAGAGTCTAATTACTTACAGTACGTACTCATGTAAATACTTATGTAAATATATATATTTTTTTTTTTTTTTTACTGTTTTTGCTTTGTCATTATGGGGTATTATGTGTAGATTGATGAGAAAAAAATTATAATTTAATACATTTTGGAATAAGGCTGTAACGTATCAAAATGTGTAAAAAGTCAAGGGGTCTGAATACTTTCTGAATGCACTGTATGCTTTTATTAGGCGTAATAAATTGACTATGTACGCTTTATGCGAGAACATTGCCTTTAAATTAAAATCATTCTATAGCGCGGAACTTCAGCGCTACGGCTTGAACCAAGCCCTTAATCAGACGCAACCTGAGCCGTTCAGGGGGCTTTGAGACTGAGAGGGTGTAGGAGGTGTGAAATCCACCTGAGTGAAAGTGACAAGTAGCGCAGAGGTGTGAAAAACATACCAACGATGATGGATGCTGTATAATTAATCTGTCTCATCAGATCTCAATCGAGTATCGACAAGTCATTATGGACTCGCTAATTTATCTAACAAATCAGAATGACACTTGGGAAGCTAGTTCAAGTATTTTATATGCTCATTGTCCCCTCTAAACTGATAATATGCAATCGCCTAGTTTGTAAAAGATGTTTATAAAGGTATACATAATATAGCCAAACAATATCCATACTGAGTATATGCATTAGATAGTTGGCTTTGACAAACTTTGTCAACTGTTAGTTTTTATTTTGAACAGCTGTGAATATGAGGCATTTTGTTTTGTCATTGCTACTGAGAAATTACTGGCGTGTGTTGACTCATTCACTGCCTGAGCTCTGTCTGTCTGTCACGAGGTTTGTGCAATATGAGTAATAACCCCCTTCTCTCTATTGTATCTCCGATTTACACACAGGAGTCTGGACCAACCGCATTGTCTTAACTCTCATTGGTGTGTGTGTGTGTGTGTGTTTTGCAACTGTGCAGGCATTAGCATTAAGGAGCAGTGGCTGTGTTCTCAGCAGGACTTAGGAGAGGAGACGTCCTCTCACTACTGCTCACCTGGAGGACACACACACACACACACACACACACACACACACACACACACACACACACACACACACACACACACACACACACACACACACACACACACACACACACACACACACACACACACACACACACACCACCATCACCAAATTCTCATACACTCTCCCCAATCCCTCATTAGGTAGTCTATTGTGCTGGCTGCCGCAGGGGTCATGGGGGTCCTGTTTAGGAGCCATTCAGGGGCACTGGTTCCTGTTCCCCTAATGAGGCAGTGAGAGACGGGAGACAGGAGGCGTCAAAAGCCTCCTCGGGGACCCCCACAGTGTACCTGTCTCAGGTGTTTGTTTGAGGCTAAACAAACACAACCATTGTTTGGCCAGGAATGTTTATCATGGGGAATCAAAGCCCTGCTCCATCTGCAGCCTGCATGACAATGACAGAGCAACCAGGGGGCTGCACCGATTCACATTCACTCACAGACAGAGAGAGAGAAGAACTCACACAGTTTATGCTGGGAGGGCATGCAGGTCTGTGTCTGGGTAATAATGACTGGGCTACAATCAAAGCTTCAGTGCTCATACAGATGAATGACCAGACTGATTGATTATTGAATAGTGGTAAAAAAGGGAGTAGATTAGAGGATTTGTATGTAAAGGTGTTTTGTGACAACACTGATTCTCACAGGACATGCAAGCTATGCTGAACCCATTTCAACTCCATGATTGAATGCAAACGCATGACATAGTAATGGTTTAAAAGTAATCATCTAACAATTTATCATATGATAACTTTGCCATGTGATAAAATGTATACGTTTATAAAAGAGTCATGAATCAGTTGAATTCATCCCTGCGTCAGAAAGCTATTTCATCTTATTCAAAGCATAATGATTTGTGCTGCAGTCAATCTTTATTATTGACCCCCGTCATGTTCTCATCACCAGGGTCATTCTGTAATATATTGACTTTGTCACTTTTCTATTAGCCTTGTGTATTTTGTTATGATTGGTATCTCTGCAAATCATTTCGCTGAAGTTTTACCCTCCAGGGAGAGACACAGGGAGGGAGGAATGGAGCAAATTCATCTGACACAAAGTTTAGATTGGGGAAATTCTTAGAATCATGTTATACTAATCAAAAAAAGCAATGAATCTTTGTGAAAGTCCCTGGCAAGACTTTGTCTAAGAGAGATGAATAGGTATTATATTACAGAGAAGAACAGAGGAGATTCCACAGCAGAGGCCAACTCTGAGACCAGTCAGTGATTCAGTCTGCGCTGCAGTGCTGAACCTAGACGATGCCATTGTACCAATATTGTTGTTTAGAAATGTACATTTCTATTATCCATAGACATTTGGAGTAATTACATTTGGGCTCATAATAACTTGCTTCTCTGCAGCAAACAGCAAAAAGTGGACTATAGCCATGAATACTCATGTGACTGACTAGGGAGGAAAATAGTTTGAAGTACGTTAAAGCTTTACAGTAAAATGACTGAAAGCCTAATTATACCTCCAGCCAACACTCTCTTTACAGTGGCTCTCTCTGTAGAATTATTTGTGTGTTCAAAGGACAGAAAGATGGACAGGATGCTGTGAAGTGTCACTTTCAACTCAAATGTTTTTATTTTATTTGTTTGTTATAACAAATCGACCTAATGAGATGTCTTCATGGGGGTTCCGATAACGCAGAGGGCCTCTGAGTCAATAGGACACCAGAGGCATTGTGTGCATGTGCATGCATGTATGTGTGTACTCATGCATATGCCTGTGTGCTGCCGTGTGTGTAAAATATACTAAATTACAGTCAGTCAGCAGCTCAACGGTTAGTTGCCAAGCTAAAATGACATGTTTTGTGTGGATAGTATAATTCCATGATTGGGGGCCTGGCTGCGTGTGTAATGTGCTGCCTTGGTGTGTTTGTGGAGGAAGGGGTTAAAGCTGAGGAGGGGGTGTTTTGGCCAAGGCATAAATACAACAAGACAGGCCCTCATCACCAACTGCTTGTTATCCTATGGCCAGACCAACCATTAAAACACAACTAGTGAAGGGGGAAAGGGAGAGGGAGGGAGGAGAGAGAGAAAAAGACTGGGGGCAGAAAAAGAGGGTGGAAAGGCTGGAAGAGAGGGGCAGAGAGACGCAGAAAGAGAGATGCAGGTCTATGTTTCGGTATGCACTAACTTCACAGTGCCCACGTTTCTTGCTCAAGATTGGCCCTAAGCTGGTTGGTATCCTGGAGTCTCTCCAGGAGGAATGCAGGTACCTCAGTCTAGACAGTGTTCAGCTGATCCCTGTCTGCTCCCATGGTCTTAGGACCTTCCCATGCCTCTCTCCTCTCTTTCGGCCCCCCTATGGTGTCTCTCCTGCTTAATCTCCCCTCCTACAGTCTGACCACCAGGAGTTGCAGACAGACAGGTGGGTGGGCAGACAGACACACAGACAGACAGACAGACAGACAGGTGGGCATGTGGGCAGGCAGACAAGTAAGCGTGCCAGTAGTTAGAGTAGGTGGGCAGACAGACATGTGGGCAGATGGAGAGGCAGACGGGTGGGTGGGCTGGTAGGTACAGTACTGTAGTTGGGCAGACAGACAGTTATAGGCAGGAAGTTGGCAGAGCAGAATCTCCACTACCCAGCCTACCGCTACTTTATCTGGTGTTTTTGGATCAGATAGGTGGCATTTCTGTGGTTCACTGCTGTTGCGTCATATCTCTGCTGTTCTTGTGGTGCTGTTGGGCAAGTTCCAAGTGAAGTTGACAATGAGACAAGTTTCTATTTGGCAGTCACTCATCTTCAGATAATAACCACTTTCACTGATGAATTTACCTGTCATTTTATTTACCTCATGTTTAGCTTGAATTTATTACCAGTGTAAATGTTCTGTACACAAAGTGCAGCTGTTTAGGAAGATCAAAACAGATAGGGATGAGTGTAACCTTCGCATGCACTCTTTAGGAGAAGATCTTTGCTTGATATGGAATCCTTTCCCCTTCAGTCTTTTTACTCTCATGTTCTAGCCGATTGACAGATGGTGCATGTCATTGTTAATTATAAAATATGTTTGTCTTCATTGTTGTAGAACTTTACCTGACATTTACCTGATTCTCACTCTTCCAAAAAAAAGGTGCCATTTGGTTCTTCGGCTGGCCCCATAGGAGAACCCTTTCTGGTTCCAAGTAGAACCCATCTGGGTTCCATGTAAAACCCTCTGTGGAAAACTTGGAACCAAAAGAGTTCTACATGGAACCAAAAACAGTTCTTTAAAGAGTTCTCCTATGGCAGTGTTTCCCAACCCTGATCCTCGAGTACCCCCAACAGTACACATTGTTGTAACCCTGGACAAGCACACCTGATTAAACTTGTCAAGTAAACCTCAAGCCCTCAATGAGTTGAATGAGATGTGTTTGTCAAGGACTACAACAAAACTATGTACTGTTGGGGGTACTCGAGGACCAGGGTTGGGAAACACTGCCATAGGTGAACCCTTTAAAGAACCGTTTTTGGTTCCATGTAGAACCCTTTAGGTTCCAAGTTTTCCACAGAGGGTTTCAAATAACCTAATGACAGCACAAACAAACACATATGCTAACAACCAACCCACAAGTATGCCAGATATGCTAACTAAAGAAAAGCCTGTAGCGCTTTTAACATAGCATTGTCAGTGTGTAGAACACCACTGTCACTCTGGTCTAGCGTGGCCTGATCAATAAAAGAAAAACATTTGCACCTTGTGGGAATACACTGAGTGTACAAAACATTAGGAACACCTACTCTTTCCATGACATAGACTGACCGGGTGAATCCAGGTGAAAGCTATGATGCCTTATTGATGTCACTTGTTAAATCCACTTCAAGCAATGTAGATGAAAGGAAGGATACAAGTTAAAGAAGTATTTTGAAGCCTTGAGACAGTTGAGACATGGATTATGTAAGTGTGCCATTCAGAGGGAGAATGGGAAAGTCAAAAGACTTCAGTGCCTTTGAACTGGGTATGGTAGTAGGTGCCAGGCGCACTGGTTTGAGTGTGTCTGCAGTGCTGCTGGGTTTTTCACGCTCAACAGTTTCCTGTGTTTATCATAGATGGTCCACCACCCAAACGACATCCAGAACTTGACACAACTGTGGGAAGCATTGGAGTCAACATGGGCCAGCATCCCTGTGGAACGCTTTCGACACCTTGGAGAGTCCATACTCTGACAAATTGAGGCTGTTCTGGGGGTAAAAGGGGGTGCAACTCAATATTAGCAAGGTGTTCCTAACATTATGTACACTCAGTGTAGTAAGGTCTGTATGAATGCTTTAAGATTTTCAATACATAACTCTAACAACTTGAATGGTCTCATCATCAAACTCCAAAATGTTATTTCCTTTATTCTGGGAAATTGGCCAAGATATTCTGCTCTTTGACTGGGAACAAGTCAAAGAGCATGTTGAATATGTTGAATATCGTCCTAATGGACATTATTAGCACACGTTGGAGGAATAATATTATGATTGTCTGGTTGAAAGAGACCAAGTAGTTGATGGGGAGTTTGGTTTCATCTGACTGGTTCCAGGTGATATTGTGGCTTTAGAAGGTGGTAACCGTACCCCAGTAGTACCCCAGTACCCCTGACATGTAGCAGCAGCATCCATGTGGAAGCTACATAGTTCCCCTGCTCCGCGCTGCCTTTTGAACCGGCTGATTATTTGCAGGGAAAATTAAACATACGTGGAATGCGTCTCACCGGGGTCTGTTGTCTTTTGATGTTCCTCACTCCTCACAAAGAGCCAGTGTGTTGGAGATCCAACAGGACCCAACTCACAGCTCAACCTCATAGCTCTGCAGTGGTTACCTCTAGGAAAACAAACACATTTTTTGGAGGTTGTTTTCAATGCTTCTCTCATCATTCACCGGGTTTTAGGGAAGCTCAACATGCAGTTTCTCCTGCAACTACACAACTGCAACTACACAACTGAGGCCCTGTGGTGTTCGTGTGTAGGAGGTTGAATTTTTGCTTCATACTTTTACAGCTCTATCAGAGAGCATAATCAAATCCAAAGTACTTGATGTTCTAGATGTACGTGTGTTGTCTCTTGTCTAAGTCTTCCATCAGGTTTGGACTCTATCATCACTCATTGAGCCACTAGTCTTATGAGAGGATTATCCCAGCTAGCACATTTTGTTCCTTGGAAGTTGTGGGAAAGTATATTTTTCATTTCACATTGGTTGTGGGAACGAAGCCATAAGTTTCCTAGCTGGTAAAATTGAACGTTTTTTTAAAACGTTCTGAGAACAGAAGAGAACATTTTACCTGTTCTGAGAACATTTATTTTTAGGTTGTAGGGAGGTTCTGAGAACGTTTTACTCTGGTTTCTTAAAAATGATAGGTTATTTGGAAGTTTTTGAAAAACAAAATGCCCTTACGTTAATGACTTTTTTCATATCCAATTCCTTTTCTATGTTGATTCAACGTCATTGCATAGATTTTTTGGGTTAAAATTATGTGGAAACAATGTTAATTCAACCAGTTTTTGTTGACTACTGAAATTCCCACAGATAAATGTTGTTTACGTTCTCAGAACAAATTGAGAACATGACATTAAATAGAACCATGATAATACCTGTAGGAAAAGTTATGCTGAAGTACTGTTCTGTCGAAACAAAATAATTAACGAAACAATCAGATTTCGACAGAAATACGGCTGAGATGCAAAGAAAATTCAAGGAAAGGGGGTACAAATATGGTCAGATTAATACTGCCATTGAAAAAATCCAGGACACTCTCACAAAAAGAAGCATTCTAGCATACTTACTACCCGCTATTCAAAGTTAAGGGAATCATTCACAAACATTGGCACATTCTAAGATCCGATGATGATATCAGTAATGTGTTTTTTGACCCTCCGTTGGTCGTATTCTCGCAGGGCAGAAATCTCAGAGATCAATTGGTAGATTCTGATTTACCACACCAAAATACCCCTGCACAATGTCTATTTGCACTGAAATTACCGCAGAAGTTGTTGGAAGATTCTATGCAAAATAACCATAGGACAACCGCACTCTCACCAAGCTCTAAGAAACATGTGGTTCTCAGAACGTTATGTGCTAGCTGGGATCACACCAGTAGAACAAGATCCTAGGGCAGCCTAAAATAATGACATAATCTGGGTGATGTCTGATATTGATAGGGCTGCATCAAAATAGGATTCCATTCAAGGTTTCCACACTTCCCAGGTGAGTCACCATGTGCAAGTAAACAAGACAAACAAAGCAGTATTGGACTGTGTGTGTGTGTGTGTGTGTGTGTGTGTGTGTGTGTGTGTGTGTGTGTGTGTGTGTGTGTGTGTGTGTGTGTGTGTGTGTGTGTGTGTGTGTGTGTGTGTGTGTGTGTGTGTGTGTGTGTGTGTGTGTGTGTGTGTGTGTGTGTGTGTGTGTGTGTGCAGTATATGTCCTGATGACGATAACACCATGGTGTCTGCATGTGTCTGTCAGTGATATAAGAAGCAGTGTGCATGCTTATCTGACATTGATCTACAGAAGAGAAAGGAAGGCATTGTCTGAAAAAGTCAATACCATCACCAACACAGGCCACACACTAACAGCACTGCAGTAATAGAGTTTCTCTTATTAGAAGATGTGGTGACCAATAACAGCAGAAATGGTCTGAAATGGTCTGTTAGTTTTAGGGAATGCAGCAGGTTAAGGTCCTTATTGAAAATCTATGCAACATATCCAGAGTCTTTCCAAGCCAAACCTTCATATCATATATCGCTACACACAGCCTACATCGTTGTCACCATATTGCTAGCTAACGTAATAGTCAACATAGCTAATAGAAATAACACATTAGAAAATCCGCTACAATCATGCAGTACAGTGTACAGTGATGGATAGCCATAGCCAGCTAGCTAACATAGCGTCCCTCTCTGTTTGAGCCGGGTGTTTGAGTAGGCCAAACTAGCTAGCTGGTGAAAAAGCTGGTTATACACTGCAGTGCTAGCTAGCTGTAGCTTATGCTTATAGTACTAGATTCATTCTCTGCTCCTTTGATTGGGTGGACAAAATGTCAGTTCATGCTGCAAGATCTCTGATACGCTGGAGGACGTCCTCCGGAAGTTGTCATAATTACTGTGTAAGTCAATGGAAGGGGGTGAGAACGATGAGCCTCCTTGAGGCTTTGTATTTAAGTCAATGTACCCAGAGGACAGAAACTCAATGATTTATATTGAGGCTACAGTTCATTGTAAAACACTGTGTTTTAATCAATGATTTGGTGACGTGAATATATTTAGTATAGTTTTATCTAAAAATTATAACTTTTTTAAGGTTTCACTTTTTATTTTCATGAAATTCACTGAGGAGGATAGTCCTTCCCTTTCTCCTCTAAGGAGCCTCCACTAATGCATACCTCAAATATGAATAATGTAGCTGCTGTATGGAATCGTCAGTGAATATCTGTATAGGCTAGATCACGTGTCAAACTCATTCCACGGAGGGCTGAGTGTCTGCGGGTTTTCGCTCCTCCCTTGGACTTGATTGATGAATTAAGGTCACTGATTAGTAAGGAACTCCCCTCACCTGGTTGTCTAGGTCTTAATTGAAAGGAAAAAACAAAAACCAGCAGACATTAGGCCCTCCATGGATTGAGATTGACACATTAAACCTATATAAATGCTAATCATATCCTTCTTGTCATCATCAGTCACTGGGTTAGTTCTACCTAATCTAAGGTGGTCTTGAGAATTTTGTTAACCTCCATGACTTTCTAAAAGTAACATGTTATATTAACTGCATATCTAAGGGTATATCACGGATCTGCTGGGATTATATCAGCTATTCCCATGGTGTAATTGTGGGCAGGAGCAGAGGTTCTGGTTTTTGGGACCAGAGGTTCCTCTGTGGTGATTGGTGTGTCTGTGCCAGACTGAGGTCCCCAGAGTGTGGGCCCTGCAGGGAGCTTTGATGTGGCCGACCCTGAGCGTCAGATGACTGGGTAACATCTCTTCTCTGACCCTGACCATAATGGACAACTCTTTTTCCCACCGGAAGAAAATTATAGCTCTTAGGAATGTTGTTGTTGTGATATTTCCCTCTCTCCTTCTCCATCACTCCCCATCTCTGTACCCATTTCTCTCTCTCTCTCTCTCTCTCTCTCTCTCTCTCTCTCTCTCTCTCTCTCTCTCTCTCTCTCTCTCTCTCTCTCTCTCTCTCTCTCTCTCTCTCTCTCTCTCTCTCTCTCTCTCTCTCTCTCTCTCTACTTCTCTCCTTTCTCAGCAGAGAAAATAAAGGAGCACCAAAAGAGATTCATGTAACATTGGGAAAAAATAGGTCTTACTAAAACCATAATTAGGAGGATGTCGAGGAAGAAGGGTGTGTTAGTTTTCCATAGGGAGATGATGGAAGGCGGGGTAATCTGGGGGTAGTGTGGATGGAGAAGTGGGCATTGGGAACCTGGACTGATGGGAAAATACAGACCAGTGGCTAAAATAGTATTCAGCACTCATTCAAGAGAACCCAGGAAAGTTTAACTAGAAATGCCTTTCACAGTTAAACATTTCCGTTCCTAAAATGAACTCCTCTTTTACTCATAATTCCGGACAAACATTTAAATAAAATAATAATCCTTGAGGTAATATTTGTGAATGCATACAGTAGGTGGATCCTAGGATAGCTGCTAGCATGTTTGATAATCATGTTTAATGTGTGTGTTTTATGAGTCACGTCTCAGCCCAGACGGATGGAGAGTGGGCTGGCCCTAATGCTCTGTGCAGACAGATAGATAGACAGACAGTACATTGTACAAAATGGAGAGGTGTGCTTCTAAAAAAAACACCAAAAATCTTTAGGCGTTCACAACAACTCAGAATATTCTGGTGTTTTGACAATAAGTCTGAGGGTTTGTTGTGAGGGCCTAAAGTTGCTTGGTGGGTTTTCCGAAGCACACCACTTCATAGCCTTCTAGGAAGTCGAATGGTTACAAGGGCCTGAGTGGCACACAGGCATCCAGACATAATCTACCTCCTCCCCCTAGTGCACAGATCAGGTCTGAGGTGAGCGTCAGTGTGTAGGAATGTGCAAGGGTGGCATGGGGCATAAACACTGCCCACTCTGTCTGTGTGGTGTGGACAGGCTTATGGTTGGTGTTATTATGGGACTGGAGTTTCCTTTATGTACTATGTACTGTCTGTCTGTCTGTCTGTCTGTCTGTCTGTCTGTCTGTCTGCACAGAGCATTAGTGCCAGCCCATTCTCCATCTTTCTGGGCTGAGACGTGACTCATAAAACACATGCATTAAACATGATTGTCAAACATGCTAGCAGCTGTCCTAGTATCCACCTACTGTATGCATTCACAAATACTACTTCAGGGATTATCTTTGTAGTCAAATATTTGTATGTGTATAGGAAGGGTTGGCGTTGGCTGACAGTCATAGCGATGATAGCCATCACGGGAACGATACTGTGGTATGAGAAAATGTTTAACTGTCAATTACATTTCTCGTAAGACTTTCCTTGGTTCTCTTGAAAGAGTGCTGAAGACAGGTCAGCATCTCTCCTCGCCGCTGCTTGTCTGCTGGTGAGGCATGGAGAGGAGGACTGCTGGGATCAAATAACCAATCACTGCCCCTGCCTTGCTGGCCACAGCCTCTCCACCTGCCTCTCCTCTCCTGTGAGGAAATGTGTTTGGATTTTCCCACCTGGAACAAATGTCCAAATGTGCTTGCAATGATTAGCCAATAGCTAGCTAGCCATGTGGCGGTAACCTGGAATTACAGAGGAAGAAAAAAGTCCCTAAATGACGTCTATTCCCAAGGATTGCGCCGGGGGGATATGACCTCATTGACTTTATTTATGCATTCACATCCAGCCCCGAGGTCCTGCAGCATTGCATGTGTGTTTTACATCTGCCCAGTCCACCCACTGCCCTGCTGCGATGGTAAACATGTGGTAGATTTACATAGAACTAACTACAGTACATGGAACCCCTGCAGAAATAGACAGAGTAAAACAAAACGTAGACAACATGTTGCTGAGAATGCAGCTGTGCATTTTTTATTGTGAAAGATCAACCAATATGAGCGTTGAGGCTTTTTACAGATAATAATATTAGCTTCCCTTATGAAAGAGACAGCTTTATATAGATATTTATGTATCGCGCCACATAGTGTTTTGGCTTGTTTTACAGAGGAAGGTTTAGTAGAGGCTGCGCAAGCAAAACATGCTAACCGCAAGGACCAAGTTGAAAGGGAGTCTGGTTTGGCTGCTGTTAGCATAGCATCTGGTGAATAGCTGAGAGGTTACATTAGCGACGAGGCTAAAGCTCTCTGTACCCATTACTGCACAGACTGACACGCGCTGAGGATTACTAGCACAGGTGACACTTCCACATACACTACTGTTCAAAAGTTTGGGGTCACTTAGAAATGTCCTTGTTTTCCATGAAAACATCGATGAAATGAGTTGCAAAATGAATAGGAAATATAGTAAAGATGTTGACAAGGTTATAAATAATTATTTTTAATTGAAATAATAATTGTGTCCTTCAAACTTTGTTTTCGTCAAATAATCCTCCATTTGCCACAATTATAGCATTGCAGACCTTTGGCATTCTAGTTGTCAATTTGCTGAGGTAATCTGAAGAGATTTCACCCCATGCTTCCTGAAGCACCTCCCACAAGTTGGATTGGCTTGATGGGCACTTCTTACGTGCTATACGGTCAAGCTGCTCCCACAACAGCTCAATAGGGTTGAGATCCGGTGACTGTGCTGGCCACTCCATTATAGACAGAATACCAGCTGACTGCTTCTTCCCTAAATAGTTATTGCATAGTTGGGAGATGTGCTTTGGGTCATTGTCCTGTTGTAGGAGGAAATTGGGTCCAATTGAGCGCTGTCCACAGGGCATGGCATGGTGTTGCAAAATGGAGTAATAGCCTTCCTTCTTAAAGATCCCTTTTACCCTGTACAAATCTCCCACTTTACCACCACCAAAGCACCCCCAGACCATCACATTGCCTCCACCATGCTTGACAGATGCCGTTAAGCACTCCTCCAGCATCTTTTCATTTTTTCACAGAACAAGAATAGACTGACGAGTTTCAGAAAAAGGTCCTGTCCATTTTGAGCCTGTAATCGAACCCACAAATGCTGATGCTCCAGATACTCAACTAGTAAAAAAAAAGGCCAGTTTAATTGCTTCTTTAATCAGAACAGTTTTCAGCTGTGCTAACATAATTGCAAAAGGGTTTTCTAATGATCAATTCCTTTTAAAATTATAAACTTGGATTAGCTAACACAATGTGCCATTGGAACACAGGAGTGATGGTGTCTGTACACCTATGTAGATATTCCATAAAAAATCTGCCGTTTCAAGCTATTTCAAAAAAAATTGCATTTCTTTCAAAAATAAGGACATTGCTAAGTGACCCCAAACTTTTGAACGGTAGTGTACACTCAAAAACGCTCTCATCCCAGAACAGATATTCAGGTACCATCAAGGTGAATTAGGCTCAAAAACACGCCAAGCCCTGTCATTTCAATTATCTTTATTGACATTCACAGTATTTTCCCTAAGTAGGCTACATAGAGTAGCCAGCCCAGCCAGGCCTCTGGTACATTCTAATTCCTTGGTTCCATCCGAAATAAACAGCGAAATTAGTGAGTTTAGCTCCCAGGATGGTACAATTAGTTGTGGTATTGTGTAGAAAGACATGACATTACAATTTAAATTACTGAAAATGTATGAACTCAGTGTATTGTTAGTTATTTTTGATATTGCCTAGGCCTATATGATCAGGACTACTTTCTAAGTGGAGAACATTAGTTTTAACATTAAACCTGCCTTTTCTTGAGATTACCGTTTTATTTAGTTTTGCTGCAAGATATGAAATGCCACAATGATGTTTGTTCTTCAAATTATGTATTTTATTGAAACAATTCTGTAAATAGGGCCCATTATCTTGAAAAATTTATTAAAGGTTAAATAAAAAAAAAATGTAAGGGTTATATCAAGCTTAAGTATTATTACAAATTAACGGCTCACTCACCGATGTGATTCGGTAGGCTACACTGACGAGTCTCTCACTTTAGCGCCACTGTTTGTGAAGTCCCGACAGGCTTCATATCATAGAAAAATACAAACGAGATTTTTGGTTTACTTGTCACAGTGGTATAGCATGGACATATAACTACGTTGAATGATTTTTAATGGCAAAGCGGTATATATAAGATCAACTTTTCAGTCAGTTCGACACATTTTATAAACTAGTCAATACTTTCTGTTCAGTCGTCAATCAAAGCACAGTAAATAGCCTATGCGCCACGACTCCTTGGCTGGCTATAGGAAACATATGAAAGAAAATAATGAATGTGCCCGAAAACAGTAATTCGAATTGTCGTTACAACTTACATGTACATCAAATAAATGTTATTTGTCACATGCGCCAAATATGTCACGCTGGTATGAAGGATCGGGAGACAGGCGCAGGAATGCGTAATATTTTTTTTTTATTAAGCCCAAATTCCGGCGTGCCGTGTAAAGGCACGGGACGAAGATCAAACAAACATGTAACAAAACAGGGTAGAAACCTAAAACAAAAGAGCAAGGAGTACCTTGAATAAATAACACACGCGCACAATGATTAACACATGGGACGAGACCCGTAATCATCTGCGCAATCCACAATGGCACGAAAGCCAAAACACACAGCACAGGTACTTACACGCACCAACGGACATTATAACAATAATCGACCGCACCATAGTGAACAAAGGGCACACTTATTCAAGTACTAATCAGTGGGAATAGGGGACAGGTGTGCGTAATGAAAGTTCCGGAGGGATCCATGACAGAATACAACAGGTGTAGACCTTATCGTGAAATGCTTACTTACAAGCCCTTAACCAACAACACAATCAAATAAAATAAAAATAATGAGGCTATATACAGTGGGTACCGGTACATGTAGGTAGGGGTAAAGTGACTATGCATAGATAATAAACAGCGAGTAGCGGTCGGTCGGATGCCGAGCAGTTGCCATACCAGGTGGTGATGCAAGCATGCAGGATGCTCTCTACAGCGCAGCTGTATAACTTTTTGAGGATCTGGGGATCCCATCCCAAATCTTTTCAGTCTCCTGAGTGGAAAAGGTGTTGCCGTGCCATCTTCACGACTTTCTTGGTGTGTTTGGACCATGATAGTTTGTTGGTGAAGTGGACAACAAGGAACTTGAAACTCTCGATCTGCTCCACTACAGCCCCGTCGTCATGGAATGTGCAAATGAACGTACAGAGATGATCATGGTCTCTCCCTCCTCCATGTAAAGAAATTTGACTGCAACCAACCACAGCGCACACAAATCACACAGGTACAGGGAGGTGGGACAGACAGCTGACTGTCAAACCAGCAGTATTTCCCTGTCATCGCTCACTTTGTGACTGACAGGGGCCTGTCTTATCAATAGATCGCTACAGTATGCATATCGTTCATTCTAGCGGGAGAGGGCTCGACTGACTTGTCTGACTAGCGAACTTAAACTTTTAAATGAAAAGTAGCAGAGCATTTTTTAAGTGGAAAAAGTAGCTGGCTGAAAAAAAGTATGTTTAGCGGCTATTTAGCCGACGCCGACGCTTAGGGAAACTACTGCATTCATACTTACTCAGTCAATTAGATTGTGGGGGCATTGAGTGGGGGCATGGATATGTTCTGTATCAGATCTTATGAGACTGGGTTTTGTCCTTAGGTGTAGAGGACTTAGAGATTATAACAGTGGGATAGGGTTAACTTAAAGAAGCATTGGGACCTTTCCTCTCGTCTTGTCTCCAGGCTTAAAAATCCTTCTTTAACCTGTGTCCTCTTTCATCTACGATGACTGAAGTGGATTTAACAAGTGACATCAATAAGGAATCACCGCTTTCACAAGAGGAATACCTATGTAAGAATGCTGTTCATCGACTACAGCTCAGCATTTAACACCATAGTACCCTCCAAACTCGTCATTAAGCTCGAGACCCTAGGTCTCGACCCCAGCCTGTGCAACTGGGTCCTGGACTTCCTGACGGGCCGGACCCAGGTGGTGAGGGTAGGAAACAACATCTCCACCCCGCTGATCGTCAACACTGGGGCCCCACAAGGGTGCGTTCTCAGCCCTCTCCTGTACTCCCTGTTCACCCATGACTGCGTGGCCAAGCACCCCTCCAACTCAATCATCAAGTTTGCTGACGACACTACAGTGGTAGGCTTGATTACCAACAACGACGAGACGGCCTACAGGGATAACCTCTCACTCAACATCAACAAAACTAAGGAGATGATCGTGGACTTCAGGAAACAGCAGAGGGAGCACCCCCCTATCCACATCGACGGGACAGTAGTGGAGAAGGTGGAAAGTTTTAAATTCCTCGGTGTACACATCACGGAGAAACTGAAATGGTCCACCCACACAGACAGCGTGGTGAAGAAGGCGCAACAGCGCCTCTTCAACCTCAGGAGGCTGAAGAAATTCGGCTTGTCACCAAAAACACTCACAAACTTCTACAGATGCACAATCGAGAGCATCCTGTCGGGCTGTATCACCGCCAGGTACGGCAACTGCTCCGCCCACAACCGTAAGGCTCTCCAGAGGGTAGTGAGGACTGCACAACGCATCATCTATGCGGATGACACACAGCTGTACATTTCGATGAAACATGGTGAAGCCCCAAAATTGCCCTCCCTGGAAGCCTGTGTTTCAGACATAAGGAAGTGGATGGCGGAAAATTTTCTACTTTTAAACTCTGACAAAACAGAGATGCTAGTTCTAGGTCCCAAGAAACAAAGAGATCTTCTGTTGAATCTGACAATTCATCTTGATGGTTGTACAGTCGTCTCAAATAAAACTGTGAAGGACCTCGGCGTTACTCTGGACCCTGATCTCTCTTTTGACGAACATATCAAGACTGTTTCAAGGACAGCTTTTTTCCATTTACGTAACATTGTAAAAATCAGAAGCTTTCTGTCCAAAAATGATGCAGAAAAATCCATGCGTTTGTAACTTCTAGGTTAGACTACTGCAATGCTTTATTTTCCGGCTATCCGGATAAAGCACTAAATAAACTTCAGTTAGTGCTAAACACGGCTGCTAGAATCTTGACTAGAACCCCAAAATGTAATCATATTACTCCAGTACTAGCCTCTCTACACTGGCTTCCTGTTAAGGCAAGGGCTGATTTCAAGGTTTTACTGCTAACCTACAAAGCATTACATGGGCTTGCTCCTACCTATCTTTCTGATTTGGTCCTGCCGTACATACCTACACGTACGCTACGGTCACAAGACGCAGGCCTCTTTACTGTCCCTAGAATTTCTAAGCAAACAGCTGGAGGCAGGGCTTTTTCCTATAGAGCTCCATTTTTATGGAATACTCTGCCTATCCATGTGAGAGACGCAGGCTCGGTCTCAACCTTTAAGTCTTTATTGAAGACTCAGTAGGTCCTATGACTGAGTGTAGTCTGGCCCAGGAGTGTGAAGGTGAACGGAAAGGCATTGGAGCAACGAACCACCCTTGCTGTCTTTGCCTGGCCGGTTCCCCCTCCACTGGGATTCTCTGCCTCTAACCCTATTACAGGGGCTGAGTCACTGGCTTCTGGTGCCGTGACGGAGATCTTGTGGGCTATACTCGGCCTTGTCTCAGGATGGTAAATTGGTGGTTGAAGATATCCCTCTAGTGGTGTGGGGGCTGTGCTTGGCAGAGTGGGTGGGGTTATATCCTGCCTGTTTGGCCCTGTCTGGGGGTTTTGTCGGACGGGGCCACAGTGTCTCCCGACCCCTCCTGTCTCAGCCCCCAGTATTTATGCTGCAGTAGTTTATGTGTCGGGGGGCTAGGGTCCGTCTGTTATATCTGGAGTATTTCTTCTCTTATCTGGTGTCCTGTGCAAATTTAAGTATGCTCTCTCTAATTATCTCTCTTTCTTTCTTTTTCTTCTTCTCTCTCTCTCTCTCTCTCTCTCTCTCTCTCTCTCTCGGAGGACCTGAGCATTAGGACCATTCCTCAAGGCCTACCTGGCCTGATGACTCCTTGATGTCCCGAGTCCACCTGGCCGTGCTGCTTCTCCAGTTTCAACTGTTCTGCCTGTTTTATGAACATTTTAAAATCTTGTCCATGTTCTGTTATAATCTGCACCCGGCACAGCCAGAAGAGGACTGGCCACCCCTCACAGCCTGGTTCCTCTCTAGGTTTCTTCCTAGGTTTTGGCCTTTCTAGGGAGTTTTTCCTAGCCACCGTGCTTTTACACCTGCATTGCTTGCTGTTTGGGGTTTTAGGCTGGGTTTCTGTACAGCACTCTGTGACATCAGCTGATGTAAGGGGGGGCTTTATAAATAAATTTGATTTGATTTGATCACCGGGGGGTAAACTACCTGCCCTCCAGGACACCTACACCACCCGATGTCACAGGAAGGCCAAACCACTCAACAACCACTCGAGCCACTGCCTGTTCACCCCGCTATCATCCAGAAGGTGAGGTCAGTACAGGTGCATCAAAGCTGGGACAGAGAGACTGAAAACAGCTTCTATCTCAAGGCCATCAGACTGTTAAACAGCAATCCCTAACATTGAGTGGCTGCTGCCAACATACTGACTTAAATCTCTAGCCACTTTAAATATTTGAAAATTGGATGTAACAAATGTATCACTAGCCACTTTAAATGATGCCACTTATATAATGTTTACATATCCTACATTACTCATCTCATATGTATATACTGTACTCTATACGATCTACTGCATTTTGCCTCTGCCGGTCAGCCATCGCTCATCCATATATTTATATGTACATACTCGTATTCATCCCTTTACACTTGTGTGTATAAGGTAGTTGTTGTGAAATTGTTAGATTACTTGTTAGATACTACTGCATGGTCAGAACTAGAAGCACAAGCATTTCGCTACACTCACATTAACATCTGCTAACCATGTGTATGTGACAAATAAAATTTGATTTGATTTGATTCACTTGGTCAGTCTATGTCATGGAAATAGTTTTGTACACAAGTTTTGTACACTCAGTGTATTCCCACAAGGTACAAATGTTTTTCTTTTATTGATCAGGTCACGCTAGACCAGAGTGACAGTGGTGTTCTACACACTGACAATGCTATGTTAAAAGCGCTACAGGCTTTTCTTTAGTCTGCATATCTGTTCTTAATGTTTTGTATACTCAGTGTATATGGAACTAGTGTTGCTGTTCCCACATTCAACTCAATTGTCTGCCTCCTCTGTGTCACTCCTGCCCTGCGTCCAGTTGTCTCTCCAGACTGAACCCAGATCAGAGCATAACTCTGTGTTCATGCCAAACACTTCACCTGGCACAAGTCCCAGTGCAGAGCTGAATAACGACCTGGGAGCTTGTGCTCTGCGGTGCAAGTGAGAGCTGGTTAAGCAAGGAAGGATTTCTGTCTCACAGCCCAGAGGTGCCCTCAGCTTGTTGGCAGGAACACGAAAATGACTGTCAAGCCATTCAAACCTAGTGAGAACAGAATGTCTCAGAATGCAGGTCGACCTGCTGCCAAGGGTACATTATAAACCCTATAGTACCTACTGTACTCATTATCTAAAAATACATCTGCGCTCCAAAATCATGTCTCTCTCGCTCACTCTGTTAGATATGTACTTTAAGAACTATGATTTTGGAATGTTGTTAAGCAACAATGAAATGTATGTATATAGTCTCACGCCATGTTTCGTCAGTTCCTCGGACAGTGTCAAAGAGGGATGTCAAGCGACGATTTTGTTTCATGAAACAAAGTTTCACAAACAATAATTGATAAATGAAGGCTACTTGGCCATTGAAAAGGAAATGTTGTCAGGAGCAGTTTCAGCCACCTGGTCTTTACAATAGCACTCCTTCATTCCCCTGCAGGTGGAAGTCATAGATTAACCAATCCACCTTTTGTGAGCCACGTTGTAATGTTGACCCAAGGAAACACCGTACTTCTGGATTATGTATTACTGACTGGTTGTCAAAGCAAAACTTGACTGTGGGATCAAGTGTTTACAGTCAGAACAGGGACTGAATTGAGTATTCTACAATATTCAATTCTAAATACAAGTATTTCTACCCTGATATTCTTCGTTCCCTTGCTTCCTCAGTGAAGTAGGCTAGTTGTAAGATGTTTGTTTGTCTCTCCTCACACAAACATACACACACCTCCTGCAAGGGACCTTACTACCAGTTATTGATTTAGCGTTTACCGCCACTCTTTGCATAGTGACTCATGTTAAGTCAGTGATTAATTAAACAAGGGTTACAAACCAACACCGTGTCACTTCGCAGCTCAGCATTCAACTCAAATAGGAGATCAAATGTCCCGAGACCATTTAAACCAAATCCATCCCTAATCCTGGATGTTATCTATTGTTTGACTATCGGTCAAATTCTCATCTAGCACTAGAGGGGTTGTCAAGGATACAGGGGCCCCATGCAGTGGTGGAAAAAGTACTCAAATATACTTAAGTATCAAAAGTAAAAGAATAAATAATTTCAAATTCCTTATTATAAGCAAACCAGACGGCATGATTTCTTGTTCTTTTATTTTACAGATAGTCAGGGGCACACTTCAACATCTTTACAAACCAGATCAGAGGCAGTAGGGATGACCAGGGATAATCTCTTGATAAGTGTGTGAATTTGACAATTTCACTGTCCTGCTAAGCCTTCAAAATGCAACAAGTACTTTCGGGTGTCAGAGAAAAAGTACATTTGTTTCTTTAGGAATGTAGTGGACTAAAAGTTGTCAAAAATATGAATAGTAAAGTAAAGTACAGATACCCCCAAAAACGACTTCAGTAGTACTTTACACCACTGTTACCCCTGTTCACCCTCTGTATAATGTGTTTGTGAGATCAACTAAGAGGGGGTATGGCAGTCTACGTGGTATCACACTGCCCCAACTGTGTGTTTATTTGTGCTTGTGTGTATGTGTCACTTCCTCTGTGTGTGTGTGCGCGTGTGTGTGTGTGTGTGTGTGTGTGTGTGTGTGTGTGTGTGTGTGTGTGTGTGTGTGTGTGTGTGTGTGTGTGTGTGTGTGTGTGTGTGTGTGTGTGTGTGTGTGTGTGTGTGTGTGTGTGTGTGTGTGTGTGTGAGAGAGACAGCAAGTGAGAGAGAGACTTCTACAGTATCAAAATATGTGTCATAGGAGAAAGCTCAGTACATTTCTACTGAAACAGCCTCCCTCTGTCTGTGTCCTTACAGTGAACGTTATTGGTCTTTCGTCATGGTCATTTCCCATTAAGAGCTCTGGCAGTTCAGTGAAAGTCATAGCACTTATTCATATTGGTTAAAAATAATTCTCCATATAGAAGCACTTAAAAATGTTTATTCCAAGTAGAGCAAATCGGAGTGCCTTTAGTCATTCTATATCATTCCATTTCCCATTTGTCAGATAGCCCAGTTGCTGGAAAATGCACTGTTTCGCACATAGAACTAGTCCAAACTTACAGCAGTGTTATTTGTGTTTGTATTTATTAGGGATCCCCATTAGATCCTGCCAAGGCAGAAGCTACTCTTCCTGGGGTCCAAACACACCAAAGCACCACATTACATATAAAACAACAGATAAAACAGTGAACTATGTTTGTACTGAATGAGCTAAAGACAAAACAGTACATTATATAACACCACCACTTATCCACAACACAACATGTTCAATACCACCATACAACAATATCACAATGTATGCATGTCTGTACCTTTGTGTGTGTCTCTTCACAGTCCCTGCTGTTCCATAAGCTGTATTTTTACCTGCTTTTTTAAATCTGATTCTACTGCTTGCATCAGTTACCTGAAGTGGAATAGAGTTCCATGTAGTCATGGCTCTATGTAGTACTGTGCACCTCCAATAGTCTGTTCTGGACTTGGGGACTGTGAAGAGACCTCTGGTGGCATGTCTTGTGGGGTAAGCATGGGTGTCCGAGCTGTGTGCTAGTATTTTAAACAGACAGCTCGGTACATTCAGCTTGTCAACACCTCTTACAAAAACAAGTAATGATGAAGTCAATCTCTCTTCCAATTTGAGCCATGAGATTGACATGCATGTCATTAATGTTAGATCTCTGTGTACTTTTAAGTGATGTTATAGTGATGGGCCGTCCTCTACCTCTGACTACACTGGGGTCACAAGGCCATGACCCCACCAGGATGACCCCACCAGGAAGTACTTGTGAGAGAGTGACTGCCGAGAATCACTTTTAGTCAGAAGGCCTGACCACTGACTTTTCAGCCTGACTGTGTGTCATGGTCAAGCTCAGCCAATGGGAGAAGTGGTGGCGTGCAGTTCAATAGTCACATAAGAGGCATTTTTAGATATGATGATGTTTTGCATCATCGTTCATTAAAGCTAACTTCCTTCCATATGTGAACAGCCCACCTGTATTACTCATTACGTAGAGTAGTCCACAGAGCACATGGCATGGCCACAGATTCCACAACGAATGAAGCACACCCATATGGATCGTTATTTTACATCAGCAGTTAAATAACGTATGGTGTCCAACAAAAGGTGGGTTTAAACATAAACAAATCTTGATCAATATAATGATCTTTATAATGAACTGTAATAGGTGTGTGTGGGATCTGCGTAGCACCACTGACACACCTATACACATAGGTAGTGTATGAGAGTGGGAGGGCCAAGCCTTCATGGGTACGTGGCCTGTGGCCTGTCATGTTTTCCTCTGTTGCAATGTGTGACAAAAGCTCACGTAGGAGGAGGAGTGTTCATGTTGTGAAATGGAACGACAACTCTGTTTTTATGACTTGTAATTATTCTGAACTGTTCCACCTTTCATTGTATAGACACATAGATTAAATTGCACATGAGTATGACTAAGACAATGAACTACACCATGAGCAAAAATAAAAACGCAACATGCAAAGTGTTGGTCCAATGTTTCATGAGCTGAAATAAAAGTTTGAAGAAATGTTCCATATGCACAAAAAAGCTTCTTTTGCTCAAATTCTGTGCATAAATTTGTTTACATCCCTGTTAGTGAGCATTCCTCCTTTGCCAAGATAATCCATCCAACAGCATGATCATTACACAGGTGCACCTTGTGCTGGGGAGAATAAATGGCCACTCTAAAATGTACAGTTTTGTCACACAACACAATTCCACAGATGTCTCAAGTTTTGAGGGAGCGTGCAATGGGCATGCTGACTGCAGGAATGTTCACCAAAGCTGTTGCCAGAGAATTTAATGTTAATTTCTCTACCAAAAGCCGCCTCCAACGTCATTTTAGAGAATTTCGCAGTACATCCAACCAGCCTCACAAACGCAGACCACGTGTAACCACGACAGCCAAGGACCTCCACATCCAGATTCTTCACCTGCGGGATTGTCTGAGACCAGCCACCTGGACAGCTGATGAAACTGTGGGTTTGCACAACCAAAACTGTCTTTGGGATGCACATCTGCGTGCTCGTCATCCTCACCAGGGTCACTGGCACTCTAGAGAAGTGTACTCTTCACGGATTAATCCTGTGTCGACACCCGGTTTCAACTGTATGGCGTTGTGTGGGCGAGCGGTTTGCTGATGTCAATGTTGTGAACAGAGTTCCCCATGGTGGCGGTGGGGTTAGATACAGATACATGTCTGTATTCACAGTTATGTGAAATCCATAGATTAGGGCCTAATTTATTTATTTCAATTGACTGATTTACTTATATGAACTGTAACTCAGTAAAATCTTTGAAATTGTTGCATGTTGCATTTATATTTTTGCTCAGTGTATTTTACCATTCATTGTATACAACTTTTCTGTAATGAATAAAGCATGAGTAGAGTACTTTGCACATTTTCTTCTGGCTAGACATCAAAATACGACTTTGTGCTTTTTGTCAGTTTAGAGACACAAGCAGAAGAGCAGCGTAGAGATGTCACTATATTCAACATCTGGAGCCCCCCCTTATCTCATCTTCTTCTTGGTTTTCTTCATGAAGAACAATCTTTTTGTGTGTGCTATTTGTACATGTCATTATGTGGGATGTGTCGTCTATTTTTACTCCCCATACTTGACCATAAAAACGGATTTTTCCTCCTCTTGGTGCTTATGAACTTTCATCTCTTGCACAAGCCTACCCTCTTATTTGAAAGAAATAATCTGCAAATTGCCTGCTGGTTTGTGCCTAATCATAACAACTCAAAGTAAATAGGTCACAATGAGTGAGTGCCCATCTTCTATTCCCCCCCGAGTCAAATGAGAAGCACACGTGTCTATGGGGTTTATTTTTACTTCCCTTAAAGCAGTTACGGCACTAAACCACTTCATGGCTGTTATGGAAAGTAGTCTCGGTGGAGAGGGGACCAAATTATGGAGGCAGGCAGTGCACATGTCACACTGGTGGTTAGCGTGCAGCCTCAGAGGGAACTCTAAAGAAGCAGATGGAGAGAAGGGAGGACTGATTAGGAAGAACACACAGATGTTGATGGGTAGTGTAGTGTACATGTAGCATGAGCACCTGAATTGAGTGATACGGGGGAACACAAGAAATAAGATTGCGAGTAGAGAAACAGCATGTGGAGTAGCCAAAGGCACTTTTGGTCTTAGATTTGCATATACCGTATTTGAGTGTGTGTCAGCACAAAATCCCTGATTATAGGTGTTTAAGCGAATGGCTGTGTTTAAGGCTGACACTTATGCTTAGTTGCCGTGTCTCAACGTTTTACCTCAAGTCTAGATAAAACTACCCTCAGAGCCATAGCTGACATTAGTGATACCAGGTCAAGCTGCATTAGACTTCTCTCTGGAAGAAAAGGTGAATTAAACAGGAAATTCAAGGTAACTATTGACTGAAGTCCCCTTTGAACGCTGTCAGGACAGCTCCAGACTTGAGTGTGTCTGGGGGGAGACAATGAGAGGGCAAAGCCCCCTGTCAAAGAGGGACTCTGATCTCAAACACGTCTTGCCTCTCCAAAACACCTAAGCCTAACAAAAATCAACATGTTTTTTAGGGGACTGCTGCTGCCTCGCATGATCTTTCCAAGCACTGATGTTATTTGTTTATTTGGATCCACATGAGCTTCCTGGGATCAACAAGAAACACAAAACATGACAAGTAACAAAATGTTGATTTTGGTTTTGTCTCCCGGTAGAAATGTATGATCATCATGTGCCTGCCTTCTATATGAATTCCTTATGAGTGCCACTAACAAACAATGACATAGATAGTACAGTATGTTGTTTTACTGTCATTCTTTATTCTAAAGTACAACTTTGATTTGTTAAACGCTTCAGTGCTCTTTGTCAAATACTGTACATACGGAACTTTCACTCACTTTTAGACACTGTGTGAAACTGTGAGAATGTTTGACATAATGACGCCTACAGTGTATGGAGAGGCACATAGCTCGCATGTCAACCTCAAGCAGGAAGTCGTGCCATCAGAATTATAGCACCACTAGAACTTGGACGCCGCTCAAGGTGGATCTCGGCCAAACCTACTGTGTGTGTGTGGGCTTTCGTGTGCGTGTGTGTGTATGCAGCACACCCTTGATCAGGCCCAAGTGAGAACTTCTAGAACTCTGAGCAGATGACTCATTCTTTATTATTCTTCGTTACCATGGCAGCGTGTAAACCGGTGTGTGTACCTTTTGCATTGTGCAATCACCTGAGCGTCAGTGTACCTTCAATAGACATATTACTCAAGCGCCAGATTTTCCAAAATAGTGCGACCGCAGCACAAAACACAAACCGCCGACATGCCAAAGCATTGTCTGTCTGCCCGGGGCCATCACATTAAAGACCCAGCACTAGGGAAATCCGGAATTATACACTGTATCCATTTCAAAGGATCCAAGCCGACTTTGTATCTGCTTTACATTTGATAAAGTTCAGAGAAATACCCGAGTTGACTGTACTCTGTTGAATCCAATGGAATGCTTAGAGAATACTACAAATCTCTCCTGATGGAGAGATTTGTAGTATCTATCATTGTAAAATGTTGCTCTCTCATGCACAAACATGATGAAGTCATAAACCAGGGGGCCTAAAAAGACTCATAATTTACTAGGGAGATTTTTTTATACTCCAGATGCATATCTACACTACACTGTAATCAAAGAAACAGTAAGAGTGAAGCTACTTCACTCAGGTACATTTGAGCCCTCCCCCTCCTTTCTCAGTACAGCCCCGTCTCTAGTCTGTGCTTCATCTCAATGTCCTCCCGCCCCCAGTCTGTCAGGTAGCATGTCTGTGTGTGTGGGAGTCTGATCACAACCAGTGATTCTCTGTCAGACAGTCAGATACAGCCAGTGTGGGGGTTCGATACCATAGACGTTGGTGCCTTTAACTTCCCCCCTTCCCCTTCCGTTTACCCTTGGCCTACTACCCCCTCCATGTGGGGAAATTCTGTCTGCTGACGTCACGCACTGAGCTCACTCATTCACACGCAAGGGCTTCCCTGCAAGAATGAGGGTTGCTAGGCGATGAGGCGCCAGACCGTAACAAACACAGAGCTTCGGAGGGGTGCAGCAGCGTACCTGTCACTGTGGGGGCGCACGTAATCCGATAGCGGTTTACCTAGCTGCTCCTAATTGGCTCATATCAAAGTCATGCACTTTGGAATGCCAACAGACTTTTATATGACTCAAGTTCACTCATCTTAGACCCATTATAATGTCATTCTCTTTTATGATATGTGTGGTTGTCAGGTTGAAGTGGGTTTGAACAGGAAGGTAAGTATCGCTGTATTCCTTGAAGAAGGTAAAGAAGTGTATGAACAGAACAATTTAACAAGTTCCATAATAGTAACGTCCTTCTTTGAATCCTGAGTGCACAGTTGTGAAGGGATTTTTTTTAAAGATTACAATCATACTGTAATCAAAAGCGTTGAGAAATCGTAGTGAAAGTTTAACAAATGCATTCAATTTGAGACTTTATACAAACTTGATTTTCTCTCAACTGGACACAATTCAGAGGAATGTCACTGATATAAGCCACCTGTTCTTGTAAATGGTTGGAAGTGTGTAGGAGGGATTCAGCCTGTGTGTGAGTGTGCGTGTGTTGCGCTTGTGGCCTCTGTCTGTTTTATGTCTCTCTGTTGTACTCTCAGGGGCTGATAGTGTATGTGTGTGTATTTTGGTGTCAGAAAACCAATATGACCATCATCTAACCGTTGCTTTATCTCCTGAGCCTTTCCACTAAGTAGATGTATCTTTTCAGAAACAGTCATATTTTGTATTAGACTAACAACAGGCGGTAGGGCATAAACTCCATTATCCAACAGGCTTTGCATTGATTGGACTAAAGCTACATTAATTTCCTCATTAGCACATGAGCTAGGTAGCAGGGCTTAGTGCTAGTTTGCTCTGCAGTGATTGATTTGGTCCTAAATGAAATTCCCTCCTGAGTCTATTGGACAGCTGAGGAGGGATTGATTGTTAATGGCTCAACAAGCAGAAAGGACCATTGTCAGGTTTCACAGGCCATTGACAGAAGAAGTATGATGGAATCTCATGAGAACATAGGTAAACATACCATTAGTCAAGGCCTAGTGGGCGTCTGGTTAGCCTGTGTGTGGGCGTTAAACGCTGTGTTGCAATCAAGAGCTCTTGCTTAAAAGTCTCTCTATCTCTCATAATACACTTTCTGTGGAAGCGGGGAAAAAAACGGAATTGTTTTCAAAGAGTATTAACTAGAACTGTGCTGATATGGACAAAAATCCATATTGCAATAAATTGCCTGAGTTGGTGCGATAATGATAAATCCGGTGTATGTGACAATAAATAAATAATAATAATAATTTAACGATATGGTTATATGCACAATTTGTAGTAGTATTATCCTTTAAACTACTACTAGTTTGATGTTTGTAGACATCAATTGTCCCATTAACAATCACCCATATTGGCAAACATATTTCATTTCAAACTTAGTATAGGCTACTTATCGTAATGAATGATATTAGCAAAATGCCTGTGATGAGTGATCGGTATGGTCAGTGTCGATAATTATCGTCCCAGCTCTAGTATTAACTTAAGTCTTCAGAGGGCCAGGTGGATGTTCTGTTTTTAACCACATCACACACTGTAACCAGCTGACGCAACAAGTCATGTGTAGTTTATGCAGCATCTATAAAGTGTTGTTCAGTGCAAAATCAGGACAGGATGAGGTCACAACCTGTGATCGACCTCTCACTGAAACTGTAGAGCTCATTTTAGGAATGCTCCCTGTTTCAAGTGGTTGTCCTCAATTTTACCGCAAAACCTCAAACATTCAGTTTGTAATTGAGTGCATTTTGTGTATTCCAACAAAGAGCCTTGTACAGTTCAGGACTCATTCATATCAATCCATTAAGAATTGTAAATGACTCAACTAGCTAAATTGTTTTTATGTGAATGTTTTGTGTTGTTTCGTTGCTTTGTTACAGGAGATCCGAGAAAGGGGGAGAGAGGTGTGATGGAGTGAGTGGATGACAGCGCCGCCAATCTCTCCTTCAGCAGTACTGCAGTTCTACTAAGCTAAAGATTCTATCCTAGTGTGACCAGAAAAGCCAGACACATGAACAATGTCCAGTCAGGCTTCAGTACTTTCATCTGTCTAAACTAGCCTCAAATCTCTCTCTGACAGATTTTTATCTCAGACGATTTCATTATTCTGAATACAACTAAATCCACAAAAGCCCCCTGAAAATGTTTTTTAGGCTCAGGAACAGCTATTTCAAATTTCCCGTAAACACGTTTACATTTATAGAGGGACGTTTTTCCTTTGTATGGCTAACAATAAAGTTCAATTGAAAGACAGATGTCATACAATCGTTTCACTGTCTAGATTGATCTCAATCTGCTGTCTCGTACCAAGCATGGTATTTTGCATTCTCTAGTTCCTAGATCCAGAGGAGTGGTGCCAGTCATCGCCGTTAGTACCCTTCCCTCTCATCTCTAGGCTCAGCATGGGTACCCACATCCTCATTTTCACACATTTGATGTGTTCTATAGTTTCCCTTGTGTGTATAGATTAGCAACGCCCAAATTTCACTCAGAATGATACTAACGGTGCAGTTTCAGTCCCCCCGCTCCTTCCATATCTCATAACCATCAACGCCACTACAGCATTCTCAGATTAGTGTTCAGTCTGTCTGTTGTCTGTTTGAATCATTGCTGTGACATGAGTAGTTCAGACGTTATGTGGTTGCGTGCCAGGAAGTTATTCCACATAGATAAGGACATAAAGGCATGATTGTAGCCAGAGGTGATTGTAGCCAGAGGTCCAGTGAGTGAGTCACTGTGACTGGCTGTATTTGGTAAATTGGTGTGGCCACATCTCTCTCCTTCTCAATGAACCTGTCTGGCTTTCACGGTCTGATCTGGTACAGTAAGCCAGATCCCAGCTACTATTAGGATCCCTGGCAGTTGCACAAGAGCAGCTAGAACGTAAACAGAACCATAGTAAAGGGTCAACTATTAAGCTTTTTAAATGCACTATGGCTGATCCTAGTTCAGCTGCTGCACACTGCCAACTGTGACCCAAGTCAAAGCCACCCACACAGAGCGGAGGCTCAACACCAAGGTTAGGGCCACAGGCTAAGAATACAAAGACACTTACTCCGGGGGGGCTTTACCTTCAGATAAGACTGTTCAAAACGGTGATGTATTTTGAATGGGACCCAAAACAATCTGCGACATTTGTTTCTAAACCCGATAACCACCTGGAGCTATTTGGAGACATAATGATAAGGTCAAATCCATAAATACATTAAAGGGCATTTAATAAATCATTATATGAGTCAAAGGGGATGGCTGGCATATGGAAGAAGAAGAAAATTGGTAGGAAGAATGGCCAGGAAGACCAGGGCACACATCCCAAAATGGCCACAAAGAGGTTTAATGCAACATGGTGCGATTCATTTGAGTGTTTTTTAAAAGAGCCCAGCAAGTGACAACTTGTGCCTGTGCATTCTCCTCCTTGCTCACATATAATTCCACATTTACATGGCACATACAGGGGAATGGAAACCGGATGGATGTCTGAATGTCTTTTATTGACCTTTGTATCCCTCCCTTTTCATTATATTACAGTTTCTGTAATACTCTCTCCCCTAATGTATCAAGGCCTAGTCTTTCATTCCTATTAAATGGAGCATTTTCCTTACCTGCTGATCTGAGCGTAAACACACTCCTCCATCACTCTGTCTGAAAGACACGTTAATTAGATGAATGTCTTTCTCTTTCTCGCTCTCTTTCTCTCTCTGTCATTATTTCTGGGTGTACAGTATATCTCCCCGTTTCTCGCTCTCTTTCTGTTCTGTTGCAGCGTAATGTATTAGGATCTACATGGGTTCTAAGCAGTAGACTTACTATCACGTCATTCAACAGTCTCATGAGGAGTCAACTGTACTGAGCACCCTGGTGCAGGCTTTAATGCAGCACCATGTGCATTACTGTTTAACAATAAAGAAACACCTTCCATTGAACCTCCATTTTCAAGTTGTCTTTTCAGATCCAGTTAGCCTACATACCACAGGTACCTGGCATACTGGGGAGTGTTGGAGAGCTGCTGAGATGAAATGATAGCCCAGCTGCCTGGCGATGTGTCTGTCTGAGAGCCACCGAAATTCACACTACACAAGTGATCTGTCTTCCTTTCACTCTGTCTGACTGACAGGTTAAAGGCTGGATTCAATCCGTAATGCAGAAGTATAGCGGAAGATCTGTGTTACAGTGCATTTCCACATACAACGATGGGGGCGATGAAACAAAGGAGCCCCTTTCAATTTGAATAAAATGGGCAGAGGGACCATTGGGCGATGAGAGTATGGCAAGGGAGCAGACTAAAGTTGGGAAAAGCTAAACTTTATGCAAATACTCCCCGATATCGCAACGCTATTGACCAATCGAAGCTTACCATAGCTTCCAGACCCTACTGGATTGGCTGTTGATACCTAGCACTACCTAGTCTGCTTGCTAGCTTGGTAGCACTCACATGAGGAAATCACTCATGTAGTTTGATTGAAATTTAAAGGCAAAGTTCCCGTGTTCATAGAGACTGCATTCATGGGAAACGCTGCATATGTTGGCTCAATCAGAAACAATAACAAAGCCGCAGGGCCAAGACGGATTACCAGGATGTGTATTCCGAACATGCGCTGATCAACTGGCAAGTGTCTTCACTTCACTGACATTTTCAACCTGTCCCTGACCGAGTCTGTAATACCAACATGTTTCAAGCAGACCACCATAGTCCCTGTGCCAAAGAACACTAAGGTAACTTGCCTAAATGACTACCGACCCGTAGCACTCACATCTGGAGCCATGAAGTGCTTTGAAAGGCTGGTCATGGCTCACATCAACACCATTATCCCAGAAACCCTAGACCCACTCCAATTTGCATACCGCCCCAACAGATCCACAGATGATGCAAAATCTATTACACTCCACACTGCTCTTTCACACTTGGACAAAAGGAACATCTATGTGAGAATAGCATTCATTGACTACAGCTCAGCGTTCAACACCATAGTTCCCTCAAAGCTCATCACTAAGCTAAAGACCCTGGCACTAAACACCTCCCTCTGCAACTGGATCCTGGACTTCCTGACAGGCCACCCCCAGATGGTAAGGGTAGGTAACAACATATCAGCCACGCAGATCCTCATCACCTTAGGGGTGAGTGCTCAGTCCCCTCCTGTACTCCCTATTCACTCATGACTGCATGGCCAGGCACGACTCCAACACCATCATCAAGTTTGCTGATGACACAACAGTGGTAGGCCTGATCACCGACAACGATGAGACAGCCTATAGGGAGGAGGTCAGAGACCTGGCTGTGTGGCGCCAGTGATCAAGACAAAAGAGATGATTGTGGACTACAGGAAAAGGAGGACTCAGCACGCCCCCATTCTCATCGACGGGGCTGTAGTGGAGCAGGTTGAGAGCTTCAAGTTCATCGGTGTCCACATCACCAACAAACTATCATGGTCCAAACACACTAAGACAGTTGTGAAGAGGGCATGACAAAGCCTATTCCCCCTCACGAGACTGAAAAGACTTGGCATGGGTCCTCAGATCCTCAAAAGGTTCTACAGCTGCACCATTAAGAGCATCCTGACTGGTTGCATCACTGCCTGGTATGGCAACTGCTCGGCCTCCGACCGCAAGGCACTACAGAGGGTAGTGCGTAAGCCCCAGTACATCAAGCTTCCTGCTATCCAGGACCTGTATACCAGGCGGTGTCAGAGAAAGACCCTAAAAATTGTCAAAGACTCCAGCCACCCCAGTCATAGACTGTTCTCTCTGCTACCACACGGCAAGCGGTACCGGAGCGCCAAGTCAAGGTCCAAAAGGCTTCTTAACAGCTTCTACCCCCAAGCCATAAGACTCCTGAACTGCTAATCAAAGGGTTACCCAGAATACCTGCATTGCCCCCACCCCCCTCTTTTACGCTGCTGCTACTCTCTGTGTATTATCTATGCATAGTCACTTTAACTCTACCTACAGTTGAAGTCGGAAGTTTACATACACTTAAGTTGGAGTCATTAAAACTGTTTTTCAACCACTCCACAAATTTCTTGTTAAAAAACTATAGTTTTGGCAAGTCGGTTAGGAATTGTTTACAGACAGATTATTTCACTTATAATTCACCGCATCACAATTCCAGTGGGTCAGAAGTTTACATACACTAAGTTGACTGTGCCTTTAAACAGCTTGAAAAATTCCAGAAAATTATGTCATGGCTTTAGAAGCTTCTGATAGGCTAATTGACAGAATTTGAGTCAATTGGAGGTGTAAAATTGTAGACCTCCACAAGTCTGGTTCATACTTGGTAGAAATTTCCAAACGCCTGAAGGTACCACATTCATCAGTACAAACAATAGTACGCAAGTATAAACACCATGGGACCACGCAGCCGTCATACCGCTCAGGAAGGAGACTGTCTCCTAGAGATGAACGTACTTTGGTGTGAAAAGTGAAAATCAATCCCAGAAGAACAGCAAAGGACCTTGTGAAGATGGTGGAGTAAACAGGTACAAAAGTATCTATATCCACAGTAAAACGAGTCCTATATCGACGTAACCTGAAATGCCACTGAGCAAGGAAGAAGCCACTGCTCCAAATCCGCCATAAAAAAGACAGACTACGGTTTGCAACTGCACATGGGGACAAAGATCGTACTTTTTGGAGAAATATCCTCTGGTCTGATGAAACAAAAATGGAGCTGTTTGGCCATAATGACCATCGTTATGTTTAGAGGAAAAAGGGGAGACTTGCAAGCCAAAGAACACCATCCCAACCGTGAAGCACGGGGGTGGCAGCATCATGTTGTAGGGGTGCTTTGCTGCAGGAGGGACTGGTGCACTTCACAAAATCGATGGCATCATGAGGTAGGAAAATGATGTGGATATATTGAAGAAGCATCTCAAGACATCAGTCAGGAAGTTAAAGCTTGGTCACAAATGGGTCATCCAGTGGACAATGACCCCAAGCATACTTCCAAAGTTGTGGCAAAATGGCTTAAGGACAACAAAGTCAAGGTATTGGAGTGGCCATCACAAAGCCCTAACCTCAATCCTATAGAAAATTTGTGGGCAGAACTGAAAAAGTGTGTGTGAGCAAGGAGGCCTACAAACCTGATTCAGTTACACCAGCTCTGTCGGGAGGAATGCGCCAAAATTGTGGGAAAACTTATTGTGGAAAGCTACCCGAAACATTTGACCCAAGTTAAACAATTTAAAGGCAATGCTACCAAATACGAATTGAGTGTATGTTAACTTCTGACCCACTGGGAATGTGATGAAAGAAATAAAAGCTGAAATAAATCATTCTCTCTACTATTATTCAGACATTTCACATTCTTAAAATAAAGTGGTGATCCGAACTGACCTAAAACAGGGAAATTTTACTAGGATTAAATGTCAGGAATTGTGAAAAACGGAGTTTAAATGTATTTGGCTAAGGTGTATGTAAACTTCCAACTTCAACTGTACATATTACCTCAATTACCTTGACTTACTCTGTACCGGTACCCCCTGTACATTGCCTCGCTATTGTTATTTTACTGCTGCTGTTTCATTTTTGTTACCTATATTTTCTATTTTTTACTTAACATATTTTTCTTAAAAATGCATTGTTGGTTAAGGGCTTGTAAGTAAGCATTTCACTGTAAGGTCTACACCTGTCGTATTCGGTGCATGTGATTAATACATTTTGATTTGATTTGGATTTGATTTTAATAGTTAAGACATTAAAACTATGAAATAACACATATGGAATCATGTAGTAACCAAAAAAGTGTTAAACTAATCAAAGAATATTTTATATTTGAGATTCTTCAAAGTAGCCACCCTTTGCCTTGATGACAGCTTTGCACACTCTTGGCATTCTCTCAACCAGCTTCATGAGGTAGTCCACTGGAATGCATTTCAATTAACAGGTGTGCCTTGTTAAAAGTTAATTTGTGGAATTTCTTTCCTTCTTAATGCGTTTGAGACAATCAGTTGTGTTGTGACAAGGTAGGGGTGGTATACAGAAGATAGCCTTATTTGGTAAAAGACCAGCTCCTTATTATGGCAAGAACAGCTCAAATAAGCAAAGAGAAATGACAGTCCATCATTACTTTAAGACATGAAGGTCAGTCAATGCGGAACATTTCAAGAACTTTGAAAGTTTATTCAAGTGCAGTTGCAAAAACCATCAAGTGCTATGATGAAACTGGCTCTCATGAGGACCGCCACAGGAAAGGTTGACCCAGAGTTACCTCTGCTGCAGAGGACAAGTTCATTAGAGTTACCAGCCAGAAATTGCAGCCCAAATAAATGCTTCCCAGTAACAAGTTAAAGTAACAGTCACATCTCAACATCAACTGTTCAGAGGAGACTGCGTGAAACAGGCCTACATGGTCGAATTGCTGCAGAGAAACCACTACTAAAGGACACCAATAATAAGAAGAGACTTCCTTGGGCCAAGAAACACTGTCTGTGATTTATGTAGAATTCAAGGCAGACTTAACCAGCATGGCTAGGACTATCATTTGTTTTTCAACACGAAAATGACCCAACACACCTCCAAGCTGTGTAAGGGCTATTTGTCCAAGAAGTAGAGTGATGGAGTGCTGCATCAGATGACCTGGCCTCCACAATCACCTGACCTCAACCCAATTGAGATGGTTTAGTATGAGTTGGACCACAGAGTGAAGGAAAAGCAGCCAACAAGTACTCAGCATATGTGGGAACTCCTTCAAGACCGTTGGAAAAGCATTCCAGGTGAAGCGAGTTGAGAGAATGCCAATAGTGCGCAAAGCTGTCATCAAGGCAAAGGGTGGCTACTTTTTATTTGTTTTACACTTTTTTGGTTACTATATGACTCCATATGTGTTCTTTCATAGTGTTGATGTCTTCACTCGTATTCTACAATGTAGAAAATACAAAAAAATAAGAAAAACCCTGGAATGAGTAGGTGTGGCCAAACTTTTGGCTGTGTCTAATGCAGACACAGCTGAATGCAGGTCTAGGGTCTGGGAATGCCAGCTCTAAAGGCAACTGTCCCATTGTCCCCATCCACATGTGTGTGAGAGCAAAACAATGTGTGTTGGAGGAACCTATCTGAGTCAGGCAGCCCCACGCTGCCCAGCGTGATCCCTTGTTCCCCACTTTGAATCACTTCCTCCTCCACATTCCAGGGCTTCTTTCCCAAACGCTGCACTATGTGACTCAGTACGTGACCTCACACAGGCCCAGGCCGGAGCTGCAGCATTCACACAGTCACAGACCTCCCCTCAACATGTCTAAAATAAGCTTCAAGGGCAGACTGGCTGGCCCTGTCCAAGGAAGCCACCCGGCGGTCATCTTCCTCCTATTCAGCTCTCAACACATATGGACAGCTTCAGACACATTATGTGCACGCCAGTCAGACCCCTTGTTTGCAGGCTATTCTTAGTTTCATCCTTGATACACAGCAATACATCGACTGGCAGCCTTTAGTTTATAGGCCATGTTGCTGTGTTTTGTTACATCGTAATAGTGTAAAGGGGGAGAAGACACACAGACGTATGTTGTGCAAATAGCATATAGATTTGTTTTAGAGAGAGAGCCTCACAGGTCTGCATGCACGCTATTCTCAACCAGTGGTCTGCAGGGAGATATTCCATTCTGATCTGGACTAGAGCATGTGAGGCATGGACACAACACAGCATCTGGACTGACTTACATCACACCTCTCAGAGGAAAGAAAGTTGAGTAACACAAATTTACTGTGATGGTAGATATCTAAGACCTGTTTAAAAAGTGCAAATACATCCTTCCTTGGATAGGTGTAAGCAGGGGTGCCACTACATAGAACATAGAGTAGCTTTCACAGTCATGTCAAGTGATTACTTCAACAAAGGGTGGTGGAAGGATGAATTATCAAAGTATTCAAATGTGGCCTAAACATGCTGCAGTTGTTTATTAATACAGAGGAAATAATCAAGCTCTTTTTGATAAACTACTTTATTGATGCTTGATTTTAAAGATACGGCTAAAAGTCAATACCTCGGCAAAAAAGCAGTATCATTTGAAAGCTTTTCCTAATTATAACAGTTTTAAGGGTACCTTGTGTCATAGAATTCAAAAGTAAGCAATGGCTTGGTTGGATGATAAAGTTCTGACTTTTGTATGTCAAACAAAACTATTTTATTTGATTTCATTTTGAAAGATCATTTGGCTGTGAACTGAAAAAACACATAACATTTTTAGATACATATTCTGCATATATCTGTATCCAAATGCTCTGGCCTCAAGTAAACTTTGTTGTGATTAAAAAGGAACGGACAAGAAACACAGACAAACCTCAAATCCAAACACACAGCCGCTAGGACTGTTGTCCTTTGATTTGAACATAAACAACAGTTTACAGCCATCAAGACCAAGATGACAAAACTTTGAGGGGGAAAGTGTTTCAGAGTGGGATATTTTTGGCAAAGTTCAAGGTTTACAGCTTTTGGCCTAGCTTCTGAGAACTTGTTAAAACATCCATGCAGTCAACTGTTAACACTGATATTAACTTGTACGAGTCATCTAAAAGATCTGCTAGCACTATACACTCACTGGCCAGTTTATGTTTATTAGGTACACCCATCTAGTACCCCTTTGCCTCCATCCTAAAGATGCTCTATTGGGTTGAGGTCTGGGGACTGCGCAGGCCAATCAAGTACACTGAACTCGCTGTCATGTTCCAGGCACTGTTTTTCCACTCCTCAATTGTCCAGTGTTGGTGATCTGGTGTTTTGCGTGTACTATTTAATGAACCTGCCAGTTGAGGACTTGTGAGGTGTCTTTCTCAAACTAGACACTCTAATGTACTTGTCCTCTTGCTCAGTTGTGCACTAGCCAGATGAGTACCTAACATAAGGACAACTCAGAGTACGCTATTCTGTTCTTCTGAAATAAGACTACATTTTCTTCATATCATGTTTCTTTAGACCTGTCTAAAAGAAATCATGGATTTATTGTGAAAGTGTAGGCTATATTACATGGATTTAGTTGACTTTTTTAAATGTAGATGTTCCAAAGGTCTGCATCAGTGGCTTGCAGGCTATGTGTAGAAGCCAGGAGACGCTAAATGTGTTTAGGTTAATTAACGGTCAATTACTGTGAGAACGGTAGTTATTTGCTTGACAATCATTGGCCAACATAATTTTGTGACCGCCACAGCCCTAATCATACCACGTTCAAAGTCGCTTAGGTCACTCATTTTGCCCATTGTAACGTTCAATCGAACAGTTACTGAATGCCTCTCTGCCTGCTTTATATAACAAGCCACAGCCACATGACTGAGCGATACATTTTCATGAATAGGGTGAGTGTACACGTATAACCATTTAATAGCTAGCTTATGTCGCCAAACCCACTGGCTCCAGGTCATCTACAGTTGAAGTCGGAAGTTTACATACACCTTAGCCAACTACATTTAAACTCAGTTTTTCACAATTCCTGACATTTAATTCTAGTAAAAATTCCCTGTCTTAGGTCAGTTAGGATCACCACTTATTTTAAGAATGTGAAATGTCAGAATAATAGTGGAGTGATTTATTTCAGCTTTTATTTCTTTCTTCACATTCCCAGTGGGTCAAAAGTTTACATACACTCAATAAGTATATGGTAGCACAGCCTTTAAATTGTTTAACTTGGGTCAAACATTTCGGGTAGCCTTCCACAAGCTTCCCACAATAAGTTGGGTGAATTTTGGCCCATTCCTCCTGACAGAGCTGGTGTAACTGAGTCAAGATTGTAGGCCTCCTTGCTCGCACACACTTTTTCAGTTCTGCCCACAAATTTTCTATATGATTGAGGTCAGGGCTTTGTGATGGCCACTCCAATACATTGACTTTGTTGTCCTTAAGCCATTTTGCCAAAACTTTGGAAGTATGCTTGAGGTCATTGTACATTTGGAAGACCCATTTGCGACCAAGCTTTAACTTCTTGACTGATGTCTTAAGATGTTGCTTAAATATATCCACATAATTTTCCTACCTCATGATGCCATCTATTTTGTGAAGTGCACCAGTCCCTCCTGCAGCAAAGCACCCCCACAACATGATGCTGCCACCCCCATGCTTCACGGTTGGGAAGGTGTTCTTCGGCTTGCAAGCCTCACCCTTTTCCCTCCAAACATAACGATGGTCATTATGGCTAAACAGTTCTATTTTTGTTTCATCAGACCAGAGGACATTTCTCCAAAAAGTACGATCTTTGTCCACATGTGCAGTTGCAAACCGTAGTCTGTCATTTTTATGGCGGTTTTGGAGCAGTGGCTTCTTCCTTGCGGAGTGGCCTTTCAGGTAATGTCGATATAGGACTCGTTTGACTTTTGATATAGATACTTTTGTACCTGTTTACTCCACAAGGTCCTTTGCTGTTGTTCTGGGATTGATTTGCACTTTTCACACCAAAGTACGTTCATCTCTAAGAGACAGAACGTGTCTCCTTCCTGAGCATTGTGACGGCTGCGTGGTCCCATGGTGTTTATACTTGCGTACTATTGTTTGTACAGATGAACGTGGTACCTTCAGGTATTTGGAAATTGCTCCCAAGTATGAACCAGACTTGTGGAGGTCTACAATATTTCTTCTGAGGTCTTGGCTGATTTCTTTTGATTTTCCCATGATGTCAAGAAAAGAGGCACTGAGTTTGAAGGTAGGCCTTGAAATTCATCCACAGGTACACCTCCAATTGACTCAAATTATGTCAATTAGCCTATCAGAAGCTTCTAAAGCCAAGACATAATTTTCTGGAATTTTCCAAGCTGTTTAAAGGCACAATCAACTTAGTGTATGTAAACTTCTGACCCACTGGAATTGTGACAGTGAATTATAAGTTAAATAATCTGTCTGTAAACAATTGTTGGAAAAATTACTTGTGTCATGCACAAAGTAGATGTCTTAACCGACTTGCCAAAACTAAGGTTTGTTAACAAGAAATTTGTGGAGTGAATGAAAAAACGAGTTTTAATGACTCCAACCTAAGTCTATGTAAACTTCCGACTTCAACTGTATATGTCTATGCTAGGTAAAGCCCCGCCTTATCTCAGCTCACTGGTCACCATAGCAACACCCACCCGTAGCACGCGCTCCAGCAGGTATACAACAATTCCTTTGGCCGCCTTTCCTTCCAGTTCTCTGCTGCCAATGACTGGAACAAACTCCAAAAATCACTTTAGCTGGAGTCTTATATCTCCCTCTCTAACTTTAAGCATCAGCTGTCAGGGCAGCTTACCGATCACTGTACCTGTACACAGCCAATCTGTAAATAGCACACCCAACTACCTCATCCACATATTGTTACTTATCCTCTTGCACCCCAGTATCTCTACTTGCACATCATCTGCACATCTATCACTCCAATGTTAATGCTAAATTGTAATTATCCATGGCCTATTTATTGCCTTACCTACCTACTCCTCTACATTTGCACACAGTTTACATAGATATTTCTATTGTGTTATTGACTGTACGTTTGTTTATGTGTAACTGTGTTGTTTGTGTCGCACTGCTTTGCTTTATCTTGGCCAGGTCGCATCTTGGCTTGTTCTCAACTGGCCTACCTGGTTAAATAAAGGTGAAATAAATAAATAAGTCACAACAGACATGTTAATTCCACTGACCAATGTGAGGATAAGAAACCCAAAAACAAATTAAAGATCAAAATGTCAAAACAGTGTTTTAAAATGAATAAACAGATAATTAGCAAATAATACATTTTATTCTTCATAGGGGTAATGGTGGCATAAAGGAACTGTAATTTTGGAGTGATGACACAAACATAAAAACTAATGTGGCACATATTTTATTACAATTTGTCTATTTTAAGTGCTCACTTTGATCTGCATGAATGTACCAATGCACCCTATCTCATCATAACAGCCACACAGACTGATGCCACACAAACAATATATATATTGAAGAGCTTCTTGGCTATCACCAAGTAAATGGAACAGAGAAATTAAGAAAGCTGTGTGTCAATTCACATTAACTTCTTATAACACTGTACTGTTTTGTTGGTCACACTCAACTTAACACCTGAAATTGACCTATGAAATAACATCTCAAGTAGGTAATTTAGATGGAAAAAGGGGTACCAAGTACCAATTACCTTTTACATTTTTTTTAAAGGAGTGTCAGTCCCACTCACTTATTTCAGTTTTTAGTGGACATGATAGATAGAGAGAAAGGACAGAAGAGAGGAAGGACAGAAGAGAGAAAATAGCAGTGGTACAGATTCAAACCCATGCTGCAGCGGTATATGTGATCTGGAGACAGCAGCTTAGAACGCTAGACCACAGGGAAGTAAAGTATCAATAACTGTATTTATTATTTGCAACTGACCTACCTTTGAGTAACTCTAGAAATATTATACATTTCACTGCTTTTGGAGTACAACTGTAACCAAATAAAAGCCTAAATTCAGAATTTTCAGAGGAGTATCATTTTTGCATTATGGCACTAAATTTGAACCAAACTTTAAGATGGAAATGAAAACAAAAATAAAGACATTTGACAACAACGGTCCATGACATAGGACTATAGGTAATTATACATCCTGGAAATATGGGTCCTTCCTTCCCCTGCTGCAGCTTCTATTGGGTTCGGAGCTGGTAATCTGGAGAAGAAAAAATTAAATAATAGTGAACTCATTAGTAAACATCCATTTCGCTGACAGTCATACATGAATATTGACTGATCTATAAACATCAGTTTAGCCATAAAAGCTAGGCGAATGCTTACAGAGAAGTCCTCTCCCTACCCTTCCATCTTGACCTCAAAACACACACAAATCATTAACGTTTTAATATTACTCCAAGAGCCAAACAAAATTAAATGTGATTCGTCTTGTGGGAGTTGGCTCCACCCATTATAAAACTAACAGAAGAAAGACAATAAGTAGAGAAAAATCTCGTTAAAACCAGCAGAACCAGCTCAAGGATAAGTTTCCTTATTTTTGTTCCCTCAGACCAAAGATTGTGTGTTTGTAAGGAGATGTTAAGTTCCTCTGGTGCTATGCTTGGCAGTATGACTCGTAAATAAACATCTAAAAGCACATACATTTACAATGCACACAGCTGTGTGGAGTTTGGTTTCTTCGCTCAAGCCAAGTTCTGACTGCTTATCTGTTCAGGGATCTGAGTTTTGAGTAGAGGTGAGCATGACATCCTCACTCCCTCTCACACACAACAGATTGTGTACTTGTTTATGTGTGTATGTACAGTATGTATGTATGTATGTGTGTGGACTGTGCAAATTCACTTTTGCGACGAGGGCATGCACGCAGCATGGGCCGGATTTAACAAGATCAGTACCGTCTGTTCGTGGAAACCTCTCCAAAATCACACTCTTTAGCCTAAAGAACACAGCCTCAATTTCTGTAATGATAACAATAATACAAATTAAAAAAACACTGTTTGTTATGGAAACAGTGTGGTGTGTGGAACGTTAGACATGGAGTGATGAAACCGCTTGCCCCATAAGCCCAGCGTATCTGGTTTTCATTTGCCTTAAATCATATCTGCTTTAAGAGCAATTAAGTGCAAAGCCTACGGTGGAGCAGTGTTTTTGTGGTTGCTAGGAGGAACCAGAGGCACTTGGAACAATGGTGAACTAAGGCCAGTAGTATTGTTACGTGACGTGGGTTTGAAACGCACTACTGACATTTGTAAATCCTTTAACATGTGACCGTGGTTCGAGAAATGACGTGTCAAATTTGGTAGTTATGAAGCGTCTAACACAGACACACACATTTGCCTGCCACACACACACGCTTTAAATATCATAACATGTTTACTTCTAGTAAAACGCAACTGTTCGCTTTCTAAATGTGTCTGTTCATATTGTTAGTTTGACAGACTGTTTTCATGTGAATAAAACTAAGACTTTTGACCCCTTTTAAAACAACTTTAACAGACCTAATAAACTTCTAAAACACTACTTCTCTGCAATATGACATTTCTTAAAAAATATGAGACTTAACGGAACTCTTGAATCCAGTCTACACATCAGTCTAAATTACCCCGACTCGCCTGCAGAACTATTTTTAATTGTAGCGTGCATATGCCACGGGCTAGACAATGGGTCTGGTGGCTTATTTCCACCCCCCAAAGCCTCCTTGAAAATGACTGTCCTCTTAACCATCAAACACATGCTGGTTTCCTATATGGCTTTTGAGTGAGGAGAACATTAAAGGGGTAGAATAAGACAGCTTAAGTCTTCAGGACTACTTTGGCTGTGGTAATTGATAGGCTGTGTTTACAGACCTTTACTGCACGCTCATGGGAGGTCTCTAATTTGGTCCCATGCGCCCCTCTCTCCAGAAATGCACACGCGCACACAGTTCTTCTTGCGGAGACGGAGCCAACTCGTGGCTTTGCTGACTCAGGCTCCTGGCCATGGCACAGTCACACACAGGGACACGCAGATGAGGTGCCATTGGCTCTCCGTGGTCCACAACAAAGTGCTTGTCGGTGCAGGGGTAAAGCCACAGGTCTTTGGGGTGGCATTACCCTGTCACACCACTCCTACACTTTCCACCAGTCTTCAACGACAGCCCAGTCCGTGACCTCATAGCCACCAATATGCCAATCAGGACCTATAGCCACATCAAGGCCCCAAGGGCGCTCTGCAAATAGGACAAGGCTTTTCATTCATCCTGAAGAAACTGTCAGGCTGCCAAAGGCATCAAGGCCTCTAGTTGGGTTAGGGCCAGTGCTTTATTTCTAGAGCTGTACGGTGTCGTGTATCGCTTCCCCATTAAAGAACACTGGTCCTCTTTAAAAGTGATATGAAACGTGGAATTTGAAGTACTTTGTCTTTCATTGTTTGATAACAGTGAGATGTCACCTAGACATAGGACAATAATAATTCCACTCTTCCCCTTTGAAGGTGTAAACTTTAATAGATTAAGTTAATAATACCACCCAGGGCACCACGCTTAATATTAATGATGCCTAATTACATTTCAGCTCTTTTAATTAAATCAATCTCTTGAAGATTGAATCGTCAGTTAAGGCTCGGGACATCTTTCCGCTAACGTTGCAGCTCTTTTGATCAACAAAAAAAGACACAAAATGGTGGTGCGGTAGAAGCCTGCGGTGGGCACTGGCAAGGAATCAGTCTGGAAACTGGTGCCCAGTTTGGCCACGAAAACCCAGAGCTCATTGGGATGATGCAAGCAGTCAGTTCAGGTAGCGTTGGCTATTCAGTTGGGGCCTTGGGGGTGAACGTGGAAGTAAAACTTGGCAGTGGCCAGAGTACATGAGGTAGCATACATGAGATATCTTGTCTTCACACCTAGTTTGTAATTACACCATTGTGATCTGTGTTGTTTAATTACCCTGACAGCTTCCATAACATGTCAACTTAAATCCGTTTAATAACAGGTTTGATGAGTGATAATAAAGTTGGATTTTTTATTAAAGTTAGGGGCATTAACTCAAATAAACAAAAAAGTATAGTATTTGTTTAACCCTAAGCAGAACACACCACACATGAACATAAATACAGACGTATGGAAATGGGGATCTCCACCTTCCTTTTGGTGAGATACAACAGTGCAGTATGATGGCACCGTTCATACATTTATTATATCTGTGTCAACTAAAGAACTCAGTCTATATACAGTACATCTACTGTAAGTATTCAGCGATCCACCCACGTTAAGGTCTAACCTCCCCAGTATGATATCTATCACCCATTCTCAAGACAAGTAATTCAACAGACCCACAGGTCCCTGTTTAATTAGATCCTATCAGAAACATTGTGAGAGGGGCGATGGAAAAAGTATGCTTTCAGTTTCAGCAGCCCTGAATTCCCCTACTCACATGTGCATTCCTAAATCATTCCTTGGCTAAATGCACTGGCAATAACCCCGAGACAAAAGGTAAGATAAACATTTAAGAGCAAGGGCGTGCACATGGAGTCCCTGTGGGCTGCCTACATTCGTCATTCGCTAACCCCAAACTGGATAGGTCACCATCGTTTGGCAAAAGCCTCTCCCCGGCCCGCCTCCCCTCTAGCAGGTTCTCTCAGGCCTCTGGGACCTCAGAGCCCCCCCCTCCTGTTTTCTTCCCTTTTTTCACTCTTTTTCAAAAGATAGTATCAATGTCAGCGTTGCAGCATCATTCATAACCGCTTCAGCATGTGTTGGCTTTCGCTCTCCTCGCAGACAATGGAGGTGGAACTCATCTATGTCAGAGGGGATTGAGGCAAAATGGAGCTGTAGAATTCCCAGGACTCACATTGTCAAATATCATGATACTTTCTGGTGAGACTGGATCACTGGAGATACTATTCCTTGCCCGTTGAATCTACTTTTATTGTAGTGAAAATATTGACATGAATTCCATCAGGATCAGCGAGTCAGCGATTCCGATTTGAGCTAAGCTAGACTTCTACTGCATCTTCAAACCACACGCGCAGACAACAAAACCAGGACCTGTAGTCTGGCCTTGCTCGGAACAAAAGATTCAACCCCCCGATTGAAAAAGTATCAAAACAAACTGTCGGCGGAGACAAATGCCTTCCTCTGGTTGATATCGGAGGTAATGAATATGTTGGTTGGCTCTGCGGGGGCCGTTGTATAAGTAAGACAGCCATTAGTTGGGGTGTAGTACAGTACGACAGCTGGCCAGCGGCCGCCAAGAACAACGCTATTTCCTGGATGCTTCCTTCCTGCCAATTAGAGTCGGGAGGGGAGGGGCCCCTGTCTCAGACCACCTGCACAGATAACCTGATCAGGAAGAGAGGCCTGGAGAGAGACGGACTGCAGACTGTATTGTAGAGCCTTACAACATGGCACACAGTAGAGGTGAGATAATAGAACCACACAGCACTGCATAGAGGGGAGATAATAGAACTACACAGCACTGCATGAAGCAGGGGAAAATCCAGTGAAGGAAGTTACAGACCACTTGGTAGCAGTGTCCCCTAGACTTATTTCTAGGCAGGGCAAAACAGTCCCTGAAGCAACATTCAGTGCTGCAATTACTAAAACTATTGAAACCAGTAAAATCCCAAACATTTATGTGAGGGGCAACAGAGCAGCGTGGGGGGGCCCACCCAGAAGCACAAGGGCCAGAGTACAGGAACAGAGCCACGTGGCAGTTCAGACATGCATAGTTCAACACATAGGATTGATGGCAGATGACAGTGCGTTTCAAATGCAGATGTTTGGTGGGTGGGATAATGAGAGATCATTATTACAGTACGGTGGGTTGAGGATCAGTCTTCATTTGGAGGTTTGGTGAGAAGGGTGTGAATGTTCAGCCTTACCTCCGTTCTGTGTGATGTATCGAACCCATGGCAGAGCCTGGTAGCCACTCTTCTCAATGATCTTCAGGTAGCGCACCTAAAAACAAGAGTAAGCAAACATCACAAAACCTGTCCATCATCACACCTAGCACAAACAGTGATTAAAAAGGAGGAAGCAGAGTCAAATTCTATAGAGTACATACACTGAGTGGACAAAACATTATGAACACCTGCTCTTTCCATGACAGATTGACCAGGTAAAAGCTATGATCCCTTATTGATGTCACTTGTTAAATCCACTTCAATCAGTGTGATTGAAGGGAAGGAGACAGGTTAAAGAAGGATGTTTAAGCCTTGAGACATGGATTGTGTATGTGTGCCAATCAGAGGGTGAATGGGCAGAACAAAATATCTAAGTGTCTTTGAACGGGGTATGGTGCCAGGCGCACCGGTTTGTGTCAAGAACTGCAACGCTGCTGGGTTTTTCACTCTCAACAGCTTCCCGTGTGTATCAAGGATCGTCCACCACCCAAAGGACATCTAGCCAACTTGACAAAACTGTGGGAAGCATTGGAGTCAACATGGGCCAGCATCCCTGTGGAACACTTTCAACACCTTGTAGAGTCCATACTCTGACAAATTGAGGCTGTTCTGAAGGTAAAAGGGGGTGCAACTCAATATTAGGAAGGTGTTCCTAATGTTTTGTACACTCGATGCATTTCATGTCATTCTGAGCCTGTTCGGAAAACCAGTCACGTAAAGTACATTGAATATAACAAAATAGGGTTAACTATACATGATACTGTGTTGTTTTTACAAGGAAGATTATTTTTATATTCACTTAAAATACTAACTTTAACAATGCCAAGTTCCACCCATAAGGTCATACATGCCCTGCAAACAAAGTCAATGTCTGTAGATGATGGGAACTTCTCTCACATTCAAGAGAGAAACGAGCTGGTGGTTAAGAAACTTTTAGATATTAATACAAAATTAGGGAACTGGCACTTCCCAATCCTGTGAAATGTCATAAATTCTTCACTTGCCCTTCTTGTGAAACTACAACCTATTGAACAAGACCCACCAAGGGTACACATATTGCATAATTTTACATAACTGAATTTACCAAATCGAGCCATGTCTGTGATAGTAAGCAGAAAACTGTGATAATAAGCAGAATGCATGACAGGGAGTTAACTACTATTGTCATTAAAATCTCATTATTTACACTGAGGCCTATAAAACAAACAGCATAAATTAACATGCTTATCTCTGTGGTGAGCTTATCAGTGGATTGAGCTTCATATTACCCCATCGTAAAACAGTTCCCTATTGTTTCATGGCTGGGCTTTCGTTGAAACAAGGAGAACCTTAAGGCATTCAGAGATCCTAACAGAACAAGAGAGTGGGGGATTAAGCCTTAAATCTTCCCCAGGATAAAACACTTGCAATAACCGCCCAGAGAATTACACTGACAGACAGATTTGACAATGTGTAAATGGCCACAGCACACCGCACCGCAGCCCAGCTCTCTTCACATAAATACTGAGCTTTTTATCAACACCATATGGGAAAGATGATCGTTTTTGCATTAGGGAGTGAAACACTTTACACCAAGGGTACCATAAATCATAACTGGGCCGTAATGAAGAAACCCATGCTACAACAGGACACCAGCCCTAACAGGCTCCTCAACAAACACCTCTGGGTGTGGGCCGTCTGTCTGGGGGTCCTGATGAAGATGCAACCGGCATGCAGTCGGCCACCCAAAACACATCCTTCATCTTCCTCTCAGAAAGGTGTGAACACTGCCAGTACCAGGACACAACCTGCCTCCAAGACACACAAGGTGGTTCTTCTCATAACAGGAAACAAACAGCTTTACAGAGAGGGAGCTGTTGCGTTCCTCTACAAAAAAAGGCTTGTCCCGCATTCTGGTGCAAAGGCAACCTAGTTGGATACAAACACATAATTTACTCCACAGAGGTAAATCGGTCTGCTGACCTGACATTATACATATCAGACTAGGGCTGTATTTGGACTGTGCGCTGTAAAAAAAGAAAAAAAAAAGAAAAGAAAAAAGCCTCCCATTTGCACACCACACCTATTTCAAGTGTGATTTCAAATCTAAAAGGGTGTTCGAGGCAGATCATACGGCCAATACACAATGCAGAATGAATATGTCTATATGCATATAGGAGGAGGACTGTCTGAACGTCTGACTGTCTCAGAGCTATGTGTGTGTGTGTGTGTGTGTCTGCAGTCTAGACATTGTGAGAACAGGAGGATCTTAGTGCTGGCAGGTCAAAGCTAACATCAGTTAGGTCTAGTGACTGTCATTGGCAGAACAGGGGTGCTAACAGGTCAAAGCAAGCCAACAAGGACCATCAGAATGGCCTGGTGGTTATGTTGACATTCCCTAGCGACCACCTCATACATATCACTAAAGATTATAAATTGTTTTTGTCCAACACATCCATTACGCATGGCCTACATTTATACACCCATACTTTTATCAGCCAGAATCATGCTAACCTCCTATCGAAGTCTCCTGTCTTGCCTAAAAGTGATATGCTAACTGAGCCAATTCAATATTTCATAGTTTCTATGTTTTGCCAACAAGACCAAGTCATAGTGAGAAACAGCCTTGATCAAAAGAGATGCAGGAATAGTAGCCACGGGGTGAAACAAGGACAGAGCATTTTTCTCGTCCCGAAGTCTCCAACATTAGTTGACCCGTCTACAACTCTACACGGCCGGTGGTGAAATTGGTAGCTTCTTTTTCCTACACTACCAGTTAGTCACAGACCGTAACAAGGTTGGCCGACGTGATGCTGTTATGAATGCAGCTAAATCGAGGTGTAGCCTACTACTCTATGTCTAAGTAGTCTGGTGCCTTACTAATTTAGATGTTTGTTGTTCTAAACTACTGTAAGGCCAAAGCAGGCACAAGCATTCTCACACATTCGTTCCAAAGTTTGGGGCACAGACGGACCAAGCTAAGAATGCCATATTTTAAGGACACCCTCTTGAAATAGAGCAGATTTATCTTGGGGATGAACGTGTCCTCAGTGTTTTAAGGACTTCTCTGAGACGTTAGAGAATGTGAATACAGACAGTAGTTGTTAAGAACAAGCGGTTTCTCCAGGATATCTGGAAGACAATTGACCTTTTCAACAGCTATTTGACTTGATCGTCATGAGGTAAGAGCTTCAATGAATTCAAGCGGAACTAGGCAATGAATCTGTCAACCAGGGTCCAACAAACTACTTGTTTTTGAAGTTCTCTTTTGAAATAACTAGGCCCACTTGACAGTTCTACTAACTACTGATAGACCTCTGATCATTTCTGTTCAAAACAGGAAGAACAGTTTATTTACATTAAATTAATATCAAATGATCACGTGGTTACAAAAACTACAGCCGACACACATCCATCAAATCACATGTGAAATTAATACCACACCGGGAATATCTGTGATGATGTCTGTGCCAAATACAGTTATCATCTTCATACACAGTACCAGTTTTTTTTTTATTCAGTACATGATACAGACTATGATATATTTACTGTAAATAATGTAGTACTTTGCTGTTGGCCAAGCGTTCTGTTCTGGTGGTTGACTAGGCCTATATGGAGTACATCTCTCTGAGGGGCTGGTGGGCCACGCCACTCTGTCTGAGGGGAGGGGGAACCTGGCTGTAATTATCCCCTGGAGGGGGACAGATGAGCCCTGATGTGGCTTCCCCCCCCTACCATCAGCAGGCTATAAAAGAAACCAAGCAGCCTATGCCTCTGGAGCAGCCCAAACCGCTCTGGTGGTAAACTTCCCTTTTCTACCTCAGATGGGATATGGCTGGGGGGCTTAATGCACATCTGCCTGTAGGCCTGGCTGGTTGGCAGTGGGGTAAAACACCACTTTGATATACCACGCTGTCTAATCAAGGAGTTGATGATGTGGTTCCTCTTTTTTTCCCCTTGGTGCAGTGTGTCGTGTGCGAGAGACAGGGTAGCGTGGAGAGCGTGAGCGTGCAAACACATGGTCACACATGCAGCCAGGCATATGCAGAGGCACGCACCCACAGACACACACACTGAGCAGTAAGTGGCGTACTCCCTGTAATAAGCCCAGGCTGCATTAATGTTCCCTCAATACTAGCAGAGATCCTTGGTGGCGTGCGGTGGGCTCCGTTGGAGTGACCACAGGGGCTCTGCACAGTTCAAGAGGCCCTGGAACACCAGCGAAGCGACCTTGGGGTCAGCCAGGGCCACAAAATAGCTCCCCATCAAAACCCCTAAATAGTAGCTTCCAGTAGCTAAAAGTAGCATCTCTGATGAAGGCTCCATTGATCTCTGGTTGAGTGAGTTATTTTGAGGGGCTTCGGTTTCCAAGCAACCCTTTCCTCAAGGTGCCACCACTAGGGTTAAATAAGTGTGGCTGTTACGAGTGCATCTTGTAGTGATGATGAAACCTTTCGGAGAACATTCTCTGGTAGAACACTACAACAGGAAGACACTGAATGTCTCTCAGTCGCGCCAATGGATTATGAAATCCCTCATTTTCCATTAGTGCCAAAACTTCCTCATTTCCAGAGAATTTCAAGCAAAGTGTAATTTAATCCTCTGCCTTTCAATTCTGTGTGGGACGCCACTGCAGAATAGTGACGTGGGAATGACACCAAAAACGGAGAAAAGCTCTAATTTAGCAGAGCATGTTTGGCTCTTTAACATTTGTGTATAGAAATAATGTTCAAACTGATAACTTCCTTTGAAAAATATTGGGTATATTGTCTAATTTATTAAAACAGTTTGATAGTGAATTTGCATAAAGGGTAAATCGAGACAGAGACCAGGTAACATATCCTGTGGCTCTACTGGCAAGACAAGAGGCCTTGTGAATACATGTCATACGCTCGTACAAAAAGAATGAAACCAGCCCAACGCACACATAAACCTGCTATGGAAGGTGAGGTAACCACCAGACACCAATGCGGATTTCCAGCAATGCGACCGGATGTCACCGCTGTGAGCTAGCATGGCACATTTACAATACGACACAATGGAGGTGTACATAACAGGCTTGAGTTTCTCCTGCTTTACTGACTCTTAACTCAACTGTAATAACCAATTCCCTGCACCCCCAAAGTGCCTAATTTGTGTTTAGCCCAAATGCATGGCAGGTTAACGGAGACGTCCCTAGGCACCTAACTTGAAAATCTAGGCTAGATTGTTACTAAGGCTGAAAATGTTCTGCTGGTACAGCTCAAAAACCCAGCGCTGCAGCACAATGGTGTAGGGATTCATAATTTTCCAGAGATAATTCATATTCGTCCCGAGAATCCTGGGAAATACTGCGAAAATCTGAAGTTGTTTATTTATTTGTTTTGCAGAAGGAGTAGCTATTCTTTCTGGAGTACACAAAGTGCCCATTTAACGCATTTAAAACCAAGATATGGTAAAAATGCCTGGGTTCTACCCAAATAAGAGGGACATTGCGACACCTTGTCAGCGCCACTATGCAAAGATTTCAGAGCAAATGAAACTGATATTTAGTAATGATTGAGTAACTATCTTTGATCGTCAATGACATTGCTGTGAATTGCGAAACAGGCCATTATCATGTGCCTCAATTCAGTGCATTTCAGCAGTGGGTCATCTTAACAAAGAGTGCACTCAGGACCCAGAGCGCACCGAGAATATAGAGTTGTCGAATCATACAAACAAAAGTCAAATGAACAAAGTTGCTAAGCTTGCTAGACAACATCCTTCAACGAATGACAGAATCTCTCCTACATTTGGCAAAATGGAGTTGATGATTATTCAGATAGCAGATCAGCTTATGAATAACGGGGAGATGAAGAGTGGAAATGTTTTAAAAAGATATCTTAACAAGGACAAACTCTGCTTAAAAAAAAAAACATCCATATATACTCTCACACCATTTGTTGATCACACATTCTCTACCGAAGCGCTCATATGGGCACCATGTAGGAGAAAGACGTGCTTCAATAATGCAACCTTTGGATTACAGAATAAAGTTAGGATTTTTCACGCAAGACAGGAGTAAGGATTTGGGGTTTCAGTGGGATTGAAGAATAGCCTAGGCTCTATGACAGGGAGAAGATTTTCCCTCGGGCCTCTGAATTTTTAAAAGACTGACAGATGTAGTGTATTGTGCCTAGGGGACTATCAAACGACAGCTCAAAGAGGCACACATTTTTTTCTAGGCTATGCTGTAGGGGTTTCCTGTAGGGTTTACTAACTGCATTCGGGTCACGTGTGCAGTCTGGCAGTGTCAATTATGCGTGCGCTTTGAATTTATGGTGCCTTTGTGTGAAGTAAATATCCTAGACTCAAGACTTTCATGCAACAACCTGTTTGGATAATGTGCCGTTTTATTTTTTGCTAATCTGCTGCTACGCATGTCAAATATTTTGTGGAATTGCATCAATGCCACTTTAGGGAAAACCTAATTTCCTGGGTCTTGTCATTTTATTTTCGGGGCTGAAGAGTGTTCCCGGGACAGTCCCAGGATCCCATTTACCCATGTTAATCACTACAATGGTGTAATGTGTCGACTTCATAGCTTTGTATTCCTGTATGGAGACGCAAACGATAAGTTTTAGTGCTGATGTGTGGGTGTGCGTCTCCATAATAAGTTGGCCATGCTCATTTTCACCAGGAAACAAAGACCCGAGGCGAGCAAACCCCCCACTGAGCCAACGAAAAGGCTTTCCTTTGATTATCTGGGCTCTGATGTCATTTCCCTGGTGTCAGATCTGGAAGCAGAGGGCTGACAGGGAGAGCTTGACACTGATCCAGAACACTTCCCAACTTAAATAAGGACCTGTACACTGGTACTCTGCCCCTAATTGTTCTCATCTTAACCAGTCCATCTACTACCTTTTGACCATTCGGTCTGAGTATTATGGGTAGAAACAACGTCTCAATAAAACAGAGCAAAACAAAGTTAGTCTTAAAAGCAGTGAGTTTTTGGTGCTCCCGAGTGGTGCAGCGGTCTAAGGCACTGCATCTCAATGCTAGAGGCGTCACTACAGACCCTGGTTCGATCCCGGGCTGTATCACAACCGGCCGTGATTGGGAGTCCCATAGGGCGGCGCACAACTGGCCCAGCGTCGTCCGGGTTAGCCGTCATTGTAAAATAAGAATTTGTTCTTAACTGACTTGCCTAGTTAAATTAAATAAACAGTGTGTGGAGCAGTTTCTTTTTTGGCAGTTGACTGATGCTGGCTATACAGTACCTGTGCAGAACTATTTGAATGTGTGTACATCCTTCTGAGTGTAGCTTGTCAACAACAACTTAACTCTCTGGTGCAGATATGTTACAGAGACCCGCCAGACCAACACTACAGCGATGTTGTTCTCCCTGTGTTGACTGACAGTTTGTCTGTTGTACAGTCTGTATTAAAAATGACAGCAGTTCTACCTACAACAGAACCATGCACACACGACACCAGTCTTTGAAGCAGCAAATCAAGCACGATCTCAAGCAAACGTCAGGTTCTCAGCGCGAGCAGCCAGACCTCATCTGTGTTACAACAGCGCCATCCTGTGTTAGAATGATTCCAAGTCTCCCAGTAACAGCAACAAGAGACCCCTGGAAGATAGAAGAGGTACTGCAGTGAGGATGCTCACCTGGATGCCAGAGGTAGTGAAGTAGGGGATCTCAAACTTCACACTGATGGGGGGCTTCCCCTCCTTGTCCTCTGCTTCCACACTTGGCAGACCGAAGTGGGCTCTCATCAGATACTCCTTACCCCCCTGGGACAAGACAAAAGCAAGAGCAAGAGTTAGGATAATGTGGATTATTTTTACATAAATGTATCCAGGTTAGTTAAGTGACACTTGAGATCTTTGTGGTTATGATGTTCAGACACTCAAAAAAAACGCACTTTGAGAACTATGGTCTACGCTAGCATGCAGTCCAGTGGGTTGTTGTACTCACCGGGAATGACTTGATGGACCAGACAACCTCACTGTTCTCTGGGATCCACTTGACACTGCCCACCGTGGTCTTGAACTTGGGCGAATCTGCGTCTGTGGGAACTGGAATGTGGATCTCCACGTTGTTGGCCGTGGAGCGCCTCTTGAACTGACTCTTAGCCTGAGACACAAAAAGAGAGGCTAATACATGGCATTTCTGAAGATCATGCTATTTTCATTTTTGATAGCTTTGTGGTTAACTATTGGTTTGATACCAGAGCATACTGTTAGCTGCTGGGTAACGTTGCAGGGCTGGCGTTTACCTTGATCATGTACTCGATCCTGCTGTGGGAGTGTTTCTCTATCACAGACTCTATCCAGATCAGGGGCTTCACCTGGGGACAATACATTTCATAGGCTTAAAAAACAACAACTCATCAATCCAACGAAAGGGTAATTTCTGCATTGACACATCTTTCTTGATCTCATATGCATAAATAAAATAGCAATTCCTTAAAGCTGAAATCTGCATAAGGTGAAAGAGGGTCATTGTCTGCCCCAGCGCATTTGTTATCGGTTTTGTTAAGTTGATGAAACGGAGAGGAGCGTCCAGCACCGTGGCCAAAAATGTGCAATAAATACTCTGCTATTCTATTGCTCGTGCAATGATGTGTAATTCCAGAGGGAAAAAAACTGTTAGTTATTTGAAGTAACTTCTTTATTGTTTTAATATTGCAAAACGGATGTGGCAGTTTCACCAAGTACGGATTCCAGCTTTAACTTGTACACTTCTAATTGCATGCCCATCCCATAAAGGAGGCGGTTACCTGGACAGAGATTAAACCTAGTCTTGGACTAAGAAGCCCTTTCGATGGAGAAGCTTCACGAACAAAGTTTTTTTTTTGTTGTCTAAGACTTCATATCTTTGTAAAACAGACCCATAATGACAAGCAGATCTAATGACACTGGCTTCTCTCTCTCATACAGTACCCACGTGTGTGTTGAGGCGGTAGGACATGAGCTCAAACTCTCCATCGGGGGGAATGAAGGAGATGGTGCGGTCATTCTCAAAGCGGGACAGACGCACACACTGGTGGAACTTTGTGTCCTCCAGCTCCACTGATTTGCTCTTCCCTCCTGTGGTGAGCATAGCGACAGAGAGTCAGGGCATGAGGTTGTACCTGGTACAAGTACAGTTATCTGAGAAAAATACAAGCTCTGTTTGGAATTTAAATATATTAGAGGTAAGAACTGAATCCTAACTTGAAGTATGTGCGCACAGCAGACAACTGCAAATCATACAATGATGTCGATGGGAAATTCTAAGCAAAAGGCTAAGTCACACGTTAGTGTCTAAAATTTGGGATGAGAATACAGACAAGCTTTGAAATCTGACATGCATTTGTCTTTTAACTGAACTGTAACCAATCCAGTGACACTGTGACACAGTGCAGAGGAACTCACGGCCAGTGTTCTCAAACAGAACTTTGTCATTGAGGCCCAGACGCAGCTCAGGCATCCCTGACAAGAACACGCGCATCTTGATGGAGCCCACGATCTCACTGCGCAGCACGTTACCGTTCGCACTGACCTGCACAGAGGAGAGAAAGGGGGAGAAGTGTCAGGCCGTTTACAACAATTGCAGAAACGTGTCTACGTTCAAAATGGTTGACAGTACTTCAATAAAACACTGAATAATTTTGTCATAGAGAAATAATAAACATTGCAAGCCAAGACTGTATTAGAGGGAGGCGAGTGTTAGACTTAGAACATGACGTGACAAGGTGCCGCACCAGAAGATTAACAGACTCGATGACATCCAGGAAGACTTCATTCTTCCTGTACTTGATGCCCTCTGACCTCCAGGACACAGCGTTGGTGACGGTGGCAGGAGGGCGTGGGCCCCCTGTGTCCAGCTTGTGCCCCTCTTGGGTGATGTACCTACAAACAAACGGAGACAGACCGGGTGAGAGGACAGGACAACAATGACAGGAACTGTCTATCTGCAGCCATACTGGGTGTTTAGGTGAAATGTAAGATAAACTGTACATACAGTACTGTAGGTCACTACTACATTATTTTATCATGTTTAACTTGGGGGAATTTTAAACTGTTTAATCGAAGCTAAACATAGGTTTATACAGAGACAGAGTTTTGTAGACAGAATAATGGCTAGATAGGATACTCACTCTTGAAGAATCTTGCTGTCAGTAGTTTGGGGGTAGCCAAAGTCCATCAGCTCATCCATCAACTCATAGATGATGACAAAGTTATCTCTGATACTCTCCTCTTCCAACTCTTTAAAATACTCGGAGAAAACCTGCAGAGACAATAGGCTGAGTCTAGATACAACAAATGTTTTACCAGTTAACCACCAGTAATACCTATGGGATATTGGAAAATAAGACTACTACACACCATTATAGACAGACTAATTGCAACTCACCTGGATAATTTTGTAGAGGAAAGAGAAGACCAAGGAGACACAGGCATTTTTCTTAGACGTTGCTACCACTGATGGAACATTTGTTAAGGTGAAAAGTTGATGTGGGGCTTTCAACATAAGTCGACTTGTATCTACCTTAAAAAAGGTGGCCAGTTTGAGAATGAACTACAAGTGGAATTTGCAAGAAGTGAACCTATCCATTGCTTGAACTCTCAGCAAGAGAAGTAGTACTTTGACCGGAGCAGTCAAACCAACCATCACTCTTCCTTTTACCCAGAGCAAAATATGGAAGCATTTCCCATTTGTATTGGGGACCATATATTGGACAGGCAAAGGAATACTGAGGCAGTAGTCATTCTAATCCCCTTTGTGAGAGGTTGAGTGAGTGGCAGTAAGGATACGGTACAGATTGTTGTGTTTGATCCACATGAAGCGGACCCCTCCGTGGGCCAGGATAGGGGATAAGTTGCCCTCCTCCTCTCTGTCCATGAGGATGGGCATAAAGTGCTCAATCTCTGACATGTCCACATCTCCTCTGTAGTTACGACAGACCAGAACCTGGAGAGGTGAAACAAAATCAACAGGAACTTACTTCTCTAGCTATCTCTCCGTCCTACATGGTGTGTGCCTCCTGAAGACAACATGATGCCAGTTCAGGATTTCATACCTTCAAGTGTCTTTGATATGGAACACAAACATCTACATGGGTCTAACTGGACTATGCATTTGAGGCTTCACATGAAGTGTGTTCTCATTCTCAAACAGGCCTTTGGATGGGGGCAAATGTTGATGATCATGATGACATCCATGGATGGTATGGGCTCGTCAGGCTTGTGATACAGTATACTGTTCATAAGGCCACCACAACCATTATCATAATCATGCAGAATTTGGCCACAATACATTACGTGATCCATTGAACCAGTCCATCCCAATCTGATCCCAATACCAGTCTAGCTGGGTGGGATAGCTGCTAGCTAAGTATATTATTAATTTCGCGTATCAACGTCAAAAGCTAGCCATCTCAAATTCAGTATTGTATATTTTTTTTAGAACGTAAGGTAGCTAGCTATATATTGTAATTTGACCATCAAATTGTGATGCATTAGTAAACATTTTAATGTGAACCATGTTAGATTAAGCTAGCTAACGTTAGCTCTTTAGCTGGCTGAGCTAATCTCATTTCCTCTTACCTTGCCTTTAAGATCTAACACATACACCGCACTTGCTGACATTTTGCTTTTATCTCGTCGTAACTTAGCGGTGAAAAATATTTATAATATCTAAAATATGCGGCGGTACGGTAGCATCCACCTAGGAGTGCTAGGTGTTGCCGGCTAACATCAGAGAGGAAGAAGCGAAGCGAGAGGGTTTACTCCGCCCAAATGTTGTCCACGAAAACAAGACCGCGAAAGTGAGGAACTTTTGTATATGTGTGTCGAATTTGGTCAACAAAATAATAGAATTGCTCATTTCCTACGTGAGGCTTATTTGATCAAATAGAAGTTTCGAGTTCGATTGTTACGAATGAACTAACGCACGTGGTATTTCAACAACGACAAAACTACTTTATATCAGAGTTCTGCCTGTTGTTGACATGCGTATCTAACCTTATTAGCTAGAATGGTCCAACCTTTTCGCCTCCTCCCGCCTGCCTTCAATCGTTGAAGACATGTATTTCCATTGTTAGAGCGGTTACTCGACTGTCTTGTCAATATAATAGAAAACCTTTGCAAATATTTACTATTATATTGCTCTACTTCCCGGGAAGCTGTCTCTTCCCAACACAAATATTGCCTTCATACATAACTTGCTTCATAGTTATGCTAATTGTAATTAATATATTGAGTGAATACACTGTACGTACTTATGCATGTGGTGTTATAAGAGACCACAGCTCAGCCCTCTACTCTACGATAGAAGGCTCTGCAATTGGGCCTGGAAAATGCCACCTGTCGCTTCTGCTTCAATCTTGACAGCAATGAACTACACACAGCCAATACTAATGTAAAAAATGTAATAAATAAATTCCAGACAAGGAAAAGTAACTTGGTTAATTAAATACAAATCACAGCAGCATTCATGTCTAATCTAGTATAGTTCTAGGTATGGAACCAAAATATAGGTCACACAAATTACCACATTATAAAATGACTTTAATGTACAACAGAAATGACACAGCATGGGTAACAATGGGCAAAACAAATATTTTCTAAAGCATATTCTAAAATGAAAGTGATCCAGGATTCCTCTTCATTTTGTCCAGCTGACTTTAGGAATATCGTAATGTTCTGTCAGGGTGTCCAGGTGATGGTTGAAATCCTGCAATACAACAAAAATACCTTTGTTTATTGTAAATGCCAGGGGTTTGTAGAACTCAAATATCCCCAAGCGTATTTTATGAATTACAGTAAATTCATGCATATGTTTTCAAATAATAATCTTACCTCAACTCTCCGCTTGTGAGTTTTTTCTGCTTTGTTCAAAATTCTCTCCATTTGCTGAAAGAAATGGAAAAAGTAGGGTGAGAATATTGGTATTTTAAACAGGAAGTAGGTATTTTTATCCCATGACTAACATTGTCTCTATTTCAGTGCTAGAACATCAGTAGGACAATACATTTAGGACAATGATTATTACCCTCTTCTCTTGCATCTTGTCAAAAGCCATTTGAGCTGGTGTTCTTTTGTCAATGTATCCACTCTTGGTTTCCTCCTCTTCGTTTTTATTTGTATTAATTTGCTGCTCCAAACGATGCTTCTTCTCCTTGCCCTTCTTCTTCTTTCTAAAAGAGTAAAATAATGCCAACAGATGAAGCGTTGTAAGTGAGGAGTTAGCTAGCCTGCTACATAGCTAGCCTGCTACATAGCTAGCCTACACCAGCTAGAGCTTTGAGGGAAATATTAGATTAGGCTTATATGTTTGTTTACTTTTATTTATTTGTTTATTTTATTTAACTAGGCAAGTCAGTTAAGAACAAATTCTTATTTACAATGACGACCTACCAAAAGGCAAAAGGCCTCCTGCGGGGACTGGGGTTGGGATTAAAAAAATATTAATATAGGACAAAACACACATCACGACAAGAGAAAACACAACACTACATAAAGAGAGACCTAAGACAACAACATAGCAAGGCAGCAACACATGACAACAAGGCATGGTAGCAACACAACATGACAACATGGTAGCAACATAACATGGTACAAACATTATTGGGCACAGACAACAGCACAAAGGGCAAGAAGGTAGAGACAACAATACATCAAGCAAAGCAGCCACAACTGTCAGTAAGAGTGTCCACGATTGAGTTTTTGAATGAAGAGATTGAGATAAAACTATCCAGTTTGAGTGTTGCAGCTCGTTCCAGTCGCTAGCTGCAGCAAACTGAAAAGAGGAGCGACCCAGGGATGTGTGTGCTTTGGGGACATTTAACAGAATGATTGGCAGAACGGGTGTTGTAAGTCGAGGATGAGGGCTGCAGTAGATATCTCAGATAGGGGGGAGTGAGGCCTAAGAGGGTTTTATAAATAAGTATCAACCAGTGGGTCTTGCGACAGGTATACAGAGATGACCAGTTTACAGAGGAGTATAGAGTGCAGTGATGTGTCCTATAAGGAGCATTGGTGGCAAATCTGATGGCCGAATGGTAAAGAAAATCTAGCCGCTCGAGAGCACCCTTACCTGCCGATCTATAAATTATGTCTCCGTAATCTAGCATGCGTAGGATGGTCATCTGAATCAGGGTTAGTTTGGCAGATGGGGTGAAAGAGGAGCGATCACGATAGAGGAAACCAAGTCTAGATTTAACTTTAGCCTTCTGCTTTGATATGTGCTGTGAGAAGGACAGTGTACCATCAAGCCATACTCCCAAGTACTTGTATGAGGTGACTACCTCAAGCTCTAAACCCTCAGAGGCAGTAATCACACCTGTGGGGAGAGGGGCATTATTCTTACCAAACCACATTACTTTTGTTCAGAACAAGGTTAAGGGTAGAGAAAGCTTGTTGGACACTAAGAAAGCTTTGTTGTAGAACATTTAACACAAAATCCAGGGAGGGGCCAGCTGAGTATAAGACTGTTTCATCTGCATATAAATGGTTGAGAGAGCTTCCTACTGCCTGAGCTATGTTGTTTATGTAAATTGAGAAGAGCGTGGGGCCTAGGATTGAACCTTGGGGTACCTCCCTTGACAGGCAGTGGCTGAGACAGCACATTTTCTGACTTGGAAAAACACTGCACTCTTTGAGAGAGGTAGTTAGCAAACCAGCCCAAAGACCCCTCAGAGACACCAATACTCCTTAGCCGGCACACAAGAATGGAATGGTCTACCGTATGAAAAGCTTTGGCCAAGTCAATAAAAATAGCAGCACAACATTTCATAGAATCAAGGGCAATGGTGACATAATTTAGGACCTTTAAGGTTTCAGTGACACATCCATAACCTGAGCGGAAACCAGATTGCATACCAGAGAGAATACTATAGACAACAAGAAAGCCAGTCAGTTGATTATTGACAAGTTTTCTCAAAACTTTTGATAAACACTGCAAAATAGAAACAGGCCTATAACAGTTAGGATCAGCTTGATCTCCCCCTTTAAATAAAGGACGAACCGTGGCTGACTTCCAAGCAATCGCAACCTCCCCAGAAAGGAGAGACAGGTAAAAAAGTTTGGAGATATGCTTGGCGATGATATGGGCAGCAACCTTATAGAAGAAAGGGTCTAAACCATCTGACCCATCACAAATCAGGACAGATTGTTTCACTGAGCAGCCATTACGAACACAGGCTGTAAAACAGTGATCACTAAGGTATCAGTCTGGTGTTTTCTGTAATGACCTATCAGGATTATTTGAGGATAACATCAAGGAGAGTAGCCTTTTCTGGGTGTTTGGAGTCATACCTTGTGGGATTGGTAATAATCTGGCAAAGATTTAGGGAGTCCCATTGCTTTAGGACTTGGTCAGGTGGTTTAAGCATTTCCCAGTTTAGGTCACCTAGCAGGACAAATTCCAACTTAGTGTAAGGGACCAGGAGAGACCTTGAGGCAGGTAGGGTAAAGGCCGGTACTGATGGACAGATGGCCGTGCATTTAAAAGCTACATACATTTGAGAAGGCTAACACTATGTAACTATTTACAGTGAACAAAATATTATTTAGCTGTTGTTACCATGTTTGATAGTTAGCTAGCTAGCTGGTTAGCTTAGCTGGCAAAGATTTTTTTTAACACCCAAAATAGACCAGAGCCTGTCGTTTCCAATGGAAGCGAATGAATCATAGTGGGCAGAACAAGCAAGAAAGTGGGCAGAGCCAAGCACTAGCCAGTGAGATCCTATTGGCGCGTTCTAGCTCCCCTCTCATCACCATATTTGGCAGTGAGTGGAAACGCCAACCGGATGCTTCACATTTATAAATCCGGTGAAATATCTGGCTTATTGTTCTTGCTGTATTAGCTGGTTTATAAGGACAGAGAGATAGCTACTTTGCTCTTTTACTCCATTTTAAACATAGTAAGGCGTGGACAATTTTAAGAGCACATTGACTTATAAGTAATAATAACATGAAATACATACTTTTTACTGGCGGAAACAACGCATTTTCCTTTCAATTTCAGGGAACCTTTCTGGACACTGGCGTATTGATCCGACATATTTGTTGTTGATGTAGATTTCGTTCTTCCTCTCTCGCTGTTTTGCAGATGAGTTTCATGAATGGTACTCTGTTGGCCCCTAGTGCAGAGTACTGTGCGTTCATCCCAGCAGGTGGCGATTATGAACGTCAAAACACATGCGCAGTGGCTTGTTGTGTTAGCAAATCCCTAACGCTTCACGAAAGGATGGCAATGTAGTTATAAAACTCCGACGTGTGGATACGCAATGAAAGTTGGTAAGTAATGTTGAATGGCTTCTATAAAATGTATAATCTAATCTAGATAACGTTAGTTCCATTAGAAAATATAACTGAGTAATGAACAATCCACAGGTACGGATAAATAGCAGGCACGGTGAGCAAAGGTTATTTATATTATTACAGTATGAGTAGTAAATATAGATGGTTTAGCTGACAAGTCATGAAAACGATGTGCACGCTTCAATGGGGCAGAAGCCCGAGGGTTGTTGTGATTCTGGATGGCAAAATAGTTCAATAGAGTCCAGCTGCAACGTAATCTCCCAGGGTCTCTATGCCCCCACCTACTGATATGTAATCGCTCATGAAAAGTGGGGGTGTCGAAAGGAACCATATAAGGAGAAGTGGGGGTTTCTTTGAAAATGTATTCGATAATACCATGTCTTGTTTTGACTAATTTCATGGCAATGCTAATATGATTTGCCTTTATTTACACCCTAAAAATGAAATGCTAATTGGCTGGTAAAATGGCTATCATAAATAACTTCAAATGCCATGATGATCTGGACGAGACTGCCAAATCAAGGCAAAGGTAGGAATCTCTGCATTAACTATCTAATGTTAGCTAAATTTAGTAATGAAGAAATTAGCTACATTTCTTTACATTTACAATTCTTTAAACTGTCTTCTGCAAGTTTTACATTTTAAATTGACGCAATACCTGTTAGCAAAGGTGTCAGCTAGAGATGACATGCAGGAGCTTGCAGGGATTTGTAGTCTTGCATGATGTCTACTTTGATGTTAATTACATTTTTGAATCTGAGAGTAAATAGATCTGAATATATTGATAAAAGTCACCTTGTCCAAGAGAGATTTACATGGTTATCAAAACATCACACCAGGGTAAGCCTACATTCTTGCAGTTGACATATGACGCCTCCTGGTGGCCATGTTGGAAGACCACCGCATTCATTCTAACGACAATAGCTGAGTGGCTACCCCAAACTGTATGATAACAGTGCCTAAAACTACAGTGAACAAAAATATAAACGCAGTGTTGGTTTCATGAGCTGAAATGATCCCAGAAATTGTCCATACGCACATAAAGCTTATTTCTCTAAAAAAAAATTACATCCCTATCAGTGAGCCTTTCACCCTTGCACAGATAATCCATTCACCTGACAGGTGTGGAATATCAAGAAGCTGATTAAACAGCATGATCATTACACATTTGTACCTTGTGCTGGGGACAATAAAAGGCCACTCTACAATGTGCCGTTTTGTCACACAACATAATGCCACAGATATCTCAAGTTTTGTGGCAGTGTGCAATTGGCATGACTGCAGGAATGTCCACCAGAGCTGTTGCCAGAGAATTTAATGTTAATTTCTCTACCATAAGCCACCTCCAACTTTGTTTTCAAGAATTTTGCAGTACGTCCAACCAGCTTCACAACCGTGGACCATGTGTAACCACGCCAGCCGAGGACCTCCACATTCGGTTTCTTCACCTGTGGCATTGTCTGAGACCAGCAACCGGAACAGCTGATGAAACTGTGGGTTTGCACCACCGAAGAATTTCTACATAACTTGTCAGAAACCGTCTCAGGGAAGCTCATCTGCGTGCTTGTCGTCCTCACCAGGGTCTTGACTTGACTGCAGTTTGGCGTCGTAAGCAACTTAATTGGGCAAATGCTCACCTTCGATGGCCACTGGCACGCTGGAGTGTGCTTTTCATGGATGAATCCCGGTTTCAACTGTACCGGGCAGATGGCAAAAAATCTAATCAAATTTTATTGGTCACATACACATGATTGGCAGATGTTAATGCGAGTGTAGCGAAATACTTATGCTTCTACTTCTGACTGCAGTAATATGTAACATGTAATCTAACAGATTCACAACAACTACCTTTTACACACAAATACACACAATGTAAAGGGATGAATATAATATGTACATATAAAAATATGGATGAGAGATGGTGTGCGGCATAGGAAAGATGCAGTAGATGGTATAGAATACAGTATATACATATGAGATGAGCAATGTAGGATATGTAAACATAATTAAAGTGGCGTTATTTAAAGTGACTAGTGATACCTTTTATTAAGTCCATTTATTTAAGTGGCCAGAGATTTGAGTCTGTATGTTGGCAGCAGCCTCTCTTTGTTAGTGATGGCTGTTTAACAGTCTGATGACCTTGAGATAGAAGCTGTTTTTCAGTCTCTCGGTCCCAGCTTTGATGCACCTGTACTGACCTCGCCTTCTAGATGATAGCGGGGTGAACAGGCAATGGCTCGGGTGGTTGTTGTCCTTGATGATCTTTTTGGCCTTCCTGTGACATCGGGTGGTGTAGGTGTCCTGGAGGGCAGGTTGTTTGCTCCCAGTGATACGTTGTGCAGTCCGCACTACCCTCTGGAGAGGGTGGTGCAATTACCGTACCAGGCGGTGATACAGCCAGACAGGATGCTCTCGATTGTGCATCTGCAAAAGTTTGTGTTTTAGATGACAAGCCAAATTTCTTCAGCCTCCTGAAGGCGCTGTTGCGCCTTCTTCACCACGCTGTCTGTGTGGGTGGACCATTTCAGTTTGTTCGTGATGTGTTCGCAGAGGAACTTAAAACTTTCCACCTTCTCCACTACTGTCCCGTCAATGTGGATGGGGGGGTGCTCCCTCTGCTGTTTCCTGTAGTCCACGATCATCTACTTTGTTTTGTTGACGTTGAGTGTGAGGTTATTTTCCTGACACCACACTTCGAGGACCCTCACCTCCTCCCTGTAGGCCGTCTCGTCGTTTTTGGTAATCAGGCCTACCACTGTAGTGTCGTCTGCAAACTTGATGATTGAGTTGGAAACGTGCATGGCCACGCAGTCATGGGTGAACAGGGAGTACAGGAGAGGGCTGAGAACGCACCCTTCTGGATCAGTGGGGTGGAGATGTTGTTTCCTACCTTCACCACCTGGGGGTGTCCCGTCAAAGTCCAGGACCCAGTTGCACAGGGTGGGGTCGAGACCCATTGTCTCAAGCTTAATGACGAGTTGTAGTCAATGAGCTGTTGAGCTGTAGTCAATGAACAGCATTCTTACATAGGTATTCCTCTTGCCCAGATGGGATAGGGCAGTGTGCAGTGTGGTGGCGATTGCATCGTCAGTGGACCTATTGGGGCGGTAAGCAAATTAGAGTGGGTCTAGGGTATCAGGTAGGGTGGAGGTGATATGATCCTTGACTCGTCTCTCAAAGCACTTCATGATGACAGAAGTGAGTGCAATGGGGCGATAGTCATTTAGTTCAGTTACCTTAGCTTTCTTGGGAACAGGAACAATGGTGGCCATCTTGAAGCATGTGCGGACAACAGACTGGGATAGGGATTGGTTGAATAAGTCCGTAAACACACCAGCTAGCTGGTCTGCGCATGCTCTGAGGACGCGTCTAGGGATTCCGTCTGGGCCAGCAGCCTTGTGAGGGTTAACACGTTTAAATGTTTTACTCACGTTGGCCTCGGAGAAGGAGAGCCCACATGCTTTGGGCCGTGTCAGTGGCACTGTATTGTCCTCAAAGCGAGCAAAGAAGTTGTTTAATTTGTCTGGGAGCAAGATGTCGATGTCCGCGATGGGGCTGGTTTCTTTTTGTAATCCGTAATTGACTGTAGACCCTGCCACAAACGTCTCGTTTTTGAGCCTTTGAATTGCGACTCTATTTTGTCTCTATACTGACGCTTTGCTTGTTTGATGACCTTGCGGAGGGAATAGCTGCACTGTTTGTATTCGGTCATGTTTCCGGTCGACCTTGCCATGATTAAATGTGGTGGTTCGCGCTTTTAGTTTTGCGCGAATGCTGCCATTAATCCATGGTTTCTGGTTAGGGAAGGTTTTTAACAGTCACAGCGGGTACAAAGCACTTGCTAATAAACGTGCTCACCGAGTCAGCGTATACATCAATGTTGTTGTCTAAGGCTATCCGGATCATATCCCAGTCCACGTGATCGAAGCAATCTTGAAGCGTGGAATCCGATTGGTCAGCCCAGCGTTGTATGGACCTCAGCAAGGGTGTTTCCTGTTTTAGTTTCTGTCTATAGGCTGGGAGCAACAAAATGGGTCCATGGTCAGCTTTGCCGAAGGCAGGGCGTGGGAGGGCTTTGTATGCATCGCGGAAGTTCGAGTAGCAATGATCCAGAATTCTGCCAGCTCGTGTTGCGCATTCGATATGCTAATAGAATTTAGGGAGTATTGTTCTTAGGTTAGCTTTGTTAAAATATTCTTAGCGGGGTATATGCATGGCTGTGACTATAATCGAAGATAATGCGGTCTGCACTAGACGACCTCTCCTGATAGCCTTTAGCCGTACCCTCATCCTACTCCTCCTCTGTTCCTCGGGTGATGTGGAGGTAAACCCAGGCCCTGTGTGTCCCCAGGCACTCTCATTTGTTGACTTCTGTAATCGAAAAAGCCTTGGATTCATGCATGTTAACATCAGAAGCCTCCTCCCTAAGTTTGTTTTACTCACTGCTTTAGCACACTCCGCCAATCCTGATGTCCTTGCCGCGTCTGAATCCTGGCTTAGGAAGGCCACCAAAAATTCTGAGATTTCTATACCCAACTACAACATTTTCTGCCAAGATAGAACTGCCAAAGGGGGAGGAGTTGCAATCTATTGCAGAGATAGCCTGCAAAGTTCTGTCATACTTTCCAGGTCTATGCCCAAACAGTTCGAACTTCTAATTCTAAAAATTAATCTCTCCAGAAATAAGTCTCTCACTGTTGCTGCCTGCTATAGACACCCCTCAGCTCCCAGCTGTGCCCTGGATACCATATGTGAATTGATTGCCCCCCATCTATCTTCAGAGTTCGTTCTGTTAGGTGACCTAAGCTGGGATATGCTTAACACCCCGGCAGTCCTACAATCTAAGCTAGATGCCCTCAATCTCACACAAATCATCAAGGAACCCACCAGGTACAATCCTAAATCTGTAAACATGGGTACCCTCATAGATATTATCCTGACCAACTTGCCCTCCAAATACACCTCTGCAGTTTTCAATCAGGATCTCAGCGACCACTGCCTCATTGCCTGCATCCGCTATGGGCCCGCGGTCAAACGACCACCCCTTATCACTGTCAAACGCTCCCTAAAACAGTTCTGCGAGCAGGCCTTTCTAATCGACCTGGCCCGGGTATCCTGGCAGGATATTGACCTCATTCCATCAGGCGAGGATGCCTGGTCATTCTTTAAAAGCAACTTCCTCACCATCTTAAATAAGCATGCCCCTTTCAAAAAATGTAGAACTAAGAACAGATACAGCCCTTGGTTCACTCCAGACCTGACTGCCCTTGACCAGCATATGAACATCCTGTGGCGGACTGCTATAGCAACGAATAGTCCCCGCAATATGCAACTGTTCAGGGAAATCAGGAACCAATACACGCAGTCAGTCAGGAAAGCAAAGGCTAGCTTTTTCAAACAGAAATTTGCATCCTGTAGCTTTAACTCCAAAAAGTTCTGGGATACTGTCAAGTCCATGGAGAACAATAGCGCCTCCTCCCAGCTGCCCACTGCACTGAGGCTAGGTAACACGGTCACCACAGATGAATCCATGATAATCGAAAATTTCAACAAGCATTTCTCTACGGCTGTCCTCCTGGCTAACCCAACCACGGCCAACAGCTCCGCAGGTACTTGTCCGAGCCTCCCCAGCTTTTCCTTCACCCAAATCCAGATAGAAGATGTTCTGAAAGAGCTGCAACACCTGGACCCGTACAAATAAGCTGGGCTAGACAATCTGGACCCTCTCTTTCTAAAACTATCCGCCGCCATTGTTGCAACTCCTATTACCAGTCTGCTCAACCTCTCTTTCGTGTCGTCCGATATCCCTAAAGATTGGAAAGCTTCCGCGGTCATCCCCCTCTTCAAAGGGGGTGACACCCTAGACCCAAATTGCTATAGACCTATATCCATCCTGCCCTGCCTCTCTAAAGTCTTCGAAAATCTAGTTAATAAACAGATCATTGACCACTTCAAATCCCACCGTACCTTCTCCGCTGTGCAATCCGGTTTCCGAGCTGGTCACGGGTGCACCTCAGCCACGCTCAAGGTACTAAAAGATATCATAACCGCCATCGATAAGAGACATTACTGTGCAGCCGTATTCATTGACCTGGCCAAGGCTTTCGACTCTGTCAATCACCACATCCTTATCGGCAGACTTGACAGCCTTGGTTTCTCTAATGATTGCCTCGCCTGGTTCACCAATTATTTTGCAGACAGAGTTCAGTATGTTAAATCGGAGGGCCTATTGTCCGGGCCTCTGGCAGTATCTATGGGGGTGCCACAGGGTTCAATTCTTGGGCCGACTCTCTTCTCTGTATACATCAATGATGTCGCTCTTGCTGCCGGTGATTCTCTGATCCACCTCTATGCAGACGACACCATTCTGTATACTTCTGGCCCTTCTTTGGACACTGTGTTAACTAACCTCCAAACAAGCTTCAATGCCATACAACACTTCTTCCGTGGCCTCCAACTGCTCTTAAACGCTAGTAAAACCAAATGCATGCTTTTCAACCGTTCGCTGCCTGCGCCCGCCCGACTAGCATCACTACCATGGACGGCTCTGACCTAGAATATGTGGACAACTACAAATACCTAGGTGTCTGGCTAGACTGTAAACTCTCCTTCCAGACTCACATTAAACATCTCCAATCCAAAATCCAATCTAGAATCGGCTTTCTATTTCGCAACAAAGCCTCCTTCACTCATGCTGCCAAACTTGCACTAGTAAAACTGACTATCCTACCGATCCTCGACTTCGGCGATGTCTTCTACAAAACAGCTTCCAATACTCTACTCAGCAAACTGGATGCAGTCTATCACAGTGCCATCCGCTTTGTCACCAAAGCCCCTTATACCACCCACCACTGCGACCTGTATGCTCTAGTCGTCTGGCCCTCGCTGCATACTCGTCGCTCCAGGTCATCTACAAGTCCTTGCTAGGTAAAGCCCTGCCTCATCTCAGCTCGCTGGTAAACATAGCAGCACCCACCCGTAGCACGCGCTCCAGCAGGTATATCTCACTGGTCACCCCCAAAACCAATTCCTCCTTTGGCCGCCTTTCCTTCCAGTTCTCTGCTGCCAATGAATGGAACGAACTACAAAAATCACAGAAACTGGAGACCCTTATCTCCCTCATTAGCTTTAAGCACCAGCTGTCAGAGCAGTTCACAGATCACTGCACCTGTACATAGCCCAACCAACTACCTCATCCCCTACCGTATTCATTTATTTATCTTGCTCCTTTGCACGCCAGTATTTTTACTTTGCACATTCATCTACTGCACATTTACCATTCCAGTGTTAAATTGCTATACCGTAATTACTTCGCCACCATGGCCTATTTATTGCCTTACGTTCCTTATCTTACCTCATTTGCACACATTGTATATAGATTTGTTTTTTTTCTACTGTATTATTGTATTACTCCAATGTGTAACTCTGTGTTGTTGTAGAGGTCCGAACAAAGGATCCTCTTCGGGAAAGTCGTATTCCTGGTCGTAATGATAGTAAGTTGACATCGCTTTTATATCCAATAGTTCATCCCGGCTGTATGTAATAACACTTGAGATTTTCTGGGCTAACAATGTAAGAAATAGTACATAAAAAAAACAAATAACCGCATAGTTTTCTAAGCGAGGTGACCATCTCTGTCGGCATCATCATTCCAATTGAATGACAGCGTCTATGGCGTTGTGTAGGCGAGCAGTTTGCTGATGTCAACGCTGTGAACAGAGTGCCCCATGGGGGCAGTGGGGTTACGGTATGGACAGGCATAAGCTACGGACAACGAACACATTTGCAATTTACCGATGGCAATTTGAATGCACCTAGATACAGTGACGAGATCCTGAGGCCCATTGTCATGCCATTTCATCCTCCGCCATTACCGTTCAGCATGATAATACACGGCCCCATGTCGCAAGGATCTGTACACAACTTCCCAGTTCTTCCATGGCCTGCATACTCACTAGACATGTCACCCATTGAGCATTTTTGGGATGCTCTGGATTGGCGTGTTCCAGTTCCCGCAAATATCCACCAACTTCGCACAGCTATTCAATAGGAGTGGGTCAACAGGCCACAATCAACAGCCTGATCAACTCTATGCAAAGGAGATGTCGCATTGCATGAGGCAAATGGTGGTCACTCCAGATACTAGTTTTCTGATCCACACCTATACTTTTTTTTAAGGTATCTGTGACCAACCATATGCATATCTGTATTCCCAGTCATGTGAAATCCATAGATTAGGACTTAATGAATTTATTTAAATTTACTGATTTCCACAAAGGAACTGTAACTCGGTAAAATCTTTGAAATTGTTGCATGTTGCATTTTATATTTTTTTTCAGTGTTGTTTCGTCACCATGTAATTTTCTGAACGGTATATGGCTACTCTAACAAGGCAGGAAAGACAAAAGAAAAATATATGTTTACAGATTCTCTGCAATCATGAAACACCTTTGGTGACATCAAGGAGATAAGACTCAAGAACTGTAGGAAAAGTGAAGAAACCTTTTTTGCCTGTCAAGATCTGAACCCAGACAGCTGTCAGTACAGGGTCTGCTATGGATATTTCATCAATGGTAAGTCAAGTCTGATCATTTTCAAATTTAGTTTAGCTGTTATGCTAACCAGGTGTTAACAACAACGCTAAGTTAGCCAAAATTAGTTAGCTATAAGCATGTGTCGAGTGAGTTTCAAGTTTTGGGGAAGCAATTTTTTCACCATATGCACCTTGATAACAAAGGATTGCATGCATTTATCATCGCATTTGCAGACTAATGTAAGCCTACTGTTCCTAATATGATGAGTAGATTGGATAATAAAAATGTAGGCTATTAATGAGAGCGTAGTGGTATAGGCCTATAGGCTATATCAGATTTAAAAAAAATCCTTTGTCTCGGAGAAATGTGGCCTTTGATAAACATTTCATACACTTCTGCTACACTTTATTTAACTGGAGACATTAGCCAAATCTTTTTAATACGATGGTAGGCTAGGCCTACTCTGCTGACACCGACAACAGATCAATGAAAACCTCCTTGTCTTGAATGTAACCATGTAATCTATGCCTATAAAAGGAGTCATGGCTAGAAGGGATCCAGCTTTTGTCAAATTAACGTCAAAAGTAAAACCATCATTTTAGCTAACCTTTTTCCTTACCTTAACCTAATTCTCCTAACCTGCTACATGAGTTCTCATAGCCTGCAGTATAAATTCTCCTAATCTGCAACAAATAGTAAAATTACGTTAATTTTACAAAAGATGGATACATTCTACCCATGTAGAATGTACAATATGAGGTCCATATAGCCCCCCAAAAAACAATGATCATTTGAGAACTTTATTCATAAGAGGGAAAATGTATGGACATTACAGCATAGGAAAAATGCTTCAATGGGTTAGAACAACCTGCTGTGTTGACTGGTTGTTCCAGCCCAACAATAGATTTAATCTTTATATGACACTAAAACAACTGAATAAATTAAACACAACCAAACAATGAAGAGCCCTGATGGTATAGGTGACCTGAAGAAGTGATATTCTAACATCAGGTGTGCTTTATTTGTTTATGTACTATATGTCGACTGGATTCCCCCTGTGAAGATGAGCAATGCTGCAGCAACATCAGTTTCTTCTACAACTTTGTCCTTTTCCAGATATGAAAGGACACATCCCTCAGTTATACAAGGTAGTTGTCATATTCTGTGCTTTGGTCAATCTGGATGATTCTGTTGTGCCATTTGAGCAGAGAGCACCTTCACTTTGTCGTCATGACAAAATAAACCGTATGAATATATATATATATATATATATAACATTTATTTTGGAACAACATGTAAAATACTTATTTATATACTTATTTGTGATATTGTAAACATATTGTACTTTAGTAATAGGCTATATTGTTGTTTGGGTGAAATTAAGTGTTTTGTCAAGGCTTTGCCTTGCTTTATTGAATAAAAAGTATTTCTTATAGCCTAACTAATATTTTTTATATATATATTTTTTTAACACATTTAGCATAGACAATGTAATTGTTGTGGTAGTCTTAGGCGAACCATCTTCATTATCACAGTGGCACCTCCAAGTGCCAATCAGACCTTATCTGGCATTGAACGTGGTGGTGGATGTTTTAAGATAATGATCCCATCTCCTGCTTCCAGACATTTCACCGCCTAGATTACAAGGGTTGGATTTGCACAAAACTATTTCATGTGAGCACAGTGCATGTAAAACATCTAGTATAATGATTAGCCTCATACATTGTCTACTGGTATCGTTTTAAAATTGAGAACATGTACTGTAGCTCAACAATATGTAAATGATGTGTGAGTTAAGCTAATGCCCATTAGGCTAATGCCATCATACTGTAGGCCAGTGGTTCCCAACTCGGGTCCTCGAGTACCCCCAATGGTACACAGTTTTATTGTAGCCCCGGACAAGCACCCTGATTCAACTTGTCAACTAATCATAAGGCCCTCTGTGTTGAATCAGGTATGTTTGTCTGGGGCTGCAACTGTGTGCTGTTGGAAGTACTCAAGGACGGGAGGTGGGAACCACTGCTGTAGGCCTATGGCTGCATTGGTGTTGCATGCATTTATCAGCTGCAAAATGGGTTCACATGGCTGATATCCTGAAAATAGTGACAATCAAATAAATCTAATTGGAGAGCTTACAACTGAACAAAAGCGTAGGTAATGTTTGTTTGAGAATACAACACAGACAAGATCGATTCCCTTACCCTCTCTACTGCCGGATTGTGAGCTGTGATTAATCAACATTAACAATAATAGTTGGAAGTTAACAAGTTTAAACACTTCAAAGAAACAACACTTTCATATAATTTTAAAGTGTACAAGTAAGCTAACTCGTATGTAAAGGTTAGACATCTTAGTAACAAGTAGGCTATTATTACTAAAGCATCATTTAATCGGGTGGCAGGCAGCCTAGTGCTTAGAGCGTTGGGCCAGTAACCGAAAGGTTGCTAGATCGAATCCCCGAGCTGACAAGGTAAAAATCTGTCGTTCTGCCCCTGAACAAGGCAGTTAATCCACTGTTCCTAGGCCGTCATTGTAAATAAGAATTAGTTCTTAACTGACTTGCCTAGTTAAATAAAGGTTTAAAAAAAAATTCAGGTGAAGAAAATTAAGTAAGTACCAGGGTTGGCAAACCTCACTCCACTTATCCCTGGTCTACTGGGTGAGCTGACTTCTGTTCCAGCCCAGCAATTGTACATATAAAGTACCTTTGGAAAGTATTCAGACCCTTGACTTTTTCCACATTTTGTTACGTTACAGCCTTATTCTAAAATGGATTAAATTACATTTTTTCCTCCTCAATCTACACCCCATAATGACAAAGTGAAAACAGTTATTTTGAAATGTTTTGCAAGTGTGTGTGTGTGTGTGTGTGTGTGTGTATAATATATATGTATTTGTGTATATATATTTGTGTGTGTGTGTGTGTGTGTGTATAATATATATGTATTTGTGTATATATATTTGTGTGTGTGTAGGTCGATTGTGAGGGGGGAAACAATTTAATACATTTTAGAATAAGGCTGTAATGTGGAAAAAGATGTACCCTTATTCTCTTGAGACATTCATTGGGACCTTTAAATCTGCAGACAGGGTTTCACAGCTCTCAGTATCTGAGGACAGAAAACATCACAAAGAAACAGGCTGCATTATACTGAAATTAGACAGCACTGAATATTATGTTGCTATATCTTTCTGTCCTCATTTTTTCTCGCTAGGGACTGAAACTGGAGAATCTTTTCCTAATGTCCTCCCACAAAGGTACCTGCCCTTATCCAGAGTAGCCTACTCTCCCTTCTCTGACAGCTGGAACTTCTAGCTAATCCTTTCACCCTTGGAGGACTTCCACCAGACTGACTGGTCTTCCAACATGGTGCCTGGTGCGGTTTCTAGGTGATTTGTGATGCAATTGCAAGCCCTTTAAAGTGTGAAGTAGAGGTCTTCACGGGCCAAAAAAGTTGGGCTTTCCCACCTGGAACCAGTATGCATAAATATATATTTTTTTATATAGAGACCCATTGCGAATTAACCAGAGGACAACTAGACCCGTTCCGTATAGACCTGGTTGGATCCAGAGCCGGTCTGATCTGAGGGAAGCAGCAGAAAATTAATTTTTAACCAGAGCTAATAAAGCGTGAGAGGAGGGAGAGTGGTGCCCCTTCAGCAGGCAGCCTACCCTTTAACTTTTAATTCCGTCATTTTAATTCCATCTTCCATTGATTAGATATTTCCTAACTTTTGCCACATACGGGGCGAGGCTCTGACTGGATGTCTGTTGCCGCTTTTATGAATTATGATTGGCCAACCACAAGCTACACCCTCCACTTGTGAAAAGCAAGAGAAGCAGCATAAATTCAAATGTCTCTCTCTACTGCAACAGTTGCGTTCTGATCTGTACGGACCCTTCCAGACAAAATTAAACACACCCAAGGCCCATGACAATCATTTCAGATCCGACCCAGACCCCTGACATTATTTAGAATTCTGGTTCTGGACCCACTCGGGTCCCTGACCGGGTCTCGGGTATTCCGGTACAGGTGGATCTGTGAAGACCTCTAGTGTGAGGTAGCTATCTACTTGCTAGTAGGAGTTTATATGCCACTTTATGGTCAGGATGCCCACAGTGATGCACAGTTCCTTTCATAACTTCCTGTGTGACTTCATGTGCAATCAAAATAGCTCTTTCACCCACACCCACTGAATAATTGCCTGTATCCTCTGTATGCCTTTGCCTGTCCATATTATCTCTGTAAATGGTGAAGTTTATCTCAAGGCACTGCATCTTTAGATTACATCTGAATGTTGCATTGCCACATAGGATTCAGGACAATATCAAGTTTCAAGTTTTGTTAGTCGTATGTACAGGATACGCATGGTATACATTGTCCAACGAAATGTTTACTTGAAGGTTTCTCCTCGACAATGCAACAAAAATAAATAAATAAAATAAGAAAATGTAATCTAAAGTAAATGAAAGTAGAATAGAATAATACATTTTATAATACAGGAAGGCACAATTTATAGTCCAATATTTACACGTGTATTGGGGAAGGAGAGATGGAGGCAAGTGTATAAATTGAGCAGTATAATAGGAGTCTGGTAGCAGCAGTTGTGTTGTGTTGTGTGTGTGTGTGTGCTAAGGTGCGGAGAATCAGAGCAGGTGGTCAGTCAGTTCAAGTGTTCAAGAGTCTGATGGCTTGTCGATAGAAACTGCCTCTGAGCCTGTTGTTATCAGACCTCATGCTCTGATACTGTCTGCACGACGGTAAGGAAGAGAACAGCTCATGGCTGGGGTGTGTGGGGTCCTGATGATGCTGCGTGCCTTCCTCAGGCACCGGTTTTGAGTAGATGTCCTGGATGGGTTGGAGCACGGTCCCAGTGATCTACTTGGCCGTCTTCACCAACCACTGGAGGGCCTTGCAATCGTGGACGGAGCAATTCCCGTAACAGACCGTGATGCAACTGGCCAGAACGCTCTCGATAGTGCAGCGGTAGTATTTTAAGAGGACCCGGGCGGAATGCCACATTTCTTCAGCCGCATTAGGAAGTAGAGACGCTGTTGCGCCCTCTTGACAAGAGTGGTGGTGTTGTTGGTCCATGACAAGTCCTCGGTGATGTGGACACTGTGGATCTTAAAACTTGTGACTACTGCAGTCCCGTTGATGTGGATCGGGGCATGTTCCCTCCTCTGCTTTCTGAAATCAACAATCAACTCTTCGTTTTGCTCACATTGAGGAAGAGGTGTTTGTCATGACACCACAGTGCCAGTTCACTTACCTCCTGCCTATAGGCTGACTTATTGTTGTTAGTTATCAGGGCTACATCCGTGGTGTCGTCAGCAAACTTGATGATGGAGTTGGTGCCGTGCAAAGCCACACAGTCGTGGGTGAACAGGGAGTACAGCAGAGGAGGGAGGACACCCCTGGGGGGCCTCTGTGTTAAGAGTCAGTGTGGAGGAGGTGTTGTTGCCAATCCTCACAGCCTTTGGTCTGCCTGTCAGGGTGTCCATGATCCAGTTGCAGAGGGTGGTGTTGAGCTTGGAGAGAACAATAGTGTTGAATGCTGAACTGTATTCAATGAACAGCATTCTCACATACTGTAGGTGTTCCTCTTGTCCATATGTGTTACGGCCGTGTAAATAGCGATGGAAATGGTATCTTCCGTGGATCAGTTGGATCTTTAGCCAATGTTAAATCTATTGCATTAATTAATTTACCTGATTTTTAAGACTTTATATCTATAAATATGGGATCAATTAGATGTATTTAACATAAACACTGGGAAGAAATGCAGAAGAGTACAAATCATGAGTCTGATCTTGTTCATGTTCTCTAACTCATTGTTTCCATGTTTAGCGATGCTGAGGTTTTGAATGAGTCATAACAGGTTTTTATCCCAACTTGTTTTCTCTCTGCCAGCTGCCAAGGGCATGGTGAAAGATGTGCTGAAGGGGCCGGAGGTGTGTAAGGACCCTGTGAAGCTCACCTCTCATGCTGTCGGATTCAACATTTTTAAGCAAGGAGACGACCCTGCACGTAAACCACACAAGGAATACCCAGAGTGGGAAGTGCTCAAATGTGGTACTACCTTGACAAAGAGAGCTGGAGATCAGTTATGTTTTTGTGGGATATTTTGAGATATAGCTTTTACTTGAAAAATTGAAATATATCCTGTTAATTCTCTACTTCCTGTTAATGCTCTACTTCATGTCCATGAATATCAGCTTTTGTTATAAACATGTAGCGTTGTGTGTTTATATTCATTAATAATTATAAACAATTTTAAGTGACACCAAGCTTCTGCCTCCCAGGCTGTTCCAGTTACAGCTGGGTCCCCTTAAAAATATCCATGAGCTGGAGCCAGATAGCCGTGAATACTGGAAGGTCCCGAGGAAGGAGCATGTGGCGCTTTAACAGGTTACACAAAGGGAAGAAGCTGTAGGACCCGGGGCAGCGATCGGCTGCTCTCTACATAACTGTGTTCTCTGGACACCAGCCACTATAGTGCAGCTGTAACATGACTGAGTCAATACTCTCAGCCTGTATGTCCTCTTTCTGCTGAAAAGGAATAACCCATCACCTCGAGAACTTGGACTTTGTATTGTAAGCTAAGGCAAATAGAAAGACCTGGATTTTGAATCCATCTCAACTTTTGCCTTTTGATTTATTATCTCAAATGTTACCATGTGTAGGCTTCTTTGAAAAAGATGACCCGTACAGACATGTTATTTTAGAATTATGTGAGGGTATGAGTTTTGATTTACACCTTGCAGATATTATCTGTAATACTCTGTGATTGATGCATTACTGTGCTAGGGACCAGTGGTGTGTATTCATGGATGCCAATGAAAGCCAGGCTTGCCAAATTAGGGGAAAAAAAAAAAAACATAAAGTTATTTATCCTTTGTCTCTCTGTGTTTCATAAATGTCCTTAAATTCACAAGGCTGAATGTATCTCACCGGAGAAAGACTCAGAGCGAACGAAACAGCACCCTTCTGTCTCAGTATGTGTAGCCCATCTATGATGCTGTCTGGTCAAAAAGTGTATGACATTGTTGGCAGTATACAAAGTGTGTGAAAAGTTAGGATTTGGCTTGACACCAATCACATCAGAAGCCAAACGTCATTGACGGAAACAAACTTGAATTGTTGTGTCGTTGTCCTCCGGTGGCTAGCTAGCTAAAATCGTCCCTTTTCATGGATGGAGACAGGGATTTGGACTTTTGGTTTTACTTAATTCTCCGTGCTGGCCAATGATTAAAAGGGAGATTCTGATCCATTCTGAGCATGCATTTTAGCCGGGTACCCTAGGACAACAAAAACTGTAAAGGTGTGTACTGCATTTCATAGACCGTTTAGGAAACATGAAAGAGTAGGATGGCATTTGAATTTCCCTACAAGTAGGGTGAGTCAACATGTTTTTTTTACTTACACACACACAGAACTCAGTCCCATGGACAGCCACATCATATTTAGCTTAAGTTGATTGGACTAAATAGTTGTTTGTATCTTTTAGTAGTCACTGTATCAGACGAAGTGTAGCACATGGGGATGTGTGAAACTTACTCCTCGGCCTAAAGTGTCCATGCTTGCGCCAGCGAATAGCTAGCTTTTCGCGTAGCACCGACTAGTAAGACGTTACAGGAGGGCGGTCATGTGTGCTAGCACAGCAGAGGTCCCATGTTCGCGTTCAGAAAAAAGGCCTTGTTTATTCTCGTCACTTGTCAGAGAGAACACCTAAATACCTTTTGAGATCGACTTATTTTGTGCAAGACTCAACTAGTCTACAAGTATAGTGAGTAAAAAGAAAAAGGTTTTGCTTAAGCACACACACCCACACACAGACTGAAATGTGTACCATGGACAGCCACATGACATTTAACAACATTGATTGGACTAAATTGTTTTGGGTATTTTTTTAAGTTTGTTTTCAGTGTATTAAACTAAGCATGTATAGCCTTGTCATTTGATGATGTTTAAATGTTTAAGTTGAAATGGTGCTGGAATAGCGGAGGCAGTGCTTCTGTTGTCTTTGTGCTGACTTGTGGTAACTGGTTTTAATCAGTAGTTGTTTAGTAAACTGTTGAAAACATTAACTTGCTTGACCATGCTGCAGGTGAAATAACTGTTACATGCAATATTTGCTTTGTGGACTTCACCAGACTGATGTTGCTCTCTGGTTTTGTGATTAAACAAAGGTGTGGTTGAATTTATTCTGCCACTGTGGCTTCCCAGGTAGCACAAAAACGTCTGGCCCACATCTGGCCTGATTCCGGCATGCCAGATCTAAAACTGCTGGCAGCCGGATCCTGCCTGAGTCCGAAATGAATGTCGGTACAGATTAGGCCTGAGTCATTCGGGCCAGATCTGACAGCCTGAACTGAGCCAAAGCTGCCATTTTAGGGCCAGAATCGTCCCAGCAATGGCCCAAATCCACTTGATTCTAGCCCCCACCCCCAGTGCCATTTTTTTCCATTGACAGCTATGGTCATTGTTTATTTTGGCTATAGACTCAATTTGTACGTTTAATAGGCTATTGGAATAATTCAACATGCATGGTTGTAGGCTGCATCACTAGCCTAGGTATCAGATTATCAAATGGAAGATATAGGCCTATGTTTTTGGAAAATACAATTATTCTACGTCTTAGAATACAACACAGTGCAATGAGAAATGTTATTGTTAGTACACAATTATTGTCTAGGCTGTAAACTGCAGTGATGTAGGCTAATATGAATAACCGCTCAAACGTCCTTTTGTGTTTCATGCGGAAATATAGCCCTGATTATACAACCATTTGGATCAGTTTTGGCTTTATTCTCGACAGTTTACAAGGTCCAGAAAATTACATTTGGCCACTCATATGGTGTATTTTGTCAGGATGTATCGGCGTTTACAGATAGGCCTACCATAGAAAAATAGGCTATAGCCTATGACACTGCGATGTGCTGTCTGTCGTGGACAGTGGTGTAAAGTACTTAAGTAGTATTTTGGGGTATCTGTACTTTACTATTTATATTTTTGACTTATTTTACTGCACTACATTACTAAAGAAAATAATGTACTTTTTACTCCATACATTTTCCCTGACACCCAAAAGTACTCGTTACATTTGTAATGCATAGCAGGACAGGACAATGGTCCATTTACACACTTATCAAGAGATCATCCCTACTGCCTCTGATCTAGTGGACTCACTAAACACACGTTTCATTTGTAAATTATGTCTGAGTGTTGGAGTGTGCCCCTGGCTATCAGTACATTTAAATAACAAGAAAATGTTGTTGTCTGGTTCGCTTAATATAAGGAATTTGAAATGGTTTATGCTTAAGTATAAGTATTTTAGCAATTACATTTACTTTTGATACTTAAGTATATTTTAAAGCAAATACGTTTAGACTTACTCAAGTAGTATTTTACTGGGTGACTTCCACTTTTATTTGAGTCATCAGCGCTTCCTTATTTCGTGTTGTCTGTTGTATTCTTCCTTTTACTCAACTATGACAATTTGCTATTTTCCACCACTGGTCATGGATCATGTATCCCAAGTCATCCTATAATTAACCTTGCCACCAGCATATGCCTAAAAATCACTAGTACCATTATATTAAGCCAGGATTGGCCGAATGACTGAAATTAATAGAATTGTGAGTGGGGTTCGAAAAGAAAATATGTAGTAAAATCTAATTCATTTATAGTAGAGATTATCTAGGGTCATTCTCAATCATCTAATATCTTAATATGCCGAATTATTGCTTGCAAATGACCTAGCAAATTCGAGGTGAAATTATTATATTAATTTGTTTTTTGTATTATTCCATCAACTGCCGAATAAAAACTCTCATATGACCCTACTTTTGAAAAAGTTAGATATGCTGAGCAAACAACGCAATTATCACAGGTTGTAATATAGCATTTTTTGGGGCTTTGCTTCGCTTGTGATTTTACCCATGCACAGCTGCTACTAGAGACCTTTAGAACCCTTCGTCACCTTTTGAGATGTTCTTATTTCGTGCAAGATAAATGGTGAATAAAAATATTTTTTGTGGATTTGAATTTGTTCCGCCACTGTGTGACTGTTGTCTGTTTGTTGTCACGACCTTACTGTATTTCACGGTAGCATATGAATTAATGGGTTGTAGAGCAAACAACGCAATTATCATAACAGGTTGTAATAGCTTTTTTTATTGGCTTGGCTTCCTCAGTGATTTTACCCACGAACCGCTAGTTTTTCTGCAACGTGATGGAGTTGTCTCTTTTGCTGATAGCTCCAAACTTCTCTCTGATACATATTTCCACTGACGCTGAGTTTTGGTGTGATTCTATTGGCGTAGGGAAGGTGAAAGTAAACTTAAGGGGGAACATGGTTGCTTTCATGCAAATACAAAAGACAACACAAAAAGAGGAACCGATGTGAAATGAGAAACAAGACAAATTGTTCAACCAATTGTGAGAGTTGATTCACACCGAGACGAGATTGGCAAAACGGACTACTGTAGTTCCGAAATATATGATTATTATAGAGATTTCTGAACTAGGTGAAAGCGGTCGGTCTGTCTCTTCTTCCACTGAAAACTATTGAACGACTTCTTGTCTCTTCGAAAACATCGTCGGAATCGGTAAAGAGGCAGGCGTTTGTAAGTTTTGAGATAAAGATACAGTAGTCTAGTTTACGTGGACGAAGAAATTCATCTCAGGTTATTCCGGAAGCAGCTGAATAGAACGCAGGTAAATGGATGCGCTTGCAGTCACTCATTTAAGTGAGCGATACATTCGGGTAAATAGGCTATGGCCGTTGACCGATATTTAGGCCTATTCTTTATGTTGTAATGTGATTGTTTAATTGTTATAGCTTTTAACTAGGCTATGTACAATCCAATCATACAAAGATTTTTTCACACGCTTTGTATACTGTCAGTCACTGTGAGCTACAGCAAGTGAAAGTTGTAACCATAGAATTAAGAATTAGAATACTAGAATGGACGTGAACCTTGTTATGATCATGTAAAGGTCAGCCATTTTGGTCAAGTTGGTCAACCATGGCTTGCCAGTGCTGTGAATAGATAGTGTGTAAAATAATGTATTTGAAAAATTTATCTGCACTGTATGTTTGTTAGCTAGCTATAGCACGCCAGTTTTAGAGGAATGATTCCATTAATGGGTCAAATGAACTGCCAATATGCCAACATTCCATTCAAACAATGCAATCAATCCACAGCCTAGCGGACTAGACTTCACTTCCTCTATCCATGGCCATACACTGGCTGAAACAAATTGATTACAGGACTTAGACAAGTTGTAAATGCAACAAGTACTCATTGTATCATATAATCGCACTCACAGCTTTACAAGAAAACTGAGACATTTCTGGTCTGATTACATATATTCTATAGGCTATTTATAAAGAAAATAGGTATAAAACCTGTATAAACACTGTCTAATTATATGACAATATTTTATGTTGACAATAATTCTATTACACAATTTCTAAAATATCACATGCCTTACTTTTATTTTCACGCATAAGTAAAATCAGGATTATGCCTCTACTGCCATTCATTCCAATTATACTGTTTTGGATTTCTCCCTGACCAATATGGCTGCCATTTTCATCCCATTATGGAACTTTGAGGATCTATGACATAGCCCTTCTAGTAATTTTACAGGATATCTATGGTTGGAACAATGTGTCTTCTGTAGTGTGTTCTGTCATCACAGCCACTCAAGGCGTGACTGGCACGCTTGACTCTGGATGACCACTGTTACAAGTTTATTCAAAAATGTTTTGAGAACTGTGAAAACTAAGGTCAATAACCATTAGTTGTTTCTTTTCTTCCCTACAAAAAAACAATATTGTTTGAAGACAGACTAGAGATGGGTGACTGGAATCTCAGCATTGGGACTTTGAGTGAAGGAGCTCAGAGCAGGTTAGCTGACATGCTAGATAATGCCAAATGTGGATGGAGACAACTTGCAAGTGTTGTCGCTGAGGAACCTCGATTCCGCTGCAGGTGAGACTTTGAAATGAAACACTCAATGTTAATAGCAATGTCTCATAATCATTAGAGCTATGATGTTGATAACTAAGTCCGTACCCCATATTCTTTACCGAATAATCTGTCATCTATACAGAATGGTAACAATCAATCTGTAACTTTTTTGAATAGTGATGTTGTGAAGCTGTGGAGTCTTAATGATGGTATAAAGCCATACAGAGAGAATGTCCATGTTTAGCCTGACCTGTCAGTGGTTTGTCACCATTTATTGACAGTGAGAATGAGATGACCAGCTGTTCGCTCCAGGTGCTCAGCCCGACAGGCAGCCCCAGCCGCTACCTCCTAGAGAGGCTGTCTGAGCGCTCCTGCACCCCGGGCTTCCTGCTGCACTGCCTGAAGAAGATGGAGCACCATGAAGCTGCGCAGTACCTCACTGCTACAGGTCAATCTTAACCTTTGCCTGCCTGTCTCTCTCTCTCTGAAATATATGATATTTGCTCCATTTTAGCAACATTACATGTGTCCTCTGTCACCTTACTTGGTACCTCAGTCACTGTGCGTGTGTATATGTGTGTGTAGTGATGGAGCAGTTTCAGATCACAGTGCAGCCCCAGGCCCAGCATGCTACAGAGGGAGGCAGGGTTGTGCTGGTCTGCAAGGCCATTGGTCCTGCTGCTTTGGGCTACCAGTGGTTCAGAGGCAAAGAAGAGGTCAGTCCATTGCATATTACAGTGATTATACACTGAGTATACAAAACATTAAGAACACCTTCTCTTTCCCTGACAGATTGACCAGGTGAAAGCTATGATCCTTTATTAATGTCACTTGTTAAATACACTTCAATCAGTGTAGGTGACGGGGAGGAGACAGGTTAAAGAAGGATTTTTAAGCCTTGAGACAATTGAGACACGGATTGTGTAGGTGTGCCATTCAGACGGTGAATGGGAAAGACAAAAGATTTAAGTGCCTTTGAACGGGGTATGGTAGTAGGTGCCAGGCGCACCCGTGTCAAGAACTGCAACGCTGCTAGGTTATTCACGCTCAACAGTTTCCTGTGTGTATCAAGAATGGTCCACCACCCAAAGGACATCCAGCCAACTTGTTTAAGGGGTGGGGGGTGCGCAATTCAATATTAGGAAAGTGTTCATAATGGTATACTCACTGTGTGCCCACATACAGTGTAAAGTGTATGAGTGAGATAATGTATTCTCTCTTTAGGTGCTGGGTGGAAGTGGTCCAGAGCTGGTCCTTTGCCCTTTAACCCCAACCCACCAGGGACACTACATCTGCCGGGTCAACCATGGAGAGAATTTCATCTTCTCCCAGTGGGCACGTGTCCGCATTGTCAGGTCAGCTGGCTCCAGCACAGGTAACTCAATTGAACTATACCTTCAAATATAGTTCAATCAGTAGAACTAATGTAGTCAATGCAACAATGGTATTAGAAGATCGTCTTGGCGTTTAGGCTCTGCCCTTCCTGAATTCATCACATTGACTTCACCTTGCATTTTATTTTGTGTCATAACCATTAGGCCCCTTGGTTGTGTTTCAGGTGTCAGTAGCAGCTTCTTCCCCCCCTCAGTGAGTGGAGTGCGTATTGTCCGTCAGCCCCGGCCCCAGGTAGTAGCTGAGGGGGACTCCTTGTGTCTGGACTGCTTTGCTGAGGCCAACCCTCCTCCTCAGTACCAGTGGTACCACAATAAACAACCATTGCCAACAGGCAAGATAAGCGCCCTGAGGGTCAGTACCCATTTTGGGTCCCCTGAATATATGATTACTTACCTTTTTTTTAACTATATGTTCATTGGCTGTATATGATTGTCATGTTTGGGGTTGTTATGTGTCGTGGTTGTCTGCAGATACTGTGCGTGACCACAGCAGACCGAGGAATGTACAGCTGCAGGGTGTTCAACCTGTACCATGAGGTGTGGAGTGACCAGGTCCATGTCAAAATAGGTGAGAGTGGTGCATCTGCAATGATTGTATTGTCTGTTATTTCTGTTCTGTGGTCAGACTTTTATGACATATTTTTTATGTTTTCTTTTTAGTGTTGGCTTAGTTGTGAGGATTTGTGCAGAAGTGGTTCTATGAATATGTTTTGATTGTCCCAGAAAGCACATGACACAGTGCTTTGACTGACTTCCTTGTTTGTGGTTTTTGCAGACCCTGGTTCCTCCATTGATTCGTCCTGGGCAGAAATAGACCATGGTACAGACATGATAGTATTTTACCACATTCACCGTTTTTCTACTCCGTGTCGCACCAATTTTTTGGGGTGGTAATGTGATTAATTCATAACAATGTTATAAACAATGTTTTACAGCTGCCACACCTAGCCCTGCCAGGCAGATAAGTCAATTACATGGTAAGTGCAGTAAACAACATAGCCATCTAAAAGAAGATGCAGTGTAGAACAAAAGCTTTCTAAACATAAATGACTGTATATGATTGTCCATTTGAATAACATTAATAACAGAATGTTTCTGATATGTACCCCTTTTCCTCATACCTTAATTTCCTCTTGTTTGTCAAAGCCACGGACAAGGTGGCTCTTCTGATGGGCAACATGAACTACCTGCACCACAGGCCTCTGCGAGCGCCCATGGCTGACGTGCACGAGATGACCAACCTGCTGCGCCAGCTGGACTTCAAGGTGGTTTCTCTGCTGGACCTCAACTGGCAGGAGATGCACAGCGCTGTAACTGAGTTCCTTCTGCTGCTCGACCGCGGAGTCTATGGTCCGTTTAGTTACTATAAGAAATCATAGTCGTTAAATAGTAATATTATATGCATTGTCCAGCTGTGTCTAATAGTGCCTATCCCTTTCCCGTTCCTCCTCTCCCGTCATGTTCCAGGGCTTCTGTACTTTGCGGGTCATGGTTATGAGAACTATGGGAACAGTTTCATGGTGCCCATTGATGCCCCGGCTTCTTATACCTCAGAGAACTGCCTGTGGGTGCAGGATGTGCTACAGCGGATGCAGGAGCGAGAGACGAGCCTCAATGTATTTCTATTGGACATGTGTCGCAAAAGGTACAGTTCTCAGCATCAACTATGTGATTGGGCTCTATGATAATGTAATAATGATATTTCTGTTATGATGTAAATTAAATTCTTATCTGTACTAAACTTGTACTGTTTCAGAAACTTGAATGACGGCGTCCCTCCACAGCCAGGGCAACTGAAAGTGACCGCAAACATAGTGTTTGGTTATGCCACGTGAGTTGCTTCTCTGCCACCTTAAAGTACCTCTTTCACTCATACACGTATCACAGAATGTGTTATATTAATCTCTGATTATGTCTAGGTGTGTGGATGCAGAGGCCTTTGAGGTGAACAAGGACGACCTGTCCAATGGAATCTTCATCAATTTCCTCAAACAGAGAGTCATGGAGGACGAGAAGGTCACCGTCATGCTGGACAGGGTGGCCGAAGGTATGACTAATGAAGTAAAAAAAACGGAAACATATTTTGAAGTATTGTGACGCTTGATATCGTGAATGTCAATCTTTCCAAATGACTGTTAATGTAGTTTCTTTGTTTTGTTCATGTATCTGTACAGACATGGGTCGGTGTGAGATCACACGAGGGCGGCAGGCTCTAGAGTTACGCAGTAATCTTTCTGAGCGACGTGCACTCACTGACCGCATCCAGAGCTCCGGCTGCCCAGAGACCACCTCGGCACGCAACCTGCAGTGGGCCATAGCACATGGTGAGACCTTTGGCTTATTCACCATGCATTTTTCAATCAAGGTACATTAGTGGAGTGACCGACTGGGTTTTGAACCCAGGTCAAATGTGTTACATTATCCCTCTAAGCTAAATCCAATGCATTAGCTCTGGGAGCTGATATGCGTTTTCTGGTAGACCTAAGTAAGCACTGCATGACGGCTTCAATAAGCGTTAGCTGTCTCTTTCCAGTTCTTCCACAGAGCCGTAACCTGCAGTTTGACTGTGGCGTGACGGTGCAGCTGGGCTTCGCAGCAGAATTCTCCAACATCATGATCATCTACACCCGAGTATTGGAGAAGCCCAAGGACATTGCATCCTGCTCGGCCCATCTCACAGACTTCACTGAGGTTAGCTTCTCCATTGTCACAATGTCTTAATATGTTCAATAGTCTTCAACTGCAACAAAGTCAGGGTTGGTGACTCTTTATTAAACATTTCACAGTAATAAACTCAGCAAAAAAAGAAACGTCCCTTTTTCAGGACCCTGTCTTTCAAAAAGAGAAGTGAGGATTGACCATGCCAACCTGCACGCATTTTGCGTGCCCTGTACGTAATGTGAGGTCAAAATAATCTGGTATGAAAAACTCACCTAAAATAGGCTTCTAGTGGGCACATTGTGGTTTTGGACTTCACTGTCTAAAGTTGGAGCTGAGCCGGCCTGCCCTATAGTCTTAGTACTAAACTCAGCAAAAAAAGAAACATCCCTTTTTCAGGACCCTGTCTTTCAAAGATAATTCGTAAAAATCCAAATTACTTCACAGATCTTCATTGTAAAGGGTTTAAACATTGTTTCCCATGCTTGTTCAATGAACCATGAACAATGAATGAACATGCACCTGTGGAACTGTCGTTAAGACACTAACAGCTTACAGACAGTAGGCAATTAAGGTCACAGTTATGAAAACTTGGGACACTAAAGAGGCCTTTCTACTGACTCTGAAAAACACCAAAAGAAAGATGCCCAGGGTCCCTGCTCATCTGTGTGAACGTGCCTTAGGCATGCTGCAAGGAGGCATGAGGACTGCAGATGTGGCCAGGGCAATAAATTGCAATGTCCGTACTGAGACGCCGAAGACAGTGCTACAGGGAGACAGAACGGACAGCTGATCGTCCTCGCAGTGGCACCTGCACAGGATCAGTACATCCGAACATCACACCTGCGGGACAGGTACAGGATGGCCACAACAACTGCCCGAGTTACACCAGGAACGTACAATCCTTCCATCAGTGCTCAGACTGTTCGCAATAGGCTGAGAGACAAACCCACCGTCGCTGGACCAGGCAGGTCTGGCAAAAAGTGCTCATCACTGACCAGTCACGGTTTTGTCTCACCAGGGGTGATGGTCGGATTTGCGTTTATCGTCAAAGGAATGACCGAGGCCTGTACTCTGGAGCGTGATTGATTTGCGGTGTGTCACAGCATCATCGGACTGAGCTTGTTGTCATTGCAGGCAATCTCAACGCTGTGCGTTACAGGGAAGACATCCTTCTCCCTCATGTGGTACCCATCCTGCAGGCTCATCCTGACATAACCCTTCAGCACAATGCCACCAGCCATACTGCTTGTTCTGTGCGTGATTTCCTGCAATACAGGAATGTCAGTGTTCTGCCATGGCCAGCAAAGAGCCCAGATCATTGAGCACGTCTGGGACCTGTTGGATCGGAGGGTGCGGGCTAGGGCCATTCCCCCCTGAAATGTCCGGGAACTTGCAAGTGCCTTGGTGGAAGAGTGGGGTAACATCTCACAGCAAGCAGCAAGAACTGGCAAATCTGGTGCAGTCCGTGAGGAGGGGATGTCAGTCATTATCTGGCCACACCAGATACTGACTGTTACTTTTGATTTTGACCCCCCCTTTGTTCAGGGACACATTATTCAATTTTTGTTAGTCACATGTCTGTGGAACTTCTTCAGTTTATGTCTCAGTTGTTGAATCTTGTTATGTTCATACAAATATTTACACATGTTAAGTTTGCTGAAAATAAACGCAGTTGACAGTGAGAAGACGTTTCTTTTTTGTCATGTGGACATGCAATCATACTTGTTCCTGTTTCCTATTGTGTTCTGTATGATGGCAGGGTTTGGATATGGATCTGAAGATGAGTAATCAGGAGAACCTCCTAGATGCAGGGAGTTTACTGCCAATGGAGATCCTCCTGCCTGCAGAGCTTCCAGGCCTCTACACCCGCCTGAAGGGACTGCAGAGACTTAAGGTCAGGGTTCAAATTACACATTGACTCTCATGGGTGCCCCAAAACAGTGGGACCAGTGTTGGTATTCGAACTCTAAATCAGATATCATTGTTACCAGTTTTGTGTGGGGATACGGGAGAGCCCAGAAACCCTGTAAGAACCTTGCTCAAGGTGATTGTGAATCCCTTCTCTGTGTAGGCCAATGAGTTATGTGACTATCACCATTTTCTGAGCTTTGACACATCTGCCTTTGTTTGTTCTCATTACAGAAGGAGTTGACATTCACTGTGTGCCTCCAGTATAAGTATACACATTTGGATGAGGAGGTCCATGAGAGGCAAACTGTCACTGTGGGCAAACCACTGGTATCCAAACTCAATCTCCACGAACCTCGGCTTCCCCGCTCTTACTCGGCCTCCTCCTCTTTCGACCTTCACTCCTTCAGCCATTCCTCCTCCTTCCCAGAGGGCTTTGGGCCAAGCTTCCCTGCCTCAGAGACTTCCTCCATTGGCTCAGCCTCCACCACCTGGTCATATTACTCACAGCCAGGAGTGTCTGCCACCCCATCTTCCCCGGGGAAGTCAAATCTACCTGTGGAGGATGACACTCCAGAGTTGTTTGATTCTGACGCCCCTCAGCCTCTCACCACAAGCAAAAGCCTGCCTCATGGTCAAGTAGAGGACCTCACATATCGGTTCAGTAACATGCACAACTTCCATTCATGTTAGTCATGTCAATTTGCAGAGTTGTAATCCGTGCAACCCTTGTGTTTTGTCTACAGACCTACACATTAACTTATAGTGCAACTTACTTTACAACAAATTGATCCCATGACCTGCATTGTTTTTATGTTAAAGAATATGTAGAAAAAAACTCTTTTTAGCTCATGTAATGGGTGTTTGTCTTAATGTTATGAAAATATAGTGCCTTAAAGCATAACCATTTGGGCATGCTGTTAATACATTTCTTTCACATGGTGGTTTTTACTTGTTATTACTCAGACCCCTTGACTTTTTCCACATTTTGTTACGTTACAACTTTATTCTAAAATGGATTCAATTGATTTTTTTCCTCTGTCAATCTACACACAATACCCCATAATGACAAAGCAAAAACAGGTTAAGAAATGTTTTCTAATTGATAAAAAATTAAAAACATCACATTTACATAAGTATTCAGACCCTTTAATCAGTACTGTCTTGAATAACCTTTGGTAGCGAATAACAGCCTTGAGTGGGTATGACACGGCAAGCTTGGCACACCTGTATTTGGGGAGTTTCTCCCATTCTCTGAAGATCCTCTCAAGCTCTGTCAGGTTGGATGTGGAGCGTCGCTGCACAGCTATTTTCAGGTCTCCAGAGATGTTAGATCGGGTTCAAGTCCGGGCTCTGGCTGGTCCACTCAAGGACATTTAGAGACTTGTCCCGAAGGAACTCCTGCGTTGTCTTGGCAGTATGTCCAGCCAGCCTCACAACCGCAGAACACGTGTTTGGTGTCGTGTGTGCATTTTATTGATGGCAATTTGAATGCACAGAGATACTGTGATGAGATCCTGAGAGCCATTGTCGTGCAGTTCATCCACCCCCATAACCTCATGTTTCAGCATGATAATGCATTGCCCCATGTCGCAAGGATCTGTACGCAATTACTGGAAGCTGAAAATGTCCCATTTCTTCCATGACCTACATACTCACCAGACATGTCACACATTGAGCCTGTTTGTGATGCTCTGGATATACGTGTACAACAGCGTGTTCCAGTTCCCGCCAATATCCGGAAACTCGCACAGCCATTGAAGAGGAGTGGGACAACATTCCACAGACCACAATCAACAGCCTGATCAACTCTATGTGAAGGAGACGTGTCGCGCTGCATAAAGCAAAGGTGGTCACACTAGATACTGACTGGTTTTCTGATCCACACCGCTACTTTTTTTAAAGGTATCTGTGACAAGCAGATGTATATCTGTATTCCCAGTCATGTGAAATCAATAGATTAGGGCCTAATTAATTTATTTCCATTGACTGATTTCCTTATGTGAACTGTAACTCAGTAAAATCTTAGACATTGTTGCGTTCATATTTTTGTTCAGTGTGTTTAGGGAAAATTAACATGAATCCACACAAACTACAAAATATATATTTTAAGAATTGCATTTGTTTTTATTTGTAGTTTGTGTGTATTTGTGTATATTTTCGCTTCCCCCGTATGGAATTTAATTTTCTCTTTGTATATTTTTTGCCCCCCCCGTTCAGTTGGTGGCGACAACACACCACCAACTTCTGCGTGTAGCGCGACATTAAAACTCAAAGAAGAAGAACAAGCGCACGTTTAGGCGTTCACAATTATAAGAACACTGCCCCTTTTCACATGACATGCGCAGTGGAGTTCCCTGTTCGTAGTACGCCATTTTGTGACTGTAGGCCGCTTGTTTCGTGCAAGAGATTAGCGAACCTGTGCTTGCAAACAGAATAACGTTTTCTCAGTGTAATCATGGCTGAAAACTATTCGACAGGAGAAGCAGGGGGCGTTGAGATTCCTGATGGAGCAATTCGTAAATTGTCGGAGCTGAGAGTCATTGACTTGAAAGCAGAATTAAAAAGACGAAATTTGGACGCCACTGGCATCAAGAGTACGCTGACAGAGAGGCTGAAAAAGGTAACGTTAGCCATGCTAACTAGTAACGTTAGCTAGTTAGATGTGCTTATGCGTCATGATAATTCAAAAATGAACTGGAACCAGTGTCACATCATTAGTTAGTTGCATTATGTATATAACCACTAGAATTTGCTAGCTAACTATGCTTTTTTAGCTCCATTTATTAGAAATATATTTAACGTCAGCTAGCCATGGCCTTGCGTAGCCGAACAGCAAGGCCTTTGTGAGCGGGCGTGTTAGCCACATGGTGCCCTTTCCCAAACCTCTCATCGGTCACCCCCGCTCCGTATTCTAGAACTAGTTAGTTTAGCATACACGATTCAACTAATGAAAGCGTTAGTGATTAGTTGGCCATTTGAATCAATGTGTTAGTACTAAAATACATCGAATAGGTTTAATGGTTGTAGGCACTGGAGGAGAGGTTAGGGAAACACCACTCCAAGGCCTGCAAGCTGGCTTGTCCGATGTTTATGTAAGCGATACTGTTCACCAACCAGCACTGTGTTGTAGCTGACCACATAGCCGTGTGTTTGATTATAGTCGAGTTGGCTTAACTGAAACCAGATAACGTAGTTAGCTAGCCAGGTAACTATAATAATTCTTATGTAATCAATTTTTTCACAGGCGATTGAAGAAGAGGGTGGAAACCCAGATGAGATGGTGGTTGCTCTCGATGCAACTCCTAAGGCGGCACTGGCTAAACGGACCTCCAAAGGTATGTTTAGGCAGTGAGAGCAAGGTCATAATTAAGCAATAATCTATTGCAGTAATTTTATATTAGACTTAAATATTTTTTTGTTTTTAACCCCGTTCTCCCCAATTTCGTGATCTCCGATTGCGTTCCAATTACGATTTTTGTCTGCAGGGAAAAGACAGGAGAACGATGAATCAGAGGACTGCACCATTGAGGAAGATTCAGGTGATGGCCAGGTGAGCATCTACCACCGCTTTTATCTAGTGCAATCACTATGCACTCTCTGGATAACAATCTATTAATAAATTCACCTCCCATAATTCCATTCAAGGATGACAACATGCAGGACATGGACATCCTGGATATGAATGTTCTTGATGAGGCCGAGAATGACAACAGTATGCCGGCAGAGGAGGAGTATGACACAGATGAAGTCCTGAACTCTCCTTCGGATGAAGTCAACCCCGAGATCCTGGCTGACGAAGAGGCCATGAACGAAGATGAACACAATGGAATCTCTGGCTCTCTTGAGCCGATGAGTGAAGCCAAACCTGAAGAGGTGAGACTAACTTGCTGCTGTTGTGGCACAGGCATATCTAATGATTCCAATATTCTCCCACTTGTTTTTCCCCTCTTTTTTAAAAACTTGGAGGCACAGCCTGAATTAGCAGACATTGAAGAGAAGGAAGATCTAAGAGTTAAAGTTTAAATAAAATGCAAGCACATTTCATAATCATTTGTTTAGTTGGAAGGAAAACGGACTGTAAAACCCCATTTGTGCTAGGAGCCATGTTACATTTTCCTTTTATTCCTTTAGATTCAAGAGAAGGATCCGAAGCCCAAAGACTCAAAGGAAGAATTAGGTACTGTTGAAAAGGGGTTGGAAGTTGATATGAATGCACACTATCTTTTTGCAGTGTTAAACCCGGTATGCAAGTCCTTTAGATTAACATTCTTGCCTGTGGTTGGTCAGGAAGAGACTGGAAATCCAAAGATAATTGCTGACTGTGTGTTGATGCTTGTTAACTGGAATTGATAAACACTGATAAATGAATCGGTCTGTTTTGGGCACCCTCCTATTATTCAAACAGAACTGGTTAACAATCTGAAGCACAAAGCCAGTAATTAAAGGTTTAGTTGTTGCAGTTAGCACGCAGTGTTTTTAGCTTGCCACGCAAAGACCAAGAAGAGAAGACTGAGGCCCATCATTTGAAACCAACCATTCAAAAGCCTTTTTAGGACTCTGACTAATATTCTCACTGGAGATGAGACTAATGGACTTGTTATACAAACCAAAAGAATTCTGAATTCGCTGTCACTTACCAGATTATGGACACTCATGAAGTCAGCAATTGCATGAAGATGGACCTTCATGGAGCCTCTGCTGATCTTTTGGCTTTCTTCAGATCAGATCTTTTTCTGCCTAGGGATCAGGTGAACTGAAATGGTCGACTTGAATGAGGAGTTAGGCTGCTTGGTCAGTCTCTTTGGTTTTTCCAGTCTCTTGTTACGTGTGTATCTGTGTAAACGTAGTTCAATGACAGCGGAGGGCCACGTCCTTTTCCAGCCTTGCCAGTTCCACGTTAACCATTGCTGTGTTTCAGAAGTAATTAAACTCTGTGCCATTCTATTCCTGTTAAATCCGTAGAAACTGATAAAGTAGCCGGGTCTTGTTTATCTGAGCCGCTAAATGAAGAGCGCCAGGAGCCACCGACAGAAGATCAAGCCACCATCGGGGACAAGGTCAATGTTGCCGAGGAAGACAATTTGGAGCCTGAACTGTCGACTAGCGACATGGACGTTGCTAAGCTAACTGCGAGTGAAATGAAAGACACTGGGGACACACAAAATGTCCCCGAAGAGGCAGATGACGCTGAAAGCGAGAGCGCTCAGGCTGTTAGCGTAAGCGAGCAGGGCGCGGGTGAAACCGAAAGCGCTGTTGATTCGGAAATGGTCTCTAAGGCTGAGGGTGAGGAGAAGACTGAAGAGAATGCTGCAGAATCAACGACAGTGAAAGAGTCCTCTTCTGTTGAGGGTGATGATCAGAAAAAGAGGTTTGTTGTTTTCTGTCTACTAGAACAATGGCTATCTCTGTTGCATTGGGTCCTTTTTTTTAGCAAGTTTTGGTGCTCTTCTGGATGTAATATGGTCTGCATTTGTGTCAAGTTATCATTTTGTCATTTCCCACCCCTACCTCACCTCTTTACCTTCATAAAGTAATGTATTGGGAGTTTCTTTGGCCATGTAAGGCTGCCTTGTAACATAGACACCCACCCAAATCACTGTAGTGTTGTATATGCTGGGGTAATTACTATGTGCACAGGGTAAGTATGATTCATCTGGATGAGCCCCCTCCCCAGGTCTTCTCACTTCCAGATATTAATGGTGTGTTCTCTTTTTCTTTAGTTCTGATGAGGAAAAAGGTAGCAAGCCTGACTCAAAAGATGAAAAGGGTAAGTGAAAACATTGTTCATCCTGTATCATTCTGTAATTGTGATGTGTCCATTGTAGGAAATTGAAAAAGACTTGCTCACACCTGAATGAGGTGCTGAATCAGCTCTCTGTTGAATGTCTGTACATTTGGCTCATGTTTGTCTGTGTTCTGAAAGCCCCTGCAGGTAGTGCTCCAGCTAGTAGTGGCAGAAACCTGTGGGTTAGCGGCCTCTCCTCCAACACCAGAGCAACTGATCTAAAGACTCTGTTCAGCAAGCACGGAAAGGTCAGTATCCTGAAGGGAAAAAATAAGCACTTTTTGGTATATATGTTCATGCAAGATGTAGGTGTGAAATGGTACTGTACTTTTGGATCCCACACACTTTCCCTTTCCTTGAATTAAGTGTCCTATCCTTCTCAACCTAAGGTTGTTGGAGCTAAAGTGGTGACTAACGCCCGGAGCCCCGGGGCTCGCTGCTACGGTTTTGTCACCATGTGTTCCACAGAGGAGGCTACCAAGTGTATCAGCCACCTGAACAGGACCGAGCTCCACGGTAGAATGATCTCTGTGGAGAGGGTGAGGGTCATTATCTACCATCTTCTATATCAGTGGCCTCTTAGACCACTGCTCTACACCTGTAGTTTTCTCAAATGTATGGGATGCCTTCATTCAGAGAAGTGAGGACCATGCCAACCTACACGCATTTTGCGTGCCATGTAAGCAATGTGAGGTCAAAATAATCTGGTATGAAAAACTCACCTAAAATAGGCTTCTAGTGGGCACATTGTGGTTTTGGACTTCACTGTCTAAAGTTGGAGCTGAGCCGGCCTGCCCTATAGTCTTAGTACTAAACTCAGCAAAAAAAGAAACATCCCTTTTTCAGGACCCTGTCTTTCAAAGATAATTCGTAAAAATCCAAATTACTTCACAGATCTTTATTGTAAAGGGTTTAACTTCTCAAGGATCACTGGGGCGCTAGCGGGCTGCTCCCGACACTACCAGGTGAAATGCAAGACAAAATTCCAAAATTGAATTATAAAAAATGCACCAATATACAAGTGTTTCATACTCATCAAAAGCTCTGCTTCTTGGCAATATCACAACGTTGTCGGATTTCAAAAAGGCTTTACGGCGAAAGCACTACATTTGATTGTTTGAGGCTAGCACCTCACATATTTTCCATAACCATAATCTTTAGCCAGCGCGGTCGATAGAAAACCTGTGCCTTACCTTTTGTAGAACGTCTGCAGAGGGCTTCCTAAGTGTCCAACGAAGACAATCCATGGGTATTTGGTTAGAAAAAGACATTTATTATATCCTTAAATCTCCGTTTGGTTGGCACCTTGTGTTCAGAAAATCCAATGTGACGAGAACGCATTCAACTATACTTTCCCTCAACAAAACAAAAACCAATTAAAATGCTTCCTTAGCTTATCTTTTATGATTAAAAGTGATAATCTTTCACTTGGATGGTCACCTAAACGTTATATAAGTCAAATAAAGTGGACCGCTCAACATAACGTGCAACTGAAAAGGAGGTCCCCCGACTAAAACTTCTCCTAATGGAACACATTAGTTCAGATTTCCATTCAACTTTGCCTATACACTGCTGACATCCAGTGGAAGCAATAGGTACTACATTCAGTGTCCTGGTATAAATACTTTTCAATAGGCACTGTCTCAAAGTGAGCTATAAGCCACACAGAAAGAGATTTCCGGATGGAAAATTCTCTGGGTTTTGCCTGCCAAATGACTTCTGTTACACTCACAGACAAAATGATAACACTTTTGGAAACCTCAGTGTTTCCTATCCAATAGTACTAATTATGTCCATATCCTATTTTCTGAGCCTGAGTGGCAAGCATTTTACTTTGGGCATGCCAGACTCTCCAAAACCGACCCCTCAGCTGATGCTCCCTAACAAGTTAAACACTGTTTCCCATGCTTGTTCAATGAACCATAAACAATTAATGAACATGCACCTGTGAAAAGGTCGTTAAGACACTAACAGCTTACAGACGGTAGGCAATTAAGGTCACAGTTATGAAAACTTAGGACACTAAAGAGGCCTTTCTACTGACTCTGAATAACACCAAAAGAAAGATGCCCAAGGTCCCTCATCTGCGTGAACGTGCCTTAGGCATGCTGCAAGGAGGCATGAGGACTGCAGATGTGGCCAGGGCAATGAATTGCAATGTCTGAATTGTGAGACGCCAAAGACTGCGCTACAGGGAGACAGGACGGACAGCTGATCGTCCTCTCAGTGCCAGACCACGTGTAACAACACCTGCACAGGATCAGTACATCTGAACATCACATCCTGACATGACCCTCAAGCATGCCAATGCCACCAGCCATACTGCTCGTTCTGTGTGCGATTTCCTGCAAGACAGGAATGTGAGTTCTGCTATGGCCAGCGAAGAGCCTGGATCTCAATCCCATTGGGCATGTCTGGATCGGAGGGTGAGGGCTAGGGCCATTCCCCTGAAACCAGCTCATATAGGCCTAGTTCGGTTGTTTCATATTCCAAATAGCCTACATCAAGCTAGACTACTACATTGCATCCTGTAATTGAATTATTCCGAATTTTCTCCACACATACATTTTCAATAATTTATACCTCAATTTCATTGACCACCTCAATTTCATGTGGTATCAAACAAAACTTCTGTTGGCTACAATGTTTATCATTTAAAACCCTATTCGCACAGTACTAGTATTACTAGAGAAGGTAGGTTATGTATTTATGACCCCAGAATGTCCGTTACTCCAGAGGACAATTTGGACAGGATAATTTTTCCAAAACTGCTCCCTATAATTCTTTCTTTTTTTCTCAATAAATTGACAGTTATGACGGCAGCCTGGAAGTTTTTTTTCTAAGCGTGTCCAGGCGACAACTGGCTACACTGATTACTCAAGTTTCTTTAAACCAAACCGTCGTTGGTATAGTATCGTCATAATATTTGAGTTGTGGAAGTGTGATCATGATCATTAGGATATTTTAGCGATCTGCAGTAGAAGACATCCTAAATGCCCCCCAGCCTTCAGATGTGAGCTAAACAACGCTGTTGTGGAAATTCCTGCACAGGGACACTCAAAGTCAATCTTAAATGAATCATTGTTTATTGTCAGTGCACTGGAGAGGTTCAAACAAACTTGATGCACCATAGTGAATGTCTGTCAGGAGCTCTAACGGGGACAGTCCCGTTTAGTCCTCTTTATATGGTAGACAAATCATATTTGCATGATTTTAACTTATTCATCATTTAACGTTTGCTTCATTCATGTGACCGACCAATACTTCACAAGGTTCTCGGTGTACTGCCAAATTGCAGACACTGATAGTGAGGATTTGTTCAATCAGTCACTAGCATGAACGCAGATTGGTTTGTAGACTAGCACAATCATAGAACATGGAAAATGTTATGTTGGTGCTTTTCTATCACAGCGCACTTTTTGTCAAATCAGTTATTGATTTCTTAAACCTTGAGCAACTCCTGTCAAACTCAACATTTCCCTCCAAAACACAGGGATGCCGATTCGCACGCGGGACTAGCATTATCAGAAAAAGTTGTTATGGTTGGAAATGTTACACTCCTGCCATGGAAAATTTACTGATGTGGCGGACGGGACTGAAATTTGACGTTTTGTGTTTGTGCACATAAATACATTACCCGACCTCCCCCAGTAAAACGAATCCTGTCTGAATAGGGTTAAAAGTATACATTTAAGTATATTTAATTGTAAAAATGTGTACATTTTAAACATATTTCTAGTTAGCTACTGAAAAGCAGCCAATTACCAAGTACCCATAAGTCTATAGCATACCATTCCTGTTGAGGCAGTCTTCTGCCAACATCATTATTAGGCAAAAAAAAAGGCGCATTTGATGTGAGCAGTGTGGGATTTGCATGCGTACCGATGTGGGAGCCGGAAGTGCTGCTGCCACCCTACAGTGGTACTCGTAAAAAATATGAATGGTTGGCAAGTCTGCTGTTTTTATAATCCGACCTCTGTTCCAGGCTAAGAACGAGCCTGCTGGGAAGAAGCCTGCTGATGCTAAGTCTGGCACCGACAGGAGACACTCCTCAGACTCCAAGTAAGCCCTGAGAACATGTCAATGTCATTACACATTAAGCTATGTACTTAGTGCATGTCATCAGATACTAGATTCATGTTAACAATTTTCTCTATCCAGGTCCGATGCCAACAAGGATGAAATGGCTGAAGGTGAAGTCGGAAAAGATGGCAAACGTATTGAGAGGACAGTGGTGATGGACAAGTCCAAGGGCGAGCCTGTCATCAGCGTGAAAGCCAAAAGCAAAGACCGGGTAAGCTACCCAAACGCTGACATCTATGCTCCATCTATTGAACTTCCACCTCAACTTTTGTGGTAAAAATGGTTACACTACATGAGCTTTTGTCTTGCTCAAAACAGAGCACCAAGAGTCGCGACCGCAAGTCCCCAAGCAAAGAGAAGGACATCCTGTCATTTGACCAGATCAAGGAGCAACGTGAGCGGGAGAGACGGAGGCAGCGGGAGAGAGAGGTCAGGGAGGTGGACAGACGCAGGCACTCTGGGTGAGGAGTTGCTATAGTTGCACGATATTTCACCTCGCTGAAACCAGCTTGTACACTGTTAGCTTGTTGCAGCAGTTAGAATGCTTTGAAAAGAGACTGGTCATTCAAAGTGATTCCACTAAATTTCTCCTATGCTTTCTGTTTGGCCCAGGGAGCGCGGCAGTGGCCCAGACCGTGGCAGCGTGGACAACCGCACGGAGCGTGAGCGTATCCGCCTGTTCCGGGAGAAGGAGGAGCGCGAGCGCCTCCTGCGGAAAAGAAACTGGCTGGAGGTGGAGAAGGAGCGGCTGAACTTTGACCGCATGGAGCGTGAGTTCCTGGAGCGCGAGCGTCAGCGTGTGGAGTATGAGCGCCGGCGTGAGCAGGAAAGGATCCAGCGGGAGAGGGATGAGCTCCGCAGGCAGCAGGAGCAGCTGCGCTTCGAGCAGGACCGCCGCCCCCTCAAGAGGCCCTACGCCGACTTGGACAACAGGTACCCACTTCATCCACGTCTTCCACCCTTTCACCCCTCTCCACAGTGTCAGTACCCCTGTTTGAGTCACAAGGTCTCATCATAGAATAGATGGCTGGATATGGCCACATAACGACCTCAGCCTTACTCTAGATCTTCAGTGTGCATGACTCATCTAAAGACGTGCATGGTTGAGAATATTTTATTGCGACTGACAAAGACCTGCTGCTTGTAGGAAAGACGACTGGCAGGACAAGAGGCTGGCTATGGATGACCGCTATGGGGGGCGCTCAGACTTCGGTCGCCAGGAGCGCTACCAAGACATTGACCACAGGGACCGCGGCCGCTACCAGGACGATGCCGTCATTGACAGGTACAGAGTAGACTAAGTTTATTTGCCGTGAGCTGACACCAGCTGTCATGACTGTTTATGACATCTGTTATGTAGGCCTTATGATGGGAGGGCTTCAAGTATTTTGCGCCTGATTCTGTATCACTTGATGCTTATATTTATACTTATGTAAAAAATAGTTTTAATGGCCAACTGCTTGTTGGTGATGAATTTGTGGTTGTATGCCACAAGTTTTGACCAATAATCAATGTTTGTTTAATAATGTAATTTTTCCTGTAGGAGGGACACTTCACGGGCTGTAGTTGCAGACCGGGATAGCACGGTAAGAGACATGGCCTCAAGAGGTCAACACGCAATACCCCATAATGACAAAGCGAAAACAGGTTGTTTTTTTTTACACAAGTATTCACCCCCTTTGCGACGAGACTCGGAATTATGCTCCGGTGCATCCTGTTTCCATTGATCGTCCTTTATGTTTCTACAATTTGATTGGAGTCCACCTGTGGTAAATTCAATTGATTGGATGTGATTTGGAAAGGCATACCTCTGTATATAAGGTCCCACAGTTGACAGTGCATGTCAGAGCAAAAACCAAGCTGTGAGGTCAAAGGAATTGTCCGTTAAGCTCAAGGACAGGATTTGAGGCACAGATCTGGGGGAGGGTACCAAAATATTTCTGCAATATTGAAGGTCCCCAAGAACACACTGGCCTCCCATCTTCCATTTAAGAATGTTTGGAACCGCCAAGACTCTTCCTAGAGCTGGCCTCCCGGCCAAACTGAGCAATCGGAGGAGAAGGTCCTTGGTCAGGGAGGTGACCAAGAACCCGATCACTGACAGGGCTCTAGAGTTACTCTGTGGAGATGGGAGAACCTTCTGGCAGGACAACCATCTCGGCAGCACTCTACCAATCAGGCCTTATTGCAAGAGTGGCCAGACAGAAGCCACTCCTCAGTAAAACTCATATGACAGCCCGCTTGTAGTTTGCCAAAAGGTACCTAAAGACTCCGACCATGAGGAACAAGATTCTCTGGTCTGATGAAACCAAGATTGAACTCTTTGGCCTGAATGCGAAGCGTCACTTCTGGAGGAAACCTGGCACCATCCCTACGGTGAAGCATGGTGTTGGCAGCATGCTGTGGGGATGTTTTTCAACGGCAGAGACTGGGAAACTAGTCAGTATCGAGGGAAAGATGAACGGAGCAAAGTAAAGAGATTCCAGAGCGCTCAGGACCTCAGACTGGAGCGAAGGTTGACCTTCCAACAGGACAACAACCCTCAGCACACAGTCAAGACAACACAGGAGTGGCTTCGGGAAAAGTCTCTGAATGTCCTTGAGTCTGCTAGCCAGAGCCCGGACTTGAACCCGATCGAACATCTCTGGAGAGACCTGGAAGTAGCTGTGTAGCAACATTCCCCATACAACCTGACATCACTTGAGAGGATATGCAGAGAATGGGACGAACTCCCCAAATACAGGGGTGCCAAGCTTGTGGCGTCATACCCAAGAAGACTCGATGCTGTAATTGCTGCCAAAGGTGCTTCAACAAAGTACTGAATAAAGGGTCAGAATACTTAAGTAAATGTGATATTTTTAATTTGCATAAATGTCTAAACCGGTTTTTGCTTTGTCATTATGGGGTATTGTGTGAAGATTGTTCCCCCCCCACTCAATTTAATCAATTTTAGAATAAGGCTGTAATGTAATTTTTTGTTGTTGAAAAAGTCAAGGTCTGAATACTTTCCCAAAGGCACTGAATGCCATTAGGCACCAATATGAGTTGTTGATCATGTCATATATACTACCTCTGTTTTACAGCGTTTGGTGCATTTTTTTTCAAATGTGATTGTTTTGTTTTTAATCGTGCTTCCCTCAGCAGCACTTCTCGGACCGTACCGAGAGGCACGGGAGGGACACCTGGACCGCAGCAGGAAGTTATGACAAGCGTACTATTAATCCAAGGTCAGTTTGATTTTAGATGGTTTTGTCAATTTTATTTTACCTCTCACCAGATAGATTCCAAGGTGTGCTCTGAGCTGCTCATCACTGTCTGTCTGATTTCTTTCAGGGAGGGCCGTGACTGGGACAGAACCTGGCAAACAGGTCGAGATGGGGGCATCCCAGGCCAAAGTCATATGGGGGCACGGGGAGGAATGGCAAGGTAAGCTCAAATAAATATGGCAATATTTACCATGTTTTTATGAGACATCCGCTAATGTAGGATTCAGAAATGTGGGGCCAGTAAGTGCGAAATCCTTTAGCAATTCTGGTCCTTATGGTGTCTTGTTTTCTGACCCCCAGTCGTGGAGGAGGCTACATGACAACAGGGACCTCCCAGTCCCTCTCTGGAGCTCTGAATCGTCAGAATCAGATGATGCAGGGTGGGGGGGCCTTTGGTCGCCGCTACTGAGGTCTGAACACCCTTGTTCCCAGTCATGTTTAGATGTATTGTGAAACTGTCTGCAGCATGTATATTGCTCACAAAAGCTTTGTGAATTCGATGTTGCTTTTATAGACCCTAAGACTTTTCTTCCTCCTTTTAAAATGTAAGATTGCAATTGAATTTAACTGAACATCTGAGTTTTAAATGTCTATGATCAGATCATTCATAGTTTTTTCACTTTTTTTTTTTTTTTTTTTTTTAAATTTGTGTATTTTGAGTGTTTTGTATGTAGTTGAATCTTGGTAAGAAATGCTCAGGAATGCTTCTGCTTAAACTTGGTTGCGGAAAAGTACGAACCCATTAATGGTTATGATTGCATTTCAGGCTTAATTTCAGTAACTGTCAAATGTGGCATTGTCTTAGTGTTTATGTACAAAAATCTTTTAAGAATTTGTATGGATAATAGGAAACCATTAACTGTTTGATTCAACTGCAGTTGTACAATGCCACCACTGGATGGCACCAGATGGCTATTTTTCTGTGAGATGAAAATGCTGCCTAATAAAGTTCTTTTTGCAGGCCAAGGGCAAACATGTTTTTACTTTCTCATCATGACTGTTTAAGAGCAATGTTTTGCAATCAACTATTAACGCAGGTTTGGTTTGTGGGAGATATAACTCCACAAATAGAATTAGACGTAAGAGCTCAGGGCTTTATTAAATTATAAGTACATTACTCATCTTGCCCTAGTGAAATGTGTTAAGTGGGGATTTTCACCTACATACTTGTAAGCTACATGTTTGGAGCTTTACACTTTAGTTATTTTTTTGTTGACCATCTTTATTCATAATGAGCTTAAGAATGTGTTAAAATAACTTAAATAGTTTGGCATGATTGTTGTCTATCTACTCCATAGGGCTGAGGCCATACTGATGTAAACGGTTGTTTAAAATTTACATTTTGTTTAATCTACTTGATTTTCTCCTAGCCTACCAGCAGTTTACCCCTCTAGCAGCCTACCATAATTTTTGGTGTTTATCTTGCCCAGCTCAAAGATTAATCTTTGGTCCAGTCATAGAATTAGTGTACTACAATAGACATGAATGAACCTTAAGGTCAGCGATCTTGGTCAGGGAGTTGGACAGACAAGTTGTAAATTCAACAAGTACTGATATTGTATCAATAGCACTGATTTCCAAGAAAAACATTTAGACATTTACTGGCCATTTGCATATTTTAGTCTTTTCATATAGAAAAATGGTATAAAACACTTACTGTATTTATAATGACTATTTTAGGTAGACAATTATTACACTAATTCAATCACACGCTAGACTTATTTTCCTGCATGAGTAAAATCAGTATTGTCTGATTTGGATTTCTCCCTGACCAATATAGTTGCCATTTTCACCACATTCTGGAATGTTGACGGTTAAAATTAGCTAGATAACCAACAACTGTAATGACATATTTGAAAGATGAGTGCTCATTGTGAAAATGTATTTGTTTTCAATAAACATTGGCGACAATATAGTTTACATGTCAACAAATCTAAGCTAACCCTGTCTGTTATTCCCGAAACGGTTTTGTTGCAAAACCACCAACCCAGCTATGGGTTCAGTACTATCTTCATGCCCAATTCGCGCCATACACGTGACAGGCGTTGACAGAAAACCCCGACTTACTAGCTAACAGATCCACTGCAAAGTGATTTTGCATTGGTTAAACAGGTAAACTATGATTATTTACCAAGCTAGCAATGGGAAATATAGTGGAATGCTAGCTAGCTCTGTTTATTGTTTCGCTAGCTAGCTATACTGAGCAAAAATGTCAAAGGGTTTACTCTGTTACAGTTCATATAAGGAAATTAGTCAATTTAAATCAATTCATTAGGCAGGGGCTCAGCCATGGGTGGGCCTTTTAGAGCATAGGCCTACCCACTTGGCAGCTATGCCCACCAATTGGGGAGCCAGGCCCACCCCCACTCAGACTATCCCACAGGTGAAAAATCCGAATGTGGTCTGCGGTTGTTTTGCCGGTTGGACGTACTGACAAATTGTCTAAAACGACATTGGGAGGCAGTTTATGGTAGAGAAATTAACATTCAATGCTCTGGTTGACATTCCTGCATGCCAATTGCACTCTCCCTCAAAACTGCACATTTTAGAGTGGTCTTTGTCCCCAGCACAAGGTGCACCAGTGTAATGATCATGCTGTTTAATCAGCTTCTTGATATGCCATACCTGTCAAGGTGGATGGTTTATCTATTAAAAGGAGAAATGCTCACTAACAGGGATGTAAACAAATTTGTGCACACAATTTGAGAGAAAAGCTTTTTGTGCATTTTAAACATTTATGGGATTCTTTTGTTTCAGCTCATGGAAAATGGGACCACCACTTTACCTGTTCCGTTTATATTTTTGTTTAGTGTACTTTTGCTTGTTATCAAGCAAAGGTACTGCTCCTTTCATCTGTGTTACAAGTTACTAATGGCTCTCCAGAGTGGAGAAAAAGTTAACTGGATAGCTATTGGTCAAATAAACCTAAACATGTTATATAAGTAAGTAATATCACTAATTCATATTTGGTGGCCTACATTATTGTAATTTTCAGTGCTATTTTTGGGTGTCATATTACACCAAGTGGCCCAAACCTCAGACAACGATGAGACAGCCTACATGGAGGATGTCACAGAACTGGCAGTGTGGTGCCAGGACAACAACCTCTCCCTCAATGTGAGCAAGACAAAGGAGCTGATCGTGGACAAAAGGAAAAGGAGTGCTAAACATGCTCCCATTCACATCGACAGGGCTGTAGTGGAGCGGGTCGAGAGTTTCAAGTTCCTTGGTGTCCACATCACCAACAAACTATCATATGGTTCAAATACACCAAGACAGTGGTGAAAAGGGCATGACAACATCTTTTCCCCCCCAGGAGACTGAAAAGATTTGGCATGGGTCCCCAGATCCTCAAAATGTTCTACAGCTGTACCATCGAGAGGATCCTGACCGGTTGCATCACCGCCTGGTATGGCAACTGCACGGCATCTGACCGTATGGCGCTACAGGGGTAGTACGTACGGCCCAGTACATCACTGAGGCCAAGTTTCCTGCCATCCAGGACCTCTGTACTAGGCGGTGTCAGAGGAAGGCCCCAGAAATTGTTAAAGACTCCATCCACTCAAGTTATAGACTGTTCTCTCTACCAACGCACGGCAAGCGATACCAGAGCGCCATGTCTATGTCCAAAAGGCTCCTTAACAGCTTCTACCCCCAAGCCATAAGACTGCTGAAGAAATGTATCAAATGGCTACCTGGACTATTTGCATTTACACTGCTGCTACTCGCTGTTTATTATCTATGCATAGTCACTTTACCCCTACCTACAGTGCATTCGGAAAGTATTCAGTCCCCTTCTCTTTTTCCACATTTTGTTATGTTACAGACTTACTCTAAAATGGATTCAATAAAATTAAATCCTGATCAATCTACACACAATACCCCATAATGACAAAGCAAAAAACAGGTAAAATAAATATTTAGAAAATGTATTTATTTACATAAGTATTCAGACTCTTTGCTATGAGACTCAAAATTGAGCTCAGATGCCTCCTGTTTTAATTGATCATCCTTGAGATGTTTCTACAACTTGATTGGAGTCCACCTGTGGTAAATTCAGTTGATTGGACATGATTTGGAAAGGCACACACCTGTCTACATAAGGTCCCACAGTTGACAGTGCATGTCAGAACAAAATCCAAGCCATGAGGTCAAAGGAATTCCGTAGAGCTCAGAGATAGGATTGTGTTTAGGCACAGATCTGGGGAAGGGTGCCAAAACATTTCTGCAGCAAGGTCCCAAGAACATAGTGACCTACATCATTCTAAATCATTTGGAATCATTGAGAGAATGCCAAGAGTGTGCAAAGCTGTCATCAAGGCAAAAAGTGGCTACTTTGAAGAATCTCATATAAAATATATTTTGATTAGTTTAACACTTTTTTGAGTACTACATGATTCCATATGTGTTATTTCATAGTTTTGATATCTTCACTATTATTCTACAATGTAGAAAATAGTAAAAATAAAGAAAAACCCTTGAATGAGTAGGTGTGTGCAAACTTTTGACTGGTACTGTATATGCAGTTATCTTAAACAGCAAGCTATCCAGCCACCTAGAATGAGCTATTTAGCTAACTAGCTATTAGCCTAGCCAGCCTAGCCAACAACTATGGTTATAGTAGGCAAGCTAGAGCCCAACTACTGGAGACCAGCTAGAACACAACTAACCAAACTAAAACATAACCACAGATCAAAGAGTGAGCAGAGACTTACAGATTGATGGCTGGGGCATATCCGATGGTAAAATTTTTAAAAGTTAGCTACCAAAGCCAGGGAGGCGGGCACTTCACCACCCAATGGAGAATCAGAGAAATCCCAAATAGATAGATTCCAGATGTCCGTCAGCTAGCCTGCCAATGTGAAAAAAGTGACAAAATTCCAGTAGCCTACTTCACAGAGAACATGCCGAAAAGTTGATAAAACAAAAAGGACAACAGACGAGGTACTACAAAATTAGAGCAAGCAGGTATGATTTTCTCTTTCGCTTTGAGCCCAGGTGAAGAAAGCACCTGAGCCTGCCGTGCTAATGGTTTCCCACTAGATAACACAGACACAAACTCAAATACCTCATATTTCAGTACATTGATCTGGTACCCTGTATATAGCTCCATTCTTGTGTATTTTATTTTATTCCTCGTGTTACTATATAAAAAAATATTTTTAAACTCTGCATTGTTGGGAAGGGCTCGTAAACAAGCATTTCATGGTAAAGTCCACACCAGTTGTATTCAGTGCATGTGACAAATACAATTTGATTTGATTGGTGGATTGTAGCTCACCAACACTTGGTCTGGAATGTAATTATATACATGCTAGCATAGCTAACGTTAGCCAGCTTGAGCTAAACTAGATGACCATAAGTATGAGTACACCAGTGGCGGCTGGTGCTGTTTAAGATGAGGAAGGATGATATTTTTAAACCTGGCCTTATTTCTATTACAGCATATTGTATGACTGTCATTCAGATTACATTCACTCAGCTCAATGTAACATAGATAGGTTTAGGCTACTACATGATACTCAAATTTTCCCTGTACCCATCATGAGGTTGCTACAACCTAGCCTATGAATTAAAGTTTACAACATACAGTGAGGGAAAAAAGTATTTGATCCCCTGCTGATTTTGTACGTTTGCCCACTGACAAAGAAATGATCAGTCTATAATTTTAATGGTGGGTTTATTTGAACAGTGAGAGACAGAATAACAACAAAAAAATCCAGAAAAAAGCATGTGAAAAATGTTATAAATTGATTTGCATTTTAATGAGGGAAATAAGTATTTGACCCCTCTGCAAAACATTACTTAGTACTTGGTGGCAAAACCCTTGTTGGCAATCACAGAGGTCAGACGTTTCTTTTTAGTTGGCCACCAGGTTTGCACACATCTCAGGAGGGATTTTGTCCCACTCCTCTTTGTAGATCTCCAAGTCATTAAGGTTACGAGGCTGACGTTTGGCAACTCGAACCTTCAGCTCCCTCCACAGATGTTCTATGGGATTAAGGTCTGGAGACTGGCTAGGCCACTCCAGGACCTTAATGTGCTTCTTCTTGAGCCACTCCATTGTTGCCTTGGCCGTGTGTTTGGGGTCATTGTCATGCTGGAATACCCATCCACAACCCATTTTCAATGCCCTGGCTGAGGGAAGGAAGTTCTCACCCAAGATTTGACAGTACATGGCCCCGTCCACTGTCCCTTTGATGCGGTGAAGTTGTCCTGTCCCCTTAGCAGAAAAACACCCCAAAGCATAATGTTTCCACCTCCATGTTTGACGGTGGGGATGGTGTTCTTGGGGTCATAGGCAGCATTCCTCCTCCTCCAAACACGGCGAGTTGAGTTGATGCCAAAGAGCTCCATTTTGGTCTCATCTGACCACAACACTTTCACCCAGTTGTTCTCTGAATCATTCAGATGTTCATTGGCAAACTTCAGACGGGCATGTATATGTGCTTTCTTGAGCAGGGGGACCTTGCGGGCGCTGCAGGATTTCAGTCCTTCACGGCGTAGTGTGTTACCAATTGTTTTCTTGGTGACCATGGTCCCAGCTGCCTTGAGATCATTGGCAAGATCCTCCCGTGTAGTTCTGGGCTGATTCCTCACCATTCTCATGATCATTGAAACTCCACGAGGTGAGATCTTGCATGGAGCCCCAGGCCGAGGGAGATTGACAGTTCTTTTGTGTTTCTTCCATTTGCGAATTATCGCACCAACTGTTGTCACCTTCCCACCAAGCTGCTTGGCGATGGTCTTGTAGCCCATTCCAGCCTTGTGTAGGTCTACAATCTTGTCCCTGACATCCTTGGAGAGCTCTTTGGTCTTGGCCATGGTGGAGAGTTTGGAATCTGATTGATTGATTGCTTCTGTGGACAGGTGTCTTTTATACAGGTAACAAACTGAGATTAGGAGCACTCCCTTTAAGAGTGTGCTCCTAATCTCAGCTCGTTACCTGTATAAAAGACACCTGGGAGCCAGAAATCTTTCTGATTGAGAGGGGTTCAAATACTTATTTCCCTCATTAAAATGCAAATCAATTTATAAAATGTTCACATGCGTTTTTCTGGATTTTTGTTGTTATTCTGTCTCTCACTGTTCTAATAAACCTACCATTAAAATTATAGACTGATCATTTCTTTGTCAGTGGGCAAACGTACAAAATCAGCAGGGGATCAAATACTTTTTTCCCTCACTATAGGTGTACAGGTCAAGATAATTTTGAGTAATCAAGGTGACAGACACATTCAATACCGCCTTGCACACTCTTGCCTGCATCTAGCTGATATAGGGTGTAATCATTACTCCAACAGTTGTAAATGAGAGTTTCTATTGGACAAATTCAGGTATGTTTACCCATTTGCTTCCATATAAGAAAAGTTTTTTCAACAGAATCGGTGCAATGAATACACCCCTGATCACACGCACAGTTCACTTTCATACAGTGGGGAAAAAAAGTATTTAGTCAGCCACCAATTGTGCAAGTTCTCTCACTTAAAAAGATGAGAGGCCTGTAATTTTCATCATAGGTACACTTCAACTATGACAGACAAAATTAGGAAAAAAAATCCAGAAAATCACATTGTAGGATTTTTTATGAATTTATTTGCAAATTATGGTGGAAAATAAGTATTTGGTCAATAACAAAAGTTTATCTCAATACTTTGTTATATACCCTTTGTTGGCAATGACAGAGGTCAAACGTTTTCTGTAAGTCTTCACAAGGTTTTCACACACTGTTGCTGGTATTTTGGCCCATTCCTCCATGCAGATCTCCTCTAGAGCAGTGATGTTTTGGGGCTGTCGCTGGGCAACACGGACTTTCAACTCCCTCCAAAGATTTTCTATGGGGTTGAGATCTGGAGACTGGCTAGGCCACTCCAGGACCTTGAAATGCTTCTTACGAAGCCACTCCTTCGTTGCCCGGGCGGTGTGTTTGGGATCATTGTCATGCTGAAAGACCCAGCCACGTTTCATCTTCAATGCCCTTGCTGATGGAAGGAGGTTTTCACTCAAAATCTCACGATACATGGCCCCATTCATTCTTTCCTTTACACGGATCAGTCGTCCTGGTCCCTTTGCAGAAAAACAGCCCCAAAGCATGATGTTTCCACCCCATGCTTCACAGTAGGTATGGTGTTCTTTGGATGCAACTCAGCATTCTTTGTCCTCCAAACACGACGAGTTGAGTTTTTACCAAAAAGTTATATTTTGGTTTCATCTGACCATATGACATTCACCCAATCCTCATCTGGATCATCCAAATGCTCTCTAGCAAACTTCAGACGGGCCTGAACATGTACTGGCTTAAGCAGGGGACACGTCTGGCACTGCAGGATTTGAGTCCCTGGCGGCGTAGTGTGTTACTGATGGTAGGCTTTGTTACTTTGGTCCCAGCTCTCTGCAGGTCATTCACTAGGTCCCCCCGTGTGGTTCTGGGAGTTTTGCTCACCGTTCTTGTGATCATTTTGACCCCACTGGGTGAGATCTTGCGTGGAGCCCCAGATCGAGGAAGATTATCATTGGTCTTGTATGTCTTTCATTTCCTAATAATTGCTCCCACAGTTGATTTCTTCAAACCAAGCTGCTTACCTATTGCAGATTCAGTCTTCCCAACCTGGTGCAGGTCTACAATTTTGTTTCTGGTGTCCTTTGACAGCTCTTTGGTCTTGGCCATAGTGGAGTTTGGAGTGTGACTGTTTGAGGTTGTGGACAGGTGTCTTTTATACTGATAACAAGTTCAAACAGGTGCCATTAATACAGGTAACGAGTGGAGGACAGAGGAGCCTCTTAAAGAAGAAGTTACAGGTCTGTGAGAGCCAGAAATCTTGCTTGTTTGTATGTGACCAAATACTTATTTTCCACCATAATTTGCAAATAAATTCATTAAAAATCCTACAATGTGATTTTCTGGATTTTTCCCCTCATTTTGTCTGTCATAGTTGAAGTGTACCTATGATGAAAATTACAGGCCTCTCTCATCTTTTTAAGTGAGAGAACTTGCACAATTGGTGGCTGACTAAATACTTTTTTTCCCCACTGTACCAGACACATACAAACAGCTCGTTGTATATATAATTCCTTCTCGCATTTATCTATGCACTCTCCTCTCACCTTTTCCCTTCGCTTGTGGACTTCAGTACAGAACACATCAGCTGTCTGTGACCAGGCAAATAAACCTTTCCAAGCCAAACCTTCATATCATTACTGCTAACTGCTACACACAGCTTACTTCGTTGTCACGTCATAGTCAACATAGGCATAGCTACTAGAACTAAGGCGTTAGTAAACCCGCTACAATCATGCAGAACAGTGTAATCAGACGCAATCAGTTTACCAGTTGCACCAGCGGGCCCCGGTGGCAATAAATTAATAAAGCCAAAAGCTTATCATGACTTGGAAGAGTTCCACTGTTGGATAGCCATAGTCAGCTAGCTAACATAGCATCCCTCTGTTGAAGCCGGGTGTTTGAGTAGGCTAAACTAGCTAGCTGCATTTGACAATAGCTAAGTAAGCGAAAGTGAAAAAATATATACTATGAAATATAGCTAGCTCTCGCTCTCTCTTGCTTCTCCTTAATTTTGGAAGAAATTAATTTATTCAAAACTGATCAACTATTGTCTTTCTCTCTCTTTGAGTCACATTTTATGCACTGCAGTACTAAATTCATCCTTTGATCCATTGATTGGGTGGACAACATGTCAGTTCATGCTGCAAGAGCTCTTCGTAGTATATAATTTGGAGGATGTCCTCCGGAAGTAGTGATAATTACTGTGTAAGTCTATGGAAGGGGGTGAGAACCATGAGAACTAAGTTTTGTATTGAAGTCAATGTACCCATAAGAGGGCGGAAGTTAGCTGTCTTCCGGCTACACCATGGTGCTACCCTACAGAGTGCGGCTGAGGCTACTGTAGACCTTCATTGCAAAATGGTGTGGTTTAATTAATTATTTGGTGACGTGAATATATTTAGTATAGTTTTATCTAAAAAGGATAAACTTTAATGTTTCACTAATTTTATTTTTATGAAATTCAATGAGGAGGATGGTCCTCACCTTCCTCCTCTGGGGAGCCTCCACTGGTGGACACCTGCTCATCGAACATCTCATTCCAAAATCATGGCATTAATATGGAGTTGGTCCCACCTTTGCTGCTATAACAGCCTCCACTCTTCTGGGAAGGCTTTCCACTAGATGTTGGAACATTGCTGCAGCGATTTGCTTCCATTCAGCCTCAAGAGCATTAGTGAGGTTGGGCACTGATATTGGACGATTAGGCCTGGCTCGCAGTCGGCGTTCCAATTCATCCCAAAGGGGTTTGATGGGGTTGAGGTCAGGACTCTGTGCAGGCCAGTCAAGTTCTTCCACAATGATCTTGACAAACCATTTCTGTATGGACCTCGCTTTGTGAACAGGGGAGAGAGAATAAAGTAGACGGCATCGGTCAAACGTGTGATTTATGGCTTTTTTATGGCCCCCCGGGGGGTGTACATCCTGTCCGGAAGTTCCCACGGTAGGGGGAAGGGGTTTATGATCCTATATGTACATCTGTCCCTTTGAAGTGATGCATTTGTAGTTTTATGGTCCTGTAGATATGTCCCTTTGAAGATATGCCTTTCATTACATTAAAGCGGTCAAGATGATTGAAGTGACCTCTTTGAACTGGGGAAGGTGTTTGAACATTTCAAAGAGGATGCCCCACCACCCCCCATGCTCGAGTGAGGGCTTATGCCCATACGTCCTGTCCGGAAGGGTAAAGCCTGTGTTTACATTAAAGCTGTCAAGGTGACCTCTTTGAACTGGGGAATGTGTTTCTGAAACAGTAATTGTACGGGGTATTAGGCAGCCGCACTATAAGTAGCGGGCTGTCGCACACTACCCGCGAACTCAGAGATAAACCCCAGAACACTATAGAAATTAAACATGGATTTTGTGATCATCGACACACACGTGATGACCGTAACAACTGAAGCAGGACCTCGGTTAAAACATAGAGAAAGGAAAGCGTATAAAGCAAAAATATACGATGCGCCAAAAAAGCGTTTTCTAAATATGTATAGAACCCAAATACCTCCCCGCAACTGAGCTGAAGGATCAAGTGTTGATGTCTAATGGACAACTATGGGGTTATCTGTTTGATTAATATGCGTATGCTTATTCCTTTTAAGAGTTGGGATATAATGTAATTGAGAATGTTAGAGTTAGTGGATGCTCTTTTTGTACAGAGCCAACGCCGACAGAGTATTGTTCAGCTATAGAAGTGCGTAATATATAGAAATCCTAAGGATTATGATTCAAAGGAACCCCAAGAAGGTTCATCAACAGAATGGTCATCCTCTGAAGAAAACTAAGTACGCGGCTGTTCCGATAACCACGCCCCGATGCCATAGGAGTGGTTCAACAATTAAAGGGGCGCCCCTAAAGCCCCTTGTTCTTCATTTCATCATATACCATGGAAATTCATATCCCATATCAGGACTCCGATACGTTATGGGTGCCAGACCCTGAGGACTCTATGCCTCACAGTCCTCCTCTCTACGCCCCCCAGGCAACCCCCCGACACCTCTAACATGTCCACAGCCTGAGGATGTGTTTGATGGGGCGGTCAGTACTATTTTTGTGGACACCATCAAGGCCTCTGTAGCTGCACTTTTAGATGTGGCGATTGGAGATTATATACGAGAAAAATGCCAAGGTTGTGAGATCAATCACCCCAGCCAACGAAGACATCCATGTCTATATGACCCACCCCGGTAATACTTCTTCAACCACTTTGAGGAGCTGGTGAAAAGACTGTGGTCCTGCCGCTTCATACCATCAATGGTCAGAGCCCTGGAGTCTATGGGTCTTGAGCCATCTATTCCCAGGGTTCACGGTGTAACCGAGGTATTCCTACACGAACTGAAGGAGGTTTCCTTCATCCATGAGAAACTCTAAGAAATCAGGACCGCCATGGTGGACAACAACAAATACAATGAAGCTTTGGTGGCCGATGTGGTGACTTTCTGTCTCAATAAACCCCAAGAGACCGAGTAACCGTATATATTTTTTGATTTAGATATAAAGCAATGGGTAACAGTATGCATACGATGTTAGAGAGAATAAATAAAACATTTATTTTGAGAGAATTTACAAATGTTATGCACCAAATTATTGAGAATAAAGTGAACAATGTATCGCTCTACACAGCCCGCAATACAGTGGTTTATGCCAGGCGTGTGCTAAAAATGGAACAAATCATGAGTCACTCATGAAATCCTCTTGGGACAGACCAATGCGCAGCGAGGTATCCAGAATACATATTTTATTTAACGAACGTAACTTGACTGAACAAAACAATGAACGAAGATCATGACGTGGAACCGAACTAGAGAATCTAACTAAGCTATGAAACAAACCCTATGGCCTGAACTAGAACTTGTGGCATGAACCTAAACACGATGGCATGAACAATCACTACGATCAATAACCCACCAACTTTAGTGCAAAACCCCAAACATATATATGGTTCCCAATTAGAGGTAACGACACTCAGCTGCCTCTAATTGGGAACCATTACCCCAACATAGAAATAGATAACCTAGAACCGAAAAAACCCTACACCAAAACAAAACTAAACACGCCAGCCTGTCTTCTCAGGCCTGGACGTGACAGCACCCCAAAGGCGCGGACTCCGACCGCCAAAAAGTCCGTGGGGGGGCTTGGCGGTCCTTTGTCCCAAAAAAGGACCCGCCCGAAGTGGTGGCGGCTCCGGTGCCGGCCGCGCTGGCTCGAGTTCACGCACCGGAGGCCCTGGACTATTAGCCGGAACAGTTCGTACTTGACTCATGACGTACACAGGGGACCTGGTGCAGGAAGCAGAAACCGGCCGTACAGGACTCATGATGCTCACTGGAACTCTGGTGCGGGGAGCAGGAACCTGCCGTACTGGACTCATGATGAGAACTGGGACTCTGGTGCGGGGAGTAGGAACTGGCCGTACCGGGCTCTGAAGGCGCACAGGGGACCTGATGCGTGGAGCAGGGACAGGACGTGCCGGTCTCTGAGGGCGCACAGGGGGCCTGATGCGTGGAGCAGGGACAGGACGTGCCGGGCTCTTAGGGCGCACAGGGGGCCTGATGCGTGGAGCAGGGACAGGACGTGCCAGGCTCTGAGGGCGCACAGGAGGCCTGATGCGTGGAGCAGGGACAGGACGTGCCAGGCTCTGAGGGCGCACAGGAGGCCTGATGCGTGGAGCAGGGACAGGTCGTGCTGGGCTCTGAGGGCGCACAAGGGGCCTGATGCGTGGAGCAGGGACAGGTCGTGCCGGGCTCTGAAGGCGCACAGGGGCCCTGATGCGTGGAGCAGGGACAGGCCGTGCTGAATCTACAACACGTACTGGGATCTTGGAACGTGGAACAGGTACAGGACGTGTTGAATCCACAACACGTACATGGGTCTTGAAGCGTGGAACAGGGACAGGACGTGTTGAATCCACAACACGGACAGGGATCTTGGAGCGTGGAACAGGGACAGGACGTGTTGAATCCACAACGCACAGGGGACCTGATGTGGAGAGCCGACACCATCCTTCCAGGTAGCTCACTAACCCTGGCCTCACGGGTGAGTGGAGCTGGAATTTCTCGAACTGGGCTGTGGATTCGCACCGGAGATTCTGCCCGCAGGGCCGCAGGATATTTTGGTCCCAAAAGGCGTACTGGAGACCTGACGCGCAGAGCCGGCACCACTCTTCCAGGTAGCACACTAACCTTGGCCTGACAGATGAGTGGAGCTGGGATCTCTCGCACCGGGCTGTGGACCCGCACCGGAGACACTGCATGCAGAACCGGTGCCGGATATCTTGGTCCTAGGAGGCGCACTGGAGACCCGGAGCGCTGAGCTGGTACCACTCTTCCAGGCTGCACACTCAACCTAGCCCGACAGATGAGTGGAGCTGGAATTTCGCGCACCGGCCTCTGAATCCGCACAGGAGACACAGTGCGCAAAACTGCATAGCACTGCATAGTCTTTTCAGTGCGACGCTCCCTCCAATGCTCCCTCCAAGGAGCACGAGGAGTTGGCTCAGGAGTCCACCCTGAACCGGCCAACCTCCTCGTGTACCCCCCCCCAAAAGTTTTTTGGGGGAGCCTTTCGGCCCTTCTAGCCAGGTGAGTCCCAACATATTTCTCCCTCTCCGGGCTCCATGCCCCATATAGCTCCTCGTAACTCCCCCGCTCAGCTTTCGCTGCTTTCATTCTCCTCCTGGGACGACGATGCTCCGCAGTCTCCCTCCATGTCCAGGACTCCTTGTCCTCTCGCTGCTTGGTCTTTTCAGGGTGGGTTATTCTGTCATGAAATCCTCTTGGGACAGACCAATGCGCAGCGAGGTATCCAGAATACATCTTTTATTTAACGAACGTAACTTGACTGAACAAAACAATGAACGAAGATCATGACGTGGAACCGAACTAGAGAATCTAACTAAGCTATGAAACAAACACTGTGGCATAAACCTAAACACTGTGGCATAAACCTAAACACTATGGCATAACCTAAACACTATGGCCTGAACTAGAACCTGTGGCATGAACCTAAACACAATGGCATGAACAATCACTACGATCAATAACCCACCAACTTTAGTGCAAAACCCCAAACATATATATGGTTCCCAATTAGAGGTAACGACACTCAGCTGCCTCTAATTGGGAACCATTACCCCAACATAGAAATAGATAACCTAGAACCGAAAAAACCCTACACCAAAACAAAACTAAACACGCCAGCCTGTTAGCCCGTCTTGGGGATGATTCCGAAGAACTAGAAACAGCCTTGTCTAAGATTGTACTTTATTTGTTTGAACCATCATTTAATTGTAACATGTATCATATTTGTTGTTTATATACTTATATAACGGATGTTTGTGTCTTAAAAATGCAGCGATATAAGCCTGTAAATGTAAGCCAGGTATACCATGTCTTACATGCATGGATCATTGAGAAAACGGGTCCTAACATCCTGGTACGTATCCTGAATTGTATGAATACGTAAGATTTTTTTTTTTTTTAAAGCAAAAAGAAAATTAAATGATCACGTAATTTGAAAGGGGCTCATTAATGTTATTGTACATCAGATAGGCAAAAAGTATGGCGGAGCAGATGATGAGAAACATTTATTATACCCCCTCTAACCCAGGGTCTTATGGAGGGAAGGAGAGGTTCCAGAGAGCTATAGCCGAAGAAACAGGTAGCAGGTTAGGCGATGCTCAAGTAAATGAATGGTTAGCAGAGCAGGATGCTTACACTCTGCATAAACCTGTGCGAAAACAATTTCCACGAAATAGAGTTTTTTCTACTCAACCCTGGTCCCAGTTTCAGGCGGATCTATGTGACATGCAGGCCCTTGCCGATAAAAACGATGGAAATCGATACATGCTAACGGTTATATTTTCTCTAAAATAGCATTTGTCAGGGTCTTAAAAAATAAGAGTGGGGCAGAGGTGACTCGGGCCTTTGACTCTATCTTGAAGGAAGGAGGAGCACCCAAGAAAGTGCAGACGGATGGCGGTAAATCATTTTTTAATAATGCTTTTCAGAAACTCATGAAGAAGCAAAATATCGGACATTTTGCTACAGGTTCGGATTTGAAAGCTTCAGTTATTGAGCTCTTTGACAGAACTCTGAAGGAGTGGATGTGGAAATACTTTACGGCTCACAACACCCACAGATATGTGGATATAGTTCAAGATTTAGTAAAGGGTTATAACCACAGCTACCATAAAAGTATACGGATGAAGCCCTCCGAGGTCTCTTCTGAAAATTATTTTCAAGTCTTTAAAAATCTGTATGGTTTGTTCCCCCTTCCCGTAAGAAAAAAAATGATTTTAAATTCACAGTGGGGGACTTGGTACGTATATTCAAGTTGAGGGGTGTTTTCGACAAAAAATATGAGCAAGGTTACAACGATGAGCTGTTCACAGTTACCGAATGTCTACCACGCATACCCCCTGTCTACAAGTTAAAAGATTATGATGGGGAGCTTATAGAGGGCTCCTTTTATGAGAAGGAACTCCAGAAGGTAAAGTTGGGTAAAGACAAAGTCTTTCACGTGGAGGAGATTCTGGATCAAAAGAGAGAAATGGGTAAAAAATGGGTGTTGGTCTGTTGGAAAAACTGGCCGCAAAAGTTCAACAGTTGGGTGTTAGAGGACGATGTGGTGGAGGCCACGGGGGTTAACTTAAACCCTCAGGCAGGATAAAAACAACATAATTCGAGTGTACACAGGAGTGCATCATGGAACACGCTGGATTTTACCTGACTCTCCCCAGTAATGCGTCTGCATATATACAGTGGGGAAAAAAAGTATTTAGTCAGCCACCAATTGTGCAAGTTCTCTCACTTAAAAAGATGAGAGAGGCCTGTAATTTTCATCATAGGTACACTTCAACTATGACAGACAAAATGAGGAAAAGAAATCCAGAAAATCACATTGTAGGATTTTTTATGAATTTATTTGCAAATTATGGTGGAAAATAAGTATTTGGTCAATAACAAAAGTTTATCTCAATACTTTGTTATATACCCTTTGTTGGCAATGACAGAGGTCAAACGTTTTCTGTAAGTCTTCACAAGGTTTTCACACACTGTTGCTGGTATTTTGGCCCATTCCTCCATGCAGATCTCCTCTGGAGCAGTGATGTTTTGGGGCTGTCGCTGGGCAACACGGACTTTCAAAGATTTTCTATGGGGTTGAGATCTGGAGACTGGCTAGGCCACTCCAGGACCTTGAAATGCTTCTTACGAAGCCACTCCTTCGTTGCCCGGGCGGTGTGTTTGGGATCATTGTCATGCTGAAAGACCCAGCCACGTTTCATCTTCAATGCCCTTGCTGATGGAAGGAGGTTTTCACTCAAAATCCCACGATACATGGCCCCATTCATTCTTTCCTTTACACGGATCAGTCGTCCTGGTCCCTTTGCAGAAAAACAGCCCCAAAGCATGATGTTTCCTCCCCCATGCTTCACAGTAGGTATGGTGTTCTTTGGATGCAACTCAGCATTCTTTGTCCTCCAAACACGACGAGTTGAGTTTTTACCAAAAGTTATATTTTGGTTTCATCTGACATTCTCCCAATCCTCATCTGGATCATCCAAATGCTCTCTAGCAAACTTTAGACGGGCCTGAACATGTACTGGCTTAAGCAGGGGGACACGTCTGGCACTGCAGGATTTGAGTCCCTGGCGGCGTAGTGTGTTACTGATGTTACTTTGGTCCCAGCTCTCTGCAGGTCATTCACTAGGTCCCCCCGTGTGGTTCTGGGATTTTTGCTCACCGTTCTTGTGATCATTTTGACCCCACGGGTGAGATCTTGCGTGGAGCCCCAGATCGAGGAAGATTATCAGTGGTCTTGTATGTCTTCCATTTCCTAATAATTGCTCCCACAGTTGATTTCTTCAAACCAAGCTGCTTACCTATTGCAGATTCAGTCTTCCCAACCTGGTGCAGGTCTACAATTTTGTTTCTGGTGTCCTTTGACAGCTCTTTGGTCTTGGCCATAGTGGAGTTTGGAGTGTGACTGTTTGAGGTTGTGGACAGGTGTCTTTTATACTGATAACAAGTTCAAACAGGTGCCATTAATACAGGTAATGAGTGGAGGACAGAGGAGCCTCTTAAAGAAGAAGTTACAGGTCTGTGAGAGCCAGAAATCTTGCTTGTTTGTATGTGACCAAATACTTATTTTCCACCATAATTTGCAAATAAATTCATAAAAAATCCTACAATGTGATTTTCTGGATTTTTTTTCCTCATTTTGTCTGTCATAGTTGAAGTGTACCTATGATGAAAATTACAGGCCTCTCTCATCTTTTTAAGTGAGAGAACTTGCACAATTGGTGGCTGACTAAATACTTTTTTCCCCCACTGTATATAGGAATAACCAAAGTTCAAATTATACAACCAATTTTCCAAAGCCTATAGAGTTATCAGAGGCCTGGGAAGTAGGTCTCAGCGAGATTACATACCCCCGCAGTTGGTATAATATCAAGGATAAGGACCGCGATTTTCATTGCAAAATGAATTCGGAACCACCAAAGTTGATAAAGATTAAAAAAGGGTTCTATAGAACTGTAGAGAGGCTGAACAGCCTCCTAACCCAGAACAATATTGAAATACTATTGAACTACAACCCTATTCACAAACGCGTACAAATCTCAGGAGCTGCTGAGGGGGGTATAAACACCGTTGGTAATTTAGCCTACATTTTGGGGATGAGCACCAATAAATGGACGTATGTGAAAGATAAATTATTCCCATTCCCTGCAGGATATACATGCAGGGTTTTACAACATATTTCTGTATACTGACATTCTATCCTATCAAAGGGTAGGAGACAGTTATGTGCCCCTCCTGAGAACCGTTCATATAGATGGAAAGGATGGCAATGTAGTCACTGTTAACTATGACAAGCCACACTATGTACCTGTGAGCAAGAAATATATCGGAAACATTCTGGTTGAGCTTAAAACGGATCAGAACGAAAATATAGACTTTACTTATGGTAAAACGATTGTAAAACTCTACTTTAGACCCGTCAAAACTTCTCTACATATCTAATATATCATTAGTATTATATATATATATATATATATATATATATATATATTTGTAAACATAATACAAATATATACAAATGGCTATGGTACACAACCACCATCTCGACCCTAACAGATATGTCTCATACTATGTCGATCAAGTGTGTAACGGATTACCAGGTTATCATGGAGCCCCTACCATGTATGGTTCGGGGATAGGAGGTATATTTCGCAACCTCTTTAGGATGGTTTTACCGTTTATGAAGAGAGGCCTCAGCATATCCAAGCCACATTTAAAATCAGCGGCCAAAAATATAGTAAGTGAGGTGGTGGCCAATGCTATGACTAGACGGGCGTCATCAGATCCAGAGCATCAAGAAGGCTCGGGGCTTATGCTGTTGTCCCGAAGATTGAAAAAGAGACCTCCGGGTATGAGGCGGATGCCTGCCCTTAAAAAGCAGAGGTTAACCGTTAAAAGAAAACACAGTAAGTCAAAGACGACATAAAGTGAGGAGGTCCGGACCAAAAACTGCAAAAAGAATACTCTGAAGTATTTTCTAAAAGAACAAGCAACATGGCTCTTTTACACCTCATGTCCTCTGAAGCTATAAAGACAGCTCGATCTTTTCATGGCCCCCTTAACACAATTTTCAATAGATCGGTCCTGTTATGTGGAGATAGCCCCACTCTCTGCCATTACAGACAATGGACCTATAGAATTCTTCATCCCAGGCCATGGTGACAACTACCTGGACCTCAACAACACCTTATTACATTTACGTCTCAAAGTGACCAAAAGAGATACTAATATTGCAAATAATGCCAAAGTGAGTCTCATTAATTACCCCTTGGCGACCATCTTCTCCCAAGTGGATGTGACTTTGGGTGAACGCCTCATCACTCAAAGCAGCGCCACCTATCCTTATAGGGCTATCCTGGAATTTTTACTAAACTACTCCGAAGACACTCTGAAGACACAATTCAGTGCCGGGCTGTTTAGCAAGGATACTGCAGGAGCAGCGATGGAAGCCACAGATCCCACCACCGGTGAAAACAAAGGACTGGAGGCGAGTGCTCGCTACTGTGCTGAATCTCGAGAGTTTCATCTGCTAGGGCCTATACACTCTGACATTATCTTTCAAGAACGTTTACTCTTAAATTCGGTTGATTTAAGGCTAAAATTGGGCCAAGGATGGGCCAAGGATGAGTTTTGTCTGATGTCTGCCCAAGACGGTAACTTTAGTTTAAAAGTGTTGGGGGCTACACTTTTTATTAAAAAAAAATCTCTGGCCGTTCGTCTGGGTCATTCACAGGCTTTGATGAAGGGAAATGCCCTTTACTCTCTCCAAAGAATTACCATGAAAACATTCAGCATACCGATGGGTAGTAGAATATGTAGTCAAGAAAACCTGTTTCTAGGCCCTTTACCCCGCTACATCGTTATAGGCCTGGTTGATCACGCCTCTAATACGGGAAGCTTACATAAAAACCCCTTTAATTTTCAGCATTTCAATGCAGAGTATGTAGCTCTCTGTCAGGACGGATGCCAGGTCCCTGCTAAGGCTTTCCAACCGCAATTTAATAACAACATATCTGTGCGAGAATTTTACAATCTATTCCTGGCTACAGGGAGGCATCTAAAAGATCTCTCTTTACCTATTGACAGAAATGATTTTGCAGAGGGTTACACATTGTATGCGTTCAATTTATCACCGGATGATGACACCTCAGGAAATCTGTCCGTCGTGTCACAAGGTAACCTTAGGCTGGAAATGCGTTTCCGTACACCTTTAGCTTGTACAGTTACTATGGTTGTTTATGCATGCTCTGATTCAATCTTGGAAGTGAATGCCCGAAGACAAGTCTTAGTGGATTATTATTGAGATATTAAAGATCATTGAGCAAAAAAACATGAATACCCAAGAGCTAGAAGGCCTAATGAGCCGTTTGATCGGAAAACAATTTTGTGGAGTATGGGCTTGTGATGAGCTACCTATTGTGAAATGAAATGAGCGACTGGCCATGTTTATCGTCAATACCCATCCTAAACACATGCCCGGTGAACATTGGCTAGCTGTAACGTTAGAAGATGTAGGAGGAAGAAAAATCTCAACGTTTTTTGATTCATATGGCTTTCCCCCCGGATTTTACCATTTCCCGCCGTCTATTAAACAGTTTTTTTACCAAAAATGGATCAAAGATCTACTACAGCATCAAACAAGTACAAGATAACCTATCCACTACATGCGGTCAACACTGTGTATTCTACCTATGCCAAAGAGCCCATGGAGTTTCTTTTGAAGATGTTATGTCTCTATATAGTGATGATTTAAGAAGTAATGATAGCACCGAAGATTGTTTTGTTAGAAAATATCAAACGTTTTTAAGAATATGCCCTTTAAGACCCTGTAATCAAGGTGCATGCTCACGTCAAATGTTTAAAGAATGTCACAAATGTTTAAAAATACAATTTATTGAATTTAATCAAAAGCCATTCAAAAGTAATTCAAAAGTCTAACCACCCTGAGAGATCAGGATTAGGAAAAGGTCCGGAGGCACTCAGGGGTGAGGACTCATCCATAAATTAGTTATCATTAGCCCTTTCAAAGGGGGGAAGGGTTCCAAGAACATCTTTATGAGTACTGTAGCTCTTTGAAGGGTTTTGTTTTAAAGTTTGAATCTGTTGATGAAGCTTATAGTTTGGTACACCCTAAAGTGGAATGTTGAGGATTGCTAGGGCTTTAAGAAACTGCCGCCACCCCGGGGGTCTTCTATCCTCGGCAATCTTGCGGGCTGCTGTGGTGCTTTTGAGCAAGTCCAGCATATGAGAACCCCTGACAACCGCCCCCTGAAAGATAAACTCTCCTTTGTCATTCCAAGTAGCGGTCTCGTTTGAGTCTTTCATTTTGTTCATAATGTATATAACATTTTTCCTGTTACGGGCTGGGACATGTTATTATTTTATTTTTTTTACATTTTATTTCACCTTTATTTAACCAGGTAGGCAAGTTGAGAACAAGTTCTCATTTACAACTGCGACCTGGCCAAGATAAAGCAAAGCAGTTCAACACATACAACAACACATAGTTACACATTGGAGTAAACAAACACACAGTCAATAATACAGTAGGAAAAAAAAATATTCTATATACAATGTGTGCAAATGAGGTAGGATAAGGAACATAAGGCAATAAATAGGTCATGGTGGCGAAGTAATTACAGTATAGCAATTTAACACTGGAATGGTAAGTGTGCAGTAGATGAATGTGCAAAGTAAAAATACAGGGGTGCAAAGGAGCAAGATAAATAAATGACTACGGTAGGGGATGAGGTAGTTGGTTGGGCTATGTACAGGTGCAGTGATCTGTGAGCTGATCTGACAGCTGGTGCTTAAAACTAGTGAGGGAGATAAGAGTCTCCAGTTTCAAAATTTTTTGTAGTTCGTTCCAGTCATTGGCAGCAGAGAACTGGAAGGAAAGGCGGCCAAAGGAGGAATTGGCTTTGGGGGTGACCAGGGAGATATACCTGCTGGAGCGAGTGCTACGGGTGGGTGCTGCTATGGTTACCAGCGAGCTGAGATAAGGCGGGGCTTTACCTAGCAGGGACTTGTAGATGACCTGGAGCCAGTGGGTCTGGCGACGAGTATGTAGCGAGGGCCAGCCGACTAGGGTGGTATAAGGGGCTTTGGTGACAAAGCGGATGGCACTGTGATAGACTGCATCCAGTTTGCTGAGTAGAGCATTGGAAGCTGTTTTGTAGATGACATCGCCGAAGTCGAGGATAAGTAGGATAGTCCGTTTTACTAGTGCAAGTTTGGCAGCATGAGTGAAGGAGGCTTTGTTGCGAAATAGAAAGCCGATTCTAGATTTCATTTTGGATTGGAGATGTTTAATGTGAGTCTGGAAGGAGAGTTTACAGTCTAGCCAGACACCTAGGTATTTGTAGTTGTCCACGTATTCTAGGTCAGAGCCGTCCATGGTAGTGATGCTAGTCGGGCGGGCGGGTGCAGGCAGCGAACGGTTGAAAAGCATGCATTTGGTTTCACTAGCGTTTAAGAGCAGTTGGAGGCCACGGAAGGAGTGTTGTATGGCATTGAAGCTCGTTTGAAGGTTAGTTAACACAATGTCCAAAGAAGGGCCAGAAGTATACAGAATGGTGTCGTCTGCATAGAGGTGGATCAGAGAATCACCAGCAGCAAGAGCGACATCATTGATGTATACAGAGAAGAGAGTCGGCCCAAGAATTGAACTCTGTGGCACCCCCATAGAGACTGCCAGAGGCTCGGACAACAGGCCCTCCGATTTAACACACTAAACTCTGTCTGCAAAGTAGTTGGTGAACCAGGCAAGGCAATCATTAGAGAAACCAAGGCTGTTGAGTCTGCCGATAAGGATGTGGTGATTGACAGAGTCGAAAGCCTTGGCCAGGTCAATGAATACGGCTGCACAGTAATGTCTCTTATCGTTGGCGGTTTTGATATCGTTTAGTACCTTGAGCGTGGCTGAGGTGCACCCGTGACCAGCTCGGAAACCGGATTGCACAGCGGAGAAGGTACGGTGGGATTCGAAGTGGTCAATGATCTGTTTATTAACTAGGCTTTCAAAGACTTTAGAGAGGCAGGGCAGGATTGATATAGGTCTATAGCAATTTGGGTCTAGGTGTCACCCCCTTGAAGAGAGGGATGACCGCGGCAGCTTTCCAATCTTTTGGGATCTCGGACGACACCAAAGAGAGGTTGAGCAGACTGGTAATAGGAGTTGCAACAATGGCAGCAGATAGTTTTAAAAAGAGATGGTCCAGACTATCTAGTCCAGCAGATTTGTACGGGTCCAGATTTTGCAGCTCTTTCAGAACATCTGCTATCTGGATTTTGGTGAAGGAGAAGCTGGGAAGGCTTGGACAAGAATCTGCGGGGGTGAGCTGTTGGCCGGGGTTGGGGTAGCCAGGAGGAAAGCATGGCCAGCCGTAGAGAAATGCTTGTTGAAATTTTCGATTATCATGGATTTGTCAATGGTGACCGTGTTACCTAGCCTCAGTGCAGTGGGCAGCTGGGAGGAGGTGCTTTGTTCTCCATGGACTTGACAGTGTCCCAAAACCTTTTGGAGTTAGAGCTACAGGATGCAAATTTCTGTTTGAAAAAGCTAGCCTTTGCTTTCCTGACTGATCGCGTGTATTGGTTCCTGACTTCCCTGAACAGTTGCATATCGCGGGGACTATTCGATGCAATAGCAGTCCGCCACAGGATGTTCTTGTGCTGGTCAAGGGCAGTCAGGTCTGGAGTGAACCAAGGGCTGAATCTGTTCTTAGTCCTACATCTTTTGAAAGGGGCATGCTAAAGCAGTGAGTAAAACAAAACAGTAAAACTTAGGGAGGAGGCTTCTGATGTTAACATGCATGAAACCGAGGCTTTTACGGTTACAGAAGTCAACAAAAGAGAGTGCCTGGGGCCTGGGAATAGGTGTGGTGCTGGGGGCTACAGGGGCTGGGTTTACCTCCACATCAGAGGAGGAGCAGGATGAGGGTATGGCTAAAGGCTATCAGAACAGGACTAGTCTAGTGCGTTGGGAACAGAGAATAAAAGGAGCAGATTTCTGGGCGTGGTAGAACAGATTCAGGGTATAATGTGCAGACAGGGGTATGGCGGAGTGAGAGTACAGTGGAGGTAGGCCCAGGCACCGAGTGATGATAAGAGTGGTTGCGTCTCTGGAGGTGCTGGTAATACTGGGTGAGGTCACTGCATGTGTGGGAGGTGGGACAAAGGAGGAATCTGAGGCATGTAGAATGGGCCTAGGGGCTCCACTGTAAACTAAAACAATGATAACTATCCTAAACAACAGTAAACAGGGCATATTGACACTTGAGAGAGACATAAAGCAAGGCATAAAGAAAACACAGGTGTTTGTTGGGAGAGCTAGCTAGGACAACAAAGGGTAAGACCGCAACGGCTAGCCAGCTAAGACAACAACAACAGGTAAAACTGGCGATGAATGGGCAGAGGGTTGGTTAGCAACACACAGGGCCTGAGTACGTGGCTGGGGCCGACAGATAAATAAAATAAATAAAAAATAAACAGAAAGGAGCACCGTGATTAATGAATAGTCCTGCAGGTATCAGCTATGTAGCCGAGTGATCATAGGGTCCAGTGAACAGCAATAGATGGGGCAGGGAAGCCGCAAGGTAGTCGTTACTACGCCGGCAAGCAGGAGATACAGTGTTTAAAGTTAAGAGTTAGCACGCCGGGGCTGGTAGAACCGTCTGCTCCGACGTCCGACGGAGGCCGGTTGCAGGCAGAGCGGATGGAGTAATTGTCGGCAGACCAGTCGAGGTGGAACGACGAGGCGTCGTGGCGAGAGGGATCCAAGCCAGATGGCGAGAGAGGTATTGTTGTTGCTAGCCGGGAGATGCGCCTGGCTCGCGGCTAACTGGAGCTAGCTCCGGTGCAGGGGCGTTAGCCACTAGAGCCACTCGGTCACTTAGTGGCAGCTAGCTAGCTGTGGAGATCAGATGTAGTGGTCCAGGGTTTACGGCAGGGATCCGGCGTTGTGGTGGAGAAACAGTCCGATGGTGGTAGGCTGGCGAGTATTATCCTGGCTAAAAAAAGGCTGGTGTCTGTGCAGTAGGTAAAGGCCGCTAGCGGTGGCTAACAGTGACTGAATAGCTAGTAGCTGGTTAGCTCGCTAGCTCCCGATGGAATTCAGTCTAAAAAAGGTCAAAAGAAATTGCGGTTAGGTAACACAATGGGTGAGGCAGGTTACCGGAAGGTATATTTAATATAAAAAATGGAAAAGAGATTGAAAATTAATTTGAAATATATACAAAAAATACAAAGTACACGAGGGGACGAACAAAAACAAGTCTGCACTGCTACGCCATCTTGGATATACATGTCATGCATAACATTATCGGCAACATGTATTTGATCTTCATCCGGTTGAAATATCAGGCTCTCTCTATGTTTGTCATTCTCTAATGGTTCCGATAGGGAAAGCGATAAATGGTCTCTCTCTCACCCTGTTTTACCAAGGCCAAATACCTTTGCAAGAGGTTTGTGTATTTTTGGACCTTATCATAGGGATTCAATCCTTTTCTGTTCAAAATATCCCTCATGGCCGTATCCAAATCATTTTCAGCCTTTTGTATGATATTTTCAGGACCCCGTGATCCGTCTCCGTCTCTTGTTGAGGCACCAAGTACATTTTATTTGCCATCACACATTGTGTTCACCCCCCACGTCGGGCCGCAATAAGGCTGGTGATGAAGGGCACGGCTATACTTAGTAAGGGTAGAAGAAACCCCCCAGGCTGCTGTATGGCATGTATTTTCTTTTGAACACCGGCCCTTTTATTGGCAAAGAGTTTGATCGAGGTCTTTTGTCTCTTAAAATGTTTTAATTGGGTCAGGGTGAGCGGAATGCGGCCTTTGAAAAGATTCAAAGCAATCTCGCATAGGGATAATATGAGATCTGAAGAACAATGACCCAAGATCTTTCGTTCTTTAGGGGTAGCTCTAACTAGAGCTCTCAAGAGCGATAGGTTTCTTTTTAAACCCAGAGACATATTCTTTACTTTTTAGGAATGTAAAACGTCGGCCACTCCAACGGAAACAACCCTGTTCTGAGCCTCAGGTGTTCTGGGGTATTTGATTTTAAATCCACGATTAAATAGGAAAATGGTGCTTTGGTAGCGTCGTCATAGCTTTCCATAAAGTATGATTTCCTTCCAGGGTACATCTGCTTTGCTAGTGTGTTTATCTGTAGTTTGTCTCTAGGGTTTTTGAACAAAACCATGTAATTGGCGTTCAAACTAATGGTGCGGCTATTTTTACCTTGGTGAAACACATTTTGTACCAAGTAAAGCACAGACAGATTTCGATGATGAGTATATTGAGTAAAAGCTTGTGCTATTTCAGGATGTTCGCTACCTGCAAATAGCGTATCGTCCAAAACCAGCAGATTGTTTTTATGAGGAGGTAAAGCTCATCATCAGACAGGGATTCTGGTATTCCTTCAACAAACTTGGTTTTTATTTTCTTCAACAACTCATCATAAAAAGGTTGATAACATGAATAACACCACACAATATTGTCAGGTTTCTGAGATAATACATGTTCAGAATTCTCTAAAATACTTTTTACTAAACAAGTTTTACCGCTATTTGAGGGGCCTGCAATTAAGGCCGAAAATGGTAGTTGCAACCTGGGGTCAAAACCTTCTACAGCAGCCATTCTATCTTAAGGGTTAAGACACACGGGGCATGTAACATACGTCAGTAACCAAAGGGCAACGTGGTCCCGTCAGGTAAAAGGAATCTCTTGTCATAGACTACCCGGAATCTTTTAGTAAGTGGGGCATTCCGTAGATGGAACCCCTTTTTATCCCTAACAATCTTTTTGTAGGAGTTCAAAATTTCCAATTCACTATTCTGGTCGTTTATGAACCCCTCGACTAAGCGTGTGATTGATTCCAAGTTTACACACGGGGCATTTTCATAGTTTTGAGTCACGCCTTTGGCTTTCAACACCACGTGATTTTAACATATAACATATAAAAACAAAAGCATGTAACAATAACCCCTTCTCTCATTCAATATATAAATATATATATTTATATAATACCTTATTAAATACACAACTTTTATAATAGATAATATGTACATATTAACCTGCATATTTAGATTCTTTAGATTAAAGAATGCTTTTAACTATGCATGTTACAGAGGGTAATTGCAACTCACCTTCAAAATTCTCCATGTGTAAAGTCTCTTTACCTATCTTGTTGTTTTCAGATGATCATATGTTTCCTAACTGAGACATTGTATGTCCTTGGGGTGTCTAGTTCTATTCTCTGGTTTTACACGTATTCAATAATAATGTAAGGTCAATAAAGATTTTATGCAAAAATAATGAAAGCATAATGTGGTTCAGATAGACGGACGATAGAGTACACAACGGTATCGCCTGCATACAGGTGCAGGTAAAACTCTGTTATTATTATATATTTCTGACAAAGCAATATTATTAATGTATACAATATAGTTGTTTATTAGACATTCTAACATATAACACAATATCAAGATACAAAACAAATGTATATGCAACATAAAAAAACATTATTTGACATTATTTTTTGATAGAATATGTTAAAACAATGTATAACAGGGTCATAACGTATCCTTAGAGAGCATGTTCTTGAATCCAATCGTTTTCAGAACCGAGGGTCTTCTCTGGCGATTCTGCGGCTGTGTACTTGAGCGACGGTTCTGTGGAGCCCTGAAGTACTGAGGGGATCTAAATCTTCAACTCTGGGGCTTAGAGTTTCGGCAAAGCCGTTCGTACAGAACGGTAGAATATCGTGGTTTTCACCGCTCAAGGGGAGAGTCCATACGGCCTGATGTCTTCTTGCTGGCTGACTTGTCGCTGTAAACACAAGGTTATCTTTTTAAAACAATGTACACGCTTTTTGTTTTAATGTATAAAGCTTAAGTATTTAATGATTTTTTTTGACTTACATCGAAAATAGCTTGAAGGACTCCCTAACAAAGAACCGGTCTCCGTTTGTTCCTCAGAATCGTCAATAGTTATAACTTCTGATGTTTGACGGTCCAGACCGCTTATCCCCGATAACAGCTGTGTAAATGTCGGGTCACCTATAGACGTTTTATATATTATAGAAAAATATATTTATACATTTCACATTTTAACATAAAAAAACATACATAATTAAAATACAGAATACGATGTCCTCCACTTTTTAAAATATCTGCAAAAACCACGTAACAACGGTTTAATATTTGCCGTTTATATACTTCCAAACGTGCCGTAATTTCATAATATCAAACATTTCCCACAAACTACCCAACGCACACAAAATCGAATATAATATTTCCACAACAACCCAAATTCCTCACCTTCAAAATTGTCCATGTGTAACTCCTCACATGTAGTTTTTTCAGAAGAGACCGTTGTGTCATAACTGAGACAGGGTATGGCGGATGAGTTAATTTCGGGCGTGAGTTTATGGCCGCACCCCACCATTCTCTGAAAAATAGCCACGGTGGGCAAATGACCACCCTACACACCCAATTGTCTGACCCCCGGAGAAAGCCATGTGTTTTTCGCCGTTCCAATCGCCTGCTTCCCCCTTCATCCTCTTGATATTGCCCCGGTGTCTGGACACCCCCAGGAGAAAGCCATGTGTTTTTCAGGCGCCGATCCAATCACCGGGTTCCCCTTCATCCTCTGGATATTACCCCAGTTTCTGGACACCCCCCGGGGAAAACCATGTGTTTTTCAGGCGCCTATGCAGACACGCAAGCACACGCACACACACACCCGCACATCTTTTGGGGTTATTCATTCTTTCATTCATTCTGTTCGTGTTGAAACAGTCACGGAAAGAGGGCGCGAGAGAAATATAGCGCTTCCATTCGTTAGGTAAGTTCCATTTTTTTTAAATCCTTTATTTAATTCTAAGTATTACAGACATTTTTAAACACGTTATAATTATTTAAACAATTTTACTTGCAGAAAAAGACCAGTGGGGGAGCCTCTATCGTTAACCAACACGGCCGTCTGTTTCCAATTCATCGTATTCAGACTGACCGGTTCAGACGTTGCTTTTCGATGCCGCCATCCAGGTGCCGTATATTTTCATTTCCCGGATAGATTAGCATGTGTGTCTTCAAGCCTGTAGTCCACTCCTAAAGTCTGGTCTGTATATTCTTCTCCTTCGGCTACGTTATAGAGCTTCACACTACAGGCCGGGTAATCAAACAGATAACCCCATAGTAGACATCAACACTTGATCTTTCAGCTCAGTTGCGGGAGGTATTTGGGTTCTATACATATTTAGAAAACGCTTTTTTGGCGCATCGTATATTTTTGCTTTATACGCTGTCCTTTCTCTATGTTTTAACCGAGGTCCTGCTTCAGTTGTTACGGTCATCACGCGTGTGTCGGTGATCACAAAATTCATGTTTAATTTCTATAGTGTTCTGGGGTTTATCTCTGAGTTCGCGGGTAGTGTCGACAGCCCGCTACTTATAGTGCGGCTGCCTAATACCCCGTACAATTACTGTTTCAGAAACACATTCCCCAGTTCAAAGAGGTCACTTCAATCACCTTGACAGCTTTAATGTAAATACAGGCTTTACCCTTCCGGACAGGACGTATGGGCATAAGCACTCACTCGAGCATGAGGGTGGTGGTGGGGGGGCATCCTCTTTAAAATGTTCAAACACCTTCCCCAGTTCAAAGAGGTCACTTCAATCATCTTGACCGCTTTAATGTAATCAAAGGCATATCTTCAAAGGGACCATAAAACTACAAAACGCATCACTTCAAAGGGACAGATGTACATGTAGGATCATAAACCCTTCCGGACAGGATGTACACCCCCCGGGGGGCCATAAATCACACGTTTGACCGATGCCATCTACTTTATTCTCTCTCAGGGGCATTGGCATGCTGAAACCAGAAAGGGCCTTCCCAAACTGTTGCCACAAAGTTGGAAGAACAGAATAATCTAGAATGTCATTGTACGCTGTAGCGTTAAGAGTTCTCTTCACTGGAACTAAGGGGCCTGAACTTTGAAAAACAGCCAGAGAACATTAATCCTCCTCCACCAAACTTTTCTCCTGGCATCCGCCAACTTGGCGTGGGGTCTGGGTCTCCTCCAGAAATCTTTTGGGCATCTAAAGCTCATTTCCTAAAGCTCACACAGTCCAAATGACCCATGGCCCTTCTAGCCTTCTCTATTTAGAAAAAATTAAATAAGAAAATATGCCCAAGGTTGTCAAGCTAGGTAAGATATTATTATTAAATATGTTTAAATGATTGATAAGACTGAACCAGATCAAAGGTAATTCAATCATCAATATTGTGTTGCACCTTTAACCAACAGAGCTCTTTTTACATGCACATAATATAGTTGGGTCGCCCTGTTCTGTCCCTAGGGGTCCACTACCCTGAAGCGCCCCAATCCAACACACTCCACTCAGCTTTAAGATCTTAGTGAAATATTCATGATTGGTTTTAGGTGTGTTAGGCCAAGGCAAGAGTGACAACCCACAGGACAGCAGTCCCAGGACCCGGACTGAGCAGCTCAGCAACTAGGGATTGCCTAAATAGGTATCTCCCCTGACGTAGGCATGTTTTCAATACAGACTCCTTTTGTTGTACTGTATTCCATATAAGGCATCCAGACCGTATACGTTAATCTTGTAATAAATAAAATCTAGTGATACATAATTTTACATTTCTGCCATCCATTGTGACATTGTGGGAGGATAATCAATCTTACAATTGGATAGCAATGCATTTCTTAGCTGCTATAAATGCTTGGTTACACAGTTTCTTCTTATAACAGTCTCCAGTATCAACATTTCCAAGCAAACAAAAACAGGGAGAAGGGACATGCTGAGGTAAAAGAACATACTCTGCCAGAATTCAGCCAGCCTGCACAAGACCATAACATATGCAAATATGTTCCCTTTTGTGTTTTACACATCCAGCAGAGGAAATAAATTTCTGAGTGCATGTTATTCAGTTTCACTGGCATATAGTACAATCTATGGATGGTCTTAAAACTGCAGTAGTTTATGTCTGAGATTATGAACATGACTTGGCATTCAAACATATCTGTATACATTCATCATCATCAATAGCTTCTACAGTTCCTCACATTTTAGTTTGACTGTCACGACTTCCGCCGAAGTTGGTCCCTCTCCTTGTTCGGGCGGCGTTTGGCGGTCGATGTCACCGGTCTTCTAGCCACCGCCGATCCACGTTTCATTTTTTCGTTAGTTTTGTCTTCATTACACACACACACACACACACACACACACACACACACACACCTGGTTTCCAATCACTTAATTACATGTTCCTTATTTAAACCTCTGTTCCCCCCATGTCTTTGTGATTGATTGTTCGTGTATTGTGATTTATATCACGTAGTGCATTGTATTTCGATACTGTTATTTTGAGTAAAGTTGTTTGATTACTCAATTGTTGTCCTGCGCCTGACTCTGCTGTAGAAACATGTCAGAGATCCATTACATTGACATGTTTTGTGTCATCGGGAAAAGCCTCTATCAACCCTTGATACAGTTTGGAAATCAACTTGAGGTTTGTCAAACTGCCTGCAAATAGTTTCAATCTCTGAAGCATCTGGCTTGTGTAGTGTTCAGAGAAAATAAAGTGTTTTATCTGCAAAAATTCACCTCAGCTCTGTCAGACTAGTTTTCCCTGGCTACCTGACCCTGCTGAGACCCCTGTCACAATCTGATCCTCCTAAGATGAGGCGTGACAAAGAATTGTTTGATTCAGGTCTAGTGTGATTGAAGAAAAAAATAATAGCCAACTATTGGCCAGCTCGCTCTCTAACTGTACATCAACTGGTGAAAGCTAGCCAAGTTCATTTATTTCTGTTGAAATGGGACAAAGCAAAGGCTACAAAACATTTCCACACAAACAACAGCTGTTAGATAGCGATATGAGGTGACAATTTGTCACGATCTTTAAATGGAGCGGACCAAGATGCAGCGAGGGTTCCAGTATACATACTTTTATTATACGTATTGCAACTGGCAAAACAATAAACAACGAAAGATCGTAATACAGGTGTGGCACAAAACAGGCGCACACACACACACAACCAGATACAAATTCAAATAATGACCTACGAACACAGTGGTGAAATCTAAATGGTCCCCAATTAGAGGTAACGAAACTCAGCTGCCTCTAATTAGGAACCATCAACGAAACCAACAACATAGGACAAACCCCTGATCACATTCTGACCAAAAAGCAGCCAAAAAAAGGACTATGGCCAGGACGTGACACAATTACTACTGACAGATAGCTAGAGCTGAACTGGCTTTGGTAGTAGCTAGCTAATTAGTTTACTACATTGCCTATAAATAAATATTGATCACACATTTGTCTCAGTCTGAAAATCATCACAATCCTAAAAGGTAGGCTATAAAAATTGCTAAAGAGAAAAAGTGCAAGTCTCTCCAACTCTGCTCTTTCCAAATGACGTCTAGCATATTGGCTGATACAGCTCAGTAATACCCATAGCTTAATATAATGGACCACGTGAGAATCTCAGGTAATTTAACCTAGGCTATTTCTTAGGTTATTGTTTGCAAATTTTCATATTGTCTATAGGGTGCAAAATTGCTGGCAAGTGAGCTACGTCACATACGCCTAAAATAACATTGCGGTAATGGGTGGGAGTTGGACAGAAAACTGCAGATGCAGGCGGGAGGGATGAAGAAATCAGTCCTGCCCAGTCCTCTAGGCTAGTCCCAGATCTGTATGTCCACTCATCTACATCTACTAAATCATTGACCAGGGGGTCCGATTGAAGTTATTGAAAGGATGAGAATTCACCATCAGAGTAGGAATTCTGATCTAGGATCAGGTCCACTCGGTCCATATAATACTAAACTCAGCAAAAAAAGAAACATCCTCTCACTGTCAACTGCGTTTATTTTCAGCAAACTTAAGTTTATTTGTATGATCTAGAAGAAAAAGAAACGCACACCTATATAAGTGAGGTGCGGGCTAGCGGAGTGGAAAACTTGAAAATAAAGAAGAGCCGCACACTCTAGGAGCTCAGATGCAAAAAATATTTTATGTCCAACGTTTCGACAGGCAGTCTTCATCAGGGTATAAATATTTGTATGAACATAAGATTAAACAACTGAGACATAAACTGAACAAGTTCCATAGACATGTGACTAACAGAACAAAGGGGGGTCAAAATCAAAAGTAACAAGTCAGTAACTGGCGTGGCCACCAGCTGCATTAAGTACTGCAGTGCATCTCCTCCTCATGGACTGCACCAGATTTGCCAGTTCTTGCTGTGAGATGTTACCCCACTCTTCCACCAAGGCACCTGCAAGTTCCTGGACATTTCTGGGGGCCCTAGCCCTCACCCGCCGATCCAACAGGTCCCAGACGTGCTCATTGGGATTGAGATCCGGGTTCTTCGCTGGCCATGGCAGAACACTGACATTCCTGTCTTGCAGGTAATCACGCATAGAACGAGCAGTATGGCTGGTGGCATTGTCATGCTGGAGGGTCATGCCAGGATGAGCCTGCAGGAAGGGTACCACATGAGGGAGGAGGATGTCTTCCCTGTAACGCACAGCTTTGAGATTGCCTGCAATGACAACAAGCTCAGTCTGATGTGACACACTGCCCCAGACCATGACGGACCCTCCACCTCCAAGGCCTATTGCGTACAGTCTGAGCACTGATGGAGGGATTGTGCGTTCCTGGTGTAACTCAGGCAGTTGTTGTTGCCATCCTGTACCTGTCCCGCAGGTGTGATGTTCGGATGTACCGATCCTGTGCAGGTGTTGTTACACGTGGTCTGCCACTGCGAGGACGATCAGCTGTCCATCCTGTAGCGCTGTCATAGGCGTCTCACAGTACAGACATTGCAATTTATTGCCCTGGCCACATCTGCAGTCCTCATGCCTCCTTACAGCATACCTAAGGCACATTCACGCAGATGAGCAGGGACCCTGGGCATCTTTCTTTTGGTGTTTTTCAGTCAGTAGAAAGGCCTCTTTAGTGTCCAAAGTTTGTAGAAAATTGACCTTAATTGCCTACCGTCTGTAAACGGTTAGTGTCTTAACGACCGTTCCACAGGTGCATGTTCATTAATTGTTTATGGTTCATTGAACAAGCATGGGAAACAGTGTTTAACCCCTTTATCAAATCAAATCTTATTGTCACATACACATGGTTAGCAGATGTTAATGCGAGTGTAGCGAAATGCTTGTGCTTCTAGTTCCGACCATGCAGTAGTATCTAACAAGTAATCTAACAAATTCACAACAACTACCTTATACACACAAGAGTAAAGGAATGAATACGAGTATGTACATATAAATATATGGATGAGCGATGGCTGACCGGCATAGGCAAGATGCAGTAGATGGTATGGAGTACAGTGTGTGTGTATACACACACACACACACACACACACACACACACAGCTCAAAAAAATAAAGGGAACACTTAAACAACACAATGTAACTCCAAGTCAATCACACTTTTGTCAAATCAAACTGTCCACTTAGGAAGCAACACTGATTGACAATAAATTTCACATGCTGTTGTGCAAATGGAATAGACAACAGGTGGAAATTATAGGCAATTAGCAAGACACCCCCAATAAAGGAGTGGTTCTGAAGGTGGTGACCACAGACCACTTCTCAGTTCCTATGCTTCCTGGCTGATGTTTTGGTCACTTTTGAATGCTGGCGGTGCTTTCACTCTAGTGGTAGCATGAGACGGAGTCTACAACCCACACAAGTGGCTCAGGTAGTGCAGGTCATCCAGGATGGCACATCAATGCGAGCTGTGGCAAGAAGGTTTGCTGTGTCTGTCAGCGTAGTGTCCAGAGCATGGAGGCGCAACCAGGAGACAGGCCAGTACATCAGGAGACGTGGAGGAGGCCGTAGGAGGGCAACAACCCAGCAGCAGGACCACTACCTCCGGCGTTTGTGCAAGGAGGAGCACTGCCAGAGCCCTGCAAAATGACCTCCAGCAGGCCACAAATGTGCATGTGTCTGCTCAAACGGTCAGAAACAGACTCCATGAGGGTGGTATGAGGGCCCAACGTCCACAGGTGGGAGTTGTGCTTACAGCCCAACACCGTGCAGGACGTTTGGCATTTGCCAGAGAACACCAAGATTGGCAAATTCGCCACTGGCGCCCTGTGCTCTTCACAGATGAAAGCAGGTTCACACTGAGCACGTGACAGACGTGACAGAGTCTGGAGACGCCGTGGAGAACGTTCTGCTGCCTGCAACATCCTCCAGCATGACCGGTTTGGCGGTGGGTCAGTCATGGTGTGGGGTGGCATTTCTTTGGGGGCCGCACAGCCCTCCATGTGCTCGCCAGAGGTAGCCTGACTGCCATTAGGTACCGAGATGAGATCCTCAGACCCCTTGTGAGACCATATGCTGGTGCGGTTGGCCCTGGGTTCCTCCTAATGCAAGACAATGCTAGACCTCATGTGGCTGGAGTGTGTCAGCAGTTCCTGCAAGAGGAAGGCATTGATGCTAAGGACTGGCCCGCCCGTTCCCCAGACCTGAATCCAATTGAGCACATCTGGGACATCATGTCTCGCTCCATCCACCAACGCCACGTTGCACCACAGACTGTCCAGGAGTTGGCGGATGCTTTAGTCCAGGTCTGGGAGGAGATCCCTCAGGAGACCATCCGCCACCTCATCAGGAGCATGCCCAGGCATTGTAGGGAGGTCATTCAGGCACGTGGAGGCCACACACACTACTGAGCCTCATTTTGACTTGTTTTAAGGACATTACATCAAAGTTGGATCAGCCTGTAGTGTGGTTTTCCACTTTAATTTTGAGTGTGACTCCAAATCCAGACCTCCATGGGTTGATAAATTTGATTTCCATTGATAATTTGTGTGATTTTGTTGTCAGCACATTCAACTATGTAAAGAAAAAAGTATTTAATAAGATTGTTTCATTCAGATCTATGATGTGTTATTTTAGTGTTCCCTTTATTTTTTTGAGCAGTATATATATATATATATATATATGAGATGAGTAATGTAGGATATGTAAACATTATATAAATGGCATTTTTTAAAGTGGCTAGTGATACATTATTTCATCCAATTATAATTATTAAAGTGGCTAGAGATTTGGGTCGATGGCCAAACGGCATAGGCAAGATTCAGTAGATGGTTTAGAGTACAGTGTATACATTTGATATGAGTATGTCGGATACGTAAACATTATATACAAAATTGTTTAAAGTGGCTAGTGATACATTGTTACATCCAATTCCTATGTTTAAAGTGGCTAGATTTAAGTCAGTATGTTGGCAGCAGCCACTCAATGTTAGTGATGGCTGTGTCAGAGCCGTTGAATTGTGACTCTACTTTGTCTCTATATTGATGCTTAGCTTGTTTGATTGCCTTGGAGGGAATAGCTACACTGTTTGTATTTAGTCATGTTTCCGGTAGCCTTACCATGGTTAAAAGCAGTGGTTCGCGCTTTCAGTTTTGCGCGAATGCTGCCATCAATCCACGGTTTCTGGTTGGGGAAGGTTTTAATATTTGCTATGGGTACAACATCACCAATGCACTTGCTAATAAACTCGCTCACCGAATACATCAATGTTGTCAAATGCTTTCCGGAACATATCCCAGTCCACGTGCTCGAAGCAATCTTGAAGTGTGGAATCAGATTGATCGGACCAGCGTTGAACAGACCTGAGAACGGGCGTTTCCTGTTTTAGTTTGTTTGTAGGGTGGGAGCAACAAAATGGAGTCATGGTCAGACTTGCCGAAAGGAGGGCGGAGAATAGCCTTGTATGCATCACGGAAGTTGGAATAACAATCATCCAGGATTGTACCAGCCCGGGTGGCACATTCGATATGCTGGTAAAATTTCAGGAGCCTTGTTTTCAAATTAGCCTTATTAAAATCCCCAGCCACAATAAATGCAGCCTCAGGATATGTTTCCAATTTACCTAGAGTGAAATGAATTTCTTAGTGCCGTCGATGTGTCAGCTTGAGGGGGATGTACACGGCTGTGATTATAATCGAGGAGAATTCTCTTGGTAGATAATGTGGTCGGCATTTGATTGTAAGGAATTCTATGTCAGGTGAACAAAAGGACTTGAGTTCCTGTATGTTGTTACGATCACACCACGTCTCGTTAATCATAAGACACACACACCTCCACCCTTCTTACCAGATAGATGTTCGTTTCTGTCGGCGCGATGCGTGGAGAAACCAGGTGGCTGTACCGACTCAGATAACGTGTCCTGAGTGAGCCATGTTTCCGTGAAGCAAATAACGTTGCAGTCTCGGATGTCTCTCTGAAAGGCAACCCTCGATCTGATTGCGTCTACTTTGTTGTCCAGAGACTGTACATTGGCGATTAAAATACTCGGGAGAGGTGCACGATGCGCCCGTCGTGTACAATGAAGATCTGTGAAGTGATTTGGATTTTTACGAATTATCTTTGAAAGACAGGGTCCTGAAAAAGGGACGTTTCTTTTTTTTGCTGAGTTTAGTATTCATTATGATCTTACCTTTTGCAAATTCTTAGTCTGGATTGTTCTCGTGGGTCAAAGAGGACTATGTACATTAATGAAATATGATTAGTACTGTAAATCCATATGTACATGTAGGCTATAAGCTAGCTAGCACTGTAGTAGTGCCTAATATAGGATAGCCTACTTGTATCTGCTGTTATTGTCAAGTCCTACTCTTGTTCAACTTCCAAAGGACAACTCAATTTTCCAACTCAATCACTTTTATTTTGTCTTTGTCAGTTGATTGGTCTGTTCAGTGAAATAGGTTGTAAACCTTTAAAGACAGAACAAAAGTTACCATTTTAATTCAACATTTTTAAATGAATTCTTTGATGAATTAACCACTTAAGCCTTTTACATTCAATAAAGCAAAAGATAATTTCATGAATTTGTTAGTAAAAGTTAAATGTAAACATTCTATTAAATGTTAACTTTGTACCATCCTTTTGTATCTTATTTCAACTCAAAATGAAATATTATTCTAGCACAAACCCATTTAACACAAATCAATGAAGACAGTGTTTCAATGTGTTCCAATCTACACAGCAGTTAACATAGCTCAAACATATTAAACAGCATTTCAATCCCCATGAAAGTAAATAAAACATTTCACTGACCATTGGCGTCTCTGGACTGAACCTACGAGTGAACTTGGAGCGTCTTCTCTCTGAAGTTTGTTTCCCTAAATGACTGAGGACCTCCAGGTTTTCACAGGTGCTCCAAATCAGTGAAACTGATTGATCAGGTGACAAGCAGCCGGTTTGCTGCTGCGGGTGCACTCTGGGAAGTGTAGTTCTTTAACACTCATGAGATTCAGCTCAACAGTTATAGATTAACTTCATGATGATGAGCTCCTACATGTGCTCCAGTAAAGTTGCCTCCAGGGGCGGCCACTGCTCCAGCCACATATGGAACTCCAAGACAGACAGTCAGAGCTGGTCAAAATAGACAAATGCAAAACTAATATTGATATTCATGTGTGGTGGGCCGTAGCAGACTACAGTATCTGCTTTAGTTTGAGATAATCGATCTTACCCTTACGAAAAAGCACTATAAGTATTATATAAATATCACTAAAAAACTTTTGTATTCTTGTGGTAAATTCAGACATACTATAGAATAACTATAGCAATCTTATAGTAATAACTATAGCAATATTATAGTGATCCTATAAGATTACTATAGAAAAATATTATAGAACTATCACAGAAAAACTTGATACTATAGCAATAACTAATATTATACTATACCAATATACAAAGATATACTAATGGTATATCTTATAGTAATATCTTTGTGTATTGGTATAGTAATGTATAATTTTAGTTATTGCTATAGTATCACTATCAGAAGATGTTATAGTATTCCTTTCAGATAACTATAGTTATTCTATAGGATGTCTGAATTTACCATAAGAATACTATAGAATTTGTAAAATGTTTATGATATTTCTATAATATTCATCTATAGTAATCTTATAGGATCACTATAATATTGCTATAGTTATTGCTATAATATTGCTATAAGATATACCATTAGTATATTATAGCAATCTTATAGTGATACTACAGCAATAACTATAGACTTTTGAAATGTTTTTGTTCAGTGTACATTAAGACGTTGACAGATACGAGGACATCATATTTGAAACAAATCAAAAAGTTAGGCCTTAGCCTCCATGTTACTCCCTTTGAGTAAAAAAAAGCAGTTTTAAACTTAAATCTTTGACTTCTTAAGCAATTTCGATTCAAGCTTCGATTAAATTATTTTAAAGACATTCTTCTCCTCCATCTGGTTTCACCTAATTAAAAAGGCTGTGGAGAAAAATAAAATAGGGTTTGAACTAATTTGCTTTGAGTACAGAATAGCCTGCCTAACCCCAAATTAATCAACAGTCTTGGAACAAACTAATAGACCTGCGATCAGGTTATACACATACATTCACACTCTTGTAATAAATAAATAATAAAATAAACTACAAAACCCCTTTTTGGCCATTTACAGTATTAGTAGTTCTGTTGTATTTTGAAGTAAAAGTCTTATCTTTTATAATTATGCATGTTATTGTACAGTATTTATAGTAAAAAATGATTAAGCAACTTACTGCAAATGGCAGACACTTTGGTTGGGCACAGCTGTTTCTTTGCCTCCTGGTCCCGGAATGCATTCAATTTTTTTCCTGTCAACGAAGAGACGGCCATCACCTCTCTGGGAAACAGAGCTGTCATGAACTCAGAAATGCACTTTGATGGTTCTTTGCTCAGTCGAGTGATAATGTTCGCCTGGAGTTTAACACCCTCTGCCAGTTCCACCTGTAAAACATCAGAAAACAATAACTTTAATAAAAGACATAAGCCAGTTGCACATGATTTTGCTATTTGCACAGTACTGTAGTAGTTATCAACAATGTATTCAAACTTTCCTCTGTAATGGACAGAAACATTGTTTTTTTTGCATGATATTAGAATATTTAAAATTATATCTGAAATCAATACAGTATTTTAATATTAGTATTTGCTCTGAAAACAGTATTTTAATATTAGTATTTGCTCTGACTTCCAGTTTGTGTGCAACTGTTCTAAAAAAAACTTGCCTTGTTAGCGCAATCATCTCCCCAGTATGTCTTTAATAGGGGTGTGCCGAGTATTCAGACAAAACCATTATTGTTACCGATATTAGGACTTTGCAGAACAGAAATGAATAGATTAACATCATTATTCGTGATTTTTAAAACGTTTCTGAAAACAGAATTTCTCAAGTCGACTACAAATTTAACAAAACATTGTTTTTGATATGGTCACGTCGTCGCCATTGATGAAAAAAATCTGTTTAATATCACTAGAACATTTTCTTAGGCATTAGCCTTCACCAGAGACAGTTTGTAGGTTGGATCAGTATTTCGTTTAGCTCATCAGCAAATTCTACTTCTCCCTCTCCCATAGAAACCCCATTTAATGTCAAAGTTGATCATCAATACCTTCGAAAGACACCAAAGGTGCCTCCAATCACTGCAATAGCCCTTGCAGTTAAAATCTCTATTAGATTATACTTTGGTAAAATATTTACCTAGTCTAATAATTCCCAATGATAATCGGTAATTTTTTCATTAAAATCCAGGAAGTAATTTTCGATTAATCCGCGCCGAGCCGGATTTAGGTCAGAATGAGAACTTTACATACAAATCTTTGAATCAAGAGGAAGAGTATCAACCAGATGACACAAACTGAAGAAAACATTAGCTCTAGTAGGTCGATTTTTGTAACATGTTTTAAATCGTAAATGTCGGATTTTGAAATAAAATTGCATAAGTCTTATTACTGATCCAACCAACCTACAAACTCTCTGGAAAAGGCTAATGCTTAGGCAAATGTTCTAAGGAGGTTAAAAGTATTTTTCGATGAACCACCCCTTTAAGTAAGTAAATGTATTTGAATTATAAAACCATTTCTCAGTCCTTTCTGCCACGACTCAAGTTGTTTGCTTGCTGTACTCCGTTAGATAGTTTAAGTAGTTAACGAGAAATAGTTTTGTGAATATGTTTTGCTAATCCTATATGGTGCTCTATAAGTTAAAACACGTATAAGACAAATGATCATTGTACTACAATATGCAATAAACATTTATGTTAAATTAAGCAAAACTGCACATGCATACAGTATTTTTCTGCTTGCTGTATTGTTACAATGTTAATACACCTGCTTTTGTATTCAAATTGTGACTAGTTTGCATCCTCACTTTACAGCTCAAGGTTTGAAGTCATCCTACCATGCTGTCTGGTAGGGTTGTGATGGCTATGTCTTGGAGTGCTGCTTTTGGGGGTTGGAGGAAGGGTGGGGATCCACCAGCCATGATGTCTGGGAACACACAGTATGACAGACAGTTAAAGAGATTTAATACAGATTAATTCAACCACCTCCTTACAACTTCTAATCATCCCTCAGACTCTCAATCTCTACTCCTCATATTCTGATCATCAACCAACAACAATGTGTAACACACACACCATTAGAAACTGTTTTTCCTCTCTCACCATTGTGAGATTTGGGGATGGGTCTCAGATCACCAGCCATGTCTGTGAACACACAGAATCACAGACAGTTAGAGAAAGTGAATACAGAGTCATTCAACCACCTCCTTCCAACTTCTAATCATCTTTCCTACTCTCAATCTCTACTCCTCATATTCTGATCATCATGCTTAAACCACACACACACACACACCCTTTGAAATTGTGTCTCATTCTCTCCCTCTAGGTTTTTCACCTCCTGGAGCAAACCTGGCAACTCTGAAAATATAGAACATAATGTGCTATTATTACACTTGTATGCAATATGCAATCAACTAATAGATTGGTAGACACTATACAACTGTACCTACTCACAGATACACCTACAACTGAACCTAATTACAGTATCTATGGGTATACAGTGGGGCAAAAAAGTATTTAGTCAGCCACCAATTGTGCAAGTTCTCTCACTTAAAAAGATGAGAGAGGCCTGTAATTTTCATCATCGTACACTTCAACTATGACAGACAAAATGAGGAAAAAAAATCCAGAAAATCACATTGTAGGATGTTTAATGAATTTATTTGCAAATTATGGTGGAAAATAAGTATTTGATCACATACAAACAAGCAAGATTTCTGGCTCTCACAGACCTGTAACAACTTCTTTAAGAGGCTCCTCTGTCCTCCACTCGTTACCTGTATTAATGGTACCTGTTTGAACTTGTTATCAGTATAAAAGACACCTGTCCACAACCTCAAACAGTCACACTCCAAACTCCACTATGGCCAAGACCAAAGAGCTGTCAAAGGACACCAGAAACAAAATTGTAGACCTGCACCAGGTTGGGAAGACTGAATCTGCAATAGGTAAGCAGCTTGTTTTGAAGAAATCAACTGTGGGAGCAATTATTAGGAAATGGAAGACATACAAGACCACTGATAATCTTCCTCGATCTGGGGCTCCACGCAAGATCTCACCCCGTGGGGTCAAAATGATCACAAGAACGGTGAGCAAAAATCCCAGAACCACACGGGGGGACCTAGTGAATGACCTGCAGAGAGCTGGGACCAAAGTAACAAAGCCTACCATCAGTAACACACTACGCCGCCAGGGACTCAAATCCTGCAGTGCCAGACGTGTCCCCCTGCTTAAGCCAGTACATGTTCAGGCCCGTCTGAAGTTTGCTAGAGAGCATTTTGATGATCCAGATGAGGATTGGGAGAATGTCATATGGTCAGATGAAACCAAAATATAACTTTTTGGTAAAAACTCAACTCGTCGTATTTGGCGGACAAAGAATGCTGAGTTGCATCCAAAGAACACCATACCTACTGTGAAGCATGGGGGTGGAAACATCATGCTTTGGGGCTGTTTTTCTGCAAAGGGACCAGGACGACTGATCCGTGTAAAGGAAAGAATGAATGGGGCCATGTATCGTGAGATTTTGAGTGAAAACCTCCTTCCATCAGCAAGGGCATTGAAGATGAAACGTGGCTGGGTCTTTCAGCATGACAATGATCCCAAACACACCGCCTCGAACGAAGGAGTGGCTTCGTAAGAAGCATTTCAAGGTCCTGGAGTGGCCTAGCCAGTCTCCAGATCTCAACCCCATAGAAAATCTTTGGAGGGAGTTGAAAGTCCGTGTTGCCCAGCGACAGCCCCAAAACATCACTGCTCTAGAGGAGATCTGCATGGAGGAATGGGCCAAAATACCAGCAACAGTGTGTGAAAACCTTGTGAAGACTTACAGAAAACGTTTGACCCCTGTCATTGCCAACAAAGGGTATATAACAAAGTATTGAGATAAACTTTTGTTATTGACCAAATACTTATTTTCCACCATAATTTGCAAATAAATAAATTAAAAATCCTACAATGTGATTTTCTGGATTTCTTTTTCTCATTTCGTCTGTCATAGTTGAAGTGTATGATGAAAATTACAGGCCTCTCTCATCTTTTTAAGTTGGAGAACTTGCACAATTGGTGGCTGACTAAATACTTTTTTTCCCCACTGTAACTAGTCTTTTACTTCTTAAACCTGTCAGCGACATATAATTTATACTAGAGGTGTTGAATCAGGATTTATAAAAAAGATAATCAAAACTATGATGCAGCTCAAGGTACCCCATATCCCAAAAACCGCCAACCCTCTCCTGCCCTTAGCCAGTCTGCTAGGTACCACCCCATACTCACACCTCTAGTGAACACACTACAGTGATGATAGGTCGGGTAGGAAGTAAATCGTTAACAGAGGTGACCCCCAGACCCTATTGGTCAGTTTTGCTCTTTAACTCTGCGTGTGCTCCACGGTGTTTGTATGTGTTCCGACCTTTCTGTAGTGGGTAACTTTGACCCAGGTTGCTCTTTCTGATATTCTAATGGCAAAGGCTGTGACCATCATAACCTGGTAGGGACCTTCCCAACGGCGCTGCTTCCAGTCCTTTTTCTCCAGAGACTGGACCCACACCGAGTCACCAGGCTGGGTCGTATGGCTCACCTCCTTCTGTAGTTCTTCTGTTGGGCATAAAATCTCTGACATACAGGTGTGGTTAGCAAACAACTTCTCATGTGATTTTTTTCCTCATAGATTTTTCCTGTTCATTAATCCAGTCGGTGGAGACCAACTTCACGAAAGACCCAGGTCTTGTAATGGATCTCAATAGATGTCTGTTAATGTGACTGATTTGGGTTCAGAAGTATATGAGAAAATTCTAAACCTTACAGATTCTATAACTGATGTGTGGTGGGCTTGTACCAATACAGGAGGCCTACGACAGGCATTACCTAAAGGGTGGAGGGGCACTTGTGTTCTGGTATTATTGGTCCAACCAGTTAGGATTAGACATCAGAGACCAGTTCTGGACGGGATAACTAGAAAAAGGAGAAATATAGGTTCTAATGTAGGCAGTTCTATTTGGATGGATGTCATAGGCATCGCCAGAGAAGTTCCAGACGAGTATAAAGCTATGACTCAGATTGGGGAGGGTTTTATCACTACGTTCTTCTGGTGGGTAATGATAACTAAAAATGTTGATTGGATCAATTATATGTATTATAATCAACAGTGATTTGTGAATAAGACTAGAGATGTGGTGATGGGAATTTCTGAACAATTATCCGCCACCTCCCTCATGACCTGGCAAAATAGGTTGGCTCTAGATGTGTTATTGGCTGAAAGGGTGGCGTCTGCAGAAGGGTGGGGGAATAATGTGCTGTACCTTCTTCCCCAATAACATAGCTCCAGCTCTGACGAGTTGGTTTGACGATATGTTTGGACAATGGAAAAATGTAATGATTACTGTGTTGTGGGCTACTTTTACCTGTATGACTGTGTTAGTACTGTTTGGGTGTTGTGTGATTCCGTGTGTGAGAGGTTTAATTTCCAGGATGCTGGAGAAATCAATGACACAACAGATGGTGGGATATGGACCGATTCCGAGCTCTGACCAGGGGAATGATGAATACATGCCTCATGACCCTCTAGATGGCTCCAGTTCCTTTACTCATGAGGAACCCATGTTTGATGAGACAATTTTCAATGTTTAAATTGGATCTTAAATGTTATGCTGTTTCTTTTCATGAAGATAATGATGAAAATCCTACCTAGAAGAGTTATGATTGGATATAGGCCTAGAACAGTAATTGATGAGGATCAGATGTAAATACATGTATTGATTTGGTGTGGTGTCATTATTTATTCTAATCAATATAGATGGGTGATTGTGTGTAATAATTTAGTCAATAGGGTGGATTGTTATAGATTTTATGGTGATGACTAAATGTTTATACATCTAAGAATATTCTATTCTGAAAATGTATGAGATAGGGTTATAAGACAAAATGGTAGTCCAATTAATGTGTGTGTCTAGAAATGAATATTGTGGAGAGGGGAACAGGCTAGTATGACTTCATTTAGTGAGTATCTGGGAGAACAAAGAATTATTTGATTCTACCAGACACATGCGAAATGCTCCCGTCCTTGAAGATAGGGGGGATAGTTAAAGAACCGCCCGAGTTTGACTTATGTTGCAAAGATTTTGATAAGGAATGAATGGGTACTGTGGGAAAACTATTTCTTGGAAAGGGTGGAGGGGACTGGACTGTTCCCTTGGCTGGGTGGGTGGTTTGGTAAGTACACAGCATTACTGGTTACTGGATTTCTGACCCTAATTGTTGTATTTCTTATGTTAATGTGTTGTGCTGTTTGCGTTATACCTTGTTTGAAGAAGTCTGTTACAGATGTTGTTAAAGCTTCTGGTATGATGCCCTTGCTTGCTGCTCCAGAGGGGAATGCTGATTCCCTGACTGAGGATGACCCATGGTTTGCTGTGGGGGAGGTCGTGGAGTGATCTTTTACTTACTATTACCAATCAAGTGTTTGCTAATGTACCTATAGTAGGTGAGTGACACCCTTGCGGGTGTCAAAAGGGGGAATCTCAAAATACAATTATATCTTAATCAGCCGCTTATTATTCCTGATTCTTATTCAATGCAGGGTTGTTGTTTCATAGATCCAGAAGGTTTTAAGTTCCTGGGTGGCTGGTAGCCAACCCAGTACAAGTGAGTTTTTACCACTTTTTAATAAAATTCCAGTGTGATGTTGGTTTCTGTTTTCTTCTGTTTTATGTTTTTGTATTTAGTGAGTGACAGCCTAGTGGGTGTCAAAAGGGGGACTAAAAAAATGCATCATTCTTTACATACAGTGTTTGGGTTCACACCCTAGTGGGTGTGAAAAGGGGGATTGTGGGAAATGGATATGTTTTGCTTGCCTTTTCACACTGTGTGCTCGTTGTATCATTAAGCCGCAACATTACTATTGTGGGGTATGAGAAAATGTTTCGTTAGCTCATACCCATTCATGTGTAGCAAAGGCTGACAAGTTGTGGAACAATACAGTGGGTTGTGCAACATATGAGGTGACTAGCTGAACAGCGGTGATTAACCTTGAGCGAGAACAGTATGTTGAAGATATTGACACATGCATGGAAACAATGTTGCAGACAGCAGACAGTCAGTTTAGGTTGAGACAAAAACAGGACTGAGCCTGTGGCCTCAGTAACCCCGGACAACAAGCGCCAAGAGGCTGGGACCAGCCTGTGCGCCTATGATAGGCTGGGCAAGTCTAAACCACGCCCGGTCTCTACTCTGACAGGCCAGCTCAGAAGCGGGAACTACTTCTGTCAGAGTATTAAAATAAGAAATTGTAAGGCGCTGGTCAGTTCTCTGTTAACCCTGCGTGGTATTACATTGAACCCGTATATACGAAAATTGCATTTACCATTTATTGCTTGACTAATAATAAAAAAACATAGAAGATTCTCAGTGACTCTGTGTCACCTTTTGTCCTGATACCAGATTAGATTTTTGCAACTCTAACACTAGCTACTTACAAACATCAATCAACATGGCTCTGATTATTTAGAGCTTAATGAGGATTTAGTCGTGTGTCAGGTACCCAGACCACCCCAAACAGTCATGAAGTTTCTTAGCCTCACCCTTGTGAAGTCAGTGTCATGTATTCTAGCTAATATTTTCATTAGATAATGTTCTGTGTTGGTTTTCTCTGTACATTTTTCAGGACCCTCTAACACACCCCAATCAACCTGGCTCCTATAATTTAGACGATGATGATGCCCCTGAGATGGTAAGTGTCAGGTGCAAACACACACACGTTTGTTTTTCTATCCTTGTCAGGACTTGAGACCTAAACTTAACCCCCAAAAAACATGTTCCCTAGCCCGAAACGTAACCCTAACCCTGACTCTTATCCTAACCCTACCCTCATCTTAACCCTAACCTTAACCTCAATAACCTAAATGTTAAAGCTACAATTCACCTGGCCCTAATGCCTAACCCTAAACTTAACCCGCAATGCCTAAACCTAATAGTTACCCCAATTCCAACACTATGCCCAATTGTACGTTTTTCCCTGAACTTAACCCCTGGGCCAAAAATCGCAATTCCCCTCATGGGGACTTGCCAAATGTCCCCACGAGGTCCAATTTGTCAGGTTTTTGTGGGGACATCAGGTACCCACATGTACACATAAATATGGTACACACACACATACAGTTTCTTAGCCTCACCCTTGTGAAGTCAGTGTTATGCATTCTATCAAATATTTTAGTAAGATAATGTTCTGTGGGGCGTCAGTAACCATCAGTACCCTGGGGAATCAGAAACAAAGGGGAAACGCCTTATGTCAATAATGCTCTTTGTTCTGCATCATCACCTGACTGGAACTGCCCTGATAGACCTACTTGCTTTGCTGAATTTGTTTGTCCCCAACTTGGTTCCATCATCTAAATATCTCTTCAAAAGCTTTTTGGGTAATCCAGCCCTGACAGCGGTCTCTTGTTTATTTTGTGATGAATGCCAAAATTACTTAGGAAAGCAACCCGAAGACACAAATTGCTCACATCGTGGAATGTCCTTCATCAGAGAAACAAAACATTTATTTTTGTCAATACCTTTGAGGGACCTTCTGCGAGACACTGGAGAACCATGGAATATATATTTTGAGGAAAACATTGAAGGAAGAAGAATATGAAATCGAGGACGTCATGGATGGAAAGACGTTCCAGACATTACTGAAAGAGAAGAGGCTATCTGCTGCTGATTTAACATTAACCTGGAACTGTGAGTACCCATTTTAAACTCCTCAAATTACTCAGTTTGGCCCCTTCAATTTACCATAAATGAACTTCCTTACATACATCGGAAAGAAAATGTGATGGTTGCAGGACTTGTTTGGCCCAGAAAAACCCAGAATGGATACCTTTTATTGATGAATGTTGCAATTTAGCCCAAAACCCATTACTTTGGAGAGATAACAGAGGACAAATGTATTCTACTTGATTTGTTCCTTAGATGCAATTTCCATGCCAATCCTTCGTTACTGTAAGCAATTCAATGGTGAATATGGTTGTGACTGGTGCTTGCACCCCGGTAAAGGATATGTAAGATCCTATCCTTACAGATAACAACTGCAAATTGAAAGATCACACAATCAATTTAAGGAACATGCATTTCACACTGCTCACACTGACATACCGCAAAATGGTGTAAAGGGGTTGTCAACTGTTTTTGCTTCAATTGTTCAACATTGTGTTTGGTTTTGTGCCTGACTACATGCATTCTGTTCTCCTCGGCATAAGTCAAAAACTTCTGTCTCTTTGGTTGGACACGTGCAACTGTTTGAATCCATGGTACATAGGTCGACAAATTACAGAATTAGACTTTCTACTGCTAAATCTCAAGCCACCCAAGGAAATCACAAGAGTACCGTGATCACTGTATATGAGACAATTTTAGAAAGCATCGGAGTGACTTGCATTTCTTCTGTTTTATTCAATCACTGTTCTGCCTGGGATCCTTCTGGCTCCATTTCTACAAAAAAAAATGATACTTACATTCAGCATGCATATTTTGCTTCAAGGATCTATTTCACAGCGTGACCTTAGATTAGCTAACATTTCTTTAGTCCTCTTCGTCTTGAAAATGGAAGAATCATTTGGACAAGAAAATGTTTCTTTCAATTGTCATCAGCTATGTCAATGTTCTCTGTGATGCCGGTAAGGCAGAGTCAGGCGCAGGACAACGAATATGAGTTTTCAAATGCTTTACTCAATATTTCCAAAATACATGAGTGGGGAAAAAACCATCCACTCGAAAACACAGAACAAAGAAACAAAAACATGAGGGGAACAGAGGGTTAAATAAGGAACAAGTAATTATGGGATAGAAACCAGGTGTGTATAATGAAGACAAAAAAACATAGAAAATGAAAAGTAGATCGGCGGTAGCTAGAAGACCGGTGACTTCGACCGCCGAAAGCCACCCGAGCAAGGAGAGGGACCAACTTCGGCTGAAGTCGTGACAAGCTAATCCACCTTACTGATAGTGTACTGAAGGGCCTCTCTGGGTAATGTCATCTTTTACATTTGAGGGTAACAATTCAAGTTTGAAATCTCTTTTCCATGGGACGCAGTATGTTCCACAACACATTTGCCAGCTTTTCTTTCTTTGGCGAGACATTCCCAAACATCTTAGTGTTTTAGGATTTCACCCAGAGTCAGAGTTCGGTATATTCCTTACAAAGCTTGCAGACAGGAGATTGAAAAGAGAAAAAATCTCATGTTCCCGAAAAACTCTTGGAAAATCTGTACCTCTTCACCTCACAACTTCTGTAAAACTTGCTGTAGAATAACTAATTACCGGATCTGTCCCGTCCCAGCCTGTGGAGTCATACGGCCGATTCATTTATGGATTGTTTATCACACATCTAATTACAAAATCTCAGAAAAAAGGGATAATACCTCAGTCATGTTCAAAAATGGATGTTGTGCACCTGCTGTTCTTTTTCTTTGTTAGACTGAACTGCATTTGTCAAACAAACTGCTTATGTCAACCTATTCCCATTGTTGTGGTTCAACCATATGTAATTCAAGCTGACAGTTTGTTCATCAACTGCAAACTAGGCCGCAATCTATCTCATCAAAAAAAGGATGTGAAAATTGAGAGGTCGAGACAAAAAAGGGTTTTCTTTGGAAGATATCAAGTGTAAATGCATTTATGTGGATGGCTGGCTTGTCCCTCTGCCAAACACTTATGAGAGAGATTAGTTATGGCTGTTTTTTAGAGAGCTGGTTGATGTTATTGAGCTGATTGATAATGACAGCTGATTCTCATTTGCAATGGTGACCTGACCAAGAAAAGAATCAACATACTTTAATTCAGATCCGTCCAGTGTGAGGATATGTTAGGGATGTGCAGCTTTCAGTTAAAACACATGCATTTAGATTCACTGGAATTGAGCAATAGTTGGAGATCACAGAATGTGTGTTGTATGTCATTGAATCTGTGTGATTCTAATAGTATCCCTCATTGATAACTTATCAGGGACATACATCAGTGATGCAAGGGCCATCGCTTATATATTGTATTGTACATGTGGTTAACCTGTTCAGTGGAATAATGTTATTTTTTTTTATACAAATAAATTAACATTAATATTACTGGTCTGTTTTTAGTAAGATGCAACATGTTAATGGATTTAATTTATTGAAAGTATCCATCCCAAAAAATCACACTACTTTAAAAGTAACCTGGCTATACCCATGTTGGCATATCAAATAAATATTGGTTGGCTTTCTTTTTTTGCTTGCAGGAAATATTTTTTTCTTGGATACTTTTCATCACCTCAATTAGAATACTATTACAAACCCGACAGGAATAGCCTATAGGAATGCTTTCAATAACTTCAGGAGAATAAAAATAATACAGGAACGCTATTTAAATTCATAAGAATACTATATAATATTTATACTATTGAAATCTTATTGGATATTATGAAGTTATTATAGGTTAAAAATACATACTATAGAGACTCCTATAATCATTCTATAGTATTTTCATAGCAAAATAATATATCATAGCATACTTTAAGCTAACTATAGGGTATTATAAAAAACATACATTTTGTTATAGGAATTTTATAGGAATGCTATAGTGCTTTTTCGTAAGGTTCTGTCGAGGGAGGAGCTGTATTTTACATATTGTGTATATTTATTTATTCTGAACACATTTCCGTTTGTTGGCAATGTCAATTCTTGCAAATGTTTTCAAAATATTTACTTTTATGTTTGCTAGCTGGACAGGCAAACGCCACTGAGCCCAAAACTGTAAACCAATCAAGACTTGTGTACTATCCATCGTACTATCTCTGTTGAAATCGTCTGCCAGTCACTTTATCTGTATCTAAGGTAGTAGACAGCTGGTGACATCTCTCGATATCGTCATCCGACAAACTGCTATCAGCAGTGGTGTGTATTCATCGATGCCAAGGGAAGCCAGGCTACCCAACAAATTGACCAAGAAAAAAAGAAACAAAAAAATTCTAATAATTGATCTTTCGTCTCTCTGTGTTTCATAATATTTCTTCAATTCGCAATAGGCTGAATGTATTTGTAATGCGTCTGTGTGTAGCTGGTGTAGAGGAGTCAGGCGCAGGACAGCAGATATGAGTAAATTAGCAAGTTTACTCAAAAATAAATCACAATACACGTTAACATATAGCCAAGCCCAACATAACGGACCGCAATACAATAAACAAAGACTCACAAACAAACATGGGGGAACAGAGGGTTAAATAATGAACAAGTAATTGTGGGATTGAAACCAGGTGTGTAAAACAAGGAAAAACCAATGGAAAATGAAAAGTGGATCGGCGATGGCTAGAAAACCGGTGACGTCGACCGCCGAACACCGCCCGAACAAGGAGAAGGACCGACTTCAGCGGAAGTCGTGACTGTATCTCACCAGAGAAGGCATCCGAGTGAGTGAAACAGCACCCCTCTGTTTCTGTATTTGTAGGCCATCTATCTGATGCTGTCTAGTCCAAAAGAGTATGACATTGTTGCCGCCCGTAGGGTTGAATGCAAGGGAAGCCAGCGAGCATTTGGTATTTTGGGGTATTTTATTAGGATCCCTATTAGCTGTTGCGAAAGCAGCAGCTACTCTTCCTGGGGTCCACACAAAACATGAAACATGACTGTCATAGATTTTATGGTGATGACTAAATGTTTGTACATCTAAGAATATTCCATTCTGAAAATGTATGCAATAAAGATAGGGTTATAAGACAGATGGTAGTCCAATTGATGTGTGTGTGTCTAGATATTAACTTTGTGTGTAAACCTGGAACAGGCTGGTATGACTTTATTTCGGGAGTATCTGGGAGAACAAAGAATTATTTTATTCTACCAGACACATGCGAGAGGCTCCTGTCCTTGAAGACAGGGGGGATAGTTAAAGAACCGCCCAAGTTTGACTTATGTTGCAAAGATTGTGATAAGGAATGAATGGGTACTGTGGGAAGACACTATTTCTTGGAAAGGGTGGGGAAATGGTGGGGCCTTTGTATCTTTGTATTTCAACATTGTACCATATAAAAGACTGTGTACACCTTTTAGAGCTCAGAGCTCTCCTGAATTAAACCATTTACACTTGACCATTGTATACTGGACTTCTGTCTGTCTAATTTCAACCAGTATCTTACAAATACTGGGTAACAGACAGAGTTTGTTTAATTGAAGTTCAGTTTGTGAACATTGAGAACAAAATTTCTATAACAATGACATACTGTAACACTGACCATTAATAGACAAGAACAGCTCAAGGACAGAACTACATCAATTTAAAAAATCCACACGTAGCCTACATATACAGTACATACACACAAACTATCTAGGTCAAATAGAGCCATGAGGTGTTGCTTTATCTGTTTTTTTAAAACAGGTTTGCTGTTCATTTGAGCAAATGAGATGGAACAGAGTTCCATGCAATAATGGCTCTATATAACATTGCACGCATTCTTGAATTTGTTCTGGAGTTCAGGACTGTGAAAAGACCCCTGGTGGCATGTCTGGTGGGGTAAGTGTGTGTGTGTCAGAGCTGTGTGTAAGTTAACTATGCAAACAACTTGGGATTTTCAACACATTAATGTTTCTTATAAAAAGAAAAAGTGATGCCGCCAGTCTCAACTCAACTCTTAGCCAAGAGAAACTGGCATGCCCTCTGATTACAATGATTACAAGACGTGCCACTCTGTTCTGGGCCAGCTGCAACTTAACTAGGTCTTTCCTTGCAGCACTCGACCACAAGACTGGATAATAACCAAAATAAGACAAAATTTGAGCCTGCAGGACTTTATTTTTGGAGTGTGGTGTCAAATAATCGGAGCATCTCTTTATTATGGACAGACCTCTCCCCATCTTTACAACCATTGAATCTATACTGAACAAAGTAATATAAAAGCAACATGCAACAGTTCGTGTAAGGACATTGGTCAATTAAAATAAATTCATCAGGCCCTAATCTATGGATTTCACATGACTGGGAAGGGTTGCAGCCATGGGTGGGCCATGGAGGGCATAGGCCCACCCACTGGGGAGCCAGGCCCAGCCAATCAGAATACATTTCTCCCCACAAAAGCCTTTAGAACAAACAGAAATACTCCTCAGGCGATCCCGCAGGCAATGAAGCCGGATGTGTCCTGGGCTGGCGTGGTTAAACATGGTGTCAGTGGTTGTAAGACCAAATTCTCTAAAACAACGTTGGAGGAGGCTTATGGTAGAGAAATTAACAAAAAATGATCTGGCAACCGCTTATTCTAAAATGGATTACATCGTTTTTCTCACTCATCAAGGTACACACAATACCCCATAATGACAAAGCAAAAACAGTTGACATTTTTGCAAATCAATAAAAAAAAGAATATTACATTCAGAATCTTTACTCAGTACTTTGTTGAAGCACCCTTGACAGCGATTACAGCCTCAAGTCTTGGGTATGATGCTAAAAGCTTGGCACACCTGTATTTATGGAGTTTCTCCCATTCTTCTTTACATATCCTCTTAAGCTCTGTCAGGTTGGATGGGGAGCGTCGCTGCACAGCTATTTTCAGGTCTCTCCAGAGATGTTCGATTGGGTTCAAGTCCTGGTTCTGGTTGGGCCACTCAAGGACATTCAGAGACTTGTCCCAAAGCCACTCCTGCGTTGTATTGGCTGTGTACTTAGGGTTGTTGTCCTGTTGGAAGGTGAACCTTCGCCCCAGTCTGAGGTCCTGAGCGCTCTGGAGCAGGTTTTCATCTTTCCCTCGATCCTGACTAGTCTCCCAGTCCCTGCCGTTGAAAAACATCCCCACAGCATGATGCTGCCACCACCATGCTTCACCGAAGGGATGGTGCCAGGTTTCCTCCAGAAGTGACGCTTGGCATTCGGGCCAAAGAGTTCAATCTTGGTTTCATCAGACCAGAGAATCTTGTTTATCATGGTCTGAGAGTCCTTTAGATGCCTTTTGGCAAACTCCAAGTGGGCAGTCATGTGCCTTTTACTGAGGAGTGGCTTCCGTTTGGCCACTCTACCATAAAGGCCTGATTGGTGGAGTCCTGCAAAGATGGTTGTTCTTCTGGAAGGTTCTCCCATCTCCACAGAGGAACTCTGGAGCTCTGTCAGAGTGACCATTGGGTTCTTGGTCACCTCCCTGACCAAGGCTCTTCTCCCCCAATTGCTCAGTTTGGCCAGGGGGCCAGCTCTAGGAAGAGTCTTGGTGGTTCCAAACTTCTTCCATTTAAGAATGATGGATGCCACTGTGCCTTGACACAATCCTGTCTCTGAGCTCTACGGACAATTCCTTCGACCTTATGGCTTGGTTTTTACTCTGACATGCACTGTCAACTGTGGGACCTTATATAGACAGGTGTATGCCTTTCCAAATCATGTCCAATCGATTGAATTTTCCACAGGTGGACTCCAATAAAGTTGTAGAAACATCTCAAGGAAGATCAATGGAAACAGGATGCACCTGAGCTCAATTTCGAATCTCATAGCAAAGAGTCTGAATACTTATGTAAATAAGTATATGCTGACTGCAGGAATGTCCACCAGAGCTGTTGCCAGATCATTTTTTGTTAACTACTCTACCATAAGCCTCCTCCAACGTTGTTTTAGAGAATTTGGCCTCACAACCACAGACACCATGTTTAACCACACACACACACACATTTGCAAAAATGTGTAAAAATCCTGTTTTCGCTTTGTCATTATGGGGTATTGTGTGTAGATTGATGAGAATATATATATATATTTTATAATCAATTTTAGAATAAGGCTGTAACGTAGGCTATGCACCCCTCCTATGTGCTGCTCCTAATCTGCATCTTTGTTGCAGTGTGAACGTGCAGGAAGGTATTTAGCCAACATCTACTTAGGCATATTAAAACACTTACGTTTTTTCTGATCACGAGTATCATCCGATCCGACTATCAACTGTCAATTTACGGATATGATTACATATACAAGTATGGCCATGTCGGGACACCCCTAGTTAGGAAGTTATCTTTCTTGTAATAAGGAGATAATTAATTAGTTATGAAGTTATTTCGTAATAATGTGATCTTATCTCATAATAATGAGTGCCAGAAATTTACAAAGTGCAATGTCTGGCAAAAAAAAGAAATATGTGCAAAAAACGACAAGTGAAATGAATGCCATTGCCTAATCTCTGGTCTGAGTTAAGAAAAACTGCAGACTGGGGTGACTGCCCGTCTCTAATGAAATGTGCCCAACTAGAATCCTCAAGGGTGAAATGTTGCACAGAATGTTGAAGAAATAAGGTGAAAAGCTGATAGTGTGACAGACAACCTTCAACCTGTACAAGTACTGTACAAATTGTGTTGCATTGACCCCTACATTTATTCCTTACCAATTGGCACATCATTGTTCATATGTCTGACTGGTGAACAATACAGCGAATCCATACGCAAACAGATACTTTACATTGACAACATTTGGCTGACTTATCTATGATCTTCAACAAATTGTTTTCTCATATCAACAACAAAAATCTGACAGGTTTAAAAAAAGCGGAAGGAACTCCTCCCAGTTCTCACTTCCTTGAGCCCAATATGCTTATTCGTCCTCCTCTGTAGTTCTCTCTTCAGTTCCTCTCTCTATCCATTTCTATCCGTCTTTGTGGGGTTTCTTTAGGACAGTGGCTATTCTATTTAGAAAGAAGAACGTAAACAGAGCAGAATCGCATTAGTGGAAACCAATACTGTTCTCAGGGCAGGTTATAGCAGGGAACAATTTTGCACTTTAGCTAACCCTAACCCTTTTCCTAACCTTAACCTAATTATCCTAACCTGCCATGTTAATTACCTACCTTCAGTGTCAGCCCCGGACAACTAGTAATTAAGAACATCAAAAAGGGTACTTTTGAGATATTTATGTTAATATTTTTCTTTGTCCATAAATTCATGTAAAAAAAAGGTATATTCTTAACCTAAACACTTCTCATATTTCAGAACACACTGTACGTTTTCTGGCTTTTTAGCATCTACAGACATCGTTGGAAATGTCAAACATTTCACGACTTTAGTAATTATTTTTAAATCGTTATTTTGGATACACATTTCAAAGATATGCCAGACATCCTTGCTCAAAATAACCTGTTTGGCCTATCCTGGCACCATGGAATTGCCCATATATGGCCACTGCCAAGACAAATGGCATGACCTATGCAAGTGTGAAGATGTCCTTCAGAATGAGATTTGCACAATGACTGTATGAAGGATTTGCCTGTCAGGTTACTATCATTCATCCAGCCTTGCAAATTAGAGTTAACTATGGTTCACGTGGTTGCACATGTTGTCCAAATGGGCCAGGGCATGGCAGCCACCTGTATTGAGGAAGTGAGCGATTTGATTAATACTGCAGACTCATCATTTTAACAAAAGTGGAAGGAAATAATAAAACAGCTCCACCCTGACTTTAGGTCAAGTGGAAGGAATTTCAGTGCATAGGCCTACTGTATGTAATTTCTCTCAGACATGTTTTGTCTCCAACATTCTCATGTTTTCTTCTTGGATGTTAATCTTATCTTCTTTTATGGTATTATGACATTTCGATTAGGAAGTGTGAGTGATATTGATTATAATATTATTATCATTAGACAGCTGCAGATACCCTGGATCCCATACATGTGGGTTAACACAAGGACGTGTTTTGGCTTTCCCCTCTACGAAAAACATCTGCCATTCAAGGATTCATTATTTAGCAAAACACAAAGATTAAAGTAGGTCAGAAATGTCATTTGTTCTTTGTTTTATATCCGCAGAGGACTATCACATGATGTTTCTGATATAAAGTAGCTGATCACGGACAGTTAGTAATACGAAGTGATAGGCACTGACAAACACCCCACCCAAAAATCCTTGCCTAGCCTCTTGTTTTGGGGTGCTTGTAGCATGCATGTCCTTGTGTCTGTTGAAGTTTCTGCAGTGCTGCAACTGATGGCTCTTTCCCAAATACCATGCGTACTTCACAGAGTACGACATTTCAGGTAAGACCCAAATGCAGACTGTGTTGAAGTAACAATGTTTATTACAGCAACAGGGGCAGGCAAACAACAGGTCAAGGCAGGCAGGGGTCGATAATCCAGAGTAGGGGCAAAGGTACAGGCAGGCTCAGGGTCAAGGGCAGGCAGAGGGGTCATGCAGGCGGGCTCAGACTTAGGACAGGCAGGGGCCAAAACCAGGAGGGCTAGGGAAAGAGAGACTGGGGAAAAGCAGGAGCTGAGAGAAACCACTGGTTGACTTGAACGAACAAGACAAATTGGCCACAGACAAACAGAGAACACAGGTATAAGTACCCAGGGGATAATGGGGAAGATGGGCGACACCGGGAGGGGGGGTGGAGACAAGCACAAGGACAGGTGAAACAGATCAGGGCGTGACACAGAGGGTGAGGTGTGTACCTAGTATCTTGTACTAGAGAGACTTTCATTCCCCAAAGCTTGCAGCAGGGGGCGATGCAATACCACATTTTAATTACCCGCAAGTTTACCCCGAAGGTTGAATCAAGAATTGACTGCATCTGAAGATGTCATGAAGGATAGGACTTTTTCAAACAGATAATCCTCTGTTAATGGTGCGAATGTGGGTATTTTGACACACACATTATGTCTATCAGGCTTTCTCCCCTCTAGAACTTCACTATTTGTATAGATCATATCTACTGGCTAGGAATAATGACAAGATATACCTTCACCTTTCCCAGTCTTTGAAGCATCCTGAAATAGTTCACTATGGCTGGGGTAGCAGTCTGCTGCACATGGGACATTGGTAGCCAGACTAGAGTCTAGCACGTTCCATGATATCACAGTTGCGGCCTGAATGGACTTCAATGGACTGAAATTGGTCAAAATGCTGACCATTGGTTACACTTGAGCTCTCCTGCCGTATGGACTTTCATACATGGAACCCTGACTAACATACATTATTAAGACACTGATGAATGGACGTTTGCCTAGTGTGGGCATTGTGTGTTTTAAAGGCATGAAATGGAAGAGCATCTCTATTGAATCCTTTCTATATGTACTTACCCATATAGAAAATAATAATGAAAATCAAATAAGAATCTTGTATGGCAGAAGGTCATTTGTACAAAATTGTATGCTAAGATTTTGTTTATGTTTTCCCTTAAAAGTCAGTTGTGTATTTCTGTATGTGTTAACTTATGTCTTTTGTGACTAACACAATTGAATACATGATTGTTGTGATTTTCCTACATAGATATGGTATTACATATATGAGACAAAATACACAACATGGCCAATAGTATGTGGACACCTGCTCGTCGAACATCTCATTCCAAATACATGGGCATTAATATGGAGTTGGTCCCCCCTTTGCTGCCATAACAGCCTCCACTCTTCTGGGAAGGCTTTCCACTAGATTTTGGGACATTGCTGCAGGGACTTGCTTCCATTTAGCCACTAGGCCTGGCTTGCAGTCGGCATTCCAGTTCATCCCAAAGGTGTTCGATGGACTTAGGGTCAGGGCTTTGTGTGGGCCAGTCAAGTTCTTCCACACCGATCTCGACAAACCATTTCTGTATGGACCTCGTTTTGTGCACGGGGGCATTGTCATTCTGAAACAGGAAAGGGCTAAATACTTTCCTTCAAGACTAATGGAAAAGCATTCCAGGTGAACCTGGTAGAGAAAAGGGTGGCTACTTTGAAGAATCTGAAAATACTAAATATATTTTGATTTGTTTAACACTTTTTTGGTTACTACATGATTCCATATGTGTTATTTCATAGTTTTGATGTCTTCACTATTATTCTACAATCTAGAAAATAGCAAAAATAAAGAAAAACCCTTGAATGAGTAGCTGTGTCTAAACTTTTGACTGGTACTGTATACAGTGCATTCGGAAAGTATTCAGACCCTTTGTTATGTTACAGCCTTATTCTAAAATTGATTTAAAAAAAATACTCATCAATCTACACACAATATCCCACAATGACAAAGCAAAAAAAGTTTTGGAAATTATATATTTTTTAAAATCTGAAATACCTTATTTACATAAGTATTCAGACCCTTTGCTATGAGACTCAAAATTGAGCTCAGGTGCATCCTGTTTCCATTTATCATCCTTGAGCTATTTCTACAACTTGATTGGTGACCAACTGTGGTAAATTAAATTGATTCAACACGATTTGGAAAGGCACACCTATCTTTATAAGGTCCAGTGCATGTCAGAGCAAAAACCAAGCCATAAGATCGAAAGATTTGTCCGTAGGGTTCCGAGACAAGATTGCGTCAAAGCACAGACCTTTGGCAGGGTACCAAACATTCTGCAGCATTGAAGGTCCCCAAGAACAAAGTGGCCTCCATCATTCTTGAATGGAAGTTTGGAACCACCAAGACTCTTCCTAGAGCTGGCTGCCTGGCCAAATTGAGCAATTGGGGGGGAGAAGAGCCTTGGTCAGGGAGGTGACAAAGAACCCGATGGTCACTCTGACAGAGCTCCAGAGTTCCTCTGTGGAGATGGGAGAACCCTCTAGAAGGACTACCATCTCTGCAGCACTCCACAAGTCAGGCCATTATGGTAGAGTGGCCAGACGGAAGCCAAAAGGCACATGACAGCCCGCTTGGAGTTTGCCAAAAGGCACCTTAAGGACTCAGACCATGAGAAACAAGATTCTCTGGTCTGATGAAACCAAGATTGATCCATGGCCTTTATGCCAAGCATCACATCTGGAGGAAACCTGGCACAATCCCTATGGTGATGGCAACATCATGCTGTGAGGATGTTTTTCAATGGCAGGGACTGGGAAACTTGTCAGGATCAAATCAAATCAAATGTTGTTTGTCACATGCGTTGTTTGTCACATAAAAAAAAAAGAGATAAGAACAACAAATGCTTAAAGAGCAACAGTAAATAACAATAGCGGGTGTATATACAAGGGGTACCGGTATGAAAATAGTATGGGTAGCCATTTGATTAGCTGTTCAAGAGTCTTATGGCTTGGGGGTAGAAGGTATTTATGAGCTTCTTGGACCTAAAGTTGGCGCTCCGGTATCGCTTGCCGTGCAGTAGCAGAGAGAACAGTCTATGACTAGGGTGGCTGGAGTCTTTGATCATTTTTAGGGCCTTCCTCTGACACCGCCTGGTATAGAGGTCCTGGATGGCAGGAAGCTTGGCCCCGGTGATTTACTGGGCCGTACGCACTACCCTCTGTAGTGCCTTGCGGTCGGAGGCCGAGCAGTTGCCATACCAGGCAGTGATGCAACCCGTCAGGATGCCCTCGATGGTGCAGCTGTAAAACCTTTTGAGGATCTGAGGACCCATGACAAATCTTTTCAGTCTCCTGAGGGGGAATAGGTTTTGTCATGCCCGCATAACATTATTGGCATGTTTTTGAATGAGTTATTGATTTCTTTCTTACTAAGGATACCGATGAAATTGTCAGCAATGCAGAAATTCCAAACCAAACACAGGATCAAATAGCACCTTGTCTTCACAGTGGCTGCGGTGAGTGTTACCCCGTATATAGCTAGTTCTGGATGCCCCAATCAAGTGATTGTGTATGTTAAGGTCTCTTATGTGGCCCCTTGGTAGATTGGCTAGTAGTCTCTCTCTCTCTCTCTCTCTCTCTCTCTCTCTCTCTCTCTCTCATGTTTTCATATCATGAGAGCACCTAACAGAGTAAAGCCTTCATATGATAACATTATGGGCATGTTTTTTAACGAGTTGTTGGTACTGATTAGATTGTCTGTGATGCAGAAATGCCAAACCAAACACAGGATCAAATAGCAGCCACTTTCACATGGGCCCAGGTGAGTGATGTAGATACAGCTTATTAAATAATGTTGTATGACATTAAATAATCAAAGTGAACTGACTTATTTAAAGTAATGACAAAATGCACACTACTGTAAACACACTTCCCCTCCCTCTCTCTCTCCATTGTAATTTCTATCATGTGTGTGTGTGGTGTGTGTCTTTCTTTCTCTTTTGTGCAAAGTACAGTAGACCAGAGCAAGGTTATACTGCAGTAATGGAAAACTAAAATCAAACTGAACCTACATAATTCAACTTCTAATATTGTTTCCTACAACTTGTAGGACAACGTACCTCAAGAAACAGAGGATACCGGGATGCCCACTCACATGGACTTACAGAAGACCAAAGTCGCATCTTGATTCTCTCCTTTGCTTTGAGACACGACACTACTGGTGTGTTGGTGGAAGACCTGCTGACACTTCTACGGTTACATTCTGCTGGGACAAGTGCAGTTCCAGCAAGCAAGTATGTTTTTGAGAAACCACTAGCTGGTATTGTAGATCAACTTGAACGTCATCATTACTGCAGAGTATGTACAAAGTACCTTGGCAATTCACAAACTAAAGTAGAAACACTCACATGTGTGTCCTGTTCCTCATCTGTAACAGTAAAAGACAGTTTAGAGGAAGAACATTTATTTATCAATGTCCCATTGAAGGATCAACTGAAAGATCTTCTTGACAATCAGGATCTACAGTATGTTTACGTGCTGATGACAGTAGTAGACATGTAATACGTGATATAGGGGATGGCACTTTATATCAGACCTTGAAGGCAAACTATGATGATTTCTTGTCCATTACATTTAATTGTGATTCTGTACCAGTTGTTCAGTCCTACAAATTCAGTATTTCGCCAATACTCTGTTGTGTCAATGAGATACACCCAGAAAGTAAAGATAAGCATGTGCTTTTGTGTGATTTGTGGTTTGGATCCAAAAAGCCAGATATTACCTTTTGTGGAGGAATGTGCCACTCTTTTACAGACTTGCTTTGAGTGGCAGCATCCCAGTGAACAGTCATGGAGACACGTGAATGTGAACACATTATGTTGTGTTTGTGATGCAGTATCAAGACCATTACTACAGAACTTCAAACTATTTAATGAAGAATATGGTTGTGGACTATGCCTTCACCCTGGGGTGCAACACACAAGGGAATTTGAATGTTTAGATGAGAAACTGAACAACAGAGATCACAAAACCACTTTGGAGAAATAGCTGCGACATAAGGGCAGACTATTGCGCATAAAGGACTAATTTGCCATTTGCTTCCTCATGTTCTGAGGCTGTTCTGAGGGCAAAAGGGGGGTGCAACTCAATATTAGGAAGGTGTTCCTAATGTTTTCTATACTCAGTGTATATTTTCATGGTCCTTAGGAGCCGGATGCAGTAACTGCCACAGCCCAAGGATGCCAGTCACCAGAGAAAATCCTCCACAGGTTGTGGTTTGTACCAGCCACAAGACTTACCCCCCCACATTGTCTAATCGACAAGGCGCACACAACAACACACAAACAACACACCACTCCAACGAGTGAGACCAAGAGGAGACTGTGGGAGGAATTATTTCCTCAAACAACCAGACAAGCACCAGCTACCTTTCTGCACGAGATGAGAGAAGTACCCTCTGTTCTTCCAGAACACTCGCAACGTGCCTGCAGCTAATTGTAGAGGAAAGTGTGAAGTTGAGACATTAGATAATGGAGCTATCGGAAGAGCTAACTTCATCTACTTCAATGAGTATCCAGCCGTTCAAGTCAGCACCCAGGCTGACCCGCATCTTCATCGGTTGCCATCTCACTGGCCCCCCCACAGCAGGTGTATTCCGACTAGAGATCATTAAGATCAACGCCAGCCTGAGCGGTCACAGCTGGTAACAACCAAAGAGTACACACTGCCGTCACAAACGTGATAAGATAGATCAGCTCATTGAAGAACTCAGGATCAGAGAGCTCCCCAACCCAGACCAGTAATCATCATCATCATCATCACCTACTCCATTAAACCCTCTCCATCGTGAGCCATTGCACCATCGAGACAGGTCATCTTCTCATTGCAGTACTAGTAGCCCCACAGTGCCACTTAGAGGGCCGACTTCACGTGATCGCTATCAGCCTACACCTGACCGTTGCCGTCAGACCCTCACATGATTGTCGCCATCAGCCCTCACCTGATTGCTGCCGCCGCCGGCACTCACCTGTCCGCTACCACAAGATTTTTCCGTTCAGCCGGGAGCGCACCTACCGTGAACCAACTCCTACCATCCCTAATTTTGTCAATGAAGATCCACATGACTTTGCGAAGCTGAAGGTTGCCCTCAACAATGTGCCTCCTGTAGATGCAACAGAGTGTTTCAAGAAACAGGTACTGGTGGACCACCTGAATTTGGAAGAGGCTTTGCTAATTACAGACTCCTACAGCAACAGCAGGAACCCATACTGTACAGCTACACCATGGAGTCCCTCATAGAACTGTATGGCTAGCCCGACCAACGCATCGCAGGGTTAATGAACGGCCCCAACATCTAGAGTAGTGAAATCAAGGCATTTGCTCTGAGGCTGAGTGCCTTGTTTGGCATGCTGGATCAGCTAGGGAGCAATGGATGAACGGAACTGAGGTGTGGCTCAATACTTCTCCCACCTCTTAGCTAAGCTGCCACACGACCTAAGAGCCAGCTTCAAGAGATGTTTGAACCCGATCAAGACACCCATTCCAACCCTCCTGGCATGCAGTTCAGCAGCGACCAAGGCAGGGATCACCCTGGCTCATGCCAAGATCAGCGTAAAGACAAGTCTTCCCCCAAGACCCCCACCATCCTCCACGGAGGTGAGCAGAGAAAGGACAAAGCCAAAGCCTCTGCCCAGAACCAGTCTTTGGAGGAAAGGTCACCCACCAGCAGTCAAAGAGTACCAAGGTTGGTACATTCCCATCAATGGGAAGAACAGAGTCGTATCCAACTGTTCTTTCAACTACCGAGGCAAGAGCTTGAATGAGAGGAGTCCTTCTCCATGTCCGGTAACACTCTGTGGCCATCAGAAGCAACATCAAAGGTATGTTCCATCAAGTCCGCCTGCTACCCGAAGACCAGCCTCCTCTCCGGTTTCTGTGGCGAGACCTGAACTACGATGATCATCCTGATGTCTATGAGTGTCAGGGGCTTCCCTTTGGGAGGACATGTAGTCCCTACTGCGCCACATTCACCCTTCAGAAGCATGTGTTCGACCACCACGAGCCCGTAGAAGATGTGCACTTCTCTTTAGAACATTGTTTCTATGTAAGAAACTGTCTACCAAGCCTCTGCCTGTAAGAAACTGGTGGACAAGCTGAAGCACCTCCTTGATGAGGGTGGATTCGACCTACGCCAGTGGGCCTTCCAGGAGTCATCAGACACCTACCTCAAGAGTCCAGGTCGGACAGCAGTGAGATCTAGTTCACCCAGGATGACATGGAACTCCAAAAGCTCACCCTTGGACTATGATGGTAATGTCTATCTGGCACTCTCAGCTACAAGCACGGTCAAATAAAGAAAGCTGAGCCCACCATGCACAACATATATCGGATCCTTGCCAGCCAGTAAAATCCACTGGGCTTCATCGTCCCATACACGACACAGGCCAAGGTCGTGGTCCAGAGGCTTTGGGACAAGAAAAGGCAGTGGGATGACCCAAACCTACCTGAAGATCTTCTCCAAGTGTTGCTTACTTGGGAGAACAAACTTCCACAGCTGACTCAGGTCACACCGCCAAGGTGTTACGTCAGCACCGACATGGACCTCCCAACCAGCACAAGAAGTGTCCATGTCTTCAGTGATGCCTCAGAGTGTGTGTAAGGTGCCATCTTATACCTCCGCATTGAAGACACCAATTGACGGATCCAAGTGGCATTCCTTGCAGCAAGATCAAGAGTGGCTCTGAAACGACAACAGTCGATGCCAAGACTCGAGCTCTGCGCTTCACTCACCGGTGCCCAGCTGGCTGTGGTCCTCAGAAGAGAACTCACCCTGGAGATCCATGACTTCATATACTGGTGGGATTCTACAACAGTCTTAACTTGGCTCCAGTCAGACTCCTGCAGGTACAAACTATTTGTTGGCACAAGAGTCGCAGACATACAGGAGCTCGCGGATCCCCAGGCCTGTTGTTACGTGGACACGGAGAGCAATCCAGCTGACAATATCACACGTGGCAAGACATTGTCTCAGCCAGTCCCTCCGGGCAGCCGTCTGGTGACTGTGGCCCCTGAGTACGACAACGACACCGGACTGATCCATGTTAGAAGTCACCTTCGGAGATGTGATCAGCTGGGCCCTGTCATCCTTCATCCAGTGGTCCTGGACCCAGCTTATCCAGTCACAAGGCTACTGATAATTTTTTTTGACAAGCAGCTGTGGCATCCAGGCCAAGAGAGGGTGTTTGCTGTGTTATGTAAAGGGTTCTGGATTCTGAGGAGGAGGGCAGCTATCCGTCGCTTCCAGCTTGGTTGCGCCAAATGCAGGAAGTGGCGAAGCCAGCTTAAGATGGTTGACTTACCTCCAGCCCATCTGCGGCTCCACAAGCCCACATTCTTTTCTACAGGTGTGGACTGCTTTGGACCATATGTTATCAAGATTGGCCAAAGTAATTAAAAGAGATGGTGCATCATCTTTAAGTGCATGACCACCCAGGCTGTACATGTGGATCTACTGATGAACATGGATACCGATTTCTTCCTGACGGCGTTGAGACGAATCATCGCTTGCAGAGGAAAGCTCTTTAAGATCTTCATTAATACCCTTGAACTGGAAATACTGCTTCCTCGTGTTCTGGACAGAAACTCTGTGGTGGTTGCTACCAGTCTAAAAACCCAGCACCTCCTTATTTTTATTGGTCCTTCACCAAAGCCAAAGCGTAGTACGCTGGGGTCCTTTGTGAGCCCACCCAGCCTTTATGTTTTAGGATTTCAACGGATACCTCCTGAAACAAGTGAAATTTAGTAATGTGCAAACGAGGGGTGTTTTCCGTGCTTTTCCTCAGAAAGCGAAACCTCCCTAACAAATGCAACTGCAGAAGTGAAATAGTTTGTTAATAAAATGGAACTGTAAAGCATCATGTCAAGAAGTTTGCAAAGCTCACTGAGGTGACTGCCCTTGGGTCACCAAAAGTAAGAGTTATATTGGATAGTGATCGAGCTGCCCCTCAACATGATGAGAGAGGTTCCCGTAAACTCTGTGGCGAGGTGCTACAAGATTGCTGTAATGGAGAAATAGTTCATGGTCAGACCTATAGCAAAACAGAAAAAAAAACTCAGTAGTTATTTAGAATCTTCCACTTTCTTAACATGGGTGATCAGTGTTTGTATATCATAGGAAACTATGGCCATTGCATGGTGCAGAAGTTGGCCAGAGGGTCTCTGATCAGAACACTGACCTACATGTCAACCATCTACTTCCCATCAGACTTTCACAAAGCCATACACACTAATCAGGTAGTCAGACCATGCATGTATATTCAGTGTCCACAGTCCAGCTCCATTGCATGTAGGTTAATAAAGACATATTACTGTAATTGAAAGGAATGTGAACCAAATGTGAAGAATGCCATGTTTGTATTATCACAATCAAATTCTATGTATAAATACAAAGGTTTGTTTGCTTGTAGTTTTGTAGACTTTTCATTGGGGTACAGAAAAACTATCTACAATAGAAATAAAGAAAGGTGAATACAATGGAGGAAAACAACTGATAATACTATATAGGCCTCAATCCGCACCTAATCAATGTTCTATATTGGAAGTTCACTTTGTTGGAGATGATGACCTAGGAGTAACCCAAAGTTACGTATAAGTAACCCAACTTATTTCTCTGCATGTCCGCAATATTGTAAAAATCATAACAATCAGACAGTCCCCATTGCCCAGATCCTTCCATATATTGTACATGGTATGACACTGATGGGATAGTTTAGAATGTTGTGCAATAGTATTTACTGATTGCCGGAAACAGTGAACACAATTGCACACATTTCTCTTCTGATGATATTGAGCAAACACAGTGAATTTTCCCTGCCTCCTGTCACAGTTACTCCTCGCTGTCAGATTCTTGATGATTCTTTCCACTTTGCTTCTTAATATAAATAATTATATTTCTATGATTCCATCCATTTACCCAAATGTTTTATTCTATATCGCATGTCCAATCACAATCACAATATTTGGTAAAAAAACACAGAAAAAATGTTTTTGCTGGTGTGGTGCAGCCCTAGTTTTAACAATTTATTCCCATGTTTAAAACATATTGCCAATGTGGGTCGAGAGCTAAAGACTAAATGTGCAGGGAGCAAAGAGGACAGGAAAGAGCTCTATATCTGGGCCTGTCCCAAGTCTGGCTAAAGACTCAGAACCAGACTAGATGGGTACATTTACAACTTTAGAAATCTCATTAAATATTGAGATCACATCCTATTGCATGGGGAGAGGTAGTGTTTCAACCCACCCCAATGTCCTAAAGTAACCTTGTGTGGAGTGTGGTTCCATGTGGGCTGGATTTTGTGTGTGATGTCATATTTCAGATCAGGCTGTCCAACCCTGGCCAATCAGTTTAAGGCAGGAGATTTGGGGGAGGCAGTCATGGAGTAAAAGAGCAGCTGGAGAGATCAGTTACAGAGCAAAATATTAACCTAAATGAGAGTGGCTGAAGATCAGACCACCTCTACTTGTGACAGCTGTGTTTCTCTGGAGGTAAACCAGATCAGACAAGAAGTGGAATTAGGTTTTACGTCTCCATTTCAGTCTAAGACACATTACATTGTCTGGCCTATATTGTGATCTGTCATGATCAGTTCCTCTCAGTGTCCCTGGAGGCGAAAGAAACACACACCTGTTTAGGCGAGGTGCTGGCTAGCGGAGTAGAACACTTGAAAAAGAAAAGGAGAGCCGCACACTAGGAGCTCAGACGCAATCATTTAATAACCAACGTTTCGACAGACAAGCTGTCTTCATCAGGGTATAATTAGAAACACTGCAGGTCACTTGTTTATATGGTGTCAAAGGACACACACAGGTTTCTGTAATCATGGCCGGGTGTCTTGATATCATTGGTTAATTTACAGATATAAATAGAACATACAAAAAACATGAATGGATAGCATACGATCATAGATACAATTTGGCTACATAGGCCTACAAACATTTACAATAAATAGCAAAATCACAATAATCACAAGAATGGCTTCAGATCAAAGTCTATGTTGAGACCGAGGTCACACCCTCTCCGATATAACATAGGTACGAAATCGAATGGTTTGCTTCCAAAAGTGGGCCACAACTGGGTACGTTGAGTTTTTGCACCTAATGGTGCTACGATGCTCAGAGATTCGTCCTTTAATTCGCGCTTCGTTTTACCCACATCATTTTTACCACCACAAGGACAAGTTCTAAGAAAAATAACTACCTTAGTGGAGAACGTGATAACACCTTTGATTGGAATCTGTTTCCCTGTTTGGGTGTGGCCCTAGCATTAAAACAGTTACAGTTCAGCAGTTGTTCTTTATCTACTACAAATTACAAATTAATTGTTCAAAGGCACATTGACAGTTTTTTCACCTTGTCGACTCAGGTATTTGAACCAGCAACCTTTCCGTTACTGGCCAAACGCTCTAACCCCTAGGCAGTGGCAAGTATTCATGGATGGCTTCCCCCAAAAATTGACCAATATAAAAAAAACATTTCATAAATGTCCTTCAATTCGCAAGATGTTAAATGTATCTCACTGGAGAAAGCATCAGAGCGAGCGAAACAGCGCCCCTCTGTCTCAGTATGTGTAGCCCATCTATCTGATACTGTCTGGTCAAAAAGAGTATGACGTTGTTGCCGTCCGTAGCATTGAGTGCAAGGGAAGATAGAGAGCATTTGGCCTCCCTTGATAGCCAAACAGCGTTGAGTTAAACTAAGTGAGGTCAGTTGGGAATGGTCCTGTGCCACCCAAAATATAGTGCCAAGGGAATCCAGTTTGGATTTAACTTCACACCAATCACATCACATAAGAAGCCAAACGTCATTGACAGAAAAAAAATGAATTGTTGCATCTTGTTGTGTCGCTGTCCTCCGGTGGCTAGCTATCTAGCTAAAATCGTACCTTTCCTAAATTATCCATGAACGGAGATAGGGATTTGGACTTGTGGTTTTACCTAATACTCTGTACTGACCAATGATTGTAACAACGATTCTGATCCAACCATAAATTCATACATTGTGCTCCTGGCCTGAGAGGATGGAAGTTCAACATGTAGCTAGATGTAGTTGGCTAATTTTAACTAACTGGCCTGGCGTATCGTTGCCCATGAAAGGACGTTAGGCTAGCGAGCAAGCATTTTAGCCAGATAGCCTAGGACAACAAAACTTAAAGCGTGTACTGTATGACAGTCATAGACCGTTTAAGCATCATGAAAGACTAGGGTGGCATTGGAGTTTCTCTACAAGTAGGGTAAGTCAACAATTTTTTCTACTTGCACACACACACACACACACACACACACACACACACACACACAGAGAGAGAGAGAAATCAGTACCATGGACAGTCACATCATATTTAGCTTACATCGATTGGACATAATAGTTTGTGGTATCTTTTAGTTGTCGCTGTATTAGACTAAGCATAGGTGATTAGATATTGTTGAAATGTTGAAGTTGAAATGGTGCTGAAATAGTGGAGGCAGCGCCTGTTTTCTTTGCGACTTGCGGTAACGCCGTGGTTCAAAATCAATAGCTGTTCAGTAGTCCGGAAATGTGGGAAATATTAACTTGCTTGACTACGCTGTTGTTCATGTAACTGTTTGTTACATGCAATGTGTTTTGTGGACTTCACCGGACAGATGTTGCGCTCCGGTTGTGTACTGAAACAAAGGTGTGGTTGAATTTATTCTGCCACTGTGTCTTCTTATTGTCTCGGCCTTAGGCCTATATATCACGGTGTCAAGGAAGATGAACTAACAGGTTATAGAGCAAACAACACAATTATCACATAGATTGTAATATGGATTTTTATCCTGGCTTGGGTTCCCTGGTGGTTTTACCCATGCACCGCTACTGCCACTAGGCTACCTGCCGCCTTATATAGGAACCTGGCTTTGACATGGGCTTTATATAGGAACCTGGCTTTGACATGGGCTTTATATAGGAACCTGGCTTTGACATGGGCTTTATATAGGAACCTGGCTTTGACACTGGCTTTATATAGAAACCTGGCTTTGACACTGGCTTTATATAGGAACCTGGCTTTGACACTGGCTTTATATAGGAACCTGGTTTTGACACTGGCTTTAAATAGGAACCTGGCTTTGGCACTGGCTTTATATAGGATCCTGGCTTTGACACTGGCTTTATATAGGAACCTGGCTTTGACACTGGCTTTATATAGGAACCTGGCTTTGACACTGGCTTTATATAGGAACCTGGCTTTGACACTGGCTTTATATAGGAACCTGGCTTTGACACTGGATTTGACACTCAATGCGGAGACTGAGAGTGCACCAAAGTTCAGTCAAGTCAATGGGTTGCCTTGTTCCGTTAGGGATGGGAATGACTCTATTGCAGTTTCCCAAACTTAAAACGTCGACATTTGTTCCTTGAATGAGTGTATTTGCAAGTAAAAGGAGGTCATTGAAAACACCAGATTATCAAACTCACAGTACAGGTTTTAACAACCTTTATATTTGTCTTCCCTATATTTACTTCCCTTTTATTAGTCTGATGAGAATATTTTGATTTGTGTTCTACATTGCTCCCCAAAATATATAAATTATCTATGATAAAACAAATAGATTGGATGTTGGGTGTATCCTCTTTTCCTTTTGGGGGAAGTATCAATGAAGTCATGTCACAAATAGCATGACATGTACCTATAATCACTTCCTCTCTCTGTATCAGACACCTTGTCCAATAGGAGTTTCCAGCTATCATGATCTAATACAACTAAATAAAGATACCTTCTCACCCTAATCCATGTTAGTGTGACCATGTCAACCACAATTTACTTCATGACCTCTGTCATTACCACTATGAAACTCTAACACCCTTGTTATGAAACTGCTGTTTCCTATTTCACATTAATCTTCACTAATTTTATTTCAAAGGACTCCCTAACTTAAACATAAACCCCAGCATAACAACAAGTCTGAATATGCCTTGGACTGTGTGTGTTCCTTTCCAATGGTACACTACATTACCAAAAGTATGTGGACACATGCTGATTTTGGAACATCTCATTCTAATATCATGGGCATTAATACGGAGTTTGTCCCCCCTTTGCTGCTATATCAGCCTCTACTTGTCTGGGAAGGCTTTCCACTATATGTTGGAACATTGCTGCGGGGACTTGCTTCCATTCAGCCACAAGAGCATTAGTAAGGTCGGGCACTGATGTTGGGTGATTAGGCCTGGCTCACAGTCTGCGTTCCAATTCCTCCCAAAGCTGTTGGATGGGGTTGAGGTCAGGGCTCTGTGCAGGCCAGTCAAGTTCTTCCACACCGATCTCGACAAACCATTTGTGCATGGACCTCACTTTGTGCATGGGGGCATTGTCATGCTGAAACAGGAAAGGGCCTTCCCCAAGCTAGTCATCTTGATTACTTTCTTATGTCATTCTCTCTGGCACCAAAAGTTTTAAAAAGTGTTGATAGGGGACAGAATGCAGTCGGACCATCACATAATTGGCATATACAGTTGAAGTCGGAAGTGTGCATACACCTTAGCCAAATACATTTAAACTCAGTTTTTCACAATTCTTGACATTTAATCCTGGTAAAAATTCCCTGTCTTATGGCCACTCCAATATCTTGACTTTGTTGTCCTTCAACCATTTTGCCACAACTATGCTTGGGGTCATTGTCCATTTGGAAGACCCATTTGCGACCAAGTTTTAACTTCCTGACTGGTGTCTTGAGATGTTGTTGCTTCAATATATCCACATAATTTTCCTACCTCATGATGCCATCTATTTTGTGAAGTGCAGCAGTCCCTCCTGCAGTAAAGCAACCCCACAACATGATGCTGCCACCCCCATGCTTCACGGTTGGGAAGGTGTTCTTCGGCTTGCAAGCCTCCCCCTTTTTCCTCCAAACATCGTCATTATGGCCAAACAGTTCTATTTTTGTTTCATCAGACCAGAGGACATTTCTCCAAAAAGTACAATCTTTGTCCCCATGTGCAGTTGCAAACCGTAGTCTGGCTTTTTTATGGCGGTTTTGAAGCAGTGGCTTCTTCCTTGCTGAGCGGCCTTTCAGGTTATGTCGATATAGGACTCGTTTTACTGTGGATATAGATACTTTTGTACCTGTTTCCTCCAGCATCTTCACAAGATCCTTTGCTGTTGTTCTGGGATTGATTTGCACTTTTCACACCAAAGTACGTTCATCTCTAGGAGACCGATCGCGTCTCCTTCCTGAGCGGTAGGGGGGAAATAGTTACAAACAGAAATCAAATTGGATGGACATCAGAAATAGAGGAAGGCCAGGACTAAAAACAAACAAAATGTAACTATTGTAAAATAGATTGTGTCTGTAAAATGTGTATAGAATGTATAAACTGAAGGTAGAAGCCTAAGTGTTATTGTTTATTAGTTTACTCCAATTGGGGGAGGGGTGGTAGGGTTTGCGGGAAATAATAAAGTTATATTTAAAAAAAAGTATGTATATGTACGTATGTTTATATGTATGTGTATGTACGTATGTTTATATATATATGTTTACACCAAAAATATATGGGGGATTGGAAATGATGCAGACATTTACATTGATGAAAGCAACAATCTATCCACAATATTAAAGCTGATCCACCCCCTAAAAAATGTAATAAAAAGGGACTTCACAGTTGCCACAAAGTTGGAAGCACAGAATCATCTAGAACATCATTGTATGCTGTAGCGTTAAGATTTCCCTTCACTGGAACTAAGGGACCTAACCCGAACCATGAAAAACAGTCCCAGACCATTATTCCTCCTCCAACAAACTTTACAGTTGGCACAATGCATTCGGGCAGGTAGCGTTCTCCTGGCATCCACCAAACCCAGATTTGTCCTTCGGACTGCCTGATGGTAAAGAGTGATTCATCACTCCATTTAGATTTCAGGTAGAATTTCCCTGTACATTTACAGCATTATACTGGCACCACAGTTGACAGCTTAATACTGTAGTTATGCTGTAATATGTAATATGCTGTAATATGTTTTACAGTACTATTTTCCTTACTGTAAAGGCATTTTACAGCATCCTTGTGTCACGATCTTCATTAATCGACCAAGGCGCAGGAGGCTCCGGGCTGGGGACTGTCTCTGGAGGCTGCGGGCTGGGGACCGTCTCTGGAGGCTCCGGACTGGGGACCGTCTCTGGAGGCTCCGGACTGGGGACCGTCTCTGGAGGCTCCGGACTGGGGACCGTCTCTGGAGGCTCTGGACTGGTCCGTGGAGCAGGCACTGGATACCTGATGCGTGGAGCAGGAACAGGCCACGCCGGGCTCTCGATGCGCACAGGGGACCTGATGCGTGGAGCAGGGGCAGGGCGTGCGGGCTCGATGCGCTGGGGACCTGATGCGTGGAGCAGGGACAGGACGTGCCGGGCTCTGAGGGCGCACAGGGGACCTGATGCGTGGAGCAGGGACAGGACGTGCCGGGTTCTGAAGACGCACAGGGGACCTGATGCGTGGAGCGGGAACAGGCCGTGCCGGGCTCTGAAGGCGCACAGGGGCCTGATGCGTGGAGCAGGAACAGGACGTGCCGGGCTCTCGATGCGCACAGGGGACCTGATGCGTGGAGCAGGGACAGGACGTGCCGGGCTCTGAAGGCGCACAGGGGACCTGGTGCGTGGAGCAGGAACAGGACGTGCTGGGCTCTCGATGCGCACAGGGGACCTGATGTGTGGAGCGGGAACAGGCCGTGCCGGGCTCTGAAGGCGCACAGGGGGCCTGATGCGTGGAGCAGGAACAGGACGTGCTGGGCTCTCGATGCGCACAGGGGACCTGATGCGTGGAGCGGGAACAGGCCGTGCCGGGCTCTGAAGGCGCACAGGGGGCCTGATGCGTGGAGCAGGAACAGGGCGTGCGGGCTCGATGCGCTGGGGACCTGATGCGTGGAGCAGGGACAGGACGTGCCGGGCTCTGAAGGCGCACAGGGGACCTGGTGCGTGGAGCAGGAACAGGACGTGCTGGGCTCTCGATGCGCACAGGGGACCTGATGTGTGGAGCGGGAACAGGCCGTGCCGGGCTCTGAAGGCGCAGAGGGGGCCTGATGCGTGGAGCAGGAACAGGACGTGCCGGGCTCTCGATGCGCACAGGGGACCTGATGCGTGGAGCAGGGACAGGACATGCCGGGCTCTGAGGGCCCACAGGGGACCTGGTGCGTGGAGCAGGAACAGGACGTGCCGGGCTCTCGATGCGCACAGGGGACCTGATGCGTGGAGCAGGGACAGGACGTGCCGGGCTCTCGATGCGCACAGGGGACCTGATGCGTGGAGCAGGGACAGGACGTGCCGGGCTCTGAGGGCGCACAGGGAACCTGATGCGTGGAGCCGGCACCATGTGCCCCCCCCCAATAAAGATTATTGTGGCTGCTGTGGCCACAAACACCCCAGGAGCTCCCGCCAAGATATGGCCTCCCAATCCGCCTTGATCTCCGCCATGGTCAAGAACCCCTTCTCCTTCTGGCCACGCTGCTTGGTCTCTTGGTGGTGGGAAGTTCTGTCACGATTTTCATTAATCGACCAAGGCGCAGCGTGCCGGGTTGAGAAAAACATGTTTATTTCTTCAACTCACCGAAACAAAAACAACGAACGAATATCAAAAGGTGTCGCAACAACACAACATACACCCTAACAGAGTCAACCTCCCACAAACACTGGAGGGAAAAAGCCTGCTTAAGTATGGTTCCCAATCAGAGACAACGATAGACAGCTGTCCCTGATTGAGAGCCATACTCAGCCAAAACATAGAAATACAAAAGAACCTAGAATGCCCACCCCAACTCACACCCTGACCCAACCAAAATGAAACATAAACATCCTCATATAGGTCAGGGCGTGACACCTTGCTGTAAATTTACAGGGATGCTGTAATTTTTTACAGTAAGGAAAACAGTATTGTAACGCAACATTACGGTATTAAACTGGCAACTCTGGTGCCAGCATAATGCTGTAAATTGATATCTAAATGTAAGAAAAACAATACATTTGCACATAAAATATGTTTATTCAAATTGGTAACAACATTAAAAACGAATTAACAACATAATTGAAAATAGAAGTAACAAGAAGTTAACATATATGCAACCAAATAAGAGAATCATTACAACACAAATGTAAAAACTATATTGTGTGCCTGTGTGTGTGGGTTGTGGGGGAGAGAGAGAGGGACATTGGGATTGGGTACAATCCTAGATCTTCAGATTCAGAGCTCCGAGCTCCAACACGCAAGACTAAGTGAAATAAAACAATAAAAATAATAATAAAAAAATCAATAACTGTCAAGCGTGTGCATACTGGGGGTGAAGTCAGGTGCAGGAGAGCAGAGAATTGTGAACAGGCGCACACTTTATTACGGCAGGAGATATATACAGAAGAACGCAGCTGCGTCAAAACCTCTTCCAGCCAACAAGGCAAAGTGTAACATCGTGCAAAAATGTCAAACAATATAAATGTATAACATACAAATAAGCTTCGTGAAAACACACGGAAAATACCAAACGCTAGCCTAGTGCGTCAAAACACGTAACACACAAATAATCTTACACAAAGGTATGAGGGGGAACAGAGGAATAAATACATGTAGATTGATTGGGGAATGAAAACCAGGTGTGCAGGGAACAAGACAAAACAATTGGATAAATGAAAAATGGAGCGGCGATGGCTAGAAAGCCGGTGACGTCGACCTCCAAACGCCGCCCGAACAAGGAGAGGAGCCGCCTTCGGCGGGAGTCTTGACAATAACAAGTATGTCCTGGCATGAGCAGCTATCTAGTCACATTCCACTGTAAGGCAGACATGATGAATACACCCAAATACTGCCTTCTGATGTTGCTTATCTACTCTGGCAGACCCAATGCAGGTAGAATTACTTTTATTTAGTCCTGTGTGATTCTTGACACTGTTGTTAGCTTAGTGTTGAGGTTAGACTCGTCATGCGATGCAGGGGGATCTTGCACCGTTGTTCCCATTCATTGGCTTCCCATTAGCTTGGAACTGTCAGTTAAGACAGGGGATCTGCTTGTCCTCTGTGTATAGCTTTGACCAACAAACACATAGGTCTACCCCACTGGGCACAGACCTCAATTCAACATCTATTCCACATTAGTTCAACTTAATTTCATTAAAATGACATGGAAACAACAGTGATTAAACCAGTGTGTGCCCAGTGGGACATTGATGCGAAGGCCTTCATGTGTTCATGAAGCTGTGTTTTGCTTGATTTTGCTCTCAGAAAACAGATCCAGTACAGCGGCCCTCTTCCATCTATATTCTGATGAACTTGAAGGTATGAGACTTCAGGGACTCGTGGCATCATAATCCAACATACTGTAGCCTGCCTCCCCTCAAAAATACAATCTGCCTGCCTGTCTCTATCTCTCTCCCCACTCCATCTCTCACTAACTCCCACCTGTCTGCCTCTTACCAGATGAGAGGGGTTCCTCCTGCCACGGCTCTGTCATCCAGGGCCAGTTTGAGGCTTCCGTCCTCACAGCCAATGGGATGTATCATGTAGAGCCCATCCACAGATACACCTGCCAGCCCTCACAATCATCTACCATGAGGACGACATAGGTAAGAGGATTGCTGAACATCTAATGAGTGTTCTTCTTAAATGTATATCAATTGCTATATTGCTCCCTCAAAATGATATGGTTAATTACAAACGATTCTCAAAATATATCTGTCATTGTGTCACATGGGTATGTATACACCCTTCCTTATTTTTGGAATGAGGAAATTAATATAAACCTATAATCAGACCATGACCTCATCTACCAAAGATCAAGCTGACATATTTTATGACATCATGATCAGATTAAATGGACTAACACTCAATGCCATGGCCTGACACCTCTTTACCAGACCAGAGCAGACCATGGCATTGATGAAAACAGAGAGGATCCTGCACGAGGGCCCGACTAATGACTGTCTATTGTTCCCTAACTCTCCTTAAACCAGCAGGCTGTGGGCCTGGGTTACCATGGGTCACTGATCCAGTCATGCCCTGTGCTGTTCAGAGCAGACAGGAGTTAACGGGTTAACAGAGTCCTCTTATGGAGCTCTGGGGGGTGGGAGGAGGTGGTGACTCACTCAGAGCTCCAGCCAAAGAAAATAAAAACCTGACATGATGTAATCGGAGGAGGAGGAGCAGTGTCAGGTGACCTTCCTCCCAAGGCTGGGAACCCTTTGAGCTGGGTAGGCCTCTGAGAGGGCCTTACTAGAGAGGTTTGGCCAGATGGCACTCATTGGAAAGAGCCGTCATCCTATTTAATGTGTGCTTGTGTGTGTTTCAGTGTAAGATGAATTCCAGGAAAAAGGTTAGCTCCCTGGGACCATATTACGCACACAAAACACAACACACTGGTTTCTCAAGGTTTTTGTATCCTCCCAATAAACAACTGTAGCCAAACTGTAGTTTTTTGCATTTTGTTGATGTTGCTTGTAAGCAATGTCCTGTACTTTTATACACATGCCGAAATACAGTATAAGGAAGTTACAGTACGCAATATTTAATTGAAACACAGCAGAACTGATGGAGACCGATGTGTTATATCAGTACAATCAGTGCATGTGGGCCTGAGGTAATGTTGCTCTTTTGTATAACACTAACTTCCTGTGGTTGTCATCTGAACTTGGATAAGGATTAAGGACTCCTGATCCCCAGACATGGGACAGCCTAGGTTTGTTTGTAAATATGCCTTTAGGAACAGCCCTCCAGACAGACAGACTGTCTGTTTAACATCTTACTAACATTACTATTATCAACAGACTGTCCAACTAATTATTAGTCAGTTAAGAACAAACTCTTATTTATATTGACAGCCTACACTGGTCAAACCCTAACCCGGACGACACTGGGCCAACTGTGCACCGCCCTATGGGACTCCCAATCACGGCCAGTTGTGATACAGCCTGGAATCATCTGTAGTGACACCGCTAGCACTGAGATGCAGTGCTTTAGACTTCCACTCAGGAAGTCATAGTACGTGAGGTGTGTGTCACATAAATTTACTCCATGAACACCAAGCTCATAACAATGTTATGAAGGCACCGTGGAAGAAGTTTTACCACTCATGGGGTCATAAAGAGTAGAGTTTGATAAGAGTAGTCTTTTGAAGTGTGTGTGTGTGTGTGTGTGTGTGTGTGTGTGTGTGTGTGTGTGTGTGTGTGCGCACGTGCGTCTGTGTGTTTGTATGCAGGGAGGAGATAGAGAGGTGGGGGCAGGCTAGTACTGACAGGTCCCCATGCTGGCAGACAACCCAAAGTTAAACAATACCAGAGAGAGGAGTGCTCGACTGTGTCTGTGTGTGAGCGCTCCATGGTAAACCCTGGACACGTGACCTCTCTTTTGAAGTCACACCACCTTGGTGCTCGCTGGGGCTCTGTCATTCAGCCTGCTAGCTCTCCTTCCGCTCTGGGTATCATTCGTTAAGAGGCTCACTCAAGAAAACATACTTAGACATGCTTGTAGGTGAAAAACAAAACAAAAACAACAGTGAAGCATATGTATTCCAGATGTGTGAAATCATTTTTGCTTAAAGAGCGATTCAGAAGATGGGCAGCCCTCACACAGTGCTTTCACACATTGCTCATATTGCAGTCCCGTGTAGCTCAGTTGGTAGAGCATGGTGCTTGCAACACCAGGGTTGTGGGTTCTACTCCCATGGGGGACTAGTATGAACAAAGTATGAAAAATGTATGAAATCACTCTGGATAAGAGGGTCTCCTAAATTACCTAAATGTGTGTTGTAAAGGGACAGCTGTTGAATTTCATCCAGCATCGAAGACTGATTTCAGTCCCTTCATGGAGGATTTTGCGGAAAGAATCCGTGTTGGGAAATACCCCCTGTGACCACGCTTGCAACACCCCAACAAGGTCTTCTCCTGGCTCGGGTTGATGACATGACTTTAAACCCACCATGGATGACGTCTAAGGGTGGCTACTTTTAGCAAATTACTCTGTTACTTTAAAATATCTTTTAAATTAGCACATTCAGGGTATTCATGTTGCCAAGTTCTCTTATAGGTTTTAACATTAACTCCAAAAAATATATCTGGTGACTGGGGGTTCTGATCTACTCTGTGGCTGAGTATGGCAGCGTCTCAGTGCACGTTTTATGGAATACACTTTTAGTCCTGAATATGTTTGATCTTCAGGTAAACCAAACAGGAAATCCACCAATGGTTTTTATGATGGATGTAGTACGTTTCAAACGTGCACGTTACCAGAGGCTGTGTAATAGGCTGTTTAAACTACGTATGGGATATTTCTCTACTGCAGTGTGACAGATTGAGTTTAGTTATTTAAGTTGGCAAGAACTCTGCCTTTTTTTAAGAGTTTGGCTGCACGGTCCAGAAACTTCTAGAGCGTTTGCTTATTTTTGTCTCCCCACTCATGCATAGTTGAGAGAGAGCCCAACTCTTCATCTCTGAGGCTCAGGGAGCCCATGACAGACGTCTGGAAATAATTCTGTCAATGGGTCAACGCCCGGCATTTAACCCCCTCCCCCTCTCCACAGTCAACATCCCCAAATATAACAAACAGAAATACCTTATTTACATAACTAGACTCGAAATTGAGCTCAGGTTCATCCTGTTTGCATTGATCATCCTTGAGATGTTTCTACAACTTTATTGGTGTCCACCTGTGGTAAATTCAATTGATTGGACATGATCTGGAAAGGCACACACCTGTCTATATAGAGTACCACAGTTGACAGTGCATGTCAGTGCAAAAACCAAGCAATGAGATGGAAGAAATTGTCCGTAGAGCTCCGAGACAGGATTGTGCCGAGGCACAGATCTGGGAAAAAGTACCAAAACATTTCTGCAGCATTGAAGGTCCCCAAGAACACAGTGGCCTCCATTCTTAAATAGGAAAAGTTTGGAACCACCAAGGCTTTTCCTAGAGCTGCCCACCTGGCCAAACTGAGCAATCGGGGGAGAAGGGCCTTGGTCAGGGAGGTGACCAAGAACCCGATTCTCTGGTCTGATGAAACTGAGATTAAACTCTTTGGCCTGAATGTGATGAAAGAAATAATAGCTGAAATAAATAATTCCCTCTACTAATATTCTGACATTTCACATTCTTAAAATAAAGTTGTGATCCTAACTGACCTAAAACAGGGATTTTTTACTAGGATTAAATGTCAGAAATTGTGAAAAACTGAAAAACAATTAATCAAATGGCCACCCAGACTATTTACATTGACAACCCCCCTTCTTTGTTTTTACACTGCTGCTACTAGCTGTTTATTATCAATTCATAGTCACTTTACCCCTACCTTGATTTGACACTATGTTGATGTTTCCTTTATTTTGGCAGTTACCTGTATGCATCAATTTATGGAAACTAAATGTCGCCCTTGACAGCATGGCTACTCAATTATTTTAAAGTTCTGAGTGTTCATGGTCCCTGAGTTCTAATTCAAATTCAGACAAATTATTGTGGTTTAGGGAAACCACACATGGTTATACAAAAGGCTCCACAGTCAGTTTATGATGATTGGATAAATATATATTTTCTACTCTGAGATAGGCCTACAACTACAACTTAAACATGTATCATTATTTTATGCACTGGCAAGTTATAGGATGGTATGAGTTACACAAAACAAAAAGTTGAGTTGGTTCTGTTGTAGAGTGTTGAACATTATATATGTAAAATACTGCGAGCAAAATAAAACAGAAACGTACTTATCTATTAGGTGGTGTGGTATGTATCTCTTGGGACTTAAAGCAATTGATAATAGTAAGTATTAGCCTCATGAGATATAGATCTCATATAGATCTATATATAGATATAGATCTCATGAGATCTCTGTATAAAACTTGGGGATTTTCCATGTCATCCAGTCTGTTGTGTACATGAAGTTATCAGGAAAAACCACTGCTCTTATCTACCAAGCCAGTTATTAGTAATTTAGGTCCTTATTGATAAAAAGTAGCCGTGCAACTCGTATTTCAACACTACAAAAACATGTTCACTGCTTCCTGCCAGAGAGGAAATGCTGTTTGATGTTTCAGGTGTCCACACACGCCAACACATACAGTGAGTCATTAACCTTCTCCGGTCATGGGTTATATTTCAGCAATCCAGCCTCCATTAACCTAGACTAGTGGGTGTGTCGGTCATCAGTGTGTTGATTTTACAAAACGCCATATTAGGGCCAATACTGGTGGATTATCCACAATCATGTGACCACCTACGCTCAAATGGAGGAGTAGAACATAGTACAAGGCCCCTTACCTTTGGCCTACTGCAATGACTGTTAGATGGAAATTCAGATCGCTGCATTTGTTGGAAAGAGTCTTTGCTTTTACGGGAAAACATCAGTGTACAATTGTGATAAATATTACGAATTGAGTCACTAGGGTTGGTTTGTGTTCAAAATAAACACTTACAAGTATATGCAAATTAGAAATTTGTGTTTAATGCTTATTTATAAAACCCTCTTAGGCCTCACTCCCCCCTTTCTGAGATATCTACTGCAGCCCTCATCCTCCACATACAACACCTGTTCTGCCAGTCACATTCTGTTAAAGGTCCCCAAAGCGCACACATCTCTGGGTTACTCCTCTTTTCAGTTCAATGCAGCTAGCGACTGAAATGAGCTGCAACAACCACTCAAACTGGACAGCTTTATTTCAATCTCTTCATTCAAAGACTCCATCATGGACACTCTTACTGACAGTTGTGGCTGCTTTGTGTGACGTATTGTTGTCTCTACCTTCTTGACCTTTGTGCTGTTGACTGTGCCCAATAATGTTTGTACCATGTTTTGTGCTGCTACCATGTTGTGTTGCTACCATGCTGTGTTGTTATGTGTTGCTGCCTTGCTATGTTGTTGTCTTAGGTCTCTCTTTATGTAGTGTTGTGTTGTCTCTTTTGTTGTGATGTGTGTTTTGTCCTATATTTATATTGTATTTTGCCTTTTGGTAGGCCGTCATTGTAAATAATAATTTGTTCTTAACTGACTTTCCTAGTTAAATAAAGGTTAAATAAAAAATAAATAAAAATACATTTGTATTTGATACCCTGAAGAACCGTGATGAGTGAAGGCAGAAACATGCATTGTTTGTGAAAACTTCAAGAGGCTGAATATGTCTTGCACATTTGGGTTTGGATGTACATCTCTTTAAATGTTTAACTGTGTATTTGTGCATGTGTTCATGTGTTCATACAGTAAAATATATATTTTTAAACAAAATGTTTTTTTTTTTACCAAATTAGTGCACTAGGCTTTTATTACTCCTGTATGAGCAGAGAAAAAAACTCATCAGCAGAGAGGGGATAAATCCACATAGATTCTCCTCCCAATGGAAGCAGCCATGACGGGTTCTGTGGTGCAGAGCGTCTGCAGCGCATTGCCCACAGCCTCAGACCCAATAAAGTAGGCCAGACATCACCTCACACACACACACACACACAGTGTTTGGTACTAGTATTGGACCATTTTGGCGTAGTGTTTGACAGAACTCATGATAAAATGGCAGGTAAGATAAAAGATAAGAGAAAAGAGTGCCCACATAGTATTGATTTGATTGTTTTTCCTCTGTAGATGATCTGCAGATACAATAGCTATTGCAGGTCATATTATCTTTAGCGCTATAAGCTACCCTGTAAATTGATTAAATAAACAGCAGGTATGACTTTGCGTGTCAGCTCCATTAATAATCTATTATAGGCAAGCCGTTGTCTCTAAGGCATGAGGCTAGTTTGTTTATGGTCCTTATATCTTGATCAACAATGGGTACAGGGAGATGTGAACATGTACAGAACATCATGTAAAGTTATTTATAGCCACATGCTTGGAAACATAAATCATTTCCTTTATTTTGAGATTACCTATAAAATGGATAAAGCAGATGTTGTTCCATGAGGAATGTTCCATCCTGCCGACCCCCTTCTCCCCCCTCAGACACGTTCCCACAGGTGACTGGCCTTCTGTCTATGTGGCAGACATATTACCTTCTTTTTTTTACCGGACAATGTGATTTTAACCACAAACCTTAGCTTTGCCCAAAAGGGTAACAACCATACATTTTTGGCGGTGTGAGAATGCACAAGGCCGTAAAGCTAAATAGCTCATGTTCTTGCTGAAAGGTTATGACTAGACTCCTGTTTTGTCATTTTGAGCATGGCTATCGAGTGACTACCATTTAATGTGACATCCACAGGAAGTTCCAGTGTCCAGGTCGAAGAGAACATCGGACAATTCTAAAACCAGCTGCCTGCTCTATCTCCCTGCCGACCACTTCTACTACAGGAAGTTCAAGAGCGTTGAAGCTGTTGTGGCTCAGGTGATTGGTCTAAAGAAATGTGAACCCAAAAAATACCTAATACTGTACGTGGTCTGTATGATGTTGGATGCCTTTAAAAAAGATATATTGGTCACATACACATATTTAGCAGATGTTATTGCGTGTGTAGCAAATTGCTTGTGTTCCTAGCTCCAACAGGGCAGTAGTGTCTAACAATTTACAACAATACACACAAATCTAAAAGTAAAAGAATGGAATTAAGAATATACAAATATTAGGACGAGCAATTTCAGAGTGGCATTAACTAAATACAGTAGAATAGAATGCAGTATATACATACAAAATTAGTAAAGCAGTATGTAAACATTATTAAATTGACTAGTGTTCCATTATTAAAGTGGCAAGTGATTCCATATCTATGTATATGGTGCAGCAGTCTTTAAGGTGATGGCTATTTAACAGTCTGATGGCCTTGAGATAGAAGCTGTTTTTCAGTCTCTCGGTCTCATCTTTGATACACCTGTACTGACCTCGCCTTCTGGATGGTAGCGGGGTGAACAGGGCGTGGCTCAGGTGGTTGATGTCCTTGATGATCTGCTTGGCCTTCCTGTGACATCGGGTGCTGTACTGTAGGTGTCCTGGAGGGCTGGCAGTGTGCCCCCGGTGATGCGTTGGGCAGATCGCACCACCCTCTGGAGAGCCCTGCGATTGCGGGTGGTGCAGTTGCCGTACCAGGCGTTGATACAGCCTGAAAGGATGCTCTCAATTGTGCACCTGTAAAAGTTTATGAGGGTCTTAGGAGCTAAGCTGAATTTCTTAAGCCTCCTGAGGTTGAAGAGGCGCTGTTGCGCCTTCTTCTTTGTGGGTGGACCATTTCCGATTGTCAGTGATGTGTACGCCGAGGAACGTGAAGCTTTTCACCTTCTCCACTGCGGTCCCGTCGATGTGGATAGAGGCGTGCTCCCTCTGCTGTTTCGTTTTGTTGATGTTGAGGGAGAGGTTATATTCCTAGCACCGCTCCGCCAGGGCCCTCACCTCCTCCCTGTGGGCCGTCTCGTCATTGTTGGTAATCAGGCCTACTACTGTTGTGTCGTCTGCAAACTTGATGATTGAGTTGGAGGCGTGCTTGGCCACGCAGTCATGGGTGAACAGGGAGTACAGGAAGGGGCTGAGCACACACCCTTGTGGGCCCCTGTGTTGAGGATCAGCGAAGTGGAGGTGTTGTTTCCTACCTTCACCACCTGGGGGCGGACCGTCAGGAAGTCCAGGACCCAGTTGCAAAGGGCGGGGTTCAGACCCTGGGCCCCAAGCTTAATGATGAGCTTGGAGGGTACTATGGTGTTTGAGGCTGAGCTACCTGTATAGTCAATGAACAGCATTCTTACATAGGTATTCCTTTTGTCCAGATGGAATCCATGTCTATGTAAGGGGGTTTCTTGTGCCTGTCCTTTCAGTCCAATGACCAAATGCTACTTTCCAAAGTTTGTACTCCAAATTTCCATTTATGGAATGGAGAGAGAATTTATTTCATTTTTGGACTGATAAGCAATCTCCGCTCTTTTCCGCCATTTGTGAGTTGCTTCAATGAGAAGGGAGTCTGCCACATCTGACTTGTTCTATGTTTCATGACCCAGAGAACACGCAGTACATTTGAAACCCTAGCATGCTAGATGCCGTCATTATGTAGTATTAGTACACCAGAGATAAGGCATCAGGATTTCCCTGTCTCTCAGTAACCCCATCCGTTCTATTTACCTTTGTTCTCAGAAGTTGTGTCCAGAACTGGAGGTACTACTCGATATCGGATACATCTGGACAAAAGCTCACTGACTTGTTTTGGGTCTTTTGCGTTTGGGTTAACCATTGTCCAACATATTTAGGCCTTTCCTGCCGTCTATCGATATCGGAACTCCTTTTCGGGAATTATATATTTTTTTCAGAATTTGATGAAAACCTTTGATAACTTCAGAGCTTTTGGATCTCGACTGTCTGTCAAACAAGTTATTTAATACAGATTATTATTATTCTATTAAAAGCTTTGCTACATAAAACAGACATCAAAGCAATCCTAACAGTGTTTGATGTTATTCAGGATTAGTTCGATTGAATAAAAGATAAATGTCAATAGTTCAACGCTGCTATTCAGTCAGATGGCTGGATAAAACAGATTGTTAAGGAGACATGTTGGAATTCCATTTGGTATGTTCAGTATGAGTTAATTAAATTCGCTTTTGATTTTGAACGTTCAGGCCTGTCTGCGTTATGCATGGGCGTTAAAGACACCCCACCTTTTCTGTGCCAACTGCCAAGCCCTCTCTTCTCCTGACCACACAGCTGCTGTGGCCACACTGGCAGGGATTAGGAGAGAGCTTCAGGGCACATGGTGCCATATGTGTCAAGGCAGTGTGCCAGGCGTAGACGCTAGCTGCCCCATAAGTTAACCCAATGCTAAGGGCATATCAACACAGGTTCAAGTGCTATTTGGCTGCCTTCCCCCCCACAGGCCCTCAGCTACAGTCTGTGCCAGCTACACCCTTCAGAATGTAGTAACACCACTGCCATGCCCAGCACTATTAATATGGATGTTCCAGGATAGTTTCCCCTGGCTGTTCGTGTGACTGTAAGCCCCCATGCACATGACACAGGCCCAGTCCCTGCAACCCCACAGACCTGTAGTGAACTCTGGGGTAACTGGCGGACTGACTGGGTCAAAGGCTCACCGCCCCGCCCACCAAACAGCCTGCCTGTCCACCCGCCGCCTGCCTGACTGGCTGGGATGCTGTGCAATAAATGTCACTATGGCAGTGATTTAAGTGTCTGTGTGGAAATGTCCCATAATGGAACAATGGTAAACAATGGGTCAGAACATACTGTATGATGGTCTGGATTAGAGGTTGTCACACATTGATCCGGGAGTCTGGTGACATAACTTCATCTTAAAAAAGAAAAGGAAAAGCGTCACACTCTAAAAGCTCCGATGCAATCTTTTATTTCCACCGGTTCGACCGCCAAGCTGTCTTCATTGGGGTATACTGACAAACACCACAGGTCACCAGTTTATATATGGTTTCAAAGGACATGTGCAGGTGTTTGTAATTATGGCCAGCTGTGGCATGATTTCATTGGTCGATTTACAAATATCAAAAGTACATCAAAAAGCATGAATAAATAACATACGATCATAGATACAATTAGGCTACATCATATAGGCCTACAAACACAATATTAGTTACAATGGATAGCAAAAAGACAATAATCACAGGAATGGCTTCAGATCAAACTCTGAGAGCGAAGGGAGGGTCTTTAAATTAAAGATTCGGGCAGCCTCTCGTTTTAACAAATAATTGTCAAGGTCACACCCTCTCATAGGGAGGGTAACGTGTTCGATGCCAATATAGTGAAGGGACAAAATAGGGTGGTTCGCTTCCGAAAAGTGGGCAGCAACTGCGTACATCACGTTTTTGCAACTAATTGTGCTACGGTGCTCAGAGATTCTTACTTTTAGTTCTCGCTTCATTTTGCCCACATCATTTTTACCACACGGACAAGTTATTAGATAAATAACTGCCTTAGTGGAGCACTTGATAACACCTTTCATTGGGATCTGTTTCCCTGTTTGGGGGGGTTTGAAGGATCAACATTTGTAAGTGCCATTGCATTGAGCGCAGCCATTACACTTGTGGTATCTATCCGGTGGTGGCGCAAGGAGACTTTGTGGGGGGGTATTTTGTTGTGGTAAATCAGAAGTTACCAATTGATCACTGATATTTCTGCCCCGGGAGAATAGGACAAAGGGAGGGTGCGAAAACACATATAAACACACATACCGATACTGTCATCGGATTTTAGAATGCTAATATTTGTGAATGATTCCCTTAATTTGTTCAGAGCATTTTGAATAGCGCGTAGTGAGAACTCAATAATAATTATTTTGTTTTGTTTGGGATTTTCTCAACATCCATGTTTTGTACCCCCTTTCATTGAATTTTCTTTGCATCTCAGCCATGTTTCTGTCGAAGTTTGATCATTCTTTGCAAATTCTTTTGATTTGACAGAGTTGGAAAACTGTTGGGCAAACTGTTTATCAAGGGAAGCGGGTGGCATCTACCAGCCTTCAACAAACTGTTACGATCAGTGGGTTTCTTGTAAAGATCTGTGTATAGAACATTATCCACGCAAATAATCAATTTGTAATTTGATAAGTGCTATTAATAAGAGACAAGTAAATGAGTAATCCGTTTGGAGAAGGGGATTGTAAATACACATAGCAATTGTTTTAGATAATTGTTCCTGATGATCCCTAGAGACTAACGTGGAAGCAAACTGAAAATCATATCAACATGACATGTACTGCGGCCCTGTAACGTAGACGCAGGGAGTCAGGAAGCAAGTGCAGTTAGTGAGTTTAATGACAAAGAACATGATACAAAACAAGGGAGGCGTCTTACATGGAAAAATAAACAATATTGCCTGGTGGGTGATAACATAGGAGTGCTAGATAAAGGGGAAGTAATCAGGGTAATGATGGAATCTAGGTGTGCCTCATGATGGGACGCATGTGTGTGTAATGAGGGTTGCCAGGTGTGCGTAATGACCGGTGGTTAGTAGACCGGCACCGTCGAGTGCCGGAGAGGGGGAGCGGGAGTAGACGTGACACACAACGCGCGGCTCCAACCGCTGGACGACGCCGGCCAGGAGGACGGCCCCAAGTGTGAGGAGCAGGCCTGTCCGGATGGCGAAGGTGGAATTCTTGGATGATGTTGGGATCTAGAATGTCGTCCACCAGAACCCAGCACCGCTCCTCTGGACCGTACCCCTCCCAGTCCACCAGGTACTAGAGCGTCGGGAGTCCAGGAGTGATCTGACGGCGTAGACACTGCTCCCCTCGATGTGTGGAGTTGTAATATGTAAATTACCTCGTTGACCTTCCCGGAGGACCTTGAACGGCCACACAAACCAGGGAATCTTACAGGGTAGACGGTGCAGGAGGTTCCTGATGGAGAGGCAGACGCGATCACCAGGATGGAACACAAGAGCCTCACTGTGGTGGTGATCCGCCTATTGTTTCCGCCTGCTCTTTCTCACATGATGTGAATTGAAAGCCACGATTGGAGACGATATCCCCCGGAAGGCCATAGTGCCAGACGACCTGCTGGAACAGTGCCTCAGCGACCTAAAGAGTGGTAAGGAGACATGAGAGAGGGATAAAATAGCAGGATTTTGAGAATCTGTCCACAACAACCATAACAGTGGTGAAACCATCAGACAGGGGAAGATCATTGACACAGTCTATTGACAGATGGGTCCAAGGCCACTGTGGCACGGGGAGGGGATGGAGTTTCCCTGCTGGAGCGTTCTGGGGAAACTTGGTTTGGGCACATGCGGAGCAGAAGTTGACGTAGTGGGCGACGTCCTGTGCCAAGGTGGCCACCAGTACTTAACGGAGATGGATTGAGTGGTGTGGGTAATACCTGGGTGGGCAGTGGCAAGGGATGAGTGCGCCCAGGTCAAAAGCGAATCCCTTACCTCCGTGGAAACGTAGGTGCGCTCCGGAGGACAGGTAGCCTGTGCGTTTTCCTTCTCCAGAAATTAGCGGATGTCCACATCTATGTCCCAGAGTACGGGGGCAACGATTTGGGATGGCTGTATGATGGGACCACTCAGGACAGGGACCTCTCCCGAATCGTGGAGAAGGGACAAGGCTTTGATATTCTTTGAACCTGGGCGGTATGACAAGGTGAAGATGAATCTAATATAGAAAAGGGCCCACCTTGCTTGGCGTGGGTTCAGCCGCCTCGCTGTCCGTATGTACTCCAAGTTCCAATAGTCGGTGAGGGTGAAAAACGGGTCCGTGGCTCCCACCAGCCAGTGTCTCCACTCCTCTAATGCCAACTTTACCGCCAGGAGCTCCCGATCACCGACGTCATAGTTCCTCTCTGCAGGGGACAGTTTTTTAGAGTAGTATGCACATGGATATAGTTTTTGTGGATTACCTTGACTCTATGATAGAACGGCCCCCCTGGTCACTTTTGAGGTGTCCACCTCCACCACGAAGGGCAGCGTACGGTCCGGGTGTTTCAGAAACGGGGCGGAGGTGAAACGCCTCTTCAGCAGGTGAAAGGCCTCATTAGCTGCAGGATTCCACGCAAACTTAAGGGGACCACCTTTGAGGAGAGAGGTGAGTGGAGAGGCGGTGGAGCTGAAGTTCCTGATGAAGAGGCAGTAAAAGTTGGCAAACCCAAAAAAACGTTGTAGTCTCAATGGTGGTTGGGACTGGCCATGACCTGACCACATCTACCTTCCTTTTCTCCATAACTACTCCCTGCGGGCTGATCCAATATCCAAAGAAGGAGCTGGCGACCTGATGGAACTGGCTCTTCTCCGCTTTGATGTAGAGACGGTTATCCAGGAGGCGTCCCAGGACTACCCGGACGTGGGCGATGTGCTCCTCCAAGATGGCAGAGTAGATCAAGATGTCCCGAAACCCCTCGTTCACGAATGCCTGGAACACCGACACAGCATTGGCTAAACCATAAGGCATCACCAAGTACTCATAGTGCCCAGACACCATGCTGAAGGCCATCTTACATTCATCCCCCTCCCGGATGCAGATCAAATTGTAGGCACTCCGCAAGTCCAGCTTGGTAAAAAACTGGGCACCGCGGAGCTGTTCAATGGCGGATAGCACCAATGGGAGGGGGTAGCGGTACTTGGTAGTGGTGGCATTGAGACATCTGTAGTCAATACAAGGACGAAGACCCCCCTCCTTCTTGGCCACGAAGAAGAAACCAACCGATGAAGGGGATGTGGATGGGCAGATGGAACCCTGTTGGACAGCCTCCTGGATGTACTCCTCCATAGCCTTTGCTTCAGCCACAGACAGGGGGTGGCAGGGTAGCCTAGTGGTTAGAGCGTTGGACTAGTAACCGAAAGGTTGCAGTTCAATTCCCTGAGCTGACAAGGTACAAATCTGTCGTTCTGCCCCTGAACAGGCAGTTAACCCACTGTTCCTAGGCTGTCATTGAAAATAAGAATTTGTTCTTAACTGACTTGCCTAGTAAAATAAAGGTTAAAAAAAACGCAAGGCTCCCCAGAGTGTGTTGTAATCTGCCCAACGCATTACTGTGGGAAAACAACCCGCCCTCCAGGACACATATAGCACCTGATGTCACAGGAAAGCCAAAAAGATCATCAAGGTGTCACGATCGCTGACAGAAGTGGACCAAGGCGCAGCATGCATGGTTGAGTTAATCATATTTTAATTATAGAACTCACCAAAACAGAGGAAAGTACAACGACCACAACACAGCAACTAACACAATGAACATAAATATCCCACAACACAGGTGGGGGACTGAACAACCTAAATAGGATTCCCAATTAGAGACAATGACTAACAGCTGCCTCTAATTGGGAACCCAAACCAAACCAACATAGAAATACAAAAACATAGAGCAAACAAACCCCTAATCACGTCCTGACCAAAACCACCATAAAGCAGCCAAAAGGGCTATCTATGGCCAGGACATGACAGTACCCCCAAAGGCGCGGATCTCGACCGTGCCCAAAGGTCACTGGGGGTCTCTCGGGTGGGTCTTCGACTTTGGCGGCGGCTCCGGTGCATCTTCCCGAGAAGATCACTTTTGATCTTACGTGGAGCAGGAACAGTACGTGCCCGGCTGGGACGACACCCTAGAGGCCTGGTGCATGAAGCAAGAACAGTAAGTACCAGGCTGGGACGACATCCTAGAGGCCTGGTGCGTGAAGCAAGAACAGTAAGTACCAGGCTGGGACGACATCCTAGAGACCTGGTGCGTGGAACAGGAACAGTCCGTGCCAGGCTGGGACGACACCCTAGAGGCCTGGTGCGTGAAGCAGGAACATTACGTGCTGGACTCGTGATGCGCACAGGGGGCCTGGTGCGTGGAGCAGGGACATGGCATGCTGGGCTCGCGATGCGCACAGGGGGCCTGATGCGTGGAGCAGGGACAGGACGTGCTGGGCTCGCGATACGCACAGGGGGCATGGAGCAGGGACAGGGACAGGACGTGCCGGGCTCTCGATGCGCACAGGGGACCTGATGCGTGGAGCAGGGACAGGGCGATGCCGGGCTCTCGATGCGCTGGGGGCCTGATGCGTGGAGCAGGGACATGGCGTGCTGGGCTCTCGATGCACACAGGGGACCTGATGCATGGAGCAGGGACAGGGCGTGCCGGGCTCGATGCGCTGGGGACCTGATGCGTGGAGCAGGGACATGGCGTGCCGGGCTCGATGCGCTGGGGACCTGATGCGTGGAGCAGGGACATGGCGTGCCGGGATCTCGATGCGCACAGGGGGCCTGATGCGTGGAGCAGGGACAGGACGTGCCGGGCTCTCGATGCGCACAGGGGGCCTGATGCGTTGAACAGGGACAGGATGTGCCGGGCTCTCGATGCGGTCTCCAACCTGACTCAGCCAACCTACCCGTGTGCCTCTCGGGCTTCCTCGCCAGCCGTGTTCCCTCGTACTTCCTCCGCTCAGCCATCGCTAACACCAGATGGCGATACTCCTCAGCCTTCCTCCAGGGTTCCTCTCCAGCCAGGATCTCCTCCCAGGTCCAGAACGTTTTATCCTGCACGGTTGCACGCTGCTTGGTCCTGGTGTGGTGGGATATTCTGTCACGATCGCTGACAGAAGTGGACCAAGGCACAGCATGCATGGTTGAGTTAATCATATTTAATTATAGAACTCACCAAAACAAAAGAAAGTACAATGACCATAACACAACGTGTAGCGCAACACAGCAACTAACACAATGAACATAAATATCCCACATCACAGGTGGGGGACTTAACAACCTAAATAGGATTCCCAATTAGAGACAACGACTAACAGCTGCCTCTAATTGGGAACCCAAACCAAACACACAAGGACATCAACCACCCGAGCCATGTTCACCCCGCTACCATCCAGAAGGCAAGGTCAGTACAGGTGCATCAAAGCTGGGACCGAGAGACTGAAAAAAAGCTTCGATCTCAAGACCATTACTGTTAAACAGCCATCACTAGCACATTAGAGGCTACTGCCTACAGGCATAGAGTAGAAATGTGGCGTTTGTGTACAGGTGCCTGGATGATGAGGAAGGGGAGCCTTTCTTGGTGCAGGGTTCCCACAGTGATGGTGAGGGGTGCTCTGCTGCGTGTGACTGTGCCAAATCCCATTGGTCAGTTATCCAGCGCTTGAACCAGAAATGGAGAGGAGAGCGGGTATGATGTTGTGTTCAGGGAGGAGGCAAGAGCCTGGTCAAAAGTCCATTAGAGCTGTGGAAACAACACGTGAGGGATAGCCAGCTAGTAAAATCGGTACAAAAAATGTTTTGGTCGAGAGTGAAGATGATGAAATACTCACACCTACCCCACGAGACGAATGATCACTGGACTGGCCCTCTGCTCTAGTGACTCTCGGGTTAGAACATAGCGGACACCGTTGAAGCTGGTGTCCTTCCTGGCCACAAAAGGGACAGAGCTTCAGCTGTCTCCAACCGAGACGCTCAGCCGTAGGGAGGCATGTGGCCCCTACCTCCATGGGTTCAGGCTCTGAGGTGATGGGAGTCCCGACGCTCCCGAAGGAGGTTATCCAGATGGATGGCAATCGTGATGAGTGTGTCCAATGAGAGGGTGTCGTCTCGGCATGCTAACTCCGTCTGGACCTCCTCACGCAATCCTATTTTGAATAAGGTGCAGAGTGCCGGCTAATTCCATCCGCTGGATGCTGCCTCTGTACGAAATATCAGGGCATACTCCGCAGCAGTCTGGTCCTCCTGCCATAGTTGGAGTAGGCGCTCAATCCCCTCTCTGCCCTCCGGTGGATGATCAAAGACTCTTCTGACCAGAGCCATGAACCTCCCATAGGAACCTATCTCCTCTTCTCTCCCAGACGACCGTAGCCCACTCCAAGCCCGGTCAACAGGGAAATAACCGTGGCAACCTTGGACCTCTCAGTGGTGGGGGCTCCCATTTGATAAGCAAAATAGAGGGAGCACTGCAGGAGGAAGCCACGGTATTTGGATGGTCCCGTCATATTTGTCTGGAAGGGACAAATGGGCATCGCTGACGTGGGCAGACTGCTGAATGGGCTGGGTTGCTGGCTCGCTGGGTCGACTCATGGTAGAGGATCCTCCGCTTGTTGGGGATGAACGCGGAGGACCTCATCCAGTTGCACCAGGTGATCGTGGTGTTGGCGAAGTAGGTCTCCCTGTTCGTCGACCATCTGGGAGATATCTCGGTTGGCTGCTGCTTCCATTTTGTGAGGCAATGTAACGTAGACACAGGGAGTCAGGAAGCAAGTGCAGTTAGTGAGTTTAATGACAAAGAACATGGAATGTTACAAAGCAAGGGAAGCGTCTTACATGGAAAAATAAACAATATTGCCTGGTGGGTGATAACAAAGGAGTGGTAGATAAAGGTGAAGTAATCAGGTGGGGGATGGAGTCCAGGTGTGCCTCATGATGGGGCTGTTGTGGAAATTCCACACATGGACAATTCCACACAAAGTCAATCTTAAATAAATAATTGTTTATTAACAGTGCGCTGTAGAGGTTCCAAACAACCATGTACACATGTTGATTAGAAGTTCCTCTGTCCAGTGTCTGTGTTCTTTTGCCCATCTTAATCTTTCCTTAAAGTCTGTTTCTCTAACTAGACACTCTAATGTACTTGTCCTCTTGCTCAGTTGTGCACCGGGGCCTCCCACTCCTCTTTTTATTCTGGTTAGAGACAGTTTGTGCTGTTCTGTGAAGGGGGTAGTACACAGCATTGTACGAGATCTTCAGCTTCTTGGCAATTTCTCGCATGGAATAGCCTTCATTTCTCACAACAAGAATAGACTGACGAGATTCAGAAGAAAGTTATTTGTTTCTGGCCATTTTGAGCCTGTAATCGAACCCACAAATGCTGATGCTCCAGATACTCAACTAGTCTAAAATAATGCCAGTTTTATTGCTTCTTTAATCAAAACAACAGTTTTCAGCTGTGCTAACATAATTGCAAAAGGGTTTTCTAATGATCAATTAGCCTTTAAAAATGATAAACTTGGATTAGCTAACACAACGTGCCAATGGAACACAGGAGTGATGTTTGCTGATAATGGGCCTCTGTACGCCTATGTAGATGTTCCATAAAAAATCTTCAGTTTCCAGCTACAATAGTCATTGACAACATTAACAATGTCTACACTGTATTTCTGATCAATTTGATGTTATTTAAATGTACAAAAATTTTTAGGACATTTCTAAGTGACCCCAAACTTTTGAACGGTAGTGTAATAATGAGCAGCCTGGTGACTTAGAGTGCCGGAGAGGGAATATACATGACAGCCAGCAAGTAGGAAGGTTTTCAGTGGTTGAATTAAATTATTCAGAGGAAATGCATCAATTCCTAAATCTGGATCGAGCCCTCAGTGAATGTGGCACATGGTATTAGCCACGCTATTTAGACTGGGCTTACATCTGCTCCTCTCTTCTCACCTCTCCTGACTACCCAGATTCTTTTCACTCGTGACAATTTATGTTGTCCATGGCCCTTGTTGTGGCCATTGGGCATCTTTATTTTTAAAGCAAGCACTATACTGTAAATGGTGCACTGATTTCATCTGCCTGTAAATATGGCCCTTGTGTTGTCACTGATGACCCCATTCTCACAGGATAGAGACACGGCTGCTGTCTCCTCACTCAATATTTATGACAGAGGAAAGTTCACGCTGTGTGTCGTTGTTGCATGCAGAAGAGTAGGGATTAAATGTTCTGTATGCCTTGGTTGGCATGTGACTGGTTTGCACGTGTAGGGTATGCAGGGTACAATGTCACCAGTTTCCCACCCATGCTGAAAATACAGTGGCTTAAAAAGCTTTGTGGAGGAGATTATGAATTGTATTAATGCTATATCCACTGTACTGTAGTTTTCTCCTTTCCTCCACTCCTGACTGCGTTTTCTGCCATAGAAATATAATGAATTAAACAGGCGTTCCCATTCAAGTCAATGATGGCATAATGGGTGGACTGGTGGCCATTGTGAGTGTACCCATAGGAGCAAAGCAGAAAAAAGTGTACCCATCAATATGTGCTGCGATTTCTTGATTCAACTCAACTAGCATTACAAAAATACATTCCATTGCATGATCAGTTAACATCAGTTAACATCATTTGAAAGAACATTCTATATTAAAATGGAATTGTTTGCATCACTCTACAAGGCAGCCATTGTGAGTGTACCCATGAGTTTACCAGTCAAATTGCCTGAGTTAGAGGTTCCAAGCTCGTTCTATTAATTGTTTTCTACGACACATTGCTTGTTTCGACAAGGGGCAACAAAGTTTAATCACGTTGTTGAGTCCATGTTATCGCAGAAACGAACTCAACCATACAAATGACCACTCGTCCCGTCTTCAGTCAGCTGTTCGTTCCCAAAATAGTTATGACGGTTATTTTATTTTCATGGTGGTCTTCATCCATAACTGTCGGTTACACGGTTATATGGTAATTATGCCAGCCCTCACTGTAGTGAGTCTCCTCAAGCAGAGAAGTATAGAATCACACTGTGAGTGTTTTTTGTTGTTGAATATTCTGTCCCTTTTGTCTCTGTGTCCTCCTCTCCCAGATTGCCTCCTACGAGAGAGCGGTGAATGAAATTTATGACAAGGCCAACTTTGATGGATTCAAGCTAATCAACTTCAACGTGAAAAACCTCAGTGTAAGAACTCCTAGACTCACAATGGCTGCAATGTTTCCTGTTTCAGGGCTTATCCAATTTGGATGTGCTGATGCCCCACCATGATAACCCCCTAGCTTCAACTTGACGTGCAATTCACAAACTAGTTATGTTTTCCCATTCTTTCTCTCTCCCTTAGACTCAAAGGCTCCTTTATGACAGATTTTAAGAAGAGCTGTTATAGAAATTATGCAGTGTTCTCAGGTGGTGCGGATGTGTCTAAGAGAAACTGGGACAATGACTGTCTGCTGACCGACAGGGACTACAGTGGAGTCCTGGGGGCTGGTCTGGGAGGGCAAGACAGGCACACACGCACGGACACACACACGGACACACATGATCACCTTGTCATCAATGGCCTCTAATACTAATCTGCATTATACTGTCAATTGTATATTCCCGCTGTAATCAGTCTATACTCCAGAGTTTGATGTTTACTGTTCCGATATTGCTATATTCTGTATGATGTCTGTGTGAACTTGTGTCTGTATTCTGTTTGTATATTGTCTATTGCTGGCAGCACCTTCTCACTAAGGCTAATTCCAGGTATGTGTAAATGTACTTGGCAAATTAAGGTGATTCTGCCCATATTTGTAACAGTTGAGCTAGCTTAGCACCTTTCAAGTGGTTGGTATTTGCCCTTTGTCCATTTCTGGCCTTCATATGTGACAAGATAGAGGTCACCCCTGGCCCCTCCCAACACCCACATTGGAAACGTTTCCATATTAAGTCAAAGTAAATAGGGTTATTGAATATTTGACCTTCACAGCATCAACTGCAGGTGACTTTGGATAAAGAAAGTTAACATGGCTATCATAAGGCCGGAAAAGGGTTTAGCCTAGTGCTTTTTCAAGTCCATAAACTGGGCTGTGCCAACACTCCTGTGGATGTTTTTAAGGTGGTACATGTAGAATATTTTTTTTCTCTACTGGCCTGTGTCCAAAGTGCGCTGACTTATTGTACTACGAGTGTGTGAGCCCTGTGAGTTTTCTCTCCCTACGGCCGGAGTCACCAATCACCAATCAACCGTCATTAATTTTGACAGCACTCCAATCACAGCTGTGTGTCCAATCAAAGGCAAATTACAATTGGCCCAGAACAGAGCGACATGGCTGGCCCTTAAATTAAAATCAAATCAAATGTTATTGGTCACATACACATGGTTAGCAGATGTTATTGCGAGTGTAGCAAAATGCTTGTGTTTCTAGTTCTGACAGGGCAGCAATATCTAACATGTAATCTAACAATTCCACAACAACCTAATACACACAAATCTAAGTAAAGGAATGGAATCAGAATATATACATATAAAAATATGGATGAGCAAAGACATGCAGGGGGTGGGGTGGGGTGGGAGGGCAATATCAATAACAAGCATGTCAATCTCTCCTGGCTCAAAGTTGAGGAGAGATTGACTGCATCACTTTGTGAGAGGTATTGACTTGCTGAACGCACCAAACAACTAACACACAGCTCATAGATACCCCACAAGACGTGCCACCAGGGGTCTCTTTACAGTCCTCCAGAACAGTATCTGGGAAAAATGCAGTACTATGTAGAGCAATAACTACATGGAACTCTCTTCCACATCAAGTAACTCAAGCGAGCAGTAAAATTAGATTAAAAAAAACCCAGATAAAACAACACAGCACAATGCGGACTGTGAAGAGACACACAAACACACACACTCTACACAAACACACATTGTAATGTTGTGGTATTGTGGATTTTATATTGTAAATGTGTAATAATGTAATAATGACATGTATGATGTATTGTGTTATTTCTGATGTAAACTGTTGCTGTGTTTTGTTTTAATATAATTGTTTTAACCCTGTTTGGAACCCAGGAAGAGTAGCTGCTGTAATGGGGATCCTAATAAATAAATAACAATTACTAAATCAAAGTTGCGTGTCCAATGCATTCGCTAGAAGACAAATTCACATCTGAACTTGTCCACATCTGATATGCATCTTATTTTACCTAACTCGACCTGTGTGAATACCCCAAGTTTTGTCGGTAAAGCGTTTTACGGAAACTGATCATCTTTGCAAAAACACCTCAGGAATGTCATCAATAAAACACACAGTGCTGCCATTCTATGGACAGTGTGACATTTCTTAATGTCACCGCGGTTTCACAGGCCGATGACAAAGCCTTCTCTGTTTTATTATTGTTGTTTTGGAGGAAGAGGGACCTGTTCCCACAGTGGGTGGAGCACCTTTTCCATCACATTGTCAGCTAGGCCGCCTTTTGATTGGCTAATCGGAGGGGTGTGAGAGAGAGACTTTCATGGTCACATGTGACCAGAATGCTTTGAACCCTGGCCCTAGCTACCCTCCTCACCCACCCTCAGACGCTTGAACTTCACTGAACACAGGGTGACCGCATTCCACAGCCCCTGCAGAAGCATAGTTTGGTCACCATGGTGAGGTCTAACATGAGGAGCACGCTCACACATGCAAACACACACTCACACACAGTCTCGATGACATTGCTTTGACTTTGAATGGCTTGAACCACTGACATGTGACAACCCAAAGAATTACCACAATGTGAGAATGTTTGACATGACATTGAGTCTAGATACAAGGCCTAAATCTACAGTATCGCCATCAGCCAAATCTTCCTAATTTATTGGTCAAGGTAGAGACATTGGGTAACATGAACTATATGGCATGGTTCTATAAACCCAGAGACACTGGTGTCCCTGGTGCCACAGGTGTCTCTGGTGCCATAGGTGTCTCTGGTGCCGCTGGTGTCCCTGGTGCCACAGGTGTCTCTGGTGCCACTGGTGTCCCTGGTGCCACTTCCCAGCCCCACACCACTACAATACATTTTCCTTTTGATAAAGTGATTGCGAAAGTATGGGTGTTAATTCTCCAGCAGCAACAATATAGGAGGTTGTTTAAATGTCTCCATAAAGCGCTGTGGTAGCAAAATGGTTAACTACCTGTTTATGTTTTACTGAACAACAAGAATTGAAAGAACATCATTGAATTTGAATGGAATTTTTTTATTATTAAATGGAAATGTCAATACATCTCAAGTTGAATAAAATATATAGAATTAGGCATTCACATAAAGGGAAGGCAATGGCCCTTACATGAAAACACTTTTGATAATCAGCCATACAAAAAAACGTTTAGGAAGGGAATTTCTTTGGAGTGAGGGGCACTATGAGCAAATCAAAACACACAAGCCTTACCCCCACCCTCAACCCAACACACACACACAACCACACACACACACACACACACACACACACACACACACACACACACACACACACACACACACACACACACACACACACACACACACACTGCCCCAGTTGTTTCTCTGTTGACAATGAACTCAGTGGAAGGGTGTCCATAGTGATGAGGGGCAACAGCTTATTCCATTGGAGCCGCATCAACAATGTTTGGCACACAGAGCCTCACAGAGCTAAAACAGCATTGTCTGAGCTCAGTGGAAAAATAGCCTCTTACAGTAGAAAGCATAGCTCCAGCTTGGAACAGACTGAAACCAAACACACATCCCTGTACAAGGACTGGCACCTCTCAACAACCTACACTTTTTCTGCTTAATGTGAAGTGGATAAATGATGGGAAAGTGTTGTTGTTTTGACAGTGCAGTCAAAATATAGCACACAGTCCACACATCTGTTTCCCGGGTGTCCTCGTTCAAACGAGAGCCTCACTTGAGTCAGGTCCTCTTTCTACTATTGTTTGTTTGTTTGTCCAAGACCGCAAAAAAGAGTGTGTGTGTGTGTGAGTGTGTGTGAGAGAGAGAGAGAGAGAGAGAGAGAGAGAGAGAGAGAGAGAGAGAGAAGAGTTATCTATCCAAAACGGAGATGTAGGGATAAACCACTTCTCCAATCTTTTTGGCTCTATAACAATGAACAAACAGCAAAAACATATACACTACTGTTCAAAGGTTTGGGGTCACTTAGAATGTCCTTGTTTTTGAAAAAAATATAAATAAATTGTCCATTAAAATAACATCAAATTGATCAGAAATACAGTGTAGACATTGTTAATGTTGTAAATGACTATTGCAGCTGGAAACAGCAGATTTTTTTGTAGAATATCTACATAGGCGTGAGGAGGCCCATTATCAGCAACCATCACTCCTGTGTTCCAATGGCACGTTGTGTTAGAAAGAGGAGTGGGAGGCCCCGGTGCACGACTGAGCAAGAGGACAAGTTTGAGAAACAGACGCCTCACAAGTCCTCAACTGGCAGCTTCATTAAATAGTACCCGCTAAACACCAGTCTCAACGTCAACAGAGAAGAGGCGACTCTGGGATATTTAATGAAGCTGCCAGTTGAGGACTTGTGAGGTGTCTGTTTCTCAAACATGACACTCTAATATAATGGTCCTCTTGCTCAGTTGTGCACCGGGGCCTCACACTCCTCTTTCTATTCTGGTTAGCAACCAACAGCAACCTTGGGAAAATCCTCTGCATTATCATAAACAGCAGACTCGTACATTTCCTCAGCGAAAATAAGGTACTGAGCAAATGTCAAATTGGCTTTTTAACAAATGAATGTACGACAGACCACGTATTCACCCTGCACACCCACATTGATAAACAAACAAACCAATGCAAAGGCAAAGTCTTCTCATGTTTTGTTGATTTCAAAAAAGCTTTAGACTCAAATTGGCATGAGGGTCTGATATACAAATTGATGGAAAGTGGTGTTGGGGGAAAAACATAGGACATCATAAAATCCATGTACACAAACAAGTGTATGGTGAAAATTGGCAAAAAACACACATTTCTTTCCACAGGGCCGGGGGGTGAGACAGGGATGCCGCTTAAGCCCCACCCTCTTCAACATATATATCAACGAATTGGCGAGGGCACTAGAACAGTCTGCAGCACCCGGCCTCACCCTAATAGAATCTGAAGTCAAATGTCTACTGTTTGCTGATGATCTGGTGCTTCTGTCCCCAACCAAGGACGGCCTACAGCAGTACCTAGATCTTCTGCACAGATTCTGTCAGACCTGGGCCCTGACAGAAAATCTCAGTAAGACAAAAATAACGGTGTTCCAAAAAAGGTCCAGTTGCCAGGACACGAATACAAATTCCATCTAGACACCGTTGCCCTTGAGCACACAAGAAACTATACATACCTCGGCCTAAACATCAGCGCCACAGGTAACTTCCACAAAGCTGTGAACGATCTGAGAGACAAGGCAAGAAAGGCCTTCTATGCAATCAAAAGGAACATAGAATTCGACATACCAATTAGGATCTGGCTAAAAATAATTGAATCAGTTGTAGAACACATTGCCCTTTATGGTTGTGCGGTCTGTGGTCCGCTCACCAACTAAGAATTCACAAAATGGAACAAACACCAAATTGAGACTCTGCATTCAGAATTCTGCAAAACTATCCTCAGTGTACAACGTAAAACACCAAATAATGCATGCTGATGATCAAAATCCAGAAAAGAGACGTTAAATTCTACAACCACCTAAAAGGAAGCAATTCCCAAACCTTCCATAACAAAGCCATCACCTACAGAGGAATGAACCTGGAGAAGAGCCCCCTAAGCAAGCTGGTCCTGGGGCTCTGTTACAAACACAAACAGACCCCACAGAGCCCAAGGACAGCAACACAATTAGACCCAACCAAATCATGAGAAAACATTGGAAAGAATTTACAAAAGAACTGAGAAAACTAGAATGCTATTTGGCCCTAAACAGACACTACACAGTAGCAAAATACCTGACCACTGTGACTGACCAAAAATTAAGGAAATCTTTGACTATGTACAGACTCAGTGAGCATAGCCTTTTTGATAAACTCCCATATGTATTGGGGGAAAAACGACAGTGTGCAATCACAGCCGCAAGATTTGTGACTTGTTGCCACAAGAAAAGGGCAACCAATGAAGAACGAACACCAATGTAAATACAACCTATATTTATGTTTATTTATTTTCCATTTTGTACTTTAACTACTTGCACATCATTACAACACTGTATATAGACATAATATGACATTTGAAATGTCTTTATTCTTTTTATTGTTTATTTCACTTTTGTTTATCATCTATTTCACTTGCTTTGGCAATGTAAACATGTTTCCAATGCCAATAAAGCTCCTTAAATTGAAATTGAGAGAGAGAGAGAGAGAGAGAGAGAGAGAGAGAGAGAGAGAGAGAGAGAGAGAGAGAGAGAGAGAGTAACTGCATTAGAGTGTTAGTGTGTGGGGGCTGTGTGTTTGTGGTGAGTCTATGAGACTAATAATAAGAAGCATTCATCAGGGCTCTTTCTAAGGCGGAAAGAAGGAGGGGACATGACATAAACAGAGCTGATTGCAGTTGGCCAAACCACAACCTAAGATCACAGCACTGGTGCCAAATTCATGCTCTTTCTAGGAAACCCAGCCCTCTGAATAGCCCCTTTGGGTCCATTCAGCGAGTCAGTGAGGATGCATACGGCATTCTTGATTAGCCTGGAGATGTCCGTGTTGGCATGCAGCCGGGCCCGTGTTGTGAATTCCCCAAGCAAAGCATGCCTGGGTTGGCTATGCGTTCTCAAGCAGGGACTCCTTTTGATGGTGATTCTTAATTGCCTTTTTGATCAGCCAGAAAGGCATGGCAGTCTCTAGGACTTGTGTAAATCTTGGATGCTGAATACCATTGGGATGAACACTTTCAGATTAATGTACAGTAAAAACAGCCTCATCCACAAAGTAGCATGGATTAGATGCTCAAGTTAGAGGTTGCCCTAACCCACAGTTCTAGGATCAGATTATCATATCTCCAATGTTAACCTTACATAGCCTTGATTAAATAATACCTGCCTCTATATCAGCAATTAGGGGAAACTCCTCCCTACTTTGGGTTGGGCAGGCAGGGGAAGGAGGGCAGCCTTATTTTTGCAGCTCAACCTTCACTGTCCTCCAGTGCAGTGGTGAAAAAAGCACCCAATTGTCATACTTGAGTAAAATTACTACTTGAAATTACTACTTTACCTTAATAGAATATGACTCAAGTAAACGTGAAAGTCACCCAGTAAAATACTACTTGAGTAAAAGTCAAAAGGTGTTAGGTTTTAAATATACAGTACTTAAATATAAAGGAAATGTAATTGTGTAACAGAGTAGCAGGGTTAGGTAGGTTACTTTCTAAATATAATCTGTTACAGTTACTAGTTACCTGCCCAAAATTGTAATCAGTAATGTAACTTTTGGATTACCCAAACTCAGTAACGTAATCGGATTACATTCTGTTACTTTTAGATTACTTTCCCCTTAAGAGGCATTAGAAGAAGACAATTGAACGACATCTAGTGCAGGATAAATCAATGTTAAAGTTTACATAGCTGACCATAAAACAGGTTCAGCCCCTGGTTCGACCATGATCTGGCAGAGTTACTCCACCTCAAGTATTCCACTTAGCAAATTGCCTCCTCCTCACAGCTGGCCATGTCCCTTAATATTGATGATGTGGTTGTTACTGACAAGGAGCACATGGCTGAGCTCTTTAATCACCACTTCATTAAGTCAGGATTCCTATTTGACTCTGCCATGCCTCCTTGCCCGTCCAACATTTCCTCGTCTCTCACCCCTTCAAATGCGACTATCCCCGATGCTCCTAACTGTTTTCCCCCTGCACCTTAAACTTGACCCCCAAAAAACATCTGGGTCAGATGGTTTAGACCCTTTCTTCTTTAAGGCTGCTGCCCCTATCATCGCCAAGCCTATCTCGGACCTTTTTAACCTGTCTCTCCTCTCTGGGGAGGTTCTTATTGCTTTTAAGGCAGCTACAGTGCGTCCTTTATTTAAAGGGGAGATCAAGCTGATCCTAACTGCTTTGGGTCAGTGTAAATAATCAACTGACTGGCTTTCTTGACATCTATAGTATTCTCTTTGGTATGCAATCTGGTTTCCGCTCAGGTTATGGATGTGTCACTGCAACCTTAAAGGTCCTAAATTATGTCACCATTGCCCTTGATTCTAAGCAATGTTGTGCTGCTATTTTAATTGACTTGGGCAAAGCTTTTAGACACGGAAGACCATTCCAATCTTGGTAAATAGTACCCGCAAAACACCAGTCTCAACATCAACAGTGAAGAGGCGTCTCTGGGATGCAGAGTTGCAAAGAAAAAGCCATATCTCAGACTGGCCAATAAAAAGATTAAGATGGGCAAAAGAACACAGACACTGGACAGAGGAACTCTGCCTAGAAGGCCACAATCCCGGAGTCGCCTCTTCACTGTTGACGTTGAGACTGGTGTTTTGTGGGTACTATTTAATGAAGCTGCCAGTTGAGGACTTGTGAGGCGTCTGTTTCTCAATTCCAAACAGTATTCATAGATGTGGTAAAGAGATCAATCGAACTCGACCAAAACAATGGAAATGCCAGGTAAGGAGAATTTACGCAGCAGTTAAGGATAACTAATGTGGCAGGTTAGGAGACTTATGTTAAGGTTAGGAAAAGGGGTAGAGTTAGCTAAAAATCTCTCCTAAACTGTTCCGAAATGTCACTTCCGGTCATAGCTGTACTCCCTCTACTCACAACCTCAGAATCCCTTCATTCCCCCCAATCAACATTAGCATACATTTAGGCTATTGTTTACATGTGTATTGCACACTATGTTGGGGTAAAAATCTGAGTATAATAGTTTGTATGGATGTCAACCCCAATACATGTTCATGTCATCGTCCCCAATCAACTGCATTACACTTTTAAAAAACGTCTAGATGTGCTACCAGTTTATACGAATGGGAGTTAGCATTTAGCAGACATTTTTTCTAACCCCAAAAAGGACTATTATATTATGCAGCAAAAACAGCCAAATATTTCAAAATCCAATTTTTTTACCACATTGTGGGCCTGTTTAGAACACAAAAATCATGACAGATTTAACAAATATCCACTTTGTAAGATCAGATTGTGAATGTGCGCCAATGACTGCGTCCTTGTTCTTTCCACAATGGTCTGCATTCCATTGATCTCTTTACCGCATGTATCTAATCAATAAGTATCTGTCAGTGCCCCCCGAGAAGCAGAGTAGGCAACCTACTCCTAAAGCCCATGTCAGATCCATGACCAAGGTTTTTCAATGATCCACATACTGTCACATACTGAAATGAATGGGGGCCTAGCTGAGGGATGATGTCACAGTACTGTATTCTGTGAGAAAAAGGCCAGCTTTTCGCAACTGGTGGCAGTGGGATCGCCTGCAGTGCAGGAGCGTTATATAAGCCAACAGGCATCGGAGCTCACCGATACAGACCCAACTGGCTGTGAGGCTTTCATCTGCCACAGTGAGACTTAAGCCTGCCTGCTGGCCTGTCCATACCTCCACTAATATGCAGGGGGCTGGGGACAACCTCTATAAAACTCTGGGAAAAAATGTCCCTGTTTTGTAAAAGTATTTACTGAAAGGATGTGGTAGGGTTAAGGTCACAGTGGTCACTTATGCAACCTAAAATGCAAACAATATAGTGTAGGATTGAAAAAAGTCCCGGTGGACGTCTGGTGAACAGCTTTAACGGCTATTCAGAGTAGGTGAACGGATGATCTCCGCATGTGTGGTTCCCACCGTGAAGCGTGGAGGAGGAGGGGTGATAGTGTGGGGGTGCTTTGCTGGTGACACTGTCAGTGATTTATTTAGGATTCAAGGCACACTTAACCAGCATGGCTACCACAGCATTCTGCAGCGATACGCCATCCCATTGATTTGCGCTTAGTGGGAATATCATTTGTTTTTCAACAGGACAATGACCCAACATACCAGGCTGTGTAATGACTATTTGACCAAGAACGAGAGTGATGGAGTGCTGCATCAGATGACCTGGCCTCGACAATCACCCGACCTCAACCCAATTGAGATGGTTTGATATGAGTTGGACCGCAGAGTGAAGGAAAAGCAGCCAACAACTGCTCAGCATATGTGGGAACTCCTTCAAGACTGTTGGAAAAGCATTCCAGGTGAAGCTGGTTGAGAGAATGCCAAGAGTGTGCAACGCTGCCATCAAGGCAAAGGGTGGCTACTTTGAAGAATTTAAAATATAACCTTTTACATGATTCCATGTGTTATTTCATAGTTTTGATGTCTTCACTATTATTCTACAATGTAGAAAATAGTAAAAATAAAGAAAAACCTTTGAATGAGTAGGTGTCCAAACTTTTGACTGGTACTGTCTAAGTAGAGCTACAGTACAGTATATACCGCTCCTGCACTAACACCTAACACGTTCATGAGGTTAAGCAACCCACTGCAGCTGAAGTTTCTCCCGCTCTATTGTCACTGTTCAGGACATGTGGTTGTCTACTGTACACATTGTGCCAAGCAAATTGCCCTTTCACCTAAATTATAGTCTCAAGATTATTTATACCTTGCCTTTGCACTACTTACCTTTCCCTTATATTTTAGGGAACTGAGGAGGGATTTGTTCAAGACACACGCTGCAGAACTACACCCAGTACCTCCCCCCTCAACATGTTAAGGTCACCCTGGCCCACGAGCTGTGCCACAGCCTGGGTGCCCCTGTGAGTACTTTTTTAAGTTTTATTTATTTCACCTTTATTTAACCAGGTAAGGCAATAAATAGGCCATGGTGGCAAAGTAATTACAAAATAGCATTTAAACACTGGAATGGTAGATGTGCAGTAGATGAATGTGCAATGTAGAAAAACTGGGGTGCAAAGGAACAAGATAAATAAATAAATACGGTAGGGATGAGGTAGTTGGTTGGGCTATTTACAGACGGGCTATATACAGGTGCAAGGGGTCTGTGAGCTGCTCTGGCAGCTGGTGCTTAAAGCTGGTGAGGGAGATAAGTGTCTCCAGTTTCAGAGATTTTTGTAGTTCGTTCCAGTCATTGGCAGCAGAGAACTGGAAGGAAAGTCGGCCAACAGAGGAATTGGCTTTGGGGGTGACCAGTGAGATATACCTGCTGGAGCACGTGCTATGGGTTGGTGCTGCTATGGTGACCAGCAAGCTGAGATAAGGTGGGGCTTTACCTAGCAGGGACTTGTAGATGACCTGGAGCCAGTGGGTCTGGCGATGAGTGTAAAGCGAGGGCCAGCCAACAAGAGCTGGAGTGCCATCATTTCCTATTGTTATTGTTTTTCCACATTGGAGTCCCAACACTTGTTATTTCACTGATATTTGATGTTTGATATGTCATTATATGCCATTTGATTACATTACCTATTTTGTTGTACAGGTCTTGATGCAGCTCTCTGTGTTAATTCATTGCAGGACTTGATCCCTATGGGCAGATGTGTTCTTATCTCTTGAAATGTGAACAGTATTGCCCACAATATCTAACTATTACAAAAGAAATCATTAGGCCATAGGGTTAGATAAGATCATGTCCTGTCTTGTGGTCAAGCAGGATTTGTTTTGAGTGTCTACATGTAGCATGATCAATCCAAAATCAAATCGAATCAAATTGTATTTGTCACATGCGCCGAATACAACAGGTGTAGAACTTACTGTGAAATGCTTACTTACAAGCCCTTAACCAACAATGCAGTTCAAGAAATAGAGTTAAGAAAATATTGACTAAACAATCAAAAGTAAAAAAATGTAATAAAAAGTCACACAATACATGCATAGATAGTAAACGGTGTGTAGCAGCATGTCACGACTTTTGCCGAAGTCGGTCCCTCTCCTTGTTCGGGCGGCGTTCGGTGGTCGACGTCACCGCTCTTCTAGCCATCGCCGATCTTCTTTTTATGTTCCATTTGTTTTGTCTTGTTTTACACACCTGGTTTCAATTCCCTAATTATATGTTAATTATTTAACCCTCTGTTTTCCCCTTGTTGGTTGTGCGTGATTGTTTTTGTATTGCGGTCCGTTATTGTGGGCTTGGAAACATTTGACGTGTTTTGTTTATTATTGAGTTTTCGACCACCCGCCTAAAGGGTCGAGCGGAATTGAGACAGCAGGCAGGGCACTATCGTGTCACCCCAGGTGAGTTGGCACCAGGCTCACCCAGAGCCCCCTGTTGCTCACATGTATGTGTATATTACATTTCCTGGGTTTTCTCCGCATTCCCAGCATAAGGCGCTCATAGATTCAGGCGCAGCTGGGAATTTTATTGACCGTTCATTTGCCCATAGTTTAGGGATCCCCATTGTGGATATGCCCTTCCCTGTGCACGCCCTAGATAGTCAACCATTAGGGTCAGGGCTGATTAGGGAGGCCACCGCTCCACTAGGCATGGTTATGCAGGAGGGTCACAGGGAGAGAATCAGTCTCTTCCTTATTGATTCTCCTGCATTTCCCATGGTGCTGGGCCTACCCTGGTTGGCCTGTCATGACCCCACTATTTCGTGGCAACAGAGGGTTCTCAAGGGGTGGTGAATGCTCCATCAGTCTTCCAGGATTTTGTTGACGAGATTTTCCGGGACCTGCACGGGCAGGGTGTAGTGGTGTATATCGACGACATTCTGATATACTCCACTACACGCGCCGAGCATGTGTCCCTGGTGCGCAGGGTGCTTGGTCGACGTTGGAGAATGACCTGTACGTCTGAGAAATGTCTATTCTTCCAACAGTCCGTCTCCTTCCTACGGTACCGCATTTCCACGTCAAGGGTGGAGACTGAACCCTCGCCCGGCAAGGTGGGCCATGTTCTTTACCCGTTTTGTTTTCACCCTGTCCTACCAACCAGGTTCCCAGAATGCTAAGGCAGACGCACTGTCCCGGATGTATGAACACAGAGGAGCGGTCCATGGATCACACTCCTATACTCCCGGCCTCTTGCCTGGTGGCACCTGTAGTGTGGGAGCTGGACGCGGACATTGTGCGGGCGTTACGTACAGAGCCCACTCCCTCTCAGTATCCAGCTGGGCGTCTGTACGTCCCATCTGCTGTCCGCCACCGGTTGATCTATTGGGCTCACACGTCACCCTCCTCTGGTCATCCTGGCATCGGTCGGACAGTGCGCTTAGTGGGAAGTACTGGTGGTCCACCTTGGCCAAGGACGTGAGGTTTATGTTTCCTCCTGCTCAGTGTGCGCCCAGTGCAAGGCTCCTAGGCACCTGCACAGAGGGAAGTTACAACCCCTACCCGTCCCACAACAGCCATGGTCGCACCTGTCGGTGGACTTCCTGACTGATCTTCCTCCCTCACAGGGCAACACCACGATCCTGGTCGTTGTGGATCGGTTTTCTAAGTCCTGCCGTCTCCTCCCTTTGCCCGGTCTCCCTACAGCCCTACAGACTGCGGAGGCCCTGTTCACACACGTCTTCCGGCACTATGGGGTGCCTGAGGACATCGTCTCTGATCGGGGTCCCAAGTTCACCTCCAGGGTCTGGAGGGCGTTTATGGAATGTCTGGGGGTCTCGGTCAGCCTCACCTCAGGTTTTCACCCCGAGAGTAACGGGCAGGTGGAGAGAGTAAACCAGGATGTGGGTAGGTTTCTGCGGTCATATTGCCAGGACTGGCCGGGGGAGTGGGCGACGTTCATTCTATGGGCAGAGATGGTCCAAAACTCACTCCGCCACTCCTCCACTAACCTTTCTCCCTTCCAGTGCGTACTGGGGTATCAGCCGGGTCTGGCACCTTGGCATCAGAGCCAGATTGAGGCTCCTGCGGTGGACGAATGGTTTAAGTGCTTGGAAGAGACCTGGGCGCCTGCAACGGGCCGTGAGGTGGCAGAAGGCGAGCGCCGACCACCACCGCAGTGAGGCCCGGGTCTGGCTCTCGACCCGAAACCTGCCCCTCCGCCTGCCCTGCCGGAACTGTCACAACTTCTGCCGAAGTCGGTCCCTCTCCTTGTTCGGGCGGCGTTCGGCGGTCGACGTCATCGGTCTTCTAGCCATCGCCGATCTTTTCATGTTCCATTTTTTGTCTTGTTTTACACACCTGGTTTCAATTCCGCAATTATATGTTCATTATTTAACCCTCTGTGTTCCCCATGTTTGTTGTGTGTGATTGTTTTTGTATTGCTGTTTACATACCACCACATACTGAGGCTGGCACTAAGACAGCATTGAATGAGCTGTATTCCGCCATAAGCAAATAAGAAAACGCTCACCCAGAGGCGGCGCTCCTAGTAGCCGGGGACTTTAATGCAGGGAAACTTAAATCCGTTTTACCAAATGTCTATCAGCATGTGTCACGGATCCATCCGGAAATTTCAATATGCACACCTGGCCGCTATTCCCAGTGATTAGTAATTGTATAAGTGTGTCCTTGGTTTACCATTGTCCTGTCGATTATTGTTACAATGTCTGTTGGTGCGTGTGAGTACCTGTGCTGTGTGTTTTGGCCTTCGTGCCATTGTGGATTGCGCAGATGATTACGGGTCTCGTCCCGTGTGTCAATAATTGTGCGCTTGTGTTATTTATTCGAGGTACTCCTTTCTCTTTTGTTTCGGTTTTTACCCTGTGTTTTGTATAGTGTTTGTTTGGTCTTCACCCCTGTGCCTTTACACGGCACGCTGTAATTTGGGAATAATTTTAAAAACTATTACGCATTCCTGCGCCTGTCTCCCGAATCATTCATACCAGCGTGACAGCATGTTAAACGTGCAACCAGAGGGACAAAAACTCTGGACTAAACACCTCCCTAAACACCTCCCTCTGCAACTTGATCCTGGACTTCCTGACGGACCGCCCCCAGGTGGTAAGGGTAGGTAACAACACATCCGCCACGCTGATCCTCAGCATTCCCTGTTCACTTATGACTGCACTGCCAGGCACAACTCCAACACCATCATTACGTTTGCCGATGACACAACAGTGGTAGGCCTGATCACCGAAAACGACGAGACAGCCTATATATAGGGAGGCTCTATGCTACCGGACGGCAAGCGGTACCAGAGTGCCAAGTCTAGGTCTAGGCTTCTAAACAGCTTCTACCCCCAAGCCATAAGACTCCTGAACATCTAATCAAACGGCTACCTAGACTATTTGTATTGCCCCCCTCTTTTACACCGCTGCTACTCTCTGTTGTTATCATCTATTCATAGTCACTTTAATAACTCTACCTACATGTACATATAACCTCAACTAACCGGTGCTCCCACACATTGACTCTGTACTGGTATCCCCCTGTATATAGTCTCGCTATTGCTATTTAACTGCTGCTCTTTATATACGTGTTACTTTTCTTATCTGTATTTAAAATAAATAACAAATACTGCATTGTTGGTTAGGGGCTCGTAAGTAAGCATTTCGCTGTAATACCTGTTGTATTCGGTGCATATGACTAATACAATTTGATTTGATTTGATCTTCACAAATGCCTGGAATTGCTCAGTTGCAGAGAGAGAGAGAGAGAGAGAGAGAGAGAGACAGAGGAGGTATTTTTTGTTCAGACCTGTAGCGCCTCACCCACGAAGCAGTCATCCTTTTTGACCGTCAGGACTCGGCTGATACACTTGATGCTGCAGGGAGAAAACTTATCGTTGTTCTCCTGGACCTCGTTAGTGGTGTGAGGGAACATCAGGAACCTGCCTTTCACTCCAAAAGAACCAAGGTTCCAATTTTGGGAAAGCAACTACTTTTTTAAATAGTTAATTCCCCTCAAGAGCACAGGCTGAAGACTAAAACCAGGTCTCTTTATTGATCGATACAAATGCTTGTTAACTTAGATGAAGGTAGACACGAGAGACAAAAGTGTTGTGTTACTGATGATGCCCATGGTTCTGGAAGAGGAATACATAGTTTTCATAACGACACACCAAGGACAGCACAGATAGATGGGGGGGTCCTAATGTTTGGTATACTCAGTGTATATGACTCAGCAGTGTTTTGATGAGATCGTGTGTGTGTGTATACATGTCCTGTCAGCAATTGATCAGCCAATCTGTAGGAACCAGATCATTGAGGAGGGGGAGGAGTGTGATCTGGGCCATAACGAGACATACGTCTGCTGCACAGAGCACAAGGAACCCATGGGAACCCAGTGTTCTGAAACCTGGCAAGCATTGCAGGTAACTTCTGGTCAAAAGTTTGCAATAGGATCAAATCAAAATCAAATCAAATTGTATTTGTCACCTGCTCCAAACACAACAGGTGTAGACCTTACAGTGAAATGCTTAATTACAAGCCCTTAACCAACAATGCAGTTTTAAGAAAATAAGTGTTAAGAAAGTATTTACTAAAATAAACTGAAGTAAAAAAGATTAGAATAATAATTAAGGTAATTGAGGTAATATGTACGTACATGTAGGTAGCGGTAAAGTGACTATGCATGGATAACAAACAGAGAGTAGCAGCAGCGTAAAAATGGGTGTGGGGGGGGGCAATCCAGGATTAGCAGGATAAAAAAATCCCTTTGTGATTTGCTGGTCCTAAATCTGTTTCTATGTGTAATTACTCATTTCTGTCCAAAGTTTACATAACATATCCCATGGAGCTCCTAATAAGAAGATTGTTAACATGTTTGACAAAGCAGAGTTGTGGTTGTGGCTAAAGGGATAATTACTGCATTTCATACCATTCAAAACAAAACAGTAAACAACACCCATATTATAAAATTGTCTCTTTGCCTGTCTGCCCACCCATCTGTTTCTTTCTTTCTTTCTGTCCCCTCAGTCCCAGTCAGGGACTGTGCAGTGGCCAAGAGTGTATCAGAAGCTGTCAGGGGACAGATGTGAGGAGGAGTCGGACTGTCAGCTGGAGAGTGTGTTGTCTGGTCTCTCCCCCATCTTCCCTGAGCCTACAGCCAAGGCCAACATGACTGAATGTAGTCTGGGCACTCGGGTGTGTCTCCATGGAGGGCCAGATAATGACTCAACATTTTCAGTCATTGTACCCAATGTCTCAATGCGATGACATTCCAACGTCAGCAGTATCCACTTTAACAGGATCTGTTGTCCTTGGTTGCCATCTTGAGTGAATTTCCTCCATTATTTACCCTTTCAGATGATAAATGTGGTTCTGAGTTTGGAGAGTTGTTCTGATTAGGAAGATTTCAATGTAAATTCCATATGTATGGCTCTCTATGGGGGCATACATCCTGAAATATATACGATTTGGGCCAGAACCCATTTCTGACGCAGCCTGGAACAGGGAACAAGTTAACTGAACACGGATGTTTAAGATTTGTGAGAATGAGTAGGCCTGTCTGGCGCTGTCTAGCAGACATTTCTTTCTGTGAGACTTTGGTGTTCTTTTTCTCGTGTTCTCCTTTCATTCTCTCTATGTCCTCTCCCCTCTCTCCTGTATTGTATTTCACCCTCCCTTTTTTCCTCTCTCTCACTATCTTTCCCTCCTCTTCCCCTTTCCTTTTCCCTTTCTCCATCTCTCTCTCTCTCCCTTCCTCCCTCCTTCCCTATCGCCTATCCTTCTCTGTCTGTCCATTTCTCCATCTCTTTCTCAGGATTGTCACTTTGAGTCACAGTGTGTGAGGTACAGCCTGGAGCAGTGTGACTGTCTGGGAGAGTCCAAGAAAGGGAAGTGCCACATGCTGCCAGCAGCCAGGTAACCACAATCCCTCTTCTCCTCCCTCACCCTCGTCTCCTCTCCTGCTGCGCTTAAATCTGGGGAATGTGTTTATGATTTGGGGACAAACAATACCGTGTACATTTGCTTTGTCTTTCCCCTAACAACCAAAAGGGCATCTGATGTGGTGGGCTGTGTAAAAGCAGAATTTAACAAGGATAAGGAGCTTGGTTACCAATGTGTGCATGTGCTTTTTCCCTCAGTAAACTCAGTCTTTCACCTATAACAAAATGTTTACCTGTATTTTCCCATGGATTTCTTCACCTTAGACATGCCTGCAACCTGCGCCAGCACCACTTCCTCTGTCCTGACTAAGCAGTTCCAGGGTAAGCGTGTAGCCTTGGTTGCCGGGGAGCCGTGTTCAACCAAGCAAGTCTACTGCGACAAGGTCCTGGTGTTATAGGCATCCTGGACACTGACAGGCCCATCGCCATGCTGAAGAACTCCTTCTTCCACCTGGTAGACCTGGCTGAGTGGATGAAGGTTTGTTTTATGGGGGTCGGCTATCTATCTACCCTATGATGTATTCAGGTTGTTAATTTACAACAGGCCAGAGGATCCTAGAAGATGTAGTGTGTTGCGATGCGTGTTGAGCTCAGTGTGTGTATGGAAAGCTTCCTGTTTTGATGTTCTTCGTTCAGATGTTCCAGCCTCAGTTGGCCTTGAGCTTTGGCCTCGCTTGAAAGTGCGGAGAATCATGCCCACAGGGATTTAAAAGAGCTGTTTGGGTCACACATCAGGTTGAGTTAGCGAGACGGTGACCCCTACTCAGGGTTGGGGAGTAACGGATTACATGTAATACGTTACATGTAAGGGATTACAAAAAAAACGGGTACTGAAATCAGTTACGTTACAAGCTAAAATATTGTAATCAGATTACAGATACTTTTGAATATCTAGATGATTACTTTGAGGATTACTTTTAAATTCAGAAAGGATGTTTGCGAAAAAATCTTTGACACTGTTTTCTCAATGACATTCAAATCAGCATTGAATACAAGGCACAAGTTTAAGTTCGTTCCACCTGAGTAAGTCTGACCACAAGTCAGAGACCACTATGATGACACACCAAATGTGTTTGATGGATCGCGGGAAAAGAGTAGGAATAGGCTTTTGTAGGCTACAGTCCAAGCTATGTCTTCCAATGGTGGGACTGCTGTCGGCATCCAAAGATTATCCAACTTGAATAAACACTTGGAGGTAAGGATGACAGCAGTGGTGTAGTCTACGGCGATACAGATATCACTTACTATTGATATTTACATAGTGCATTGATGTGACTCATACTGCTACTCTCTCATTTAGCTATTTGCGCCTTACGGATTGTGGTTGTTGTGGATGGCTGTCCACAAATCTAAATGTATATTTGAAACCAATTATGGTTGAATTCAAGAAGTTTAAGCTGCCTATCAAACATTGTTTTTGAAACCAGTGGACAGCCAGTGAAAAATGTGCTCTTGCAACAGCTACATAGTGCAGATCCCAGCCTATGGAATAAAAGTAGGGCTTTTATTACTCAATCCAATTCATGCTGATAAAAAAATGACATCCATAGGCCTAATGGACACATGCTCAAACTTGCACACTTTTGATGAGGGGCAATCTGTAGTTGCTACATCCATATATTGATGTAAAGATATAATTTAAACGTATTGTTATATGTAGTAGAAAGAGATAGGTTAGAAGAAGCCTACATAACCAACCCATGAAGTAAAATGTAACATCCATGTACAGTATGGCCAGCTTTGTACTTTAACTTTAATTTTAACATTGATTTACCCTGCAATAGATGTCATTCAATTGGTAACATACATTTTTGTCTTCTTCTAATGCCTCTTAAGGGGAAAGTAATCTAAAGGTAACAGATTGTAATCAGATTACATTACTGAGTTTGGGTAATCCAAAAGTTACGTTACTGATTACAATTTTGGACAGATAACTGTAATGGATTACATTTAGAAAGTGACCTACCCAACACTGCCCCTACTAGCGCTTAGATGTCCTGTTCACTCCCTCTGACCAGGGATTTTTAGTGTTAATGTATATTCTATTGTCCATATCTGAGCATCCATACCTGCACCAGCTCATAGAAAATAAAAATGTTTTTTTATTTCTCACCAATTGGCAGTTACAGTCTTGTCCCATTGCTGCAACTACGGTACGGACTCGCGAGAGGCGAAGGTCGAGAGCCATGCGTCCGCACTGCTTTTTGACACACTGCCCATTTAACCCGGAAGGCAGCCGTGGAGGAAACACTGTGCACCTGGTGACCGAAGTCAGCGTGCATGTGCCCGGACCGCCACAGGAATCACTAGAGCACGATGGGACAAGGACATCCCGGCCGGCCAAACCCTCCCCTAACCCAGACAATGCTGGGCCAATTGTGCGCTGCCTCATTGTGCGCTGTTCTCCCGATCGTGGCCGGCTGCGACACAGCCTGGGATCGAACCCGGGCTGTAGTGATGCCTCTAGCACTGCACTCGGGAGGCCTCCAGCTCATAGTTGATGTCTTATCTTTTCTTTGATTCGAGGACAGTACTACACATAACTGGTTTGGGAGCTATGCCAGCTATGGTAAAGGTTATTAGTCTGTGATATGGCAACAGTAGTGTTTCCACACCACAGCTGAACCGCTAATGCATGCCCATTGGTTCCATCCAAATCAGTGTGTCACATTTGGAATCTTAACTGACTAACGTCCTGTAGCAAATGGCTTCTTGAAGAAAAGATCATGTCACCTCAAATCAATGTGAATGAAAGTAAATGGAATTGGAGATGTTTTGGCTATTAAACAGCTAACTTTAGCAGACTTGAACTAGAGTGGGCGAATGTTTGACTTGCTGTGCTCTTGTCGTCCGCAGGCTCACTGGTAGGCTATTCTCCTGGCCATCATGACTCTATCTGCCATGATGGTCAGCACTGGGTGTCTGTGTGAATGCACCCTGTAGCTCAATTTCTGTCTCTGACTAGGACAAAAACTATAACCGTCAGCTATCTATCTATATTAACAAGTACGTCACAACTCTGTGCCATGTTCCTCAATGCGTGTGTGGTGGAAAAGGGGGTGTCGCCAAGTTTGTTTTGCCCTCACTGATCTACAAGTGAGATGTTCTTTTTTTAAATCCACCTGTCCATTCATGCACTTAATTTGCCATTCTTCCTTCCGTCCATGGCCTTCCATCAGTGTACTTTGCTCAGCAATTTGAACCTGAAGGCTAATTTGATCCTTGACAATCATCCAGTTTTCCACTGTTGGGCCAGCTTGACACAATGGGCCAGCTTGAACCAGTTTGAAGGACACAAGGATTGCCTCTAGTCATCTGTATTGTGTATGTCTGTCCACTGGAGTACTGAGGTATCTAGATGAGATGAGACTAAAGTAAGCTGTGTAGACAGACATGGTACACTAGGCAGAATAGTCCAGTATTACTCAGGGCTGTATTACTCAGAGCTGTTGCTGTTCATCAGCAATTGTATTGGAGCTTAAAAAGATAGCGCCACTGAAAAACAAGAGACCATTTGATATTGGTGGGTCAGCCAAATGGAAAGGCATCAAATCTAAGGGACAACATGGAATCAGTCAGGTTTTTTGAGTGCAGAATCAGAACACAATGGGCAGTGTTTCTATTGTTGAGAGAAAGTTCCAGTAAAAAGATGTGATGACCCCTTCTTGAATAAGATTGAGTAGAGGGAAGTGACTGAAAGCTTTGTGTTTGTTATACAGTGTCTTCAGAAAGTATTCATTGCCCTTGACTTATTCCACATTTTGTTGTCTTACAACCTGAATTTAAAATGTATTAAATACATTTTGTTGCTCACCCATTTACACACAACACTCCATAATGACAAAGGGACATTTTTGCACTTTTATTGAAAATGAAATACAGAAATATTTAATTTACGTAAGTATTCACACCCTTGAGTCAATACATGGTATAATCACTTTTGACAGAGATTACAGCTGTGAGTCTTTCTGGGTAGGTCTGTAAGAGCTTTATGCACCTGGATTGTACAATATTTGCATATTATTATTCTATTAAAAAAGGTTGGTTGTTGATCATTGCTAAACGTCCATTTTCAAGTCTTGCCATAGATTTTCATGCCGATTTAAGTTAAAACTGTAATTAGGCCATTCAGGAACACTCAATGTCATCTTGGTAAGCAACGCCAGTGTATATTTGGCATTGTGTTTTAGGTTAATGTCCTGCTGAAAGGTGAATTTGTCTCCTAGTTTCTGTTGGAAAGGAGACTGAACCAGGTTTTCCTCTAGGATTTAGACTGGCTTAGCTCTATTCCATTTTTATCCCAAAAAACTCCCTATTCCTTGCCGGTGAGAAGCATACCCATAACATGATGCAGCCACCACCATGCTTGAAAATATGAAGAGTGGTACTCAGGGATGTGTTGTGTTGGATTTGCTCCAAACATAAGGCTTGTATTCAGGACAGGGGCGAAACTTTCACTGGGGATGGGACCATGCGGACACCTTAGGACCATGCGGACACCTCCGGCTGTTCGGAGTGTTTATCCGACAAAAAATGTATTACATATATATATATATATACATCCCCCCACTTCTAAAACCAAAGTTGCATCTCTGATTCAGGACAAAAAGTTAATTTCTTCGCCACATTTTTTGCAGTTTTACTTTAGTGCCCAAACCAGATGCATGTTCTGGAATATTTTTATTCTGTGCAGGCTTACTTCTATTCAATCTGTCATTTAGGTTAGTATTGTGGAGTAACATCAATGTTGTTGATCCATCCTCAGTTCTATCCTATCACAGCCATTAAACTCTAACTGTTTTAAAGTTACCATTGGTCTCATGTTAGGAAGGATACCTGTATCGTTGTAGTGGCTGGGTGTATTGATACACCATCCAAAGTGTAATTATTAACTTCACCATGCTCAAAGGGATATTCAATGTCTGTCCTTCTTTGCATTGGAAAACCTCCCTAATATTTGTGGTTGAATCTGTGTTTGAAATTCACTGCCCGTCTGAGGGACCTTACAGATACTGGGCTACAGAGATGAGGTAGTCATTCAAAAATCCTGATAACCACTATTATTGCGCAGTGTGTCCATTCAACTTGTGACTTGTTAAGCACATTTTTACTCCTGAACCTATTTTGGATTCCATAACAAAAGGGGTTGAATACTTCTTGACTCAAGACATTTCAGCTTTTCATTCGTAATTAATTTTGAAAATGCTCTAAAAACATAATTCCACTTTGACATTATGGGGTATTGTGTGTAGGCCAGTGACACAAATCTAAATGGAATCCATTTTAAATTCAGGCCAAAAACAACAAAATTGTAAAAAAGTAAATTGGTGTGAGTACTTTCTGAAGGCACTGTATGTTCTAAAATGGAATGTAGACTGTGTATAATACAGTCCTGAGTTGGTCTCTTCTTGGATGGGTTTAGATTTTGTAGTATATCTAAGCATGCTCCTGGACAATTTTACAACTGTTTCCATTAAAACACACTCCAACTTCAAAATAGCAGATCCAATTTATTAAAGTATGTATATAGTCACATATTTACAGGTATATACATTATACAGACAATTTAAAAAGTTAAGACAGTAAAAAATATATCTAGTCATATTTTACCATAGAATCATGTGCTAACATATTTACACATGGTGCACTTAGTAAGTAACTGGTTTAGTAACCCTTTCCTCTGGTTCAGTGCAAAAGTTTTACACAACCTTTTCTACAGGCTCAATAGAACAGGCAGAAATGAAATAAGTCACAATGATTACAATACCGATCTCTAAATGTATAATATTAGTTATAAATAGCCTACTCAGTGCTGTTAAAATAGTCTGACAAATCAGATATTATTACTAGCCAATTCGTAACTGTTGCAAAGTCCACTGTGCAGTCTGAGGAAGACTGTCATGTTTCTATTGCTGATGTCAGCGCACTTCACAATAACCACTCATTGACTTTGAGTTTAGCTACCTTCTCACAATTATATAGCTAAATGAGAATTCTTTGTTTTGTAGTTTAGCAGCAACCATGTATATGTTACTCAAAATACATCACATAAGCACTTGCTAGAGGTAACAGTTCCATATGAATCATTGTAAAAAATAAATAAAGCTATAATTGTATAAGATTGTAATAACTACAAAAATAATGGTTCTCACTGATATGCACCGTATTTTGCTGCAAAGGCCTCACTATTGCTGGTTTCAAATTAATATACTGTATAAAAATAGCAGCCATTGCATTATTGCTCAAGTGCTTGACAAAATTCACAAAGTTCTCAGAATAATGTGCATGTCAGACCTCACTAATATTACAGTCTCAAGGACCAGGTAAAAGAAACACTATAAAAAACACTTAACAAAATACATACAGTAGGTTAAGACAAGTTCATTGATAAGTTATTTTAAGGCACACTGAGTCCGATCCTACAATCACATAGTATTGAGGACAACAATGGTGAATGCTTTGTTAAGCATAAATTAAGGAAACACATGAGGTTTGAACTACAGGTACCTCGAGGCCTCTACTCAGCCGGTCAATGGGTCTCTGTCAATCACAGGCACCAAAGCCTTTGTATAAGATCCATCTCTTAGGGGTTGCCAGAAAATCAGCAAAGATGATGGCATTTACTATCCTTTAGCACCACACCATAGTTGATGTGCCACAAAAGCAGTGCGTACAAAAGACTGTTCACATAAATTTTTAAATAACACATTGTTCAAGTTCTGTACACAATATACAATGTGATAAAGTCTTTGTATAGTTTGAAAGACAAAATAAATTACAGCTGTATAAATAATTTCTCTAAGAGCTGTGGAAGGAGGACATTCGTCTGTTGCTCCATACATTCAGTGGTTCCCCTGGTTCACTCTGTAAAACAAACACAGGGTTAATATTTGTCTAAATCAATGGACCCCTGACTGGCAATAAAATAGTTGATTAGATGAAAAAAAATAAACCTTTTTGAAGTTTTCCTCCATTCGTCCTTGCATTTTACAAACGTAATTTCCTGTTGTAAGCTCAGAGCATGAGGATCTTTAATGCAGAACACCATCCTGGAAGAGTGTCAAACAAGAATAGCACATTAAGACAAGTCAACTAATAAATAATTGTTTTGCACTTTCTTTCAAGACTATTATTTCTGATGTTTGTATGGATGAAAATTGTCTCAATTTTATAATTTTAAAGAAATTAGGCCTCTTAAAACGAACTTTTTTTGCGTCTCCCCGATTCGGATGCGTATTTTGTGGACCTCCACTTCAGACTCCGAAGAGTCACCTGACCACCAGGAAGACACCATGTTGAGCATGAACGAGGCAGACCAGCTAGTAGACTCCTCCCACTTGAACTTCACCATCAGGAGGTCACCAATGTCTTTCTCTGCTACCAGCAGGAAGGAATGGGTCTTATTGGTTGTTATCTTCTCCTTTCTGCCAATGAGAAAGAGCATAGAGGCTCAACTGATTATTGTCAACTCACTTCACAAGAACAACTCATTTACCGCTGAGTGAAGGTGTCATGTCTAAGCATAGACCACAGTAGCACTAGAACTTAAACATTACTCTTTATGGTCTATAGTTATCATAAATGTGAGAAATGGTGTCAGGTGTCTTATCATGTTGATGTACTAGCATGTGCTTTGTTGTATGGTTTAACCGCTTGTTGGACCAGGTACTCACAGTGTCAGTTTGAGGTCGTCAACCTCTCCTTTGGTTCCAATCAGGGAGACTGTCAGTGAAGGCTCCATCTCAGACCTGTTCACCTTGCTGGAGAAGTGGATCTTCACCTGGTAGTGATAGACTCTGAACGGCATGGAGGCCCTGGTCTTCGTGTACAGTTTGACGCTACGTGTCTTGCGGACCTTACTGATATCGTAGCCCATGGTGTTACAGTGGTTCTTGCGGCAGCTGAGGCACATTCCGCGGTCGAACATATCGTTACTCCCGCAGCGGTACGCCATGCTGGCCTCCTGCTCGTTGACCAGGGAGTCAATGAACAGGTGGATGGAGCGCTCGTGGGAACACCTGGGAACATCATTGATAGCTAGGAACATAAAGGGGATAGTTGCATCACTGGTCTGCATTAAAAACCAGAGTTGAGATTATCTCAATTGGAGGACAGGCAATCAAATGATAACAAGTAGATGTATCTAGTAGTACATCACTAATCCTGAGAAAGTTCCATTCCCTAACATTACCATTATAGATAGTTATATCAACCTTTATCTGGGGAGCTACAATAGGAGTGATGTTGGTGACCTTCTGAAGGGATTTTCTCTAGTCGTGATGTTTGCGGTCCTCTGTTTTTAACAGGCATGAATAGGCCTTTGTCAGGCTGATGGCAACAATGTTAGTAATTAAGACAGATTAGTGACTAGCTGCACAGTTACTGCAACTGATGTCATGATGTACGTCAAGTTGTACTGACTTGACCACCCTATTGTTCCTTGTTCACAAGCCTTGCCATCTTCCAATAAGTTACAAGTGGACAATTACACGTCTGATTTAGCCAATGATAACGCAGTAACCAGATTGACAACAGAGTCATTGTGTGGAAAGTGATTGTGAATGTTATATGTCTAATATTTAACCAATTGTATAGAATGACACTAAAATATCAAGATGTGATTCTCACCAAAGAGGCCAAGTTTGGATATCGTTTCCAGGGTGCTTTGCAGATTGCAGCCTGGCTGGAAGCTGCCTCCATTGGGGTAGATGTCCACATGGCCTACAGGCTGCTGGATGCCGATGCTTAAGCCCAGAGAGCCCCGCGTGAACGTGTGGAGAACATCCACAAAGTGGGCATCATCTGGGGACAGGCGGCGGTGAGCATGCTCCCCCTCGAAGTCTGGACCGGCTGGGTCAAGACCTGTAAAGAGAAGGGACCAATTAGTGAGGAGTGAAACAATGAATTCAAGTTGGTACAGGCCAAAGAGCCAATCAATGATTAGCAACAGTGCTATCATCCTGTCTATGTTTATTTATATTTACCAGTTATTCTGCCCACTTTATTGGAGGTGTGGCTCCCAGCGAATCCTGCCACATGAGCACCCAGACTGTAGCCAATGAGATGAAGGTTTTCAAGAGGGATGTTTGTTTCCTCCTTGGAAACACATTGGAGTAAAGTGTCAAGTTAATTGCCATGGAAACAATATACAGTAACTCTTTCTACCTTTTGTTTAGAATATGTTACTCATGATTTATCTGAAAAACAGTGCAGCGTCTTAGATGTTGAGTCATCATACAAACCTCCAGCCAGTCAATGAAGCGAGCGATCTCTTGTCCCACCATCTTGGTGTTATGGGCAGCTACTGGATAGTGGTTCTGGGCTGTGAACAGCCAGTCCACCACGATCACATTGGCTTCCTGCTCTCTCTTGTACAGCGCCGAAACCAGCTTGGCTACCCAGCTCTCAAACAAGCCGCTCACCTGTTGAGGCAGAGAGAAAGATGTTATTGACGGGGGAATCCAAGTCCATGAGCAATAGTTGTTAAGGACTTAATGTCAGACATGACGCTACAGATTGGAGGGGCTTACTGTCCAGCCGTGGATCACCAGGAAGGTTTTGGATGTGCTGTTGAAAGTGCATTCCTTGAGAGATTCCGGGTTGCCGGGGATGATGTAGCAGATGTCATCTTCCGGCATCAAAGGCTTCCGGAGGGAGAATTTGGCGAATGCATGAGGGGTGGCATTGTTGTTTCGGATCAAGTCCTTGAAGTTGTCCATGAAATGATCTGAGAATAATGTAATGTAAACACAAAACATGTGCGTAAGACATTTTGGAAAAGTCATTACTAAAATATTTGAAGATACCAATGCAGTACAGAGAGAATGGAAGCTTTAGATCCATCTATGCTGTTTCTAATCTTTAACCACATTGGTGGTGGTGGGAACATCTGACTGCACAGACCCCTCAGTGCCTGGGGGGCTACTAGCAAGGCCAGATTAACAAATCATATACATTTCCGGGCTTGGGCTCCGGGGTTTTAGCCCCTGGCTACTAGGGTTTAGTTGGTCAGACAGACCCTATGGAAACCACAGCTTTTCCCAGCTTTGTTCCTCTAGCTCTGAAAAATCCCAAAGGGTTTCAAAGTAGCTGTGTTCCCAGTGGGTCAGCCGACTCCTCAGCCATGGGTATTGCACTGAATGGAGGTTGCATATTCCATGACGGTTAAAGCAATAAATACATTATATTTCTAATAATGAAAAGAAACAGACTAAGTATTCATATGCAGCAACTGACTATCCACGTCCTACCTCAGCATTGTCGAAGAAAATCTATAATTTTCTTTAAGGGGGGGGAAAAAAATACATGTACAGTACCAGTCAAAAGTTTGGACACCTACTCATTCATATATATTTTTAAACTATTTTCTACGTTGTAGAATAATAGTGGAAGACAACTGAAATAACATATGGAATCATGTAGTAACCAAAAAAGGGTTAAACTCAAAATATTAATTTATATTTGAGATTCTTCAAAGTAGCCACCCTTTGCCTTGATGACAGCTTTGCACACTCTTGGCATTCATGAGGTAGTCACCTGGAATGAATTTCAATTAACAGGTGTGCCTTGTTAAAAGATCATTTGTGGAATTTCTTTCCTTCTTAATGCCAATCAGTTGTGCTGTGACAAGATAGAGGTGGTATACAGAAGAGAGCCCTATTTGGTAAAAGAACAAGTCCATATTATGGCAAAAACAGTTCAAATAAGCAAAGAGAAATGACAGTCCATCATTACTTAAAGACATGAAGGTCAGTCAATGCGGAAAATTAAGAAGTGCAGTCGCAAAAACCCTCAAGCGCTGTGATGAAACTGGCTCTGAGGACCGCCATAGGAAAGGAAGACCCAGATTTACGTTCATTAGAGTTACCAGCCTCAGAAATTTCAGTCCAAATAAATGCTTCAGAGTTCAAGTAACAGACACATCTCATTATGTTCAGAGGAGACTACGTGAAATCAGGCTTTCATGGTTGAATTGCTGCAAAGACACCACTACTAACGGACACCAATAATAAGAAGAGACTTGATTGAGCCAAGAAACATGAGCAATGGACATTAGACCTGTGGAAATCTGTCCTTTTGTCTAATGAGTCCAGATTTTAGATTTTTGGTTCCAACTGCAGTCTCTTTGTGAGACGCAGAGTAGGTGAACGGATGATCTCCACATGTGTGGTTCCCACCGTGAAGCATGGAGGTGGGATGGTGCTTGCTGGTGACATTAGTGATTTATTTAGAATTCAAGGCACACTTAACCAGCATGGCTACCACAGCATTCTGCAGCGATACACCATCCCATCTAGTTTGCGCTTAGTGGGACTATCATTTGCTTTTCAACAGGACAATGACCCAGCACACCTCCAGGCTGTGTAAGGGCTATTTGACCAATGAGAGTGATGGAGTGCTGCATCAGATGACCTGGCCTCCACAATCACCCAACTGAGATGATTTGGACTGCAGAGTGAAGGAAAAGCAGCCAACAAGTGCTCAGCATATTTGGGAACTCCTTCAAGGCTGTTGGAAAAGCATTCCAGGTGAAGCTGGTTGAGAGAATGCCAAGAGTGTGCAAAGCTGTCATCAAGGCAAAGGGTTGCTACTTTGAAGAATCTAAAATATTTTTTGATTTGTTTAACACTTTTGGTTACTACATGATTCCATGTGTTATTTCATAGTTGAGGTCTTCACTATTATTGTACAATGTAGAAAATAGTAAAAATAAAGAAAAACCCTTGAATATGTAGGTGTCCAAACTTTTGAATGGTACTGTATATTTGAGACTACGTAGAGTATCAATTTTGTCTATCCTTATGTCTCAACACTAGAACGCAACGTTTTCAAGCCCTATAGTAACATTACTCAGAGTATGAATGGGCGTTCAGCCTTATAATTGTCATCATATCCTATACTAACAATTTAGTCTGTCATCAAACTCATTAGTAGTCTATTATAGCACCTCCTGAAAATGTATAATAGCCTTATTAGATAAGTGACAGTATCTGTAGGCTGTCAATTACATTAATTAATTATTTGAGAGATTCAATTCTTCAGAGAAAATTTCACTTAAGCAACACAAATGCAATGTTTTTTGTTTTTTTTATCAGACTGCAAAACAAGGCTGAAACGTATTTTTCCTCATTATTAGCTACTCACCAAGGGTAGAAATGGAGTTCCCCTCTTCCAAAGACGCCACATAAAATACTGCATTTAACACAAGAAAGTAAAGACAATGCACTTGCAACCCTTTCATTTCTTTTCAGCCTAATAATTCTTATTTTGGGGAAATGTATGTAAAGTCTGCAATCTCAGCACAGGGAGAAAAAAAACCCGTGACAATTTTCCACCGGTTAGAATATTCCCCGTGTGTTCTCTGGCGCGTAGTGTTGATATCTGAGCCACCTTGAACTGCCCAGTTCTTAAATAGTACTCCCCCTGTCGCAAACCCATTGGTTGCTTTTCCTTTTCCCCAGGAGGAAGGGGGTATAAAGTAAATTATAATACAAAATCACGTTGATAACTGGCAATGACGTTTTAATAATAGTTGTATTCAAGTTATTAGTGTTATTTATTTACAATGTGTGAGATAGAACACTCAGGCCTGGATTCAATCAGATCAAGAGTTAACCAGCGTAGCCGATACCTGCAAAGCTGATGTTTTGTCGGTCGGAGGTGGAACAGCATTGGAGCTGTCAAATCGGTGAGCAGCTGCTCCTGTGATCATTGTCTTGAAGCCACACCCATCCCACTCGCATTAGAAGTTCAGAATGAGAAAGTATTGTCGGCTATATAGGAATAATGATCCTCAAATTGAAAATCATTAAACGAAATAATTAGGATTTCTATCAGCCTAATCGAGCTGTATATTACATCTCATATTCCAGTGACTGAACTTGTAAACAAGGCTGCATGGGATTTCTCTTAATGCAATTCCGGGTTTCCACTAGTTACCATAGCCACAAAGTCTAAATTGGCTAATAGTAAGAATTCATTAAAACAAACAACAATTTGCTTTTTGGTCTTAATTTAAGGTTATGGTTAGGCATAAGGTTAGCAGTGTGGTTAAGGTTGGGTATAAAATCACATTTTAAGAAGATAAATTGCAGAAATAGGCGGGTTTTATGATTTTGTTGCTGTGTACATTGATTCAGGGAGCCGCTTGTGAATTTGACAGGGGCGCAACTTTCACTGGGGACGGAGGACATGTCCCTCCTACATTGTGAAATGGCATTTTTGTCCCCCCAGTTTTATAATTGGAATGTGATACAAAACGATGCACCGGTGTGCTTTAGGACCATGCGGACGACTCCGAGTGGTTGGTTGGCTGTTTGGAGTGTTTATCGTCTGAAAAAATATGTTTAAAAAAGTTATGTCCCCCCTACTTCTAAAACCAAAGTTGCGCCCCTGGAATTTGACAACACAGTTCCACCTCTGACACCATAAAAACTATGTTGATTTCAGCAAAAGCGGATCTGATTGAATCTTCCCTCAAATTCAACCTGGACTCAGGGTATACGTAACATAGTAAACTTAGATCTCTGTCCTTCCATTTACTATGATATGTTATGTTTCGAATAGCATTAATTAAATATTCGCTTTATACGCCTACCCATCGACCCCAACTAACCACCTTACTTTCACATTTGCTTTAACTTCTTAGGGAGCGGCTCCCGAGGTGACGGTTTTGGAGAGTCTGGCGTGCCCAAAGTAAAATGCCTCCCACTCAGGCCCAGAAAATAGGATATGCACATAATTAGTACTATTGGATAGGAAACACTCTGAAGTTTCTAAGAGTGTTAAAATATTGTCTGTGAGTATAACAGAACGGATATAGCAGGCGAAAACCCAAGGAATTTCTGTCCTGGAAAAAGTGATTTTGACACATTGCCTCATTGTGAACCCCTCCCTATTGAAAATGACCTTATACTAGAATAAAGACCTCCTCCATTGCTGCCATTATTGAAAGAGATTGTGATACCTCACATCTCAAAATGGGGCTACTTAATGTTAGATCCCTCACTTCCAAGGCAGTTCTAGTCAATTAACTAATCACTGATCATAATCTTGATGTGATTGGCCTGACTGAAACATGGCTTAAGCCTGATGAATTTATTGTGTTAAATGAGGCCTCACCTCCTGGTTACACTAGTGACCATATCCTCACAAGATCCCGCAAAGGCGGAGGTATTGCTAACATTTACAATAGCAAATTTCTATTTACAAAAAACAAAAAAGCAGCGTTTTAGTCTTTTGAGCTTCTAGTCATGAAATCTATGCAGCCTACTCAATCACTTTTTATAGCTACTGTTTACAGGCATCCTGGGCCATATACAACGTTCCTCACTGAGTTCCCTGAATTCCTATCGGACCATGTAGTCATGGCAGACAATATTCTAATTTTTGGTGACTTTAATATTCACATGGAAAAGTCCACAGACCCACTCCAAAAGGCTTTTGGAGCCATCATCGACTCTGTCGGTTTTGTCCAACATGTCTCCGGACCTACCCACTGCCACAGTCATACTCTGAACCTAGTTTTGTCCCGTGGAATAAATGTTGTGGATCTTAATGTTTTTCCTCATAATCCTGGACTATCGGACCACCATTTTATTACCTTTGAAATCGCAACAGATAATCTGCTCAGACCCCAACCAAGGATCATCAAAAGTCGTGCTATAAATTCTCAGACAACCCAAAGATTCCTAGATGCCCTTCCAGAATCCTTCCACCAACCCAAGGACGTCAGAGTACAAAAATCAGTTAACCACCTAACTGAGGAACTCAATGTAACCTTGCGCAATACCCTAGATGCAGTTGCACCCCTAAAAACAAAAAAACATTTGCCATAAAAAACTAGCTCCCTGGTATACAGAAAATACCCGAGCTCTGAAGCAAGCTTCCAGAAAATTGGAACGGAAATGGCGCCACACCAAACTGGAAGTCTTCCGACTAGCTTGGAAAGACAGTACTGTGTAGTATCGAAGAGCCCTCACTGCTGCTCGATCATCCTATTTTTCCAAGTTAATTGAGGAAAATAATAATAATCCAAAATTTATTTTTGATACTGTCGCAAAGCTAACTAAAAAGCAGCATTCCCCAAGAGAGGATGGCTTTCACTTTAGCAGTGATTCATTCATGAACTTCTTTGAGGAAAAGATCATGATCATTAGAAAGCAAATGACGGACTCCTCTTTAAATCTGCGTATTCCTCCAAAGCTCAGTTGTCCTGAGTCCACACAACTTTGCCAGGACATAAAATCAAGAGAGACACTCAAGTTTTTTAGTACCATATCTCTTGACACATTGATGAAAATAATCATGGCCTCTAAACCTTCAAGCTGCATACTGGACCCTATTCCAACTAAACTACTGAAAGAGCTGCTTCCTGTGCTTGGCCCTCCTATGTTGAACATAATAAACAGCTCTCTATCTACCAGATGTGTACCAAACTCACTAAAAGTGGCAGTAATAAAGCCTCTCTTGAAAAAGCCAAACCTTGACCCAGAAAATATAAAAAACTATCGGCCTATATCGAATCTTCCATTCCTCTCAAAAAAAATTGAAAAAGCTGTTGCGCAGCAACTCACTGCCTTCCTGAAGACAAACAATGTATACTGAAACGCTTCAGTCTGGTTTTAGACCCCATCATAGCACTGAGACTGCACTTGTGAAGGTGGTAAATTACCTTTTAATGGCGTCAGACCGAGGCTCTGCAACTGTACTCGTGCTCCTAGACCTTAGTGCTGCTTTTGATACCATCGATCACCAGATTCTTTTGGAGAGATTGGAAACCCAAATTGGTCTACATGGACAAGTTCTGGCCTGGTTTAGATCTTATCTGTCGGAAAGATATCAGTTTGTCTCTGTGGATGGTTTGTCCTCTGACAAATCAACTGTAAATTTCGGTGTTCCTCAAGGCTCTGTTTTGGGACCACTATTGTTTTCACTATATATTTTACCACTTGATGATGTCATTCGGAAACATAATGTTAACTTTCACTGCTATGCGGATGACACACAGCTGTACATTTCGATGAAACATGGTGAAGCCCCAAAATTGCCCTCCCTGGAAGCCTGTGTTTCAGACATAAGGAAGTGGATGGCGGAAAATGTTCTACTTTTAAACTCTGACAAAACACAGATGCTAGTTCTAGGTCCCAAGAAACAAAGAGATCTTCTGTTGAATCTGACAATTCATCTTGATGGTTGTACAGTCGTCTCAAATAAAACTGTGAAGGACCTCGGCGTTACTCTGGACCCTGATCTCTCTTTTGACGAACATATCAAGACGGTTTCAAGGACAGCTTTTTTCCATTTACGTAACATTGTAAAAATCAGAAACTTTCTGTCCAAAAATGATGCAGAAAAGTTAATCCATGCGTTTATAACTTCTAGGTTAGACTACTGCAATACTTTACTTTCCGGCTACCCGGATAAAGCACTAAATAAACTTCAGTTAGTGCTAAACACGGCTGCTAGAATCTTGACTAGAACCCCAAAATTTGATCATATTACTCCAGTACTAGCCTCTCTACACTGGCTTTCTGTTAAGGCAAGGGCTGATTTCAAGGTTTTACTGCTAACCTACAAAGCATTACATGGGCTTGCTCCTACCTATCTTTACGATTTGGTCCTGCCGCACATACCTACACGCACGCTACGGTCACAAGACGCAGAGCCTCCTTACTGTCCCTAGAATTTCTAAGCAAACAGCTGGAGGCAGGGCTTTTTCCTATAGAGCTCCATTTTTATGGAATAGTCTGCCTATCCATGTGAGAGACGCAGACTCGGTCTCAACCTTTAAGTCTTTATTGAAGACTCATCTCTTCAGTAGGTCCTATGACTGAGTGTAGTCTGGCCCAGGAGTGTGAAGGTGAACGGAAAGGCACTGGAGCAACGAACCACCCTTGCTGTCTTTGCCTGGCCGGTTCCCCTCCACTGGGATTCTCTGCCTCTAACCCTATTACAGGGGCTGAGTCACTGGCTTACTGGTGCCGTGGCGGATATCTTGTGGGCTATACCCGGCCTTGTCTCAGGATGGTAAGATGGTGGTTGAAGATATCCCTCTAGTGGTGTGGTGCTGTGCTTCGGCAGAGTGGGTGGGGTTATATCCTGCCTGTTGGCCCTGTCCGAGGGTATCGTCGGACGGGGCCACAGTGACTCCCGACCCCTACTGTCTCAGCCCCCAGTATTTATGCTGCAGTAGTTTATGTGTCGGGGGGCTAGGGTCCGTCTGTTATATCTGGAGTATTTCTTCTCTTATCTGGTGTCCTGTGCGAATTTAAGTTTGCTCTCCCTAATTATCTCTCTCTTTCTTTCTTTTTTCTTCTTCTTCTCTCTCTCTCTCTCTCTCTCTCTCTCTCTCTCTCTCTCTCGGAGGACCTGAGCATTAGGACCATTCCTCAAGGCCCACCTGGCCTGATGACTCCTTGATGTCCCGAGTCCACCTGGCCGTGCTGCTTCTCCAGTTTCAACTGTTCTGCCTGTTTTATGAACATTTTAAAATCTTGTCCATGTTCTGTTATAATCTGCACCCGGCACAGCCAGAAGAGGACTGGCCACCCCTCACAGCCTGGTTCCTCTCTAGATTTCTTCCTAGGTTTTGGCCTTTCTAGGGGAGTTTTTCCTAGCCATCGTGCTTTTACACTTGCATTGCTTGCTGTTTGGGGTTTTAGGCTGGGTTTCTGTACAGCACTCTGTGACATCAGCTGATGTAAGGGGGGCTTTATAAATAAATTTGATTTGATGATTTGATTTGATTCCACTGGATGTCAACAGTCTCTAGACAGTGTTTGATGATGTTTAGTTGCTCTGGATGGTAATAGAAAAATAATTGGGAAGTGGTCACCAGATGATGCGCGTTCACGGGCTCGCGCGCCGCGCTGTGGTTTTTTCCTTTCCTATCGTCCAGTTTATAATCCGGTTGAAATTTTATAGTAAATATACATAAAAGTGTTCCTAAGGATACATTATCAATGATGTTTGATTGTTCTTGGACAAGTGTATAGGTATAGGTTGAATGAGTTCTCTTCACGGTTCAATGGGCGAGTGGACACTGTATTTTCTGATCATAATGCACCAACCAAACTGAGATTTATGGATATAATAAATGACTTTTTCTAACAAAAGAACCATGGATTGTCTTCGTTGGACACTTGGGAAGCCCTCAGCAGAAGTTCTTCAAAAGGTAAGGGATTTGTTTTCGCTTTGAAATGTGTTTTGTGTGAACCGCGATGGTTTATGAATTTATGCTAATGGGAAATATTGGAGGTGCTACCCTCAAACAATCAAATGTAGTGCTTTCGCACCTCAGCCCACCTAAGGTCTGCTTGAGTGGACTGTTTCTCACAGCAGGTACAGAATGTGTTAAGTGGGCCATGTGGAGTTTAGGAGCACAACTAGAGTGGAACATAATGTTATGTGAAGCTGCGTACAAACCTGTAGTGTCATCAACATTACTGGCTTTAGTTTTAGAAGACTGCCCTGAGTGGAGGAGGCCAGATGGGCCAGTATAAATCATAGTCTGAATCCTAACCAACCACCCCTCTACCCCCTTTCCCAAGCCCCTTCCCCTAACCACCATTCACCACTCTATACATCTATAGATCCTTCCCCCTAGACCTAGAGAGAGATTGTGGTCTAGTAATTATGCAAGATTTTATCAATAACATTTCCCCCCAGTTTTCTAAGAAAAGCTGTATTTCACCTAATCCAACCTTGCTTTCTGTTGCAATGCAAATATCAACTGGATGTTTAGCACTTGTCTTTTTCTACCAGCACTGACTTTGCTGATAAATACTTTGTTGAGGGAAAATGTACGTAATACGATAGTGATGTGTTGTTGTCCCACCTAGCTATCTGATGATGAATGCACTAATTTTCAGTCATTCTGGAATAGCGGGTCTGCTAAATGAATAAAATGTCAAATGTAAATCTAGTTTGATCATTTGTTTAGGTACATTGAGCGATGTACCCATCCTGTGATCTCTGTGGGTGCACGTGAATAATAAACGCATGCTTTAAGTTTGATGTTGTTTGACTCTTTGTACTGGGACCTCCATTGCAGTGGCGGTCGGTGCCGTTTAAGATGAGGGAGGACACATTTTTTTTCATGAGCATGGCCTTATTTCTATTACAGCATATTGGATGACTGTCATTCATATTCCATTCAACCCGGCTCAATGTAACATGGATAGGTTAGGCTACTACATGATACTCACATTTTCACTATACCCCATCATGAGGTTGCGACAAACCTAGCCTATGAATGAAAGTTTACAATGTAGGTGCACAGGTTGAGAGGAATTTGAGTAATCAAGGTGACAGACATTGACACATTCAATATGGCCTTGTACAATCTTGCCTGCATCTAACTGATCTAGGGTGTAATCATTAGTACAACAGTTGCAAACCAGAGTTTCTATTGGACAAATTCAGGTATGTTTATCTCCGTTTCGTTTGCTTCCATTTAAGAACTATTGTCTTTCTCTCTCTTTGAGTCAACTATTCACCATATTTTATGCACTGCAGTGCTAGCTAGCTGTAGCGTATGCTTTCAGTACTAGATTTATTCTCTGATCCTTTGATTGGGTGGACAAAATGTTAGTTCATGCTGCAAGAGCTCTGATAGGTTGGAGGACATCCTCCGGAAGTTGTCATAATTACTGTGTAAGTTTATGGAAGGGGTTGAGAAACACGAGCCTCCTACAGTAAGTTTTGTATTGAAGTCAATGTACCCAGATGAGGACGGAAGCTAGCTGTCCTCCAGCTACACCATGATGCTGCCCTACAGAGTGCTGTTGAGGCTACTGTAGACCTTCTTTGCAAAACAGTGTGTTCTAATCAATTATTTGGTGACGTGAATATATTTAATATAGTTTTATCTAAGAATGATAACTTTTTTAATGTTTCACTATTTTTATTTTCTGGAATTCACTGAGGAAGATGGTCCTCCCCTTCCACCTCTGAGGAGCCTCCACCGATCCATTAGTATTACTACTGAGGGAGGAGTAGGCCTACAACCAACATGACTTAGGCCTAGTTTACCCTCTTCCTCACTTATGATCATTGATCTTCCCAACATTTACATATAAAAAAATATATAGATTTTTTTGTCATTTAGCATACGCTTTATCCAGAGTAGCTTACAGTAGTGAATGCATATCTTTTTGTACTGGTCCCCTGTGCGAATCCAACCCAGAACCCTGGCATTGTAAGTGGCATTGTAAGCATACTCTTCAAACTGAGCCACACCGGACATACTGTATCAGTCAGTAGGGATCTGGAGTTTGTGTGAGTTGTGATTGGTCACCCTCAGAGAATTGTTGGACCAGATTTGTTGGACCAGTTTGTTGGACCAAACCTGTGTTTCCATTATCTAAGCAGTGCACCATTGTGTGTGAAGGACTAAGAATAATGTCACCTGCTACGGTCACATGATTTCCTTCAGGAATGTGCACATGTCAAGTGTGTCTAGCCTCTATGGTTGACCATTGTTGTCAAGCGCCAAGGAAAAGTCCATATAGGACGCCCTGACAAACCTATCAGAGGCCCCTGGTACCCCTGGTTGCTCGGAATGACATGGAAACAAAGTTTGGCTCCAATGCTGGTATTTGTCGCTGTTGTTATGTGACAGGTGGAACACGGGGAGCACAAGTTCTCTTATTGTACTGTTGCCAGATTCAACACACACATCCCTCCTGCTGCATATCCCTGAAGCAGCTTTTGTAGCGGTCCAGTTGGCATCCAATTTAATGTTGCTTTTCTAGGAACATAACAGAGTTTCCCTGTAAAGCAGGAACAGCAGTATTAGATAAACAGATGCATCGTTACCTTGCTGCCATTCTCTTTGCTTTTGAAAGGGAAACTGAATCGCTTCTGAAGGGAAGCGTCTCAATATGTGGGATTTTGATGCAGTTTGTTTTGATAAGAGAATCTGTAAAGTTGTCCTGTAGAGATAGATTTGCAAAAGCCAGTGATTTAGTTTGGAAGCCAACTTAACAAAAGCTGTTCCCCAATGTTTTGAAGGTAACAAATTGTTCTGGAATGTTTATTCAAAGGGTTTCCCAGGCTTCTTTTTAAGGTTCTTTCTAAGAATAACACATGGTTCTAAAGGCTTCAGGAAGTTCTTACTACATGAACCGAAAACATATCTTACATTATTTATCATGCATGTGATGTACAGTGTGTGTTGTGTAACTAATTTACCAGGAAGTGGAGCTTTCTCCCATGAGGAATATAATTGAATTATTCTCAACTATTCTATCCTCACTGCCAAATTCATCAAATTCATCATGTTGTTTATTTTGTTTTGGGAGCTTTCCATATGATTTCTTATGGAAAATTACAATAACATCTTAGAGAGGCATTCTGGGGACATCAGGTTTGGGTCAATTGGATCAGTCAACAGTGCAGTTTTAAAGGTCATCTTTGTGGGGTCATGTCTCGTCCACCAACACAATAAGGGAATATTTCCATGACCTAAAGGGAGGGGAGAAGTTCACCAACAAGTTCATGAGACGACACATCACAGTACCCTTCCACTGTCAGGCAACACTCACCCCACCAACACACCCAACATATCTCTGTCCAGAACTTACTTAGACCCATCACCCCTGGTCTAAGTAAAAACATCTGTCATACCCATTCAGCAAGTTACAGGCAATTGAGGACCGGATTGCTGAAACACAGTGTATTTCCTCATTCCTCACATTACCCGATTGACTGTAACTTGCTGAATGGGGATGACAGATAGTTTTCTTGTTTTTCCTTAATACTTTTAAGATATATGTTATTAATCAATGAAAAATATTTATAAATGAATGAATTAAAGTTTACCAACTTTAATTAATGTTGACAAAATGTGTTATGTATCTCATGTAGTTTTGTACAGAAACTATCCTGTGATTACAATAGTGAGTAATAGGAAAAAATACCTTTCCTGTCATGTTTTCTTCCTCTTTTTTTGACGCTCCAAATTCCAAGAATAACCCCCCTGTTTTTTCACAATCTATGGGATTATTCCATGTATTTCCAACTAAGAGAATTTGGGGTCCAATGCTATTTGTTATCTTCGTGTATTGCCATTGTGTGTTACACAACTTGTTTTGGTATGTTAGTGTACTGGGCTTTGTGATGATAGGCTCTAATGTGGATGTTGTGCTACTAGCACGTGTCAGACATAAGGTTTAAAGAGCCACAGATGTCAGATTAGAAACAATGAGACCACTGTGGGTAAAGCACAGCAGTAATAATAGTGTTATGCCAGCAATTCACCAGTCAGGGGCAGAACAGCAGTAGCCATCCATGTCAAATTATATTAGTGTTACAGCATGTGTGTCTTACACAAGTAGGCAAATGTTGATGATACCTGTGAATGACAACTGTCTCTGTATTGACGGCATGTTGCTAATAATGAGGTCATATGCTTATGGTCTTCAAAGAGACTATTTCCAAGGATTATATACACTATTGAGCAGAGTGCAAATTACATCGAGACATTCAGGGGTCTCTGTATTTTTTTATAGGCTTAATAATAAGGACGTAATTTAAACAGTAAAAACGTATTACCTCGCCCTAACACACTGTCACCACTTCAGCCGAAGTTGGTGCCCCTCCTTGTTCTGGCGGCGCCTGGCGGTCGGCGTCACCGGTCTTCTAGCCATCATCAATCTATTTTTCATTTTCCATTTGTTTTGTCTTGTCTTCCCACACACCTGGTTTCAATCCCATTCATTACATGTTGTGTATTTAACCCTCTGTTTCCCACATGTCGTTGTCCGGAATTGTTTGATATATAGTGTTTGTTGCTCGTTTATTTACTGGTGTGTTACGGGTATTTTGAGCCCATGTACTCTCGTGCTATTTTGTACCGTTTTGGTTGTTTTATTAAATGACTACGGTTATTACCAAGTTTTGCTCTCCTGCGCCTGACTTCTCTTCCACCAGTTAAGCAACCCTTACACACACACAGTAAACTAAGCTACAATGTGTGTTACCATGAACTTTCAAATAGGCCTACCGGTCGCCAGGGATGTAGTGTTAAAAACAATAGGTGGGTAAACTTTGATTCCCGGTCGCGGTAATGCATTTCTTTTTTTAAAGGTGGGTAAACAGCGTTTACTTGCGTTTACCCTCCACTAGGCCTACACCACTGCCAGTAGCCTACCCTCTCAGCCAAGGCAATTTTCAACACATTAACACACGCAGAAAAGCCTACATTCAATATAATACATGATTGTAATCATGTTTTACACCCTTGTTCCTGAGTTGTCCATACTTCATGAGTTAATGCTTCACAGATCATGTGACATAAAACACTATCTTTCTTTCCTTACTTTAATGACATTTATGACAGTGTTATTTGTCATTATACAACGGGTACTGTAGGTCTAATCTTGAATGCTGATTGGTTAAATCCACATTCCAGACGGTGTCTGTTCCCCAAGTTACCACCGGCTAAATCTATGACGTTAAAATGCCTATTTACTCTGTTCCATCTGACTGCGCAATCCACTGTCTCATCAGCCCAGCCAGGCAATTTATAAACTTGATTTCCACTATAAAAAGCATTTAGACATTATCTCACATTTCTTTTAGACTAACATTTAGTTTTCAACAGCGGAGATTTGTATAAACCTTGCTGTCTGTCTCACTGACATTTGCAACATCGTTTCAATACTCAAATTTGATCTCCAGCTGTCCCATAGTAATGAACGTATTGGAGTCGGGAAGAGACAGACAGGCAGGCAGCGTTTATCAATTTTGAAATGTCAATTGAGAAAGAAAAAATAAATAAACGAAGTGCAGCTAGTTTGCAGTCATTCCAGATTCAGTTTGAAGTGATTGTGTTAGCTGTGTTGATGGCTAGCTCCTCTGAACAACAGTGTCCTGATGAGAAAGCAAATTATTGTTCATGCCAGGTGAAATCGTGCCTCAATAGCTCATTGTTATGGATGTATCCAAATAAATGTCACTAGAAAACAGCTTAAACAAATGCAAATGCAGCTACTGTTCTGGCTGTATTGCTTGACGTGACTGTACGTTAGCCATAGTTGGCTAGCTAGCAAGCAAGGGATAAGAACTTTGCCAGACAGTATGGCAATGGAACATTTAGAACGAACGACTGGGTCCATAGATAAAGAACAAAAAGACTGAACGACTGGGTCGAGTCTCTGGCCCCCAAACCAATAGAATGAACAACCAGCTGGCTGGGGTAGCAACCCTAAATTTGTGTCGGGAATATATCTTGTGGAAGGATGAAATAGTATAAATAAATTCACCAAAATATATTTTTTTATGAAAATATGTCAATCGTTATTTGAATATGTTGGTAACCCGTTGTATAAAAGTAATAATGCCCTTGGAGCCGGTGTTTGGAGGATACTGTATATAACAACATCTGTGTCAATTTATCCTCCAAACACCGGCTTCTTGGGCATTATCACTTAATTAGTAAGCATTTAACAATCGAATTAGAACACTGAACTTAAACCCTGTAGAATCATGGGTCTTGTGTAACTATGCCTACGTAACATTGGATCAAATATTGATAGAAAATAATAAAGCTAAATAAATAGTCTACTACTTCTGGCACAGAGAACACCAGTACCTGCACAAACAGCTGGCTGACAAAAGCAAACAATGATAAATCACCAGATAAATCGAATGCATTGGAATAAAGGCTATTTTTATCAAGGACACATGGCAAACAAATGGTGAAAATTAGGAAGTACAAAGGAAAATCTATGCATAATGGAGCTCATCTGAGGCCAAAATGCAACACTACTGGATGGACAGCACTGCCACAAAGAAATAAATGGGTTAAACCATGACAGAGATGTGGGGGTGTTTGTTTCATTGGAAGATTTTATTTTCATATTTACCACTGTAAAACATAATTAACACTGCATTTTAAACAAATAGGAGAATGGTTGAATTAGCATTATTTAGAGACCCCTTAAAGCTTTTATTGCATTTAGGGGAGCTAACATCTCATTCAGGGGAGCTGAATTTATAGTCCCGTACCCCTTCAAACATTCAACCTCCAGCTGCGTCCCCCCTCTAGCACCAGGGTCAGCGCACTCTCAAATGTTGTTTTTTTCCATCATTGTAAGCCTGCCACACCCACACCCACACAATACGATACATTTATTAAACATAAGAAGGAGTGTGAGTTTTTGTCACAACCTGGCTTGTGGGAAGTGACAAAGAGCTCTTATAGGACCAGGGCCCAAATAATAATATAATAATCAATAATTTTGCTCTTTATTTAACCATCTTACATATAAAACCTTACTTGTTCATAGAAAATGGTGAATAACTCACCGCAGGTTAATGAGAAGGGTGTGCTTGAAAGGATGCACATAACTCTGCATTGCTGGGTTGTATTGGAGAGTCTCAGTTTTAAATGATATATGTATTTAGTTGTCATGCTAGTGAGGGCCGAGAATCCACTCTCAGAAAAGTATGGGTTTGCAAAGGGCATCAGTGTCTTAACAGCATGATTTGCCAAGGCAGGATACTCTGACTGCCGCCCAAACCAGAGATCTGGCAGTGGCTTCTGATTAAATACAATTTTCACAGAACCGCTTGTTGCAATTTCGACGAGGCTCTCTTGTTCAGACATCGGTAAGTGGACTGGAGGCAGGGCATGAAAGGGATAACGAATCCAGTTGTTTGTGTCATCCGTTTCAGGAAAGTACCTGCGTAATTGCGCACCCAACTCACTCAGGTGCTTCGCTGTATCATATTTGGCATTGTCCGTAAGCTTGAGTTCATTTGCACACAAAAAATCAGAGTGATGGAAAGACCTGTGTGTTGTCCTTGTTAATGCAGACAAAGAAAGAGCTCCAACTTCTTAATCATAGCCTCAATTTTGTCCCCCACATTGAATATAGTTGCGGAGAGTCCCTGTAATCCTAGATGCAGATCAATCAGGCGAGAGAAAAAAAATCACCCAGACAGGCCAGTCATGTGTGAAACTGGGTATCATGCAAGCGGTCAGACAAGTGAAAATTATGGTCAGTAAAGAAAACTTTAAGCTCGTCTCTCAATTCAAAAAAAAACGTGTCAATACTTAGCCCCTTGATAACCAGCGCACGTCTGTATGTTGTAAAAGCGTTACATGGTTGCTGCCCATATCATTGCATAGAGTTCAGGGGTCATGCTTTAACAAAGTTAACCATTTTCACTGTAGGGTCCAAAACGTCTTTCAAGCTGTAAGGCATTCCCTTGGCAGCAAGAGCCTCTTGGTGGATGCTGCAGTGTACCCAAGTGGCGTCGGGAGCAACTGCTTGCACGCGCGTTACCACTTCACTGTGTCTCCCTGTCATGGCTTTTGCACCATCAGTACAGATACCAACATGAGCAGCAGCTACGTTTGGCTACATACAGATCAATCGTTAGTGGAATTCCCGCGGAGAGAGTAACAGTTAATGTGATTGGATGTTAATTATTTGACTAGGCTACCTGTATTTGACATTGTGTTGTTATTTCCCTCAACACTAGATGGTTTAATTTTATTTCTGGCAGTGAAACGAGGCTACTCAGGTGAGGAAAAACCTCACCCAAATGTATAGCCCCATTAGAAAATATAAATGCACTGTTTGAAAATGTGAAGAAGAAAATGTACAAAAATAAAATAAAACAGTTAAATGAAACAATAAAATACCTCCGACGGCATTGAGCATACCCCTGGTTTGTGAATACCTGTTCTAGGGTTAGAATAATATCTAAGGAATTCAAGAACACAATATGTAGCTCAGGGTAGTAAAAAATCCAACAATACCAAAATATATAACGTTTTCACTTTATTAAAGTATCATATTTTGTCTTCATAGAGTGCACTGCATTTCAGTTCAGAAAAATAAATGCGCTCATCAGCTGGCATGGAGACCAATTTGATCAGTCTAACCAAAGCCACTCACATAAAATCACACCGCTTTATCTATAAAAACAGTGACAGCTATGGAAATCTGCCCAAATATATTACAGCTTAATATACAAATATATACAGGTACATTCAATAAATAGAATATTAAACATTCTTGGGATGTTTATGGTTATTATGTAGGGCTGCCCACCCATGTTGGCAAAGTCTCACATATATGTTATACATTTAGTGTAGCATTTTGTTTGACCTTTTTAAAGAAAATGGAATGTTTTATAGGGCATGCTTGACCAATAGGGTTAAGGTAATTGTTTCCACATGATTTTTGACCTATGAAGGAAGTAATAGAAGTACTAAGGCCATACTAACTTCTGCTTGTGACCTCTATTCTTCAGAAGTCCAGTGACCAATTAAAGAATGATCTGAACATAATCCATTTCAACTAGTTGATGAATGATCAAATTTACTGACGGTGACTAACGCCCTTAAAGTGACCAGTGGCAAACATAATAACCAAATGCACACAAAGAACAAGCAGGGAATTCATCTACAATAACGCATATATATATATATAATACTGATTGAAAAGCTATTTACACGGATCACTGCAATATTCAATTCAGTAGACAATGTCACCATCGTTGGTCCCTGTGATGGTGGAAATTAGTGGTTTAGGCATGACATTAGTGACATGATTATTATAGTGTGCACACTGAATGTGGCAAAAATAAGAGGAAGCTATGTCAATCTCCTTGAATCGGAAGTTTGAATCGGAACTACCTAGCATAGCTTTAGAAATGATTTTATTTTATTTAGTAGGTAGGTATACATAAACACAGTTGAGATGAAGGATTAAAAAGATAATGTACCACGTTAGACCAAGTCAAAAACATAAAAAAGCAGCACTCTCCATGATGACGGTTAATAGAAGACAAAGCACGTAAGCTGACTCCCAGCACAGTGGGATGAAGTGATTGCGGGTGGAGATGAGATGACACAGGTTGGGAGGCAGAGCATACATTACAGGTCAGAGACTTACATCCCCTATCTTCTCTCCAGTGTATTCTCCCAGGCTCCATCCAGCTTTGGCTGTGTGGTTCAGTGCGCACTCTATTCAAGTGTTGCTTCATGCAATGTTATTCTTGAAGAGGCTTCCCTGCATCTTGAGTCTGTGCATCCTGAAGATAAATCAAAATCAAAAGAAGAACATGAGGAAATAAGTTTTGAATCCAATCTTTGGTTATGATTGATTTTTCTATATTCAAATGACCAAAGTTTCACAAAGTTTTCTTACTTTTTCTCTTTACGGCTCATGTTGTCCTCTTTTGATTTGACAAAGACTACGTCGTCTTTTCCTCTGAAGAGGTAAGCAAACTCTCCATCTTTAGCGCTGAAGATCACCCTGGAGTCAGACAGTAAAGACTATCAATAAAGTCTTCTTGACGCCTTTAACATATAACCCCAAAGACTGGCAATGTGAAAGGCGATGTGCTGTGTCAAATGTATTCAAATACTGTCCACAGTACTGTTGTGTTTGATTGATTAATGTAATTAATTGGCCTTAGAGCGAAACCAGCAATGCTGCTGACAATAAGGTCTGTGAATTTGAATACCCCTTCTACATATAGATATACAGCTCATCATTATTATCATGGCTTACCTGGATTGAATCTCCCCGTCATTGACACGTATTTTGCGGATGTGGAAGTTTTTGTTGCCCCAAAGGTCAGACCAGCTGAAATAGGCATCTTTCTCCCAGCGCAGCTTGACCATAAGCAGCTCCCCGACATCCACGTCGGTGGTCAGCAGGAATGACACAGTGCTGTTGGTGTTCAGGAAGGGCCTGACGGGTCACACACAGGTCAAAGGTGAGTGGATCAGTTCACCTTCTGTACTGTATATAGTACCCAGCTGAGGTGGGGTAGTGAGGTGACATTTCCAGGGTTCATTATGAGCTACAATGTCAGTGTTTTATATTCGTAAGTTTGTACTTGTTTAGATATTATATCAAGCATTTCTGGACAACTAAGTACTGCACAAAATGTTTTTGTATTTCCTATAATTTCCTTATTTCCTTATTTTATTTAATATCAAACCATACGTACATGGTGTAAGGTATGTCAGTCTTCTCATCAAGGGTTCCGTACAGAGAGATTTTCATGGGCTGCTCAGTGTAGGCCAGTTTCTCACTGCTGAAGAAATGCACCTTCACTTGGTAATGGAAAACTGTGGAAAGAATGACAGAGACCTTCATTTAGAACCATGCCACATACAGACGAGTGTCACGAGAAGGTTTTGCCCTCTGTCACCGAGAAGGTTTTGCCCTCTGAGTATGTTTTTTCTTATGGAAACACCTGCAGTCTGCCCAGTTAGGACACATTCTCCGACAGTTTGAAGTGTTTGTGGCATGTGGACATAATCCCATCACTGATGCCCACAGTTTGAGCTAAAGATCCCTGCTCACACAATATTGTAGTATCTCACTGAGATATTGTAGTATCTCAGTGCTTAAGACCAGTCTTTACATAACCATGTTATTGATCCACTTACTGCCTTTGTGTGAATAACGGAAATAAAATGCAGTGTTTAGCTTCAGATTAAATTGTCCGACCTTCCACTCCTTCCACTGTAAACCCAAGAGTTTTGGATCTGAACGCATAACTTAACACTTTTCTGTAACACTTTTTAAATGCATCAAGGCATTTAGAATTTCAAATGAAAATGTGTCACAATGTTTAGATTGTAAACACCAGAACATGTTTATTCGAGTTAACAGAAATGAACTCAACACTGTTGAGTAACAACAACGTCACGCAATCGTTGTTGTTCTGTTCAGTTGTGCTGAAATGTAAGTAAGGTGACAGACATTCCTAACACTGATCTGAATAAAAAGCATGGAAAGTCACATACATTTTGAATGATTAAATGCACTCTAAACAGGACGAGGGGAAAGTAAACACTAGTGTTTAAAATCTGAACACTTAGAGGAGATATAGGTGTTCTCTTGGTTAGAAACTGACTGGAAAAGCTGAATATCTTGTTTAATCTTGCATTCTAAACACCATTGTTTAAGATGAGAACCCTTATTGGCTAATCTAAATGCCTAATGTTTAAGTTTTAAAGACTGACGTTTAGGTTATTAACGTGTCGCATGCTTAATGGTTTTACAGTGTACTACAGAGATGTTATTGTGTGCCTAAATTCAAAGCCAGTGCCAAAAGCATTTCCAACTGGTGTGGAAAGTTTCCTCTAACTTTCCACCATAAGAATTCACGTGCAGTGGTTTCCAGTTACCAAACCACAGCCACTACTGAAATACTAATAGTCTCACTCTCATGTGACCTTCATGGCTTGTTCTGTTCCCCCTGCTTGTTTTTGTATGTCCCTGACGCCACTACCATATCAGATATGTCAGACTGTGCCAATCCTCGAGTAGTGGGGTGAGGAGGGAGGAAAATGGACGCAGGCTGGGCGGATGTTATAGAATATTTTATGGATAGTGGGTCAGGTGACTGATAAGGGAGGGACTTGTGTAGACTACAGTAGTTGTTTTCTCAACATGCACAGGATGGTAAAGAGGCTCAGTGTTCAGGATCCGCTTTTTTTAAATGTTCGCCTAAAATGACATACCCAAATCTAACTGCCTGTAGCTCAGGCCCTGAAGCAAGGATATGCACATTCTTGGTACCATTTGAAAGGAAACACTTTGAAGTTTGTGGAAATGTGAAAGGAATGTAGGAGAATATAAGATAATATAAAGAAAAAAAAAACCGTTATTTTGTATTTTTTTGTACCATCATCTTTGAAATGCAAGTGAAAGGTCATAATGTATTATTCCAGCCAGGGGCAAATTAGATTTTGGCCACTAGATGGCAGCAGTGTATGTGCAAAGTTCTAGACTGATCCAATGAACCATTGCATTTCTGTTCAAAATGTTGTATCAAGACTGCCCAAATGTGCCTAATTTGTTTATTAATAACTTTTCCTGTTCAGAATTGTGCACTCTCCTCAAACAATTGCATGGTATTCTTTCACTGTCATAGCTACTATACTACCTTATGCTAATCGCATTAGCCTACGTTAGCTCAACCATCCCGTGGAGGGACACCGATTCCGAAGAAGTTAAAACAATTCCTCTCTCATCCTTACGTTTGAAGGGCATCATCTCACGGGTCTTGAGGTACATTTTGGTGCTCCGGGGCAGGCGAACTTTGTTGACGCCGTAGCCCACCTTGTTGCAGCGGTTCTTGCGGCAATTGAGACACATTCCCTTCATGAAGGCCTCCTCGGAGCTGCAGCGGTAGGCCATGGTCTGATGTTCTGCTGCGTTCACCAGCGAGTCGATAAACAGGTGGATGGAGCGCTCATGGGAACATTTCACAAGCTGGTCCATATCTGCATAGGACAGGCGTAAAACAAGACCATTAGGACCATGAAGTCTGGCTGATTCTCTAATATACACCAGACTAACCATGTGACTGTATCTGTGAAATGTGCTTATTCTGGATTATGACGTATGGCTTTCAGTGTTCTGGTTAGAAAACTGAGGCCTTTGAAAATGGCACTTTTAACGGAGTCAAAGTACTTGTTGCAGCTGTTTAAACTTCAAGAAACACTCCTCATGAAGATTTACTACAGTATAATAACAGACTTTGATGTTACACTATGCTTTACTTTATGTCAGACAGCAGAAATATGGAGAAGCTAGAATAGTATTCTACGGTACAGTGTCCAGTTACAGTACGTACTACGGATGCCAGTGGTGGCGATCATCATGATGGTGTTCTGCAGGTCACAGCCTGGCTGGAAGGTTCCTCCGTTGGGGTAGATGTCCACGTGGCCCACAGGTCTCTGGATGCCGATGCTGCGGTCTGGGGAGCCCCTGGTGTTGGTGTGCAGGACGTCCACGAAGAGAGCATCGTCAGGGGACAGGGTGCTCTGGGCGTCAGCAAGCTCAAAGGTCGGGCCGGCCGGGTCCAAACCTGGGAGCCAGATGGAGGGAGAGAGAGAGACGAGGGAGGAAGAAAGAGAGGGGTAGAAGCAGAGACAGAGAGACAGAGACAGAAAGAGAGAGAGAGAGAGAGAGAGAGAGAGAGAGAGAGAGAGAGAGAGAGAGAGAGAGAGAGAGAGAGAGAGAGAGAGAGAGAGAGACGTTATAGATCAGTCACGGTCCTGGATGTCCATACTGCACAAGAGACCATGCGGTCCTGGCCAAAGCCCACAATGTGCTTTAGTGATGATTTGATTATGGTTTTCAATGGCCTAGAGATGTAATAGTTGGGTAAATTTTATGGAGACAAATGGGAGGACTATTGAGGCTAAATGCATTGAGATAGAACTTGCACATGTAGGCCTATGCATGTATGTATCCATGGTACATGTATCTACATAGCGACAGACTGATAGATAAACATTAAAACCTCTTCAGCAGAGAAGGGCTGTCTGCTCACCTGTGATCCTGCTGACTTTCTGGTTGGTGAGGAGACCAGCGATGCCGGCTACATGAGCACCCAGACTGTAGCCCAGCAGATGTATCTTCTCCCAGGGGTAGTCTAGCGTTTTCTGACAAGGGGGGAAAGCAGACATGGTTTTATTTCTATTTTCCAGTCTTGTGACTGTGTAATGTATTGGCTGTAAAACGTGTTATGCCATCCTAACACCCTCTTAAGTATATTCTGTCAGTTATATTGTATGCTTACACATGTATTAATTTCAGGTAGTTTATCATACCAATGTCTCCTAGCCCTTTTTTATAGCAGAGGATATGCTTCACTAGCTCCACCTGCTGTTTCTATCAATAATGAGCTGTGTAATGAGTGGTTGATGTGGATCAACAACATGGCTGTAAAAAGCTTTTAGGTGTACTAAATCATAGCCAGGAGTAAAATACAACCACAACATTGACTTCTAAATCATTGTATCATCACCAGTCACATACTGCTTATTTCAAATCCGTTACTGCGTTGTCAACATGAAAGTCTGTTCTCAAGTTAGAAATCAGGCCATTGTGTGAACCATGTATTCTATTATGTTTAAAATATAATAATAATAAAAAAAATTGCCCATGCGACAGACGGCTGTATCCGTCTGCTAATAGAGGACTAGTAAAGGCCCAGTGCACTACTTCTGTAAAAAAAAAATATATATATATTCTTCTTTTTTTTATTATGATTTTTCAGCACCCATACTTCCTGTGGCTATGTTCCTATCTACCCAGTGTCCTTGAGATCACCCACCTGCAGCCAATTAACAAACTTGGCCACGTCTTTGCCAACCAACTTGGTGTCAGCAGCGGAGTAGAGGTAGTGCTGCTGCGCCCGTGTCAGCCAGTCCACCACGATCACGTTGGCCTTGGGCTCCCTCTTGTACAGCGCTGTCACCAGCTTAGGGACCCAGCTCTCAAACAGCCCTGTGACCTGGAAAAACACATTTTTGGGGTCAGTGGCTGGCCTGACTCACTGTGACCCTAGCCCTCATTGTTTACTCATAGCACTGATTGAAGACTAGCCAAGTGTCAGAACGTTTACACATGAATGAGCACTACAACATTATGCCTAGGGACAGGGGGCTTCAATGCTGAATTTATTTTTAGGATCAACATTGTTGAGTTATTTCCCTAATTATGCCCAACAAGCCTCATTGAAATTATGATCAACAACTTCTGCTTTTGCGGTAATCATAATAGAGTGTCAAAGCTTTACCGTCCATCCATGAATGACCACGAACGTCTTATACACAGGGTTGAATTCACACTTTGGGATGGTTAAGGGCTGGCCGGGAACGATGTAGCACAAGTCATCATCCGGTATCTCAGCAGTTCTCAGGGAGAACTTGGATACAATGTCTGTGTAGTCCTCAAGCCATTCAGTAGAGTTGCTGTTACCTGCACAGACACAGTGATGATGTTAAACTGGCTTCAGTCAGTCATGTTGTCACTCACCTACTAGTGCATGATCTTGCATGTAAGCACTTTGAACAGAAATCCTGTTATCATGGACCCCAATCCTGTTATCATGGCATACAGGTTACCATTATGCACAATGCAGTTTACATTTTTAACCGGATAAATATTAAAACCTAGTCTAGATGTCCTATTATTTATGACTTTTTCATTATCATGATTGTACAAGGTCACTAGCATTTCAAACACTTTACCACAACCAAAATGTAACTTCTTATTTGCATGACAAATAAAATCCAGCATCTACAATTTGTTTACAAAGAAACCAATTGCTGTATTTTTCATTGCATCGTTCATGGGGTGGCAATTGAGCTTTTTTAAAAACCTTAAAACACTATCTATTTTGGAAGAAAGTAATTACAAAGATACAATCTGCAGAATCTATCAGTTTATCAACTGGTGTAATCTAAACCAATTTCCATCATGATAAAAAGATATCGCGATACGTTTTACCGGTCCAATGTCGCCCCCTTTTGCATCTTTTGAAATTCTACCAACCAAACATTGTAGTAATAACACTATAAGCCTTTTGAAATTAACTATTTGTTTTGGATATCATAAACATACACAAATAGGCCACATTAAATATCGAATATAATGTCAATAGTAATGATAATATATGTTATTATGCATTATGCAAATACGTGTAAAACAACGGGAAATTGTTATTATACATCAATTAAAAATAGAACAAATATCACATTTTCGTTTTCAATATATTATTTTAAGTGCACTTGAACATGCAAATAATGTCGTGTCCTTAAAATGCATAATTTGCATTCTGTTGATCAGATTCATTATATATTTGTTGCAATGGTTGAAAAGATTATTCATGAGAGAGGTGCGAACCCTAACAAAATGCACTAGAGTGGGGTACGTCTGACTGAACTGAGGTTACTCTCGGTCACTTGGAGGAGTCTGCATCAATTTTACTGGCTCCCGTTGGCTCTAGTGTTTATTTTATGGGAGAAAATCAACAGAGGCAAAGAATGTGTTTATTTAACCTATCTCTAACAAAGCCAAAGTCAGCTCTACAAACAGCTAGGATAAATATCCCTTACTTACCAAAAAGTGTTTGTTCTGGTGTACTTGAAAAAGATACACAGATATTTGCCAGAATTATCCAAACGGTGACCAAAAAGGTATTTTCTTTTCCCATATTATTGTTGATCCAGAGGTTTCTCCGTCAAGTCCCGAATGAAAATGTCCTTGTATGTTGGTTTAGGAGTAGTAGATCCAAGTGTATAGGTCAGTAGAACCACTGCTCTGGTCTAAAAGTATATCTGATTTGTGATAAGAGTGAAGTTTCTGATGAAGTCTGCCACAATTGCCGCTCCAAGTCGTCTTTATGAGTGGCTCATTTGAATAAACAAACTCCATTGGTCTGAAGTGAGTGGGCTGGGCTTGAACTGGTTCCAAACGCAAAACTGCCCAAAAATCATTCACAACTCTCTCTGCCCCTTCACCGCTGTGCTTCACATATATAAATGTTATAAGATTAGCTGTCTTAGCTTTCTTTTATAGTGATACCTTATTTGTTTATTCAATTCAGAATGTATTGATACAAATATTTGAGATGTTCACCAAACGGTTAACTTGCTATTTAGAGTTTAAATGCTATAGCCAAATGTTTTATTTTATTTTTATTCAAGTTATATTCTCGTAACAAAATATGTTTTATTCGAAATGGGCTTCTATATAGGTGTTTGAGCAGTCTGTACAAACCTCATGCTCTAGTTTTGTCTCTTCTGTGATTTACCATTCTGTATAACTGGAGCGTTTCATAAAACATGTGGCTTGATAAATGTAATCCGAAAACCAGTGTTAAGTAACAATACACATGTTCTATATTTACGAATCTTAATATAGGCCTATGTCTATCCAAATATATCTCTATAAAGCGAAACGGGGAACGTTTTTGCGTCATATTCTGCTAAATGCATGTCCACTATTGGTGCTGAAAGAACTATCCGACAGGCTACTAATATTTATTCAATAAAATGTCGATTTAATTTTGAATCTACTTGCGTAATGTCACATTTGTGGTATTTTACACGTTTAACTCCGTTCTGAAATATATTGTATGCTAATAAACTCGAAAACATGGTGAATTTACGTTCCTGGAAATAAAACAATCTACAGAATTGATCAGATTTTGCGTCCGACTCGATGTGTAGCATTATAGACTACTACTTCAGACAACCCCAGGGGCAACAATAGCCTACACTCTTGGCACTTGCCTATACTGAGAACATCGTGGTGGACTCCCATGAGGGAGAGGTGCAATGGGTGTGTTGAGTAAGCCCCTTCTCTCATAGCTCGATCTTTGCTGAACAATTACTTTCAGCTGAATTTGGAAATGACTAAGCTCGATTGACTCACAAATTATTGTTCTCTGTTGAAATTCAGAAGGACATATTTTAATGCATTATGTTAACATGTGCAGTACTGAACTGCACAAACAGTCTCTTGGCATACTCAAATAAATAAGTAATTTAACGGGACTATGAAAACCAGATGTTTAAAACACAATTCATATAGTATGTTGGCAGATAAACAGTTTTAAGGCTCTGTTAACTTTAATCTCTCTTGCAAGTAGTGCAAAATAAAAATAAAAAATTGAAATTGTGGGTGTTGTGGGTGTGAAATTAGTGTGACCATATGACTGGTTTTATGAACAGCTTGTATAACACTGACTCATGTCTTGACAGAGAGTGAAGCATCCCAATATCTTAGTCTAACACATGGGCTTGTTTTCTCCTCCACATTTGTCTTCTACATCAGGCAAAACATATAGTTACCTGAAGGTCAACATGACATAGCTTGATGAGAGAGCAATAACATGTACTGTTTGATTGAGGATAGAATATCATTGGTCTATAAGCATGATGCATATCCACATTTCTGACTAACTCCTGTGATGGATCTTTAGTAAATAGCCTGTCCTCCGACTATAGATGATTCCAAACATATGTCTCACACTTCAGTAATATTGCTCCACTAAATCTCATCATCTGTAGAAACAAACTCTCTAAAATAAGCAAAAACCGAGGTCAGGGGAGCATGTAACAACTTAGAGTTATTTGTCAGGGAGGCCTTGTGCTTTGCCCTCACTACAAAATTACCCACAGATGCATCTGAGTTGATGTTTAAAAGGTTCTGTGTATCTAATGTGTACAGTAACTTATGCAGGTCACCGTAAACCTGAGATTTGTGTAGAAATTACAATTCTGTATCTTTTCCGAGTGCAGATACAGCATTGTTGGCCAAATAAAAACTACAGATAAACTACACTTTTTCTGGTAATCATTCAACTAAGCTTTCCCATTCCAAATATAGCATTTTGTTTCTTAACGTTTTCCAGTGATGTGCATAAAACTAAAGGAATTGATGCTTAGCAAGACCAAAGTGCCCAACCCAGTATTTAAGATGGTAGTGACACCTAACCTTGGTCTGTGATATCTAACCAAATGAAGACACATTGTAATTAAGAAGAAAGGTGCCTATTGGCTGCGCTCCCGCTGTATCTCCCTTATCTCAGACAGACTATCCAATGAGGTTGACATATTTGGCCCAAGGGGGAACCATTATGGTAGAAGAAATGTAAGCCTGACTCTGCAATCCACAATACACGCCTGTGGGCTTTCCTGACAACACTGAGGAAAAGTCTACTTGACTCTTCAATTGGTATTATTTATTAATAAACAGAACCACAGACCCACATTTCCCAACAACCACTTCAGAGAGGACATCTAAAGAACGGTAGTCACACCATGTGGAAACAGCTGGACATGCAGAGGATGACAGAGACAGAGACACAGAGTGAAAGACAGAGAGACGACAGACAGGCAGACGGATGGACAGACATAGCTTTCAAAAAGACAGACATAGTTATCTTTACATGCATGAAAACAGCATGTGTGACATTCAACAAACATAATCATTCACCAAAGGATGCACCGTGACATTATTGCCATATTGCAAACTCCAGTCTAAAAACCTGCAGCTCTGTCTAGGAGGTCAACGAGCCCTGTGAGCATGAATTACTAACATTTACATGAGTAATAAATATACTGAACAAAAATATAAATGCAACATGCAACAATTTCAACGATTTTACTAAGTTACATATAAAGAAATCAGTAAATTTAAATACATTCATTAGGCCCTAATTATAGATTTCACATGACAGGACAGGATGCAGACATGGGTGGGGCTGGGAGGGCATAGGCCTACCCACTTGGGAGCCAGGACCACCCACTGGGGAGCCAGGCCCAGCCAATCAGAATTAGTAATAAACAAAAGGGCTTTATTACAGACAGAAATACTCCTCAGTTTCATCAGCTGTCCGGGTGGCTGGTCTCAGACAATCCCACAGGTGAAGAAGCCGGATGTGGAGGTCCTTTTCTTGTTCCCAGCACAAGGTGCACCTGTGTAATGATCATGCTGTTTAATCAGCTTCTTGATATGCCGCACCTGTCAGGTGGCTGGATTATCTTGGCAAAGGAGAAATGCTCACTAACAGGGATGTAAACAAATTTGTGCACAAAATTTGAGAGAAATACGCTTTATGAGCATGTGGAACATTTCTGGGATATTTGATTTCAGTTCACACTTTACGTGTTTATATTTTTGTTCGGTATACTTAATTATAAACATGCATATGTAGTAAATACTACTCCAGCTGGTCTCCTCACTCTCTCTGCATCACACAAACTCACACAGGTCCTCCAGCTGGTCCCCTCACTCTCTCTGCATCACACAAACTCACACAGGTCCTCCAGCTGGTCTCCTCACTCTCTCTGCATCACACAAACTCACACAGGTCATCCAGCTGAGTCTGCAGTCAGTCCATTGTTTATAAGAACTCTTCAACCCTCTTCAAAAGGGCCCATATCTGCATCAAACAACCACACTGCCAAGGTCTCCAGTGTTCTCACGCCAAACCCCCATTTGATTACTCATAGAGTGGAAACGCTGTGGGTAAACTGTAAACAAGCATAAACTTAACTTATATATGTTTCAGGAGGAAGCCAGCGGTGAATCCATGTGTACAGTGCTGTATGTCTGCAGGACTTTGGCTTGTGGTTTCCACATTCAGGGGAGTGTGTGTTCTTTGCTTTAGCTGTAGGCCAAGCTGTATGTCCATGCCCTTTGGTCTTGCAGTGTGTAATGAGTATATTGTCTGTCCATACTGTCTGTGCGTACTGCAGTGGATTCAGCACTTTTTCATTATAACCCACCAAAAGTGTTTTGCTTGTGACATACCAAGTCAACATAAAACCAATGTTTCTGGATAGGATCCTGTCTTCAGTCGCAATCCTCCAGTGGGTCTCAGCTCATTATTTGGGAAACACTGTATCTTGAAACCTGCTCTCTCCTTCCTCTCCTCTCCTCTCCTCCCCTCATCTAATCCTCCTCTCCTCTTTTGCTCAGCTGGGAGACTGTTCCCAGAGGCCGTTGGTAATGCTGTCTACAGCTGGGCCTTTTCCGACACCGCCTGCAGTAAACTCGCCACCTCAGCCCAGCCCCAAACCTATATCTCCATCTATCAAGGGCCCCTGCCGGCCTGTACTAGCACGCACATGTTGACCCTCTGCCCTGGACCTTGTGCTCGGGGAGGGAGGGAAGAGAAGAGAGACTCTCCTAGAAACTGTGGAATTTATTGTTGATTGAAAAAGGTCACATAGCAGTGTTGTTTTACATACTAAGTTCTTTATCTGAAAGGGGGTTTGTTGTATTTCTAGTCATTCCCCCTATCGTCATGTCCTAGACACAACTGGAGAAGACCAAAAGGCCAGCTCAGCTGAGCTGAAATGTAAAAAACACACATTTAGCCATTAAAACCATTAAAACAACCCACATGGCTTATTTCAGTGGGAGATTTAAGAGCTAAAGAAAGCAATAATTTGTGACAACACAAGAAGTTGTCTCCATATTTGTAAGTCCCATTAAATAATTCATTATGAGAGGCAGTGGATGTTTGGGGCAGTAAATTGGAAAGAATGAACCCAGAAAGGGTTGAGTTTTACGACTTTCCTCATTACAGTAAAAAGCCCAGAGTCAAAAAGTTTTGGAGAAACACTGGGAGAGAGAAATAAAGAAAAACCCCTGTTTCATCCCTCCGTTCTGATGTGACATGAAGGAAGTGGCCTTGTTCTGTCCTCAGGCTGTGTGCTGTATGGAGGCTGAATGACACTGTGTGTGTGTGTGTGTGTGTGCGTGTGTGCGTGTGTGCGTGTGTGTGTGTGTGTGTGTTATTTGAGCTATTTGAAAGTTTTTGCCTGATTTGGTGGGCTGGTGAAATTAGTTAATAGACCAATAAATTCTTGCTTGAGAAATTGCTCTTTGCTAAGAAGCAAATGTTGTTTATTTTTGACTATTTTAATTGACAACAATCACAGTAAGGTACTTAATTGTTACCCAGAAATGATTTGATATTGAGATGGAAACGGCTGCATTGGACCTTTAAAGCACAGGGACATAGAGCCTTGCAGGGGGGAACCAGTTTGGCCTCTAATAAGAATCAGACTGTTGTAAGTCCACTCCTCCTCCTCATTCTACTTACACAATCATATTTGGAGACATTCCCGTCCATCTAAACCAGTGGTGTGTTCAGTCCACTCTGACCTGAATGAACAATCCTTAGGGGTTTAGTTATGACTGATTAGACAGCTGCAGTACAGCTACAGTTATATATGGTGAAACCTTATTCTATATTATACATGCCGATGTCCGCTACTGTACCTCCCCCACTCAGAGATGTGCTGTGTCAGGGTATGTAACCCCCCATAATATGCACACACAGACACATGCACACACAGACACATGCACACACAGACACATGCACCCGTGCAAACACACGTGCCCAACCACATACACCTTTTTCCATATTTTGTTGTGTTACAAAGTGGGATTAAAATTTATTTAATTGTCATTTTTTGTCAACGATCTACACAAAATACCATGTAATGTCAAAGTAGAAGAAAAAATCTAACATTTGGAAATAATTCATGAAAAATAAAACCCTAATGTATCTTGATTAGATAAGTATTCAACCCTCTGAGTCAATACATGTTAGAATCCCCTTTGGCAACCGATTACAGCTGTGAGTCTTTCTGGGTAAGTCTCAAAGACCTTTCCACTCCGGGATTGTGCAACATTTAACCATTATTCTTTTCAAAATTCTTCAAGCTCTGTCAAATGGTTGTTGATCATTGCTAGACAACCATTTTTAGCTCTTACCATAGATTTCAAGCAGATTTGAATCAAAACTGTAACTCGGCCAATCAGGAACATTCACTATCTTCTTGGTTAGCAATTCCAGTGTAGTTTTGTCCTTGTCTTTTAGATTATTGAAAGCAAACGGAACCAGGTTTTCCTCAAAGATTTTTCCTGTGCTCCATTCCGTTTCTTTTTTATCCTGAAAAACTCCCCAGTCCTTAACGATTACAAGCATACCCATAACATGATTCAGCCAACATTATGCTTGTTAATATGGAGAAGGGTACTGAGTAATGTGTTGTTTTGGATTTTCCCCGTAACACTTTGTATTCAGGACAAAAAGTGAATTGCTTTGCCAATTTCTTTTTGCAGATTTACTTTAGTGCCTTGCTGCAAAAAGGATGCATGTTTTGTAATATATTTTTATTCTGTACAGGCTTCCTTCTTTTCACTTTGTCAATTAGGTTAGTATTGTGGAGAAACTACAATGTTGTTGATCTATGCTAAGTTTTCTCCTATCATAGTGACTGTTTTAAAGTCACCATTGGCCTCATGGTGAAATCCCTGAGCATTTTCCTTTTTAAATGTTTAAATTTAACCTTTATTTAAATAGGCAAGTCTTTCCTCTCCGGCAACTGAGTTAGGAAGGACGCCAGTATCTTTGTAGTGACTGGGTGTATTGATACACCATCCAAAGTGTAATTCATTAACTTCCCCATGCTCAAAGGGATATTCAATGTCTTTTTTTAGGTGCACTTCTATAGGTGCCCTTCTATGCGAGGCATTGGAAAACCTCCCTGGTCTTTGTGGTTGAATCTGTGTTTGAAGTTCACTGCTCAACTGAGTGGCTTTACAGATAACTGTATGTGTGGGTTACAGAGATGATGTAGTCCTTCAAAAATAATGTTAAACACTATTATTGAACACAGAGTGAGATTTTGTGACTTGTTAAGCAAATTCTTACTCCTGAACTTAGGCCTGCCATAACGAAGGGGTTGAATACTTATTGACTCAAGACATTTTAGCTTCTTATTTTGAATACATTTGTAAAAAATTGAAAAACACAATTCCACTTTGACATTATAGGGTATTGTGTGTAGGTCAGTGACAAAACATCTCAATGTAATTCATTTTCAATTCAGGCTGTAACACAACAGATGTGGAAAAAGGCAAGGTGTGTGAATACTTTCTGAAGGCATTGTACATGCATATAAATGCACACACATTCACATCACACACATTCTTAGAAATGGGAAACTTATATGCTGAATGTCACGTGTTTTGCCACATGATGCCCCTCTGTGTAGACTTGCCTTCGTAACTGGTATAAAACAAAGAGGGACTCCATGAAGGCAAGGGTACTCCATGTCCTTTTACTAATGATTTTCTCAATTCTACAGATCCCAGGTACCGTCCCACACATCTACGAGCATCAAGATCAGGTCCTACAGTGTATTTGCCCCTTTACTTTTTCCACATTTTGTTATGTTACAGCCTTATTCTAAAATGGATTAAATACATTTTCTTCAGCATCAATCTACACACAATACCCCACAATGTCAAAGTAAAAACACGTTTTTAGAAATTATATCAAATTGAAAAAAAAAAAACAGCAATACCTTATTTACATAAGTATTCAGACCCATTGCGATGAAACTCGAAATTGAGCTCAGATGCATCCTGTTTCCATTGATCATCCTTAAGATGTTTCTACAACTTGATTGGAGTCGACTTGTGGTAAATTCAATTGATTGGACATGATTTGGAAAGGCACACAACAGTCTATAGAAGGTCCCACAGTTGACAGTGCATGTCAGAGCAGAAACCAAGTCATGAGGTCGAAGGAATTGTCCGTAGAGCTCCGAGACAAGATTGTGTCGAGGCACAGATCTGGGGAAAAGTACCACAAAAAATATAGTGGCCTCCATCATTCTTAAATGGAAGAAGTTTAGAACCGCCAAAACCGCTTTTCCTAGAGCTGGCCGCCCGGTTAAACTGAGCAATCCGGGGAGAGGGGCCTTGGTCAAGGAGGTGACCAAGAACCCGATGGTCACTCTGACAGAGCTCCAAAGTTCCTCTGTGGAGATGGGAGAACCTTCCTTCTCAAACTAAACTCAGCAAAAAAAGAAACATCCTTTTTTCAGGACCCTGTCTTTCAAAGATAATTTGTAGAAATCCAAATAACTTCACAGATCTTCATTGTAAAGGGTTTAAACACTGTTTCCCATGCTTGTTCAATGAACCATAAACAATTAATGAACATGCACCTGTGGAACGGTCGTTAAGACACTAACAGCTTACAGACAGTAGGCAATTAAGGTCACAGTTATGAAAACTTTGGACACTAACTTTCTACTGAAAAACACACAAAAAAGATGCCCAGGGTCCCTGCTCATCTGCGTGAATGTGCCTTAGGCATGTTGCAAGGAGGCATGAGGACTGCAGATGTGGCCAGGGCAATAAATTGCAATGTCTGTACTGTGAGACGCCTAAGACAGCTTTACAGGGAGACAGGATGGACAGCTGATCGTCCTCGCAGTGGCAGACCACATGTAACAACGCCTGCACAGGATTGGTAAAATGAGTCTTATATCGACATAACCTGAAAGGCCGCTCAGCAAGGAAGAAGCCACTGATCCAAAACCGCCATTAAAAAAGCCAGAATACGGTTTGCAACTGCACATGGGGACAAAGATCGTACTTTTTGGAGAAATGTCCTCAGGTCTGGTGAAACAAAAATAGAACTGTTTGGCCATAATGACCATCGTTATGTTTGGAGGAAAAAGGGGGAGGCTTGCACGCCAAAGAACACCATCCCAACCGTGAAGCACGGGGTGGCAGCATCATGTTCTGGGGGTGCTTTGCTGCAGGAGGGACTGGTGCACTTCACAAAATAGATGGCATCATGTGGAAGGAAAATTATGTGGATATATTGAAGCAACATCTCAAGAACATCAGTCAGGAAGTTAAAGCTTGGTCGCAAATGGGTCTTCCAAATGGACAATGACCCCAAGCATACTTCCAAAGTTGTGGCAAAATGGCTTAATGACAACAAAGTCAAGGTATTCGAGTGGCCATCACAAAGCCCTGACCTCAATTCTGTAGAAAATTTGTGGGCAAAACCGAAAAAGCATGTGCGAGCAAGGAGGCCTACAAACCTGACTCAGTTACACCAAAATTCACCCAACTTATTGTGGGAAGCTTGTGGAAGGCTTCCCGAAACGTTTGACCCAAGTTAAACAATTTAAAGGCAATGCTACCAAATACTAATTGAGTGTATGCAAACTTCTAACCCACTAGGAATGTGATGAAAGAAATAAAAGCTGAAATAAATCATTCTCTCTACTATTATTCTGATATTTCACATTCTTAAAATAAACTTGTGATCCTAACTGACCTAAGACAGGGCATTTTTACTAGGATTAAATGTCAGGAATTGTGAGAAACTGAGTTTAAATGTATTTGGCTAAGATGTATGTAAACTTACAACTTCAACTGTATGTTTTCTTTTATGTTTCTTTGGGACCATCAGGCAACGTCCTCACAACTGATACAATGAAATGTACTTGCAATGTTCCCATGAAATGTGTCTAGAACATTCATATCTTATATTCTGAGAACGTTGTTACCACATTCTAGATAAGTTCTGCTTGACATTAAGGGAATGTGCTCATAACTTTATTAACACAGGTTCTCAATAACATACAGTGCATTCTATTGGCAAGAGAAACTCACACATGCTTTTAACATACAGTGTTTTCAACTTACATATTTGACACACATGACTACATTCTACATGTTCATTTAGACAGTAATTATTACTCAACATGTCCTCACTTGGGATTTGAACTACCAAACTCTTGGTTCACAGCATTCAGATCTTCCTGCTACGCCACCATGTCTGTGTCAATGATCTGTTAATTTGACTGTTCTCTCATCATTGTTTTCATTTACTTATTTCAACAATTGAAGGGCTTTTTGTATAGTTGTCTAATGTTGGTGGGGATTATTAACCTGTTTAAATAATACTCCTGAATCACTCTGGTCAATTAAGTTTTTCTTGAGTGTACTTTTAACAGAGCTGAGATTTACTTCAAAGTGCATACACCGTAACGCTTACATCTATGGAGCTGTTTCAGATTCACACAATTGCCTAGCGAGGAAGGGTGAGTTTCTTTTGTGATAAGGGCCTAACTATACTGGCCCAATAAGAACATGGCATAGAGATATCCTTATTGGTTTAGTGCTTAGGGTGTTCGTCATTGATGCTGGTGGCTTGGGGTTGAAAACCGCTAGCGGAGTCACCCTACTCTCACATTCTTAGCAATATACAGGTATGTTAATGTCATTATTTGGCAACAGTTACAACACACCTATCTGATCTAATAAACATTGCTCATTGAAAGACGGTAATCAGTAGAATTCTAGATAGCTGAGCATCTCAAAGAGAACTCTCTTTCGTCTTTTTGAAATTCACAGCACTTACCATGTAGAACAAACATGTCTCTGATAATGAAACATATCAGCTCTCGTCATTGCATTTCTGTCTGTAACGTTCCTAATTTGTTGCCGAAACATGGCCCAGGTGGTAGTGTTGCTTCTGATAGAAATATACTTAGAACATGGTTGCCATTATTCTCAGAATATCATAAATGTGTATATTTACAGTAGAATGTCTGTACTTTCTCACATTTGCCCTTTAAGCAATGATGATGGCACTTATACTAAAACAATACACAACACAGAGTTTCATCTCCAAGTTGACAAATTGCAACAGAATCACTTGGGATCGGTAGTCCAGCGGATAAGAACCAAATACAATATACCCGAGATCGTTCCACTTTATGATACAAGTATCAAACTTGGTACACTAATACTAGATACCTTAAGGTACATTTTAAGGATTGCAAGCAGTCTGGGAAACATGTCAGTCAACCAGGGCGGCCACAGAAGTATTTTTGGCTATATTTCCATTTCTAATATGGCCACCAACCATCTGCATGAGGCCATATTGGACAAGATTCACTTGGCCATATATCCGTAAATAATTGGTACATACAGCCCAATGATGGCTTAACATGTTTGAGGGGGTCTGGAAAACACAGTAAATGGCCCAAAGATGCCATATATACATATCCTTTAAACTTTTAGTTAAAACAATTGGTAAAAACATGTGCCAAATTACTGTTTTTTGTAAACGTTTTCATGAGTAGTTACAATAGATTACATGTGAACACTCAAAAAAGTAATATATTTGGGTGTTCCCTGCCCTGTACATGTCACTTTTGGTAAAATCCCATAGGACTGTACAGCAGAAGGACAGGTAACCCATTTTAACAAAATACTTTTATGATGAGACCTTCCAGCCTTTAAACAAAGTAACTAACTTATTATATTCGGTGGTGTAGTGGTATTCTTTTGCTGCCAGAGTACCAAAAAAAAGGAAATTACGTCATGTTTAATATAATTTTATATGCGTAAAACACATAATCCGAATGTAATGTCTGCCTACGCCTACACACATTGCCTTGAATGAATGTTTGTATTTTTATTACCCTCAAACACCAAATTATGCCTACCTAATTTCAAAATAAGTCATCATCACTGTCAATCGTGAATGATAATTCTTCTCATTTTACAGATGAAACGTCCAAGCTGCATCTGAATGCCACACACAACCATTTGATCTCACTCAGTTTCATGAAAATATGCATTTAGATCTTCTTTAGTGATGTGAGTAAATATTCTTTGAGTGGATTTCAGAGCACACGATACTAACAAACGGACTAGCCTACCTGTATTGTTTTCATCAGAACACATTTATCCTTAAATCGCATAAGAAATGATGTGGTGTTTTTGGTCTTACAGTAACATTATAGTATGCTATTATATTCAGGCTGTTATGCAGAATACTAATTAATCATTAATTAAGTGATCTTACGAGACATTGATTTGACTCTCTCTACATGCCTAAGTATAATTAGTCTTCAAAAATGACCCCCAACCAGCTCCATAATGGACAGGACTCACTTGGCCATATCTCCATAAATAATTGTTACATACAGCCCAATGATGGCTTAAAATTATTGAGGGGGTCGGGAGAACTGGGAGAAAATGCCCCAAAGATGCCATATATACAGTGCTTTTGGAAAGTATTCAGACCCTTTCCACATGTTGTTACATTACAGACATATTCTAAAATTGATTAAATCGTTTTTTTCCTCATCAATCTACACACAATACCTCATAATGATAAAGCAAAAACTGTTTTTTAGAATTTTTTGCAAATGTATTAAAAATTAAAAACAGCAATATCTTATTTACATAAGTATTTAGACCCTTTGCTTTGAGACTCAAAATTGAGCTCAGGTGTATCCTGTTTCCAATGATCATCCTTGAGATGTTTTTACAACTTGATTGGAGTCCACCTGTGGTAAATTCAATTGACTGGACATGATTTGGAAAGTCACAAACCTGTCTATATAAGGTCTGACAGTGCATGTCAGGGCAAAAACCATGCCATGAGGTCGAAGGAATTGTCCGTAGAGCTCCGAGACAGGATTGTGTAGATGCACAGATCTGGGGAAGGGTACCCACACATTTGTTCAGCATTGAAGGTTCCATACCATGTAAAGCATGGTGGTGGCAGCATCATACTGTGGGGATGTTTTTCAGTGGCAGGGACTGGAACATTTTCTAAAAACAGTTTTGTGTGTAGATTGATAAGAAAAAAAAAATATATAGCACCATTCTATTTTGGGATGTAACCAAAAATCTCAAATTTGGACTCATCAAAGGACAGATTTCCATTGGTCAAATGTCCATTGCTCATGTTTCTTGACCCAAGCAAGTCTCTTCTTCTTATTGGTGTCCTTTAGTAGTGGTTTCTTTGCAACAATTCAACCATAAAGGTCTGATTCACGCAGTTTCCTCTGAACAGTTGATGTTGAGATGTGTCTGTTACTAGAACTCTGTGAAACATTTATTTGGGCTGAAATTTCTGAGGTACAGTTAACTCTAAAGAATGTATCCTCTGCAGCAGAGGTAACTCTGGGTCTTCCCTTCCTGTGGCGGTCCTCATGAAAGCCAGTTTCATCATAGTGCTTGATGTTTTTTGCGACTGCACTTGAAGAAACTTTCAAAGTTCTTGAAATGTTCCTCATTGACTGACCTTCATGTGTTAAAGTAATAATGGACTGTCGTTTCTCTTTGCTTATTTGAGCTGTTCTTGCCATAATATGGACTTGGTCTTTTACCAAATAGGGCTATCTTTTGTATACCACCCCTACCTTGTCACAACACAACTGATTGGCTCAAACCCGTTAAGAAGGGAAAAAAATCTATAAATTAACTTTTAACAAGGCACACCTGTTAACTGAAATGCCTTCCAGGTAATTACCTCATGAAGCTGGTTGAGACTTTTTTGATTACTACATGATTCCATATGTGTTATTTCATAGTTTTGATGTCCTTACTATTATTCTACAATGTCGAAAGTAGTACAAAAACCCTTGAATGAGTAGGTGTGTCCAAACTTTTGACTGGTACTGTATATCCTTTTAAATATTTTGTACAAAAGTGGTGAAAAAGTACCCAACAATCGACCAAAATTACAATCTACCAAAATTACTTTCGTTCTCATTTTCAGTATTTTACATTTAATTACTTACAACTGTCAAATGGGTGTTCCCTAAAGTCTACTAATTACAATGCTATAAAATATGCTATTCTGTATTTTGTCAATTTCAAGAAATATGACAAGAAACCTTCCCTGTACTTACTTCCCTGTACTTAGAATGTTGAAAAATCATGGACATTGAGCCATTCCAATAGAACTCAACCCTTATTGGATGCGATGTATGGGACATGATACTAATTACTTATTATGCAAGTACTGTTTTGGTATATGTTATATATCATTCTAACCCACAGATAATCACACAATATTTTTTCATCATTACCAGCATGCTCAAAATATTTTGGTAGTATTTTAGAAAACATCAACAACAAAAAACATACATGATCTATGTGATCTATGTGATTTTCCATGCTACCTTGAACATTGTAAGCCATTATTACTTACTAATGACGTTATGACAAATTCAAATTACAGAACAGTAATTTTAGGGGACATTTCCACCATATTTCTGCATAAAGTTTAAAGGACACATACATAAGGCGTACTTGGGTCATTTTATTGTGTTCTCACACCACCTCAAACATTAAAGCCATCATTGTACCAATTATTTATGGAGATAGGGCCATGTGAATGCTGTTCAATTAGAACCAACGTAGCTGGTTGGCTGTCATTTTGGAAAACTGATCTTTTAGAGTATAATAGGTTATTAAATCTGCAATGGCACTATAGCTAGACATTGTTATGTTGTAATTTACTGTTTCTTTGCAGGACACAATACATTCCTATGGGTTGTACTCTGAGTAATCCGTGATTGACTGTAAACCCTGCCAGATACGTCTCGTGAGACTCCAGGGCAGGTTATTGTATGAGAAGATAGACTGGTTGGTGTTAGTGGTCTATCCGAGTGTGGGGCAAGTGCCTGAGAGATGGTTAGAGACCTGTAAGCACAGGAGAGCCACAGCCAACCACTCCACCTCATCACTTACTTACATTCCCTTATAAAGGCCGTTTTAAGACTCTAATTACCACAATACTGTGTGTGTGTGTGTGTGTGTGTGTGTGTGTGTGTGTGTGTGTGTGTGTGTGTGTGTGTGTGTGTGTGTGTGTGTGTGTGTGTGTGTGTGTGTGTGTGTGTGTGTAGGGTAAGATAATAAGTGTGTGTGTGTGTGTGTGTGTGTGTGTGTGTGTGTGTGTGTGTGTGTGTGTGTGTGTGTGTGTGTGTGTGTGTGTGTGTGTGTGTGTGTGTGTGTGTGTGTACAGTACAGTACATGTTTTCCTACCTTATCAGGACCAGAATGTCCTGACAAATCACCAGAACATCCTGCCATAGTAGGAAAACAAGAAACATTTTGTAAAGTCAGGACTTTTTTAATGTCCTGAATTTGTTTTAAATGGTATTTTAGGCTTGAGGGTTAGGTTTAGGGTTTGGGGTTAATGTTAGGGATAAGGTTAGGGTTAAGGTTTAGGAGTTTTGAATGGGAATGCATTTTACCTAAAGTGACATGTACAAGGCAGGTTTCCTGTAACATTTCTTAAAAGTGACACAAAACAGAATATCACATTATATATCATTTAAATCAGTAGACTTCAGGGAACACTCATATACGTTTTTAGAGTGTTTACTTGTAAACTATTGGAACTAATCATGAAAACTTTAACAAAAAAAGTAAGTTGGCACATGTTTTCACCACTTTTCTACGAAACATTTTAAGGATACGTATATATGGCATCTTTGGGCCATTTTAGTGTGTTTTCCAGACCCACTCAAACATTTTAAGCCATCATTGGGCTTTATGTACCAATTATTTATGGATATATGGCCATGTGAATAGTGTCCAGTACGGCTCCATGCCGCTGGTTGGCGGATGTACAAAAACCCTCAGAGTGGAGCAGCATACTGAGATGAAATTGATCAACCAAGTTGATTTCACCTGTTGACTCTCTCGCAATGCCACACAGCTGTCAATAATTATCAGGACTGCCCTGATAGGCTCATTCACACCTTTAGTTTGTATTTAAGTCCTTTCAAGCCATTCCTCTGGGTTTTTTTTTTCTCTCCAGTTGTGTGGATCCAAGTTAAGCGTACTGCACGTTTGTGTCCTATTTTCCATGTACTGTATATTATAGTTAAGTCATAACATTATTGTCAAAATTGTCAGTCTCCAGTCACCCAAGTCATAGACTGTTCTCTCTGTTACCGCACGGCAAGCGGTACTGGAGCGCCAAGTCTAGGTCCAAAAGGTTCCTTAACAGCTTCTACCCCCAAGCCATAAGACTGCTGAACAATTAATCAAATGGCCACCTGGACTATTTACATTGACCCCACCCCCCAATTTTTTTACACTGCTGCTACTCGCTGTTTTCTGTTTATTAAATATTTTCTTAATCAATGCAGTTCAAGAAATAGAGTTAAGGGCTTGTCTGTAAACATTTCACGGTAAGGTCTACACCTGTTGTATTCGGCGCATGTGACAAATACAATTTTATTTGAACATTAAGATGTCATGTACAGAAAATATTCATACCTCAACTTATTCTACATTTTATTGTTATAGCCTGAATTCAAGATGGATTTGATTTTTTCCCCCCTCACCCATCTACGTACACATAATAGCCCATAATTACGAAAATGTAATATTTATTCCAGTTGAAAAGCAGAAATCTCATTTAAAAAAAGTATTCACACCTCGGGGTCTATGTTAATCACCATTGGGAGCTATTACGGCGTCTTTCTGGTTCAGGGTCTCAGGTGTGCAAAGTTGGTGGTTGATTATTGTCTATTGCTAGACAGCCATTCAAATCTTGTTATAGATGTTCAAGCTGATTTTAAGTCAACTGTGATTAGGCCACTCAGAAACATGCAATGTTGTCTTGGTAAGCAACTCCATTGTGTTATAGGTTATTGTCCTGCTGAAAGGGGAATTCATCTCCCTGTGTCTGTTGGAAAGCTGGCTGAACCAGGTTTTCCTCTAGGTATTTGCATGTGCTTAGCTCTATTCCATTCCCTGGTCTTTGTGGTTTATTCTGTTTATAATTCACTGCTTGACTGAGGAACTTTACAGATAATTATGTGTGGGGTACAGAGATGAAGTACCTTAACCCTAACCTTATCCCTAACCTTAACCCCAAACACTTATTTGAATCAGGTGTGTAGTGCTAGGGCAAAAACAAAAATGTGCACCACTTTGGGTCCCTAGGACCAGGATTGAGGACCACTGCACTATAGAAAAAATACTTAAGCCTTAGCTCTATGAGTTTGGTGGCTCTAACAAAGTCCACAATTTTTTCTTGTAGCTGCTCGACTATGGTCAAAATGACCTCAACGAACACTTAGGAGTCTTTAGAGTACTATATGATCAGAATGATTGTCTATGGGGTGTATTTCGTGGGTAGATAACATTAAAGTTATTTTGATATTGTTTGGAATGATTTTACCATGTTCTTCTAACAGGAAATCCGAGTGGCTGCCATTTAATTAAAATGGACACCCTGGTTGACTGACAGGCTTCCCAGACTGCCTCAATCTACAACATTTTCCTTAAAGCCATGCTGTAGGCTAAACCGTTTCCAATGCCCTATCGTAAAGCTGAAAGTTGGCAGCTGTGTTACCGCACTAAACCTTTTCCTTGAGTTAATTGAGAAATAACATTTTAGTAAAATTCAAAGGCAGTATTGATCTTTTCATCCAGAAACAAGACATCTGAAAAAGCATCTGGAGTTTGTGGGCACGAAGTTGGTAGCCAAAGTTAGACACGTGTGAAAAAGGAAATTGATACACATGATAAACAAAGATGCAGTGTTCTAATGACATTTCCATATAAACAATTAAAATGTCTTAAATGCAATTCAAAATGGCAATAATGACTAACACATAAAGTATATTCTGAGAACATGGCAACCATGTTCGGTGCAACGTTGATAGAATATTCTCTGAACCCACAGGAAACTGAACACATGAGCCTACCAAATGAGCTAAATGCCTTCTATGCTCAGGCAAACAACATTGAGCCATGCATGAAAGCACCAGCTGTTCTGGACTACTGTGTGACCTCGCTCTTCGTAGCCAATGTAAGTGTCACGACACATGACGCTGGAGAGACGAAGCAAGTACGGGGAGTAAACATTTAATGAAAAACGGACAAGACCGAAACAGTGTCAGCAAAATAATACCGACAAAACAAATATAATGCAGCAGCGGGGAACAGAGCTGGGGAACAGACAAATATAGGGGAGGAAATTAACAGGTGATAAGTGAGTCCAGGTGAGTCCAATAACGCTGAAGCGAGTGACAGAGGAAGGCAGGTGTGAGCGATGATGGCAGGAACGTGTGATGCAGGGTAATCTGGCGCCCTCAAGCGCCAGGGGAAGGGGAGAGCGGGAGCAGACGTGACAGTAAGACCTTTGAACAGGTTAACATTCGCAAGGCCACAGGGCCAGACGGAATACCAGGATGCGTACTCAGAGCATGTGTTAACCAGCTGGCAAGTGTCTTCACTGACATTTTCAACCTATTGCTGACCCGGGCTGTAGTACCAACTTGCTTCAAGCAGACCACCATAGTCGCCGTGCCCAAGAACGCCAAAGGTAACCTGCCTAAATGACTATTGCCCTGTAGCACTCACATCTAGAGCCATGAAAGGCTGGTCATGGTTCACATTAACACCATCACAGACACCCTGGACCCACTCCACACTGCCCTCACCCACCTGGACAAAAGGAATACCTATGTAAGAACACCTCCCTCTGCGACTGGATCCTGGAATTCCTGACAGGCCATCCCCAGACGGTGAGGTTAGGCAACAACACATCTGCCACGCTGACCATCAACATGGGGGGCCCTCAGGAGTTAGTGCTTAGACCCATCCTATTCTCCCTGTTCACCAACGTCTGTGTGGCCTCACACGACTCCAACACCATCATCAAGTTCTCTGACGACACAACGGTGTTAGGACTGATCACCGACAACAATGAGGCAGTTGATAGGGAGGAGATCAGAGACCTGGCACCAGTGTGGTGCCAGGACAACAACCTCTCCCTCAACGTAAGCAAGACAAAAGAGCATATCGTTGACTACAAGAAACGGAGGGGCGAACACACACCCATCCACATCGATGGGGCTGTATTGGAGCGGGTTGAGAGTTTCAAGTTCCTCGGTGTCCACATCACTAAGGAATTAACATGGTCCACAAACCCAGGAGGCTGAAAAGATTTGGCATGGGCCTGCAAATCCTCAAAAGGCTCTATAGCTGCACAATTGAGAGCATCTTGACTGGCTGCATCACTGCTTGGTAAGGCAACTGCAAGGCAGCTGACCGCAACACGCTGCAGAGGGTGGTAAGTACGACCCGGTACATCACTGGGGCTGAGCCCCCTGCCATCCAGGACTCTATACCAGGTGGTGTCAGAGGAAGGCCCAAAAAATTGTCACAGACTCCAGCCACCCATAGACTGTTCTTTCTGTTACCTCACGGCAAGCATTGCCAGTGCGCCAAGTCTGGAACCAACAGGATCATGAATAACTCTTACCCCCAAGCCATGAGACTGCTAAAAAAGTATGCTAAATAGCTAATCAAATGGCTACCCGGACTTCCTGCATTGACCCCCCCACTCTGGACTCTACCCACACACTCACACATACTTACACTGACACATTACATATGCCCACACACACACACACACACACACACACACACACACACACACACACACACACACACACACACACACACACACACACACACACACACACACACACACACACACACACACACACACACACACTTTCACTGCTCCACATGCGCTGCTGCTACAGCTCAGCCCATTATCTATCCTGTTGTCACTTTACCCTTACCTATATGTACAGTGAGGGAAAAAAGTATTTGATCCCCTGCTGATTTTGTGCGTTTGCCCACTGACAAAGAAATGATCAGTCTATAATTTTAATGGTAGGTTTATTTGAACAGTGAGAGACAGAATAACAACACAAAAATCCAGAAAAACGCATGTGAAAATGTTTATAAATGTTTGTAGTTGGCCACCAGGTTTGCACACATCTCAGGAGGGATTTTGTCCCACTCCTCTTTGCAGATCTTCTCCAAGTCATTAAGGTTTCGAGGCTGACGTTTGGCAACTCGAACCTTCAGCTCCCTCCACAGATTTTCTATGGGATTAAGGTCTGGAGACTGGCTAGGCCACTCCTGGAACTTAATGGGCTTCTTCTTGAGCCACTCCTTTGTTGCCTTTGCCGTGTGTTTTGGGGTCATTGTCATGCTGGAATACCCATCCACGACCCATTTTCAATGCCCTGGCTGAGGGAAGGAGGTTCTCACCCAAGATTTGACGGTACATGGCCCCATCCATCGTCCCTTTGATGCGGTGAAGTTGTCCTGTCCCCTTAGCAGAAAAACACCTCCATGTTTGACGGTAGGGATGGTGTTCTTGGGGTCATAGGCAGCATTCCTCCTCCTCCAAACACGGCGAGTTGAGTTGATGCCAAAGAGCTCCATTTTGGTCTCATCTGACCACAACACAACACAACACGTTGTCCTCTGAATCATTCAGATGTTCATTGACAAACTTCAGACGGGCATGTATATGTGCTTTCTTGAGCAGGGGGATCTTGCGGGCGCTGCAGGATTTCAGTCCTTCACGGTGTGTTACCAATTGTTTTCTTGGTGACTATGGTCCCAGCTGCCTTGAGATCATTGACAAGATCCTCCCGTGTAGTTCTGGGCTGATTCCTCACCGTTCTCATGATCATTGCAACTCCACGAGGGGAGATCTTGCATTGAGCCCCAGGCCGAGAGAGATTGACAGTTCTTTTGTGTTTCTTCCATTTGCGAATAATCACACCAACTGTTGTCACCTTCTCACCAAGCTGCTTGGCGATGGTCTTGTAGACCATTCCAGCCTTGTATAGGTCTACAATCTTGTCCCTGACATCCTTGGAGAGCTCTTTGGTCTTGGCCATGGTGGAGAGTTTGGAATCTGATTGATTGATTGCTTCTGTGGACAGGTGTCTTTTATACAGGTAAACTGAGATTAGGAGCACTCCCTTTAAGTGTGCTCCTAATCTCAGCTCGTTACCTGTATAAAAGACACCTGGGAGCCAGAAATCTTTCTGATTGAGAGGGGGTCAAATACTTATTTCCCTCATTAAAATGCAAATCAATTTATAACAAATGTGTTTTTCTGGATTTTTTTGTTATTCTGTCTCTCACTGTTCAAATAAACCTACCATTAAAATTATAGACTGATCATTTCTTTGTCAGTGGGCAAACGTACAAAATCAGCAGGGGATCAAATACTTTTTTCCCTCACTGTACATAGCTACCTTGATTACCTTGTACCCCTGCACATCGACTCGATACTGGTACTCCCTGCACAGTATATAGCCATGCTATATTTACTCGTTATTCGTTATTCACTGTGTATTTATTCCTTGTGTCACAATTTCTATTATTATAAAAAAATATATATATTTAACTCTTATTGGAAAAGGACCCGTAAGTAAGCCTTTCGCTGCTAGTCTACACCAGTTTATACGAGGCAAGCGACAAATAACATTTTATTTGATTCGACATGAATGTTCTTGCAAAGTTCTTATATAATGTATCTAGAACTTTATCTTATATTCTGAGGACATGGCAACCATGTTCTGTGTATGCTTGGTGGGACGCTGATGGAATATTCTCCTAACCCACAGAAAACTGGACTCATGAATGTCTTGCAACGTTCCCATGAATTGTGTCTAGAACAAGTTCTGAGAACATGGTAGCCACTTTCTGTGTAAGTTCTATTTGATGTTAAGGGAATCGTCTCTTGGAAACATTCCTTGCACATCACATTCCTTGCACATGTTTTTTTGTTAGCTGTGTTAGTTGCTTAAGTCAGTTTAGGATTGAAAGTGCTTATGTCTTAACGTGCACTAATAAGTTTGTGTGTGTGTGCTTGCTTGCATGTACAGTGGGGGAAAAAAGTATTTAGTCAGCCACCAATTGTGCAAGTTCTCTCACTTAAAAAGATGAGAGAGGCCTGTAATTTTCATCATAGGTGCACTTCAACTATGACAGACAAAATGAGGAAAAAAAATCCAGAAAATCACATTGTAGGATTTTTAATGAATTTATTTGCAAATTATGGTGGAAAATAAGTATTTGGTCACATACAAACAAGCAAGATTTCTGGCTCTCACAGACCTGTAACTTCTTCTTTAAGAGGCTCCTCTGTCCTCCACTCATTACCTGTATTAATGGCACCTGTTTGAACTTGTTATCAGTATAAAAGACACCTGTCCACAACCTCAAACAGTCACACTCCAAACTCCACTATGGCCAAGACCAAAGAGCTGTCAAAGGACACCAGAAACAAAATTGTAGACCTGCACCAGGTTGGGAAGACTGAATCTGCAATAGGTAAGCAGCTTGGTTTGAAGAAATCAACTGTGGGAGCAATTATTAGGAAATGGAAGACATACAAGACCACTGATAATCTTCCTCGATCTGGGGCTCCACGCAAGATCTCACCCCGTGGGGTCAAAATGATCACAAGAACGGTGAGCAAAAATCCCAGAACCACACGGGGGGACCTAGTGAATAACCTGCAGAGAGCTGGGACCAAAGTAACAAAGCCTACCATCAGTAACACACTACGCCGCCAGGGACTCAAATCCTGCAGTGCCAGACGTGTCCCCCTGCTTAAGCCAGTACATGTTCAGGCCCGTCTGAAGTTTGCTAGAGAGCATTTGGATGATCCAGATGAGGATTGGGAGAATGTCAGATGAAACCAAAATAGAACTTTTTGGTAAAAACTCAACTCGTCGTGTTTGGAGGACAAAGAATGCTGAGTTGCATCCAAAGAACACCATACCTACTGTGAAGCATGGGGTGGAAACATCATGCTTTGGGGCTGTTTTTCTGCAAAGGGACCAGGACGACTGATCCGTGTAAAGGAAAGAATGAATGGGGCCATGTATCGTGAGATTTTGAGTGAAAACCTCCTTCCATCAGCAAGGGCATTGAAGATGAAACGTGGCTGGGTCTTTCAGCATGACAATGATCCCAAACACACCGCCCGGGCAACGAAGGAGTGGCTTCGTAAGAAGCATTTCAAGGTCCTGGAGTGGCCTAGCCAGTCTCCAGATCTCAACCCCATAGAAAATCTTTGGAGGGAGTTGAAAGTCCGTGTTGCCCAGCGACAGCCCCAAAACATCACTGCTCTAGAGGAGATCTGCATGGAGGAATGGGCCAAAATACCAGCAACAGTGTGTGAAAACCTTGTGAAGACTTACAGAAAACGTTTGACCTCTGTCATTGCCAACAAAGGGTATATAACAAAGTATTGAGATAAACTTTTGTTATTGACCAAATACTTATTTTCCACCATAATTTGCAAATAAATTCATAAAAAATCCTACAATGTGATTTTCTGGATTTTTATTCCTCATTTTGTCTGTCATAGTTGAAGTGTACCTATGATGAAAATTACAGGCCTCTCTCATCTTTTTAAGTGAGAGAACTTGCACAATTGGTGGCTGACTAAATACTTTTTTTCCTCACTGTATACATGCCTGTGTGTAGGAGGAATTGCTGTCAGTCAGTTATGTGGGGATTGGGGAATGCAGAATGACCCAACAGGATAATGTATCTTGTGTTCACCCAGGAGCTGACTGACCATGGGATCCATCCCAGCGCCAGCAGGCCCCATGCACAGCAGTCAGTCAGCCAGCCTCCACTGTGTAACAGCATTTCACAACTCATCACATCTACCCATCCACCCAGGCCCAGGAGACAGAGTCTTGCCAGTCCTGCACTCAGCTTACCCATTTCACATCGGAGCAACTCTTCCTGAAATAAAATCCATAAAACAACCATTTGGGGGAAGGATGTTTGGCATACTTTTGAAATCTGTATCCAAAATAATTATTGAGAAATAACTAATTAAAGTTGTGACATTTTGGCCTTATCCTGGCCTTCTTTTAGACACTTCAACAATGAGTTTGTAGATGCTACATAGCATGTGTTGGTGTCGTCTGAGACATATGATTAGTGTTTAGATTAAGAATACAATTGATTTACATTAATATATAGAGATATATAAAACTCAAATATCTCAAAAGTATTCCTTTTTGATTTTGTTCATTTTTAGACCTACTGTTTTAAATAAATTTATGCCAAACATCCTTTCCACAAAGGACTTTTTTATGGACTTAATTTCAGGAAGATCCAGTGTGTGTTCCTGCGTGCCTGCGTGCTTGCATGCACATGCATGAACAGTATGTATGTGTGTGTGAATGCGTTTCCCATGCCAATAAAAAGCCCTTAAATTGAAAATGAATTGAATGCATTTTCAATCGTGCATAGGACAGAATCAAAGTACAGGCATGCTGGTATGTGTGCATCTACAGTACACTGTATGTGTGTGAATCTACAGTTGAAGTCAGAAGTTTACATACACCTTAGCCAAATACATTTGAACTCGGTTTTTCACAAATCCTGACATTTAATCCTAGTAAGAATTCCCTGTCTTAGGTCAGTTAGGATCCCCACTTTATTTTGAGAATGTGAAATGTCAGAGTAATAGTAGAGAGAATGATTGATTTAAGCTTTTATTTCTTTCAGCACATTCCCAGTGGGTCAGAAGTTTACATACACTCAATTAGTATTTGGTAGCATTGCCTTTAAATTGTTTAACTTGGGTCAAACATTTCGGGTAGCCTTCCACAAGCTTCCCACAATAGGTTGGGTGAATTTTGGCCCATTTCTCCTGAGAGAGCTGGTGTAACTGAGTCAGCTTTGTAGGCCACCTTGCTCGCACACGCTTTTTCAGTTCTTCCCAAAAATGTTCTATATCTTTGTCCCCATGTGCAGTTGCAAACCGTAGTCTGGCTTTTTTATGGCAGTTTTGGAGCAGTGGCTTCTTCCTTGCTGAGCGGCCTTTCAGGTTATGTCGATATAGGACTCGTTTTACTGTGGATATAGATACTTTTGTACCTGTTTCCTACAGCATCTTCACAAGGTCCTTTGCTGTTGTTCTGGGATTAATTTGCACTTTTCGCACCAAAGTACGTTCATATCTAGGAGACAGAACGAGTCTCCTTCCTGAGCGGTATGACGGCTGCGTGGTCCCATGGTGATTATACTTGCGTACTATTGTTTGTACAGATGAACGTGGTACCTTCAGGTGTTTGGAAATTGCTCCCAAGGATGAACCAGACTTGTGGAGGTCAACAATTTCTTTTTTGAGGTCTTGGCTAATTTCTTTTGATTTTCCCATGATGTCAAGAAAAGAGGCACTGAGTTTGAAGGTAAGCCTTGAAATACATCCACAGGTACACCTCCAATTGACCCACTGGAATTGTGATACAGTGAATTATAAGTGAAATAATTTGTCTGTGAACAATTGTTGGGAAAATGACTTGTGTCATGCACAAAGTAGATGTCCTAACCGACTTGCCAAAACTATAGTTTGTTAACAAGAAATTTGTGGAGTGGTTGAAAAACAAGTTTTAATGACTCCAACCTAAGTGTAAATAAACTTACGACTGCAACTGTATATGCATATGTATTATTCTTGGCAATCAGCCTTGTTGATCAATTCCATGACCTCTCTTTCTCTCCTCATTTTCTTGATGTACTACAGAAACAGTCTTATTTATTTTTCTGTTTGACATAGCCTGAAGGCTGTCTCCCCGGAGCTCCAGTTGTTTAGCTGAGCTTGAATTCCATGAAATGATAAGGATGTTGTCACAACTTTACTTTCTTTCTATTGTTCAGGGAAGGACCTATGGCGATATGCATGTGCCTCCCACCTCAGTTTGGACCAATCATAATTAGGGCCAGGAGTTTTTCCTGAACTAACCAGGAACAAATTTGGGCCCTAAAAGTGTTATGCTACTATTAGGGCCCAAATTTGTTCCTGGTTAAACACATGGATGATGTTACAAATGAGCACGTCACACTTTCTGTTTTCCAGGAACTTCCCCCATGTTGTGCTGATGTATCCATCGTACGGATCTCACACAAAGTGGGATCAGGTGGGTTCTCTGGTACCTGCGACCATCATAATGCTATGAACGCTGTGTATTGATAAAATATTGATAAAAAAATGTATTGCAAAAAATAATATTATGAACGCTAGTGTGGATGTTGTCCTACTTTTTCTTAAACCTTAGTTAGAGAGAGCGGGGATGGATGGATGGAGAATTGTTCTGGGAAGAGCCTAGTGACTCGTTGTTGTTTAGCTAATAAGATGAAAACATTATTTCAAACTACTTTTGGGTACATTGTTAACATTTAAACAATATGAAATCCATGTCTTAAATGTTACTATGTTTCAGAAATAGCAAAAAAAAATCTGCTTGACACATTAATGTTAATTACCTTACAGATCACGAAGTCAGCTAATTTCCATTCCATTCATATGCAAATACATTTGATTCATACACTGGCTTGTCTGGCTGGCATGTTTTTATTTGAAGCTGCCCTTCCCTTTTATATACGGAAAATAATAATATTTTAGTAGTTGTCTATGATTCATTTTGTTCTATCTCTCATAGTTTATTAGTACACCCTTTTGGTTGAATAAACAGTATAAGTATCTCTTGTAAGTCCTAGGATACAACAATGAATGATGTTGAACTAACAAATACAATCAATGGATACCTTACAATTTACAACAATGAACACCTTGTGAAACATCTGTGAAAACTAACCTGGCAATATTTCAGATTTAAATATATAAACCTTGATCTTTTTTTGGTACAGGTGTGTCATAAATAGCCTCCAACACTCTCCTCAGCAAACTGGATGCAGTCTATCACAGTGCCATCCGTTTTGTCACCAAAGCCCCTTATACCACCCACCACTGCGACTTGTATGCTCTCGTCGGCTGGCCCTCGCTACATATTCGTCGCCAGACCCACTGGCTCCAGGTCATCTATAAGTCTTTGCTAGATAAAACTCTGCCTTATCTCAGCTCACTGGTCACCATTACAACGCCCACCCGTAGCACGTGCTCCAGCAGGTATATCTCACTGGTCATCCCCAAAGCCAACACCTCCTTTGGCCGCCTTTCCTTCCAGTTCTCTGCTGCCAACGACTGGAACGAATTGCAAAACCGCTGAAGTTGGAGACCTATATCTCCCTCACTAACTTTAAGCATCAGCTATCTGAGCAGCTTACCGATCGCTGCAGCTGTACACAGCCCATTTTGCTCTTTTTCACACCAGTATTTCTACTTGCACATCATCATCTGCACATCTATCACTCCAGTGTTAATTTGCTAACGTGTAATTACTTCGCTACTATGGCCTATTTATTGCCTTACCTCCTTACGCCATTTGCACACACTGTATATAGACTTTCTCTATTGTGTTATTGACTGTACGTTTGTTTATTCCACGTGTAACTCTGTGTTGTTTGTGTCGCACTGCTTTGCTTTATCTTGGCCAGGTCGCAGTTGTAAATGAGAACTTGTTCTCAACTGACCTATCTGGTTAAATAAAGGTTAAATAAAATAAAATAATAAATTCATTTATTTTCGACGATTTTTTGTACACACATGGCAATCGTAGACTGAAATACTGAATTCTGGTGTGTGGAATAGAGAGGAGGTGGGTGCGTGGTTCTGCCTGTGATTTGTTCACAACAGGCAGCCAGTAACAGAAGGGGGACTCGAAGAGGGACACTGCAAAGTCCAGGCACTGCTGCTCTCTTTGTTCTGAGTGTTTGCAGTGCTAGTGTTTTTAGCTTGTGTATCTGTGTATCTCACATATTATATGCCCAGTAGAGCATGGAAACTTTCTTAGCAGATAATGCCAACATGACAATAACAGTAGCTGTAGATGATATAATGAAAAGTTGGAGGGAGGATGGAGGACATCAGGTGGATCCACGTCTGGGTGCTAGGCAGATCCCCTAGGTTCTGGAGAACAGGAGCAGAGTTAAAGGGAAGATGGGACGAGACCGAGACGTAAATAAGCAAACACACAGGTTACAGGTAGATAAAAAAAATACTGGACAAACCCCTTGGCCAGTGTTGGTTCTGCTGACAGCATGGCGATGCCGCCCACCGCGAGGAGGCCTTACACTCCTGGGTGGTACACTTGCAAAAACGCTTGAGCATGATCATTTATAAAATTGTCCAACTAGGAGTGTGGCGGAAGGATGATTCCCCAAAGGTCCTCTATCCAGCCACAGAGAGTAGCTGGCTTAGCTGCCCCTGTTGGACACTAGTGTCTTCTAGTCCAGTGACTAGACTTATCTGCCCCTGTTCCTGCAGTTCAACACAAGCGACCAGTGAGAACATTTTATGGATTAGTGCAGTGTTATACATAGGAGATAGGTACTTTCAACAGTTCTTGAAGGTATAGCCTACTTTAAGCTGGTCCCCCTCCGGCTTAGAGCACATAGAATCAGACTGATCCAAATTCACTGGCTCTGGTGGATGGGATACCTCCTGGGTGGCTCGGACAGTTGATGGTCCTAAAGTCATTTGGAGAGGTAAATTGAAGAGGTACATTTTTATAAGCTCAACATAACTTCCATTTCTTGCTTTCTCAAATGTCAACCAAAGCTTAACATACTTTGTCTCATGTGGTTCTCCAGAGTGTAGGGTGTCAGGGCTTTCAGTGGTCAACCATCCAACTGCTCCAACTAGAGAAGATTGTTGGCTTCCACCAAGGTAACCTTAGGAAGACAAAGGGAAAAATATCAGTGTTAGGAAATGAAAACTAGCTTCAGGTTATTTTGTGTGCAAATGCAAATAGTTATTATCTGAGATTTTTATATTCATCTTAACGGATGGTGACCCCAGCTAAGAGCGAAAGAGCAGCAAGGTTTCCCAGGTCTCGACTACCTTTCGTCCTTCTTTCAAACCAAGTACTTCGCCCCGGATATCGTAGCACTTGGTCCCCTTATTGATTTTCCTCCAGTAGCTCTCCTTCTGTTTCTCCTGCGCCTTGTTGATGTTCAGTCTCACCTTGATTGATAATAGAAATATATGCAATTATATTTCATATTATTACAAATACATCTCTTAAATATCTCTTGAAGGGCCAGAAAATAAATTAACAGTGGACAATAATATTTACCTGGACAAAAACTTCCACATCCTTCTCAGCCCGTGCCTGAAGGTGTCCTCGATGGCGTTCTGATCTGGTTTGACAACTTCCACCACATCAGGTGGAGTTTCAGTGATCTGAAAGTACATTATACAAAAATAGCAATAGACAAACAACAACACTAAGTCAATCACACATTTTAAAGACTATAGCATACGCAAAAATTGTATAAGTGCATTCGGAAAGTATTCAGACCCCTTAACTTTTCCACATTTCTTATTCTTAAATTAAACATTTGTTTCCCTCATCAATCTACACACAATACCCCATAATGACAAAGCAAAAACTATTTTTAGCCATTTTTGCAAATGTATTAAAAACAAAATAACATTAAATTTGTATTCAGACCCTTTACTCAGTACTTTGTTGAAGCTCCTTTGGAAGCAATTACAGCCTCAAAGCTTTTTGGGTATGACACTACGAGCTTGGCACACCTATATTTGGGGAGTTTGTCTCTGCAGATCCTCTCAAGTTCTGTCAGGTTGGATGGGGAGCGTTGCTGCACAGCTATTTTAAGGTCTCTCCAGAGATGTTCGATCGGGTTCAAGTCCGGGCTCTAGCTGGGCCACTCAAGGACATTCAGAGACTTGTCGCGAAGTCACTCCTGCGTTGTCTTGGCTGAGCGCTCTAAAGCAGGTTTTCATCAAGGCTCTCTCTGTACTTTGCTCAGTTAATCTTTTCCTTGATCCTGACTATTCTCCCAGTCCCTGATGCTGAAAAACATCCCCACAGCATGATGCTGCCACCACCATGCTTCACCGTACAGATGGTATTGGCCAGGTGATGAGAGGTGTCTGGTTTCCTCCAGACGTGACTCTTGTTATTCAGTCCAAAAAGTTCAATCTTGGTTACATCAGACCAGAGCATATTGTTTATCATGGTCTGAAAGTCATATAAGTGCCTTTTGGCAAACTCCAAGCGGGCTGTCATGTGCCTTTTACTGAGGAGTGGCTCCCGTCTGGCCACTTTACCATAAAGGCCTGATTGGTGGAGTGCTGCAGAGATGGTTGTCCTTCTAGAATGTTCTCCCATCTCCACATATGAACTCTGGAGCTCTGTCAGAGTGACCACCTCCGTGACCAAGGCCCTTCTCCCCCGATTGCTCAGATTGGCCGGGCGGACAGCTCTATGAAGAGTCTTGGTGGTTTCAAACATCTTCCATTTAAGAATTATGGAGGCCTCTGTGTTCTTGGGGACCTTCAATGCTGCAGAAATGTTTTGGTACCCTTCCCCAGATCTCTGCCTCGACACAATCCTGTCTCTGAGCTCTAAGGACAAGTCCTTCGACCTCATGGCTTGATTTTTGCTCTGACATGCATTGTCAACTGTGGGACCTTTATATAGACAAGTGTGTGCCTTTCCAAATCACATCCAATCAATTGAATTTACCACAGGTGGATCAAGTTGTAGAAGCTTCTCAAGGATAATCAATGGAAACAGGATGCAACTGAGCTCAATTTCGAGTCTCATAGCAAAGGGTCCTTAATACTTATGTAAATAAGATATTTCAGGTTTTTACCTGATGATTGATTGATGAGGAATTAGTTTTTTACATTTTAGAATAAGGCTGTAATGTAACAATGTGGAAAAAGTCAAGGGGTCTGAATACTTTCTGAATCCACTGTATATCTAAACGTTTAGCTAGCAACATGTAGACGACCAACTAGCTAGATTGAAAATGGTTGTTGAAAAAGGGTTGTACATAGCTAAATCCTTCCAGTTATGTAATAGAAGTTAACTGCTGATCGTAAAGATGTCGCTGAAGTGGGTGGCTGACGTCTTACATGCTCCTAACCAATTGTGCTATTTTATTTATTTTATTTTTTAACTTATTTTTTAACTTATTTTGAACATAATGTTGTTGCTACCGTCTCTTACGACCAAAAATAACTTCTGGACATCAGAACAGTGATTACTCACCACGAACTGGATGAAGCTTTTTCCTTTAACGAGTCCGACGAGAAGGATATACTGCTCTCCCGGGAACAGGCCCAAATCCCCGTTATTTACATGAAGAAAAGACAGAGGAAAAGAAAATGCAGATCGGACTGCATTCTGAGAATCTGTAGACGAGCAAGTAAACTCCCACTGCCATCCGTCCTACTTGCTAACATGCAATCAATGGAAAATAAAATTGATGACCTACGATTACGATTATCCTACCCACGAGACATTAATAACTGTAATATCTTTTCACAGAGTCGTGGCTGAATGACGACACAGATAATATAGAGCTGGTGGGATTATCAATGCACCGGCAGAACAGAGAAACTATGTCTGGTAAGACGAGGGGTGGGGGGGGTGTCTTTTTTTTGCGCGATGTCTAATATTAAAGAGGTCTCGAGGTATTGCTCGCCTGAGGTAGAGTACCTTATGATAAGCTGTAGACCCCACTATCTACCAAGAGAGTTCTCATCTATATTATTTGTAGCCGTCTATTTACCACCACAGACCGATGCTGGCACTAAGACCGCACTCAACCAACTCAAAAGGCCAAAAGCAAACAAGAAAATGCTCATCCAGAAGTGGCGCTCCTAGTGGCCGGGGACTTCAATGCAGGCAAACTTAAATCAGTTTTACCACATTTTTACCAGCATGTCACATGTGCAACCAGAGGAAAACAAACTCTAGACCACCTTTACTCCACACACAGAGATGCATACAAAGCTCTCCCCCACCCTCCATTTAGCAAATCTGGCCATAATTCTATCCTCCTGATTCCTGCTTACAAGCAAAAACTAAAGCAGGAAGTACCAGTGACTCGCTCAATACGGATGTGGTCAGATGATGTGGATTCTACACTACAGGACTGTTTTGCTAGCACTGACTGGAATATGTTCTGGGATTCATCTAATGGCATTGAGAAGTATGCCTTTTATGCTCGCTTCGAGGCAAGCAACACTGAAGCATGCACGAGAGCACCAGGTGTTCTGGATAACTGTGTGATAACACTCTCGGTAGCCAATGTGAGCAAGACCTTTAAACAGGTCAGCATTCACAAAGCCGCGGGGCCAGATAGATTACCAGGACGTGTACTCAAAGCATGCACGGACCAACTGGCAAGTGTCTTCACTGACATTTTCAACCTCTCCCTTACTGAATTTGTAATATCTACATGTTTCAAGCAGACCACCATAGACCCAGTGCCCAAGGAAGCGAAGGTAACCTGCCTAAATGATTACCGCCCCATTCAAGTGCTTTGAAAGGCTGGTCATGGCTCACATAAACAGCATCCTCCCGGATACCCTAGACCCACTCCAATTGGCATACCACCCCAACAGATCCACAGAAGACGCAATCTCAATCGCACTCCACACTGCCCTTTCCCACCTGGACGCGAATGCTGTTCATTGCTGTTCATACAGCTTAGCGTTCAACGCCACAGTGCCCACGAAGCTCATCACTAAGCTAAGGACCCTGGGACTACTGGATCCTGGACAACTGGATCCTGGACTTCCTGACAGACCGCCCCCAGGTGGTAAGGGTAGGCAACAACACGTCTGCCACGCTGATCCTCAACACTGGGGCTCATCAGGGGTGTGTACTTAGTCCCCTCCTGTACTCCCTGTTCCCCCACGACTGTGTGTCCAAACACGACTCCAACACCATCATTAAGTTTGCTGACGACACAACAGTGGTAGGCCTGATCACCGACAACGATGAGACAGCCTATAGGGAGGAGGTCAGAGAACTGTCAGCGTGGTGCCAGGACAACAACCTCTCCCTCAATGTGAGCAAGACAAAGGAGCTGATCGTGGACTACAGGAAAAGGCGGGCCGAACATGCCCCCATTAACATCAACGGGGCAGTAGTGGAGTGGGTCGAGAGTTTCAAGTTCCTTGGTGACCACATCACCAACGAACTATCATTGTCCAAACACACCAAGACAGTTGTGAAGAGGGCATGACAAAACCTTTTCCCCCTCAGGAGACTGAAAAGATTTGGCATGGGTCCCCAGATTCTCAAAAAGTTATACAGCTGCACCGTTGAGAGCATCCTGACCGGTTGCATCACCACCTGGTATGGCAACTGCTCGGCGTCAGACCCTGGCGCTACAGAGGGTAGTGCGTACGGCCCAGTACATCACTGGGGCCAAGCTTCCTGCCATCCAGGATCTATATAATAGGCGGTGTCTGAGGAAAGTCCATTGAATTGTCAGGGACTCCAGTCATCCAATGGCATAGTCTGTTTTCTCTGCTACCGTACCGCAAGCGGTACCGGAGCGCCAAGTCTAGGAACCAAAGGCTCCTTAACAGCTTCTACCCCCAAGCCATAAGACTGCTGAACAATTAATCAAATGGCACCTGGACTATTTACATTGACATCCCTCCCCCTTTCCATTTGTTGTGTACACTGCTGCTACTCTCTGTTTATTATCTATGCATAGTCACTTCACCCCTACCTACATGTACAAATTACCTCAACTAACCTGTACCCCCGCACACTGACTCGGTACCGGTACCCCCTGTATATATTCTCATTATAGTTATGTTATTGTGTTACTTTTTATTATAATTTTATATATTTTTAACTTTAGTTTATTTGGTAAATATTTTCTTAACTCTTCTTGTACTGCACTGTTGGTTAAGGGCTTGTAAGTAAGCATTTCATGGTAAGGTCTACACTTGTTGTATTCGGCGCATGTGACAAATAAAGTTTGATTTGATTTAATGTTACCCTGAATTGTGAATTTCTCTGCCCTCTACGAACGTTGCACCCCTTGTTGAGATCAGTGGTGCCCTTATGGCAAGAACAGCTCAAATAAGCGGAGAGATACGGAAATGCGGAAAATTAAAAAAATGCTCTAAGTTTCTTAAAGTGCAGTCGCAAAAACCATAAAGCGCAATGATGAAACTGGCTCTCACGAGAACCGCCACAGGAAAGGAAGACCCAGAGTTACCTCTGCTGCAAAGGATAAGTTCACTAGAGTTACCAGCCTCAGAAATTGCAGCCCAAATAAGTGCTTCAAAGAGTTCATGTAACAGACACATCTCAACATCAACTGTTCAGAGGAGACTATGTAAATCAGGCCTTCATGGTCGAATTGCTGCAAAGAAACCACTACTAAAGGACACCAATAATAAGAAGAGACTTGCTTGAGCCAAGAAACACATGCAATGCATATCAGACCGGTGAAAATCTGTCTTTTAGTCTAATGAGTCCAAATTTGAGATTTTTGGTTCCAACCGCCGTGTCTTTGTGAGACGCAGAGTAGGTGAACAGATGATCTCTGCATGTGTGGTTCCCAACGTGAAGCATGGAGGAGGAGGTGTGATGGTGTGGGGATGCTTTGCTGGAGACATTGTCTGTGATTTATTTAGAATTCAAGGCACACCCAGCATGGCTACCACAGCATTCTGCAGCGATACGCCATCCCATCTGGTTTGTGCTTAGTGGGACTATCCTTTGTTTTTCAACAGGACAATGACCCAACACACCTCCAGGCTGTGTAATGGCTATTTGACCAAGAAGGAGAGTGATGGAGTGCTGCATCAAATTACCTGGACTCCACAATCACCCGACCTCAACCCAATTGAGATGGTTTGGGATGAGTTGGACCGCAGAGTGAAGGAAAAGCAGCCAACAACTGCTCAGCATATGTGGGAACTCCTTCAAGATCTTTGGAAAAGCATTCCAGGTGAAGCTGGTTAAGAGAATGTGTGCGAAGCTGTCATCAAGCCAAAGGGTGGTTACTTTTTAACACTTTTTTGGTTACTACATGATTCCACATGTGTTATTTCATAGTTTTGATGTCTTCACTATTATTCTACAATGTAGAAAATAGTAAAAATAAAGAAAACCCCTTGAATGAGTAGGTGTGTTCAAACTTTTGACTGGTATTGTATATATATATATATTTATAATTTTTTTGGGTCCCTGAGCGGCCGGGGACCTAAGCAACCTCTTATGTCACTTATGCCCAGGGCCACCATTCAGTCTCTGCTTTTATGAGCAGTACTATTGCACCCTCTGTTGGATTTTGTAGGTGGTGCAACTATCCCCGTGCATCCAGTGCATACGTACTGAGCAAACCGTAATAAAACGTTTTGCAATGAAAATGCTTTTCCACCCAGATGCTTTTCAATATAGCCTTTCACTGAAAATCTTTTTTTGCTGTCTCACATTCTTAATTTGCTGGAACATTGTCAGAGAACCTAGTACTACATTGTAATGTAGTTTATTTTGAAAGCCATCAATAAATGGAAAAAAGGTTTTTCCAGAAGTCCTGCCATAATTAGCATATTTTTTTTTAAATTTCACTTGGTGAATTTTCAAAACTCTTAGCATAAAACTCCAAACTAGTAACACTTCTTACGCAGTCAGTGTGACATTCAAAACTTTTAATTGTGCATTCATTTTGTTTGTAGACATCTTTCACCACACAACCATTGATCGAAAATATACGTTTACTGTGAAATACTGTATTATGAATACATTAGTTTAATCACCAAAGCACAACATAAAGATATCTTATTAATTTTGTTATTTTAAAAACCCATTAATCCAATAGCAAGAAATGTGAGATACATGTTTCAAAATTGCCCTTTGAATGTAGTATGCTACAGTACTGTAAATTACAGTACATTACACTGTTTTCACATTTGGCAATACACTTGCACTACCCATTAAAATTGACTGAACATCACATTTCCATCATTTCTATTCCATCAAAGGTGTGATCACTGAAGACATATTTCACAATGTAATCAAATGAAAGAAATTAAACAATCAATGTTAAGTTGTCACTAGTTTGCATCAAGCCTGTCTTGAGCATTTGGCCATAGGTTCTCATCGAAATTGCAGTAAATATCCTCATTGTTCATGCACCTGGGGAAAAACCTTTTGTCATGGCGAATCCAAGCCTGACATAGGTCTGAATTGAAATCCTTGCATGCCTCATCCATGGGTGGTACACTTATGGGAATGGCAATCATACATCTTCCACCTGTATTGTAATCATGTATTGTATTTTATAATATTGTACTTATGTATTGTAGTGGTCCCCCCCAATCAAAAGACACCAGCAACTTAATTTTGGATACGTGTTTATGCATTTCTTTCTTGTTTGCTACTTTCTAGACTATTTGCGTATTAGTATTGTATTTATATTGAATTACTGCACTGTAGGAGCTAGAAACACAAGCATTTCACTGCACCTGCTGTAACGTCTGCTAATATGTGTACTCAACCAATAAACATACAGTACATGGGTGGCAAGGAATAAGTTAGTCCTAAATCTTTCCAAAACTAAAAGCATTGCATTTGGGACAAATCATTCACCAAACCCTAAACTAAATCTTGTAATGAATAATGTGGAAAATGAGCAAGTTGAGGTGACTAAACTGCTTGGAGTAACCCTGGATTGTGAACTGTCATGGTCAAAACATATTGATCCATAATAAACCGCTGCTCTGCCTTCTTAACAACACTATCAACAAGGCAGGTCCTACAGGCCCTGGTTTTGTCGCACCTGGACTACTGTTCAGTAGTGTGGTCAGGTGCCACAAATAAGGATTTAGGAAAATTACAATTGGCTCAGAACAGGGCAGCTGGCCCTTAAAGTACACGGGGAGCTAACATTAATGATATGCATGTCAATCTGTCATGGCTCAAAGTGGAAGAGTGCTTGACTTCATCACTACTTGTTTTTGTAAGAAGTGTTAACAAGCTGAATGTACCGAGCTGTCTGTTTAAACGTTAAACTAATAGCACACAGCTCAGACACCCATGCACATCCCACAAGACATGCCACCAGAGGTCTCTTTACAATCCCCAAGTCCAGAACAGACTATGGGAGGTGAACAGTACTACATAGAGCCATGACTACATTGAACTATATTCCACATCAGGTAACTGATGCAAGCAGTAGAATCAGATAAAGGTAAAAATACAGCTTGGAACAGCGGGGACTGTGAAGAGACACACACTACGGTACAGATACTTACGCACACAAGCACTAGCACACGTACTCTACACACATGTACATTGCAATATTGTTGTATGGCGGTATTACAGTGCATTCGGAAAGTATTCGGACCACTTGACTATTTCCACATTTTGTTACGTTACAGCCTTATTCTAAAATTGATAAAATAGTTTTTTCCCTCATCAATCTACACACTATGACAAAGCAAAAGCTTTTTTTTTTTTTTTTTTGCAAATGTATTAAAAATACAAAAAATGCACCTTTGGCAGTGATTAAAGCCTCGAGTCTTCTTGGGTGTGACGCTACAACTTGGCACACTTTTTTTTATTTGGGGAGTTTCTCCCATTCTTCTCTGCATATCCTCTCAACTCTGTCAGGTTGGATGGGGAGCGTCGCTGCACAGCTATTTTAAGGTCTCTCCAGAGATATTAGATCGGATTCAAGTCCGGGCTCTGGCTGGGCCACTCAAGGACATTCAGAGATTTGTCCCGAAGCCACTCCTGCGTTGTCTTGGCTGTGTGCTTAGGGTCGTTGTTATAAGGGCACAGGGCGAGACCCAGATGCAGACACAGGAGGCAGATGGTTTGAGTCTTTGATGTTTATTATAATCCAAGGGGCAGGCAAGAGAATGGTTGTGTACAGGCAAAAAGGATCATAACAAGGCCAGAGTCCAGGAGGTACTGAGTGACAGGCAGGCTCGAGGTCAGGGCAGGCAGAAGGGTCAGGCACACAGGTTCAGAGTCAAGGCAGGCAAGGGTCAAAACCGTGAGGGCTAGAAAAACAGAGAAAAGGAAAAAGCAGGAGCACAGAAAAACACGCTGGTTGACTTGACAAAACAAGACGAACTGGCAACAGATAAACAGAAAACACTGGAATAAGTACCCAGGGACTAATGGGAAAACAGGTGACACCTGGAGGTGGGTGGAGACAATCACAAAGACAGGTGAAACAGATCAGGGCGTGACAGTTGTCCTGTTGGAAGGTGAACCTTCGCCCAAGTCTGAGGTCCTGAGAGCTCTGGAGCAGGTTTTCATCAAGGATGTCTCTGTACTTTGATCCATCATCTTTCCCTCAATCCTGACTAGTCTCCCAGTCACTGCAGCTGAAGAACATCCCCCACAGCATGATGCTGCCACCACCATGCTTCACCGTAGGGATGGTGCCAGGTTTCCTCCAGATGTGATGCTTGGCATTCAGGCCAAAGAGTTCAATCTTGGTTTCATCAGACCAGAGAACATTGTTTCTCATGGTCTGAGAGTCTTTAGGTGATTTTTGGCAAACTCCAAGCGGGCTGTCATGTGCCTTTTACTGAGGAGTGGCTTCCGTCTGGCCGCTCTAACATGAAGTCCTGATTGTTGGAATGCTGCAGACATGGTTATCCCATCTACGCAGAGTGACCATCGGGTTCTTGATCACCTCCCTGACCAAGGCCTTTCTCCCCCGATTGCTCAGTTGGCCGGGCAGCCAGCTCTAGGAAGAGTCTTGTTGGTTCCGAAATTCTTCCATTTAAGAATGATGGAGGCCACTGTGTTCTTGGGGACCTTCAATGCTGCAGAAATTTGTGGGTAACCTTCCCCAGATCTGTGCCTCAACACAATCCTGTCTCGGAGCTCTACGGACAATTCCTTCGACCTCATGTCTTGGTTTTAGCTCTGACATGCACTGTCAACTGTGTGTGAGCCTTTCCAAATCATGTCTAATCAATTGAATTTACCACAGGTGGACTCCGATCAAGTTGTAGAAACATCTCAAGGATGATCAATGAAAACAGGATGCACCTTCTTTTTTTATCAGCAAACATTTCTAGAAACCTGTTTTAGTTTTGTCATTATGAAGTATTGTATGTAGATTTATGAGGGGGACTATCTAATAAAACAAATTTAAAGGCTGTAATGTAACAAAATGTGGGAAAAGCCAAGGGGTCTGAATACTTTCCAAACGCACTGTATACATTTTGCATTGTAGATACAGTTGAAGTAAGAAGTTTACATTCACTTAGGTTGGAGTTATTAAAACTCGTTTTTCAACCACTCCACAAATGTCTTGTTAACAAACTATAGTTTTGGCAAGTCGGTTAGGTCATCTACTTTGTGCATGACACAAGTAATTTTTCCACCAATTGTTTACAGACAGATTACTTCACTTATAATTCACTGTATCACAATTCCAGTGGGTCAGAAGTTTACATACACTAAGTTGACTGTGCCTTTAAACAGCTTGGAAAATTACAGAAAATTATGTCATGGCTTTAGAAGCTTCTGATAGGCTGATTGACATCATTTGAGTCAATTGGAGGTGTACCTGTGGATGTATTTCAAGGCTTTACTTTCAAACTCAGTGCCTCTTTACTTGACATCATGGGAAAATCAAAAGAAATCAACCTCAAAAAAGAAATTGTAGACCTCCACAAGTCTGGTTCATCCTTGGGAGAAATTTCCAAACGCCTGAAGGTACCACGTTCATCTACACAAACAGTAGTACGCAAGTTTAAACACCATGGGACCACGCAGCCGTCATGCCGCTCAGTAAGGAGACGCGTTCTGTCCCCTAGAGATGAACGTACTTTGGTGCGAAAAGTGCAAATCAATCCCAGAACAACAGCAAAGGACCTTGTGAAGATGCTGGAGGAAACAGGTACAAAAGTATCTATATCCACAGTAAACAAGTCCTATATCGACATAACCTGAAAGGCCGCTCAGCAAGGAAGAGGCCACTGCTCCAAAACTGCCATAAAAAAGCCAGACTACGGTTTGCATCTGCACATGGGGACAAAGATTGTACTTTTTGGAGAAATGTCCTCTGGTCTGATGAAACAACAATGGAACTGTTAGGCCATAATGGCCGTCATTATGTTTAGAGGAAAAAGTGGAGGCTTGCAAGACGAAGAACACCATCCCAACCGTGAAGCACGGGGGTGGCAGCATCATGTTCTGGGGGTGCTTTGCTGCAGGAGGGACAATTATGTGGATATATTGAAGAAACATCTCAAGACATCAGTCAGGAAGTTTTGGTCGCAAATGGGTCTTCCAAATGGACAATATCCCCAAGCATACTTCCAAAGTTGTGGCAAAATGGCTTAAGGACAACAAAGTCAAGGTATTGGAGTGGCCATCACAAAGCCCTGACCTCAATCCTATAGAAGATTTGTGGGCAGAACTGAAAAGGCGTGTCCGAGCAAGGAGGCCTATAAACCTGACTCAGTTACACCAGCTCTGCCAGGAGGAATGGGCCAAAATTCACCCAACTTATTGTGGGAAGCTTGTGGAAGGCTACCCGAAACGTTTGACACAAGCTAAATCATTTAAAGGCAATGCTACCAAATACTATTTGAGTGTATGTAACCTTCTGACCCACTGGGAATGTGATGAAAGTAATAAAAACTGAAAGAAATCGTTCTCTCTACTGTTATTCTGACATTTCACATTCTTAAAATAAAGTTGTGATCCTAACTGACCTAAGACAGGGCATGTCAGGATTTGTGAAAAACTGAGTTTAAATGTATTTGGCTAAGGTGTACGTAAACTTCTGACTTCAACTGTAAGTACATTTGTACTTTACAGACTGCATTTTCACTATGTAGTTCTCAAAATCTATAGTAGATAAACCAGTTTACATGTAAAATCATCAATTAAGAGCAATCAAATTAAGTAATAATAAAATATATTTTAACAAAAGAGAAGAGAATCATATGAAATGAAATGTGAGCATTGCATTGTGAAAGGCAATTACTTTATATGAACATGTATTGCAATGTGAAACATGTATTTCTAGATGAAACACTGATTAAGTTATGTGAAAAAGTGACAGTGATTTTGTGTGTTATACTTAGTCAATTAAAATATGTGCTCAGAGTTTTGAAACAACTGCATTTTTAATGATCTGTTTTGAGTTTTGTACTAGAAGTTGTGAAAATGTACAACATACTTGTGAAAATCGCACTAAAGCGAGAGAATAGAAACTGGAAACATATATTGAGAATGGGACCCTAATTGGTGCAGATATGAAGCATTTGGAGTTTGACCACTAGAGGATATCACATTATTATAAATCATGACATAGACATGAACTCCACATTAAGAGCAGAGGCATTAGACAGAATAATACACTCCACAGATGTCCCTAGTAGAGCAGTGGTTTCCAAAGTTTTTTGGTTATTGTACCACCAAATTAATTTTGCTCTGCCCGGAGTAGCCCTGAAGTACCCCCTCATGTGCATTTTACCAGCAGGCCTATGGGCTCATGAGTCTTCTCAAGTACCCCCTGTGGAGAGTCCAAGTACCCCCAGAGGTCCTAGTACCCCTGGTTGGGAACCACTGCAGTAGAAGGGAAGTACTAACACACACAACTCCACACAGTGAATCACTTCATTTGTGCTGTGTGATAGGAGGGACCCAGAGAAAAAGGAGGAGACCCCAATATGTGGAACCAACCACATGCCTTTTCCCTGGAACAGTTAGCAGTGGGCAGTGAGCAGGAGAGCCATGCAGGCCAGGGTGTGTTACAGGAAGGGCATGGCCCTCTCTCTCTCTGCCCAGGGGAATAGTACGGTATGAACCCTGGAGGTGGGTGGTATGGCTACAAAGTGTGCTGGTTATTATGGTGGAGTAGGAAGAATTTCCTTCTAGAAAAACTAAAGGTTTGGATATGGGGAGGGTAAGCTGATCCTAGATCTGTACCTAAGGGAAAGGTCTGATTTGGAGCTAGCTATTGCACAATGTTTGTTTGTGTGCGTGTGGAATGCTGAGGACAAGTGACACCTATTTACTGCTGTTACAGCATTTGCCCCTCAGAGTCTAAGCCCTGTCTAAGCTATATGGACTTGTTTTAAAAAGTTTGTTCTGAAGTGTCTCTCCTGTGTCTGAGAGATATAAGAAAGATCAGGGAACGTTTGTTTTTTTCACATGTATTTAACCGATTATTTTTGGCATTAAACAGTTTCCATGTCTACTTCCTTTCATTTTTTCCTCTGGTACCGGGGACCTTCAGACGAGTCTTGTGAGGCCTGTGGGTGTCCCATGTACATGCTCGTGTACTTAGTGTGTAGCCCAAACGGTTCGGACGCTACAGACAGAAGTTGGCAAATCGGCTGTACCGACTTCAGATGAGTCTCCAGACACTTGTGGAGGTCGCAGTGCAAAACGAAGAACACCATCATGTTAGTGAGAGTCTTATCTTTCCATAAAAGTTTGTAGGCCAAACCGTTTGGACGCTACAGACGATTTTGTGAAAAGACCGAATTTCTCCTGGTCTGCTGGTCTGCTGATCTGGTCTCCTGGTCTGACAAACGCCGCTCTAGCTCTGTCACCTTAACCGCAGATGTGGAAGTGCGGCATAGACGGATGCGGTGGATTGAGACGCATCCAATGCAGATATCTTTACTTTAAATTTACAGATATTTATGGGGATTTTTGTATTATGCTAATTAGATTTCAGTGAGGGCGCAGACATCTACCTTAGGGGGTTAAGTGGGGCCATAATCTTTACAGAATCTCAGTGATGCAGAGACAGACAGTTGAGACCATTGGCCAGGAAATCGGATTTACCTTAGGGAACTGTAGGAATCAAGGTCTGGGCTATCCCCTCAGGGCCAGTCCTGGCTGTTCTGCCGCCCAAGGCGAGAGAAAAAATTGCTGCCCCTACAAGAGTAGTCCTAGTAAGCAAAATGACGTTGAAAAGACGTCTAAAATACATATTTTTCCAGACGTTGAAGTTAGGTTCAATTTAGGTTCTAAATGAAAGGTGAAAAGAGGTATTCTCCAGACGTGGAAATCAGGTTCATTTTTGGTTCTGAATGTCAGTTGAAAATATGTAATTTATAGACATCTATGTTCGGGCCAAATCAAGGCTGGTCCAGACCGGACAAAATCTGAACCAACCATAGACATCTATGATTTGGACTGGACCAAAAACCAACGTCCATGGACGTAGAAATCAAGTACGGTCCGGACTGCACGATAAAATAAAGTCCAGTCCTGACAGGACCAAAAAAAGACATCCTAAAGGCATCAGCGTTGGTCCGTGCTAACGGAGTTATAGCCTACAGCAGGGATGGGCAACTCCAGCCCTCGGGACCGAAGTGGTGTCACACTTTTTCCCCATCCCTAGTCAACACAGTTGATTAAACTAATTGCATTCTGAACTGAAGATCATGATTAGTTGATTATTGGAGTCAGATGTGTTACCTGGGACTTGGGCAAATGTGTGACACAAACCAGGCCCCATAGGACTGGAGTTGCCCCTCCCTGGCCTACAGTGTTGCTTGAAATTACATTTTGTAAAACACAACAAGCCTACCATGTCGGCCAGCAATGGAATTTTATTGAATGCCCATCCATGTGGTAGGCCCACCACTTGTAAAACAGGCCGTTGCATTGGCTTTATTAGTCCTGATTCCTGTGATTTCAATTTAAGCTCTGAATATCAGCTACCCAACTTTATCAGGAGGAGTTATCCTGAGCCGATTTGCAATGTGTTTACACAGTGGGAAATGCAGAAGAAGTATTTTCTTTTTCGCTATGATCAGCTCGTAAAACATATTTTATAGAAAATTGAAACCACTGATCATGACAATTTAGCCCACGGGATGAAACTCTTGGACAGCAGTTGTGAGTAGCCTGATTATCCATTCCGTATTGTCCATTTTACGTTGACCTGCCCAGTTTTTAGGATATACTGTTTGTTAACATGTCAGCACATTTTATATTTGATTGGGCGCCATTTAGGTTAGATTATTTGATCGAAGAAACCTGCATGATGTAAAAAGCTTACTTCTCAGTACATTGTCATAGATATACTCTGTACTGTACAAAACATTAGGAACACCTTCCTAACATTGAGTTGCACCCACCTTTGCCCTCAGAACAGCCTCAATTTGTCTGGGCATGGACTGCAAGGTGTCAAAAGCGTTCCACAGGGATGCTGGCCCATGTTGACTCCAATGCTTCCAACAGTTGTGTCAAGTTGCCTGCACGTCCTTTGGGATGTGGACCATTCTTGATACATACGGAAAACTGTTCCTAATGTTTTGTACACTCAGTGTATATATATTATTATTTTAGATTTTTTGGGGGGGCCTAAGCGACCACTTATGTCGCTTATGCCCAGAGCCTGTGAAGGAAGCCTGTCGTACCCAGAGTCTCAGGTAATTTGAGTTTTCAACTATGAGAGAAGTGGCCAACTGATCGTTTTAAAAGAAATACACCTTTCAGTCTCTGCTCTTATGAGCAGTACTATTGCACACTCTTCTAGATTTTGTAGGTGGTGGAACTATCCCCAAGATCAGGGGTGTATTCAGTGCATTCGTACTTAGCAAACCGTAGCAAAAAGCTTTGCAACAGAAAACGTTTTTGCACGAAAATTTACCTTTCCTTTTTCGGACACAGTTGCTTTTCAATAGAGCCTTTCACAGATTGTTTTTTTTTGCTGTCTCACATGCTTATGGTGGTGGAACTTTTTCAAAGAATCTAGTACTACACTGTACTGTAGTTTAGTTTGAAAGACATCAATAAATGGATAGATGGGTGTTTTCTTTACCGAAGTTCTGCCATAATTAGTATAAAACTCCAAACTGGTAACACTTGTAACTCTTCACATTGAATCACTTTAATTTGTGCTGTGTGGAAGAAGGAGGGACCAATAGAAAAAGGAGGAGACCCCAATATGTGGAACCAACCACATGACTTTTCCCTGGAGAAATTAGTAGTGGGCAGTGGAGAGGGGGAGCCATGCCAGCCAGGGTGTGTTACAGGAAGGGCAGGGCCCCCTTCTCTCTGCCCAGGGGGAATGGTACGGTATGAGCCCTGGAGGTGGGTGGTATGGCTACAAAGTGTGGTGGTTACTATGGTGGAGTAGGAAGAATTTCCTTCTAGAAACTAAAGGTTTGGATATGGGGAGGGTAAGCTGATCCTAGATCTGTACCTAAGGGAAATGTTTAATTTGGTGCTAGCTACTGAAGCATGTGGTTGTTTGTTTGTGTGCATGTAGAATGCCGAGGACAAGTGACACTTATTTAGTGCCGCAGAACCCTTTTAGGTTCTAGATAGCACCTTTTTTCCCTAATAGCGTAGGAATCACAGTCTGGGCTATCCCCTAAGACACACACAACACAAATTTACAACAAAATGTCCCCAGTTGGTCAAATTTTTCTGGTCCCCACAGGAATAGTTAAACACGTTCACATACACACGTCCACACACACACAATCCTCCGATCTGTTACAGTCATGGTTACAACCTGGTCTCAGAGCATTTAGTATTATTCTGTACATTAATCCAAGACACTCCATTTAGTATGATATGTTACGTTTTGTCCATCATCCATTTCATATGATATTTGACGGCTCGATTCGGTCTGATGTAGCAACATTTGAAATTGGGTTTTTTACATAGGATGAAAGTAGACTCAGAGCTAGAAAATCATACACTACAGTTGAGGAACAATGGGAAAGTAATTCTGCTTTGAAAGTTGATAAACGTGTATCCTCACTTTTGATAAAATGGCCTATGAATGTTTTGGTACCTACTGTAGAGCTCTTCTTTGTCTACACACATTCAACATCGTTCACACCCTCTTAAGCTTTAGCCCCACCCATCTCTTTAAGGGTGGATCCGAGGGTTCTGTCCTAACAACAGCAGTCAAGCACAGTCAAGCACACAACATTGGCCAGTTAGCTTGACACAAATGAGAGAACAGCTCACTGACCATTTTACTTGCCTTAGCAGAGCTGCTTAGGCTGTTTTTATGGTGACTGCAATTGTGCTGCTGACAACAATTTACGTTTTTTTGCCAATGTTTACTGACAACCGCCATATTCAATGGGTGTTGAGCGTTTGTAAATTCATCAGTTATTCTGTGCTCTGGCACACTCAGACGAGAGTGCTCTGAAATTGGAGTAGATAGCCAGAGCGAATTTACCAGCTACTTCTATCAACAGCTGTCGCAGTGACAGTCTTTTACTCGGCCTATTGAAATGGTTACTTGCATAGTGGAGTCTTTTGTTAAGACATATAGCTAGCTAGCTAAACAGTGAACCATAATTCCAACTCATGACGTCCCTACCCTGCATGAATCTGCAGGTAGCTAACCAACCAGGTTCAACGTTAGCTAGCTAACATTAGCCTATAACTAGCAAAGCAAATGGCTCTGAGATACAAATAATATTACTACACATATCATACGTTAGCTAGCTAGCTAACAGTACACTTGAACTTTAAATGAAAACGACTTTCTGTCAAAATTTGAAATGTGTAATATCTGAAGATGTAGCTAGCTAGACTATCTTACCCATATACATGGAATGGAGGCTTCTCCCTGTCACGGATGCCATGGTTGCCCTTACTTAGCTTGAAGATGTAATCCGGAGACAGCTGTTTTTTCCATCTCCTTAGCTATCATACTCTAATTCCCCTGATTTCAAAACTCGGTTCTCCAGAAAGCGGAGAGCAACACTTATGCAGTTCTACTACGCAATATATATATTTTTTAAAGCTGCGTTAGACATTACCTACACATACTGACCAGCTCAAATAGACAGAAGCGTGCTACATGGCAGACCAATCCAAACGCATCTCTCGGCATGTCCAGCTCACTCATTATCTCAGCCAATCATGGTTAGCAGGAAGGTTGCTACCTTTTTCTGTGGCTAAACCAACTAGGCTTATAATTTAACAATTTTATCTGTATTTACAGATGGCATACACGTTTGTTATTAAGGCACATGAAAGTTCACATGTTCCAGAAGGCATTTCTGCCAAAAAAATGCATTTTGATTTAAAAAAGGTTTACGTTCAAACGTCTCTCCTGCAAAGTAGTGACGTGCGACATACGCCTAGTTTCCTGAAACGAGTCACATATGTTATGAATTCCAATTTGTTGTCGCTTAGGTGGCTAGATGGCTAACACTAACATATATTATAGCTAGGCTAGGGGGTTAGGGCTAAGAGTTAAGGTTAGGGTTAGGAGTTAGCTTAAAAGGTTAAGGTTAGGGTTAAGGTTAGGGTTAGGAGAAGGATTAGCTAACATGCTAAGTAGTTGTAAAGTATCTAAAAAGTTGTTAGTAAGTTGCTAATTAGCTAATTAGCATCCATCCACCCCGACCAACCACCCTCCTTTTGTGTTTCCAACAAACCATGAAAAGAAACGGATCTAAAAAAAGTCTTTATTTTTCTATATTTCCTTTAAAACAGCTCATATTTTTGCACATCATTTTATACACATAAAAACAGCATGAAAGCATAAAACACAGCATTTGAATATTACATTTAAATTTGTTAAAAAGTTGTTGTTAAAACCAATAGAAACAACTATGAATAAAAATTACTTTTTCTTGTAAAAAAAAAACCATCAAATTCTGTAAAAGCCATTTAAAATGTGTACAAATGATTTAACAAAGGTAAAACCTTTTTAAGACATGAAAAACATGTTAAAAAGTAACTTTGTTAAAAAAACGGGGTGAGTCCTTATCAAACTCGCCTCCTCCAGCTCCCCTGAATCAGTTACCGTCCTGCCAGATCTGATCTAGTCTATGTGTGTCTTCAGTAAGGTCTCACTTCTGACCATGGGGAGTGAAACAGTGGCCTGTGTTGTGCTTTTATATGGAGAGTCATCCAGGACTCTAGTGGACACTGACATCTTATTCATGGCTGTGGCTGGACAGAGATTACAGTCAGGGTGAATAAACTAATCTGAATATCAAAGCTGTGTTGTGCTGAACTAGCTTCTAAGAGAGTGGAAATGAGGCGAAGAAAAATGTGATGGAATGAGAAAACAGACAGCGAGTTTCTACTGCTTTGGTTTCCCAGAATGCCTACGATGATATCAGGGCGGAATTAAATGAAAGCTGCAGTGTATTGTAATTTCACCTTTGTAAAGAAATCAACATTTGTGATTACTTTACCTAAAACATGCCTTCTCACTTCATTGACTCAAGCAACATTATTTCTCTACAGTTTATGTTGCCACATTGCATGTTTGATTGAATTACATGTCTTAGGACAGTGATTAATTCTGTCGGCCTTTCCTCTCCTCTGCTCTTTGCATTCTTGAGTGGGCATGTTGATTACTCATACGATGGCCTGTGTCCATGTACCCAGTCTACCCACTTTTCAACAGCTCGCGGGGCACTTCGCATGTCTACGCTGGCTGCTGCCGGCCTATCAGTGGAATGGCAGGCCCGCTTACATCATGCATTCTTCCTGTGCTCCTAAGTGTAATACTCAGATAACCTCAGCACTACAACTCACTGTGTGTGTCAGAAATAAATGTGAAGGAGCAGAACACAAATAGCTCTAACGGTGTAGTTAGCTAACTATGGAAAGGTTTGTCCTTTTTTGGTATGGATGAGCACAATGTATGTCATCAACTGTGGAATTTAAACATTCAACAGTGGAAAATGTTGCAGTGAAGATTGTTACACATTTCACTGTAACCAGGTCATGAAGCTGTGGTTAAGATGTTCCCACGCAATAATTTTCATATTCATGTATTTCCTCATATGTCTATCACTTGTGTATGGAGTTTTGAATAATGGTCAAGTCAGTGTGGTCATCGACTGTAAGGTGTCATGCAAACAATGCAAATGCAGAGGTACTGTTTGTCACGTTGTATCATGATTGGAGACAGGCATAGGAATACGTAATAGGGGGTTTTACTTTCTCCACCCAAACAAAAGAGCGAGGTGTAAACCTCTAAATAATACACGGGACGAGACCCGCAAAACAAGTGCACAATAACACGTAGCACAGAAGCTGATACAATAGCACAGATACTCACACGACCAACGTACTTGTTAACAATAACCGACAAGGACAATGGGGAACAGAGGGCTCACATTCTAATCAGGGGGAATGGGAACCAGGTGTGCGTAGTGAGTCAAGACAGTCCGGGGTTGGTGAACGGAATGAGCAGCAGTACCGGGGGATCCGTGACAGTACCCCTTGACACACTGCAGCGGGACGACACCGGCCTCGGGGACAACCACAGGGACGCGGTGCGGGTCGGTCAGAGCGCCGACGGTGAAAATCTCTGGTCAGCAAAGCGTCCAGGATGTCCACCGCAGGAACCCAACACTGCTCCTCTGGGCCGTACACCTCCCAGTCGATGAGGTACTGGAGACTCCCCGCCCGACACCTCGAAACCAGGACTTCACAGACCAAATATGCCGGATCACCCTTAATGTCGAGAGGAAGAGGCAAATCGTCACTGGGTCCAACCTCAGCGAGGGGACCAGGCACCACTGGCCTGAAGAGAGACACATGAAAAGTTGGGTTAATGCGGTAATCAGCAGGGAGTTGCAAATGGTACGCTACCTCATTAACCCTCCTCAGGACTTTAAATGGCCCCACAAACTGCAGGCTCAGATTCCGGCAGGGCAGGCGGAGGAGCAGGTTCCGGGTGGAGAGCCAGACCCGGTCACCTGGAGAGAAGACAGGTGCCTCACTGCGGTGGCGGTCGGCCTGTTCCTTGTGCTAAAGCACGGCCCACTGGAGACGAGTGTGCACAGTGTTCCAGGTCTCCTCAGCGCGCCGAAACCACTCGTCTACCGCAGGGGCCTCGGTCTGGCTCGGACGCCAAGGTACCAGGGCCGGCTGATACCCCAACACGCACGGAAAGGACTGAGGTTAGTGGAGGAGTGGCGGAGGGAATTCTGCGCATACTCAGCCAAAGGTAGAAAATCCACCCACTCCCCCGGCCGGTCCTGACAGTAACACCTCAGGAACCTGCCCACTTCCTGATTGACCCTCTCCACCTGCCCATTAGCTTGAGGGCGCTACACGGATGTGAGACTGACCGTGACCCCCAGGCGTTCCATGAACGTTTTCCACACACGTGAGGTGAACTGAGGGCCACGATCTGACACAATGTCCTCCAGGAGTGCCGGGAGACATGCATAAAAAGAGCCTCCGTGGTTTGCATGGCCGACAGGAGCCCAGGCAGAGGAAGGAGGCAACAAGCTTTGGAAAACCGGTCCACAACGACGAGAATGCTGGTGTTCCCCTGTGAGAGGGGAAGGTCAGTGACAAAGTCCACCGAGAGGTGAGACCAGGGTCATTGTGGAACCGGCAGGGGAAAGAGCTTTCCATAAGGGAGGTGTCTGGGTTTCTTAGACTGGGCACAGATGGAGCAGGAAGAGACGTAACCCTGAACGTCCCTCGCCAAGGTGGGCCACCAGTACTTCTCAGTCAGGCAAGCGATGGTATGGCCAATCCCAGGATGACCCAACACAGGCGCCGTGTGCGGCCAGGTAAGGAGGCAGTCCCGCACACCGGTGGGCACGTAGGCGCGGTTCTCAGGGCACTGTGCAGATGTGGGTTCCGTACGCAGGGCCTGTCGTATGTTGGCGTCAACATCCCACACCACTGGCTCAATGATACGGGACAGAGGGATGATGGGGGGTCTCCTCTCCCTCCCTCCCTCTCCTCTGCGTCATAGAGGCAAGACAGGGCGTCCGCCTTCACATTCTTCGAGCCTGGCCTATAAGAAAGCGTGAATTGGAACCTGGCGAAGAATAGAGCCCACCTGGCCTGTCTCAGGTTTAGCCTCTTCGCTGCCCTGATGTAGTCCAGTTTGCGGTGGTCTGTCCACACCAGGAAGGGGTGTTTGGACCCCTCCAGCCAGTGCCTCCATGCCTTCAGAGCCTTCTTGACCGCCAAAAGTTCCCGGTCCCCTACGTCGTAGTTCCTCTGGGTGGGGCTCAGCTGCTTGGAGTAAAAGGCACAGGGTCGCAGCTTTGGAGGGGTTCCGGTGCATTGGGACAGCACTGCCCCGACTCCTACTTCGGAGGCATCCACCTCGACGATGAAGGGAAGTGAGGAGTTGGGATATGCCAGCATGGTGTCAGTGGTGAAGTGTGCCTTCAGTGTCTCGAATGCCCTCTACTCCTCCGCCATCCAACGAAGCTGCCGGGGACCTCCTCTCAGCAGGGAGGTAAGAGGCGCGACCACCGTGCTGAAGTCCCGGATGAACCTCCGGAAATAGTTGGCGAACCCCAGGAATCGCTGGACTGCTTTCACGGAGTTAGGGATGGGCCATGACCTGGCATGTTGCTCCTCCATCTCCACTCTTTCCATGGATATGAGGTAGCACAAAAAGGACACTGACTGCTGGAAAAAACAAACAATTTGCTTGTTTGACATATAGATCATGCTCCTTCCCAGCACAGACCTGATTAACGAGACATGCTGGGCTCGGTCAGCAGAATGTACCAAATGTCGTCTATATAAAGCACTACGCCCCATCCCAGCATGTCCCGAAACACTTAGTTAATAAAGGCCTGGAAGACTGAAGGAGCATTAGACAGGCCAAAAGGCATCACGAGATACTCGTAATGGCCCGTGGTCGTGACCAGATTGTAGGCGCTCCTGGGTCTTAGAGAAAACCCGGTGCAGATCCTGGTATTCCTCCGGTAACTCCACTTGAGGTGTATGGTCCGGACTTTCCACCTTAGTGGTGTTGACAGACAGAGCGAAACACCTCCCCTGACACTGCTGCAACCAATACAGCAGTCTCCCCTCGGACCAGGAAATAACAGGGTTATGCCAACTCAACCAGAAGACCTAAAACAACGGGGTGCGTGGGGGTGTCTATAATCAAACAGGTGATCTGTTCTAAATGAGTGTCATGGGTCAGCAGAGAAACGGGAACAGTGATGTGATGTATGAGCCCTGTCCCGATTGGACGATTATCCAGGGCTCGAACCGGAATGGGTGGCTGTAGGAGAATCAAAGAAATGCGTAATGCAGTGGCCATTGCGCTCTCTAAAATATTACCGGCAGCTCCGGAATCAATCAGAGCTAACGGGAGTCAGGGGCTAGGGTAACTGGTTGAGTTGACAGAAAAGGAGGGGAGATCTTGCATCCTATCTGGGTTGGAGAAGGAGAATTCCCTGGCTTGTCACCTCCTCGCCGATTAGTGGATTGAGGGCAGGTCTGGGAGAAATGACCCCTTTCTCCACAATAGGAGCAGAGGCCCAGATTTCTCCTTCTCCTACGCTCTGCCTCGGGCAAATGTGCAGAGCCCACCTCCATCGGCTCTGGCCACGGAGCAGGTGTTGCCACGGGCTCCGGATTCCACGCAGGTCTTCGTCGGGACCGCAGGAGGTTTTCCAAACTAATCGCCATGCTGATGTGCTGGTCGAGTGACAGGTTGTCATCACGGCAGGCTAACTCCATCTATACCTTCTCCCGCAGTCCGTTGAGGAACACGGTGACCAGAGCCGACTCGACCAGCGAGGTACAAGTCGCATTGCAGAAGGAATCCCTTGCATCTCGCTGGCACGCCGTCAAAGCGCTCCAGGAGGGACAGGGTCGCTGCCGAGTCTGGAGAGACAGTCCTCTTGATGCTGGACTGTCTCTACGATGTTCGACAGTTCGGTCTTTCCTGCTCCACTTAGTGGGTTGGTTATTCTGTCATGTTGTATAATGATTGGAGACAGGCGCAGGAATACATAATAGGGTTTTTTATTTTCTCCACCCAAACAAAATAGTGAGGTGTAAACCTCTAAATAATACACAAGACGAGACCCACAAAACAATGCACAATAACACGTAGCATGGAAGCCGATACAATAGCACAGGTACTCATACGACCAACGGACATGGGGAACAGAGGGCACATATGGGGAACAGAGGGCACATATACAGTTGTCTGAAGTCTGAAGTTTACATACACCTTAGCCAAAGACATTTAAACTCAGTTTTTCACAATTCCTAATCCTAGTAAAAATTCTCTGTCTTAGGTCAGTTAGGATCACCACTTTATTTTAAGAATGTGAAATGTCAGAATAGTAGTAGAGAGAATGATTTCTTTCTTTCATCACATTCCCAGTGGGTCAGAAGTTTATATACACTACATTAGTATTTGGTAGCATTGCTTTTAAATTGTTTAACTTGGGTCACACGTTTCGGGTAGCCTTCCACAAGCCTCCCACAATAAGTTGGATGAATTTTGGCCCATTCCTCCTGACGGAGCTGGTGTAACGGAGTCAGGTTTGTAGGCCTCCTTGGTCGCACACGCTTTTTCTTTTGTTGAGGTCAGGGCTTTGTGATGGCCACTCCAATACCTTGACTTTGCTGTCCTTAAGCCATTTTGCCACAACTTTGGAAGTATGCTTGGGGTCAATGTCCATTTGGAAAACCCATTTGCGACCAAGCTTGTCTTGAGACATCAGGGGGAATTGGAACCAGGTGTGCGAAATGAGACAAGACAGTCCGGGGTTGGTGGTCATGAATCCAGTTCAGTGACGCTTAGAAGGCCGGTGACGTAGACCTCCGGAGCTGGTGAACGGAATGAGCAGCAGTACCGGGGGGATCCGTGACACTGTTTCACTTTCCTGTGGGGTCTTTGAATGTGGGTAATCCCAGGACAGAGGCAAACAATTCTCAGAATGTTGAATTATAGCCTATTAATAATTAGCAATCACTCAAACATGATGTTGGCCCGGTCTCACTCATGTCTCATCCATGCTGCTACTCTCATTTTCCTTTGGACAAAGTCTTATATTTGCTCTCCTTCCCTTTCAACGCCCAGCCTTTGTGCAACTTGTGGCGGTCATTTATGAATGAATGTAATGAAGTGATAAGCATTGTAAGTACACTTCGCTTCGCATCATATTCTTCCATCATTCAAAGCCCTGGATCTTTATTTATTCCCTGTCTCAATGAACAGCAGGAGGAGGAGGCAAATGTAACAGTAGATAACGGTGCCGGCTGGAGATGATATAATGATTCAGCTGTAAAGTGTAGACTGATACAGTCTTTGTGTGGAGAAAGACTGTCCTCTTTCCAATAGCTTTTACTGCCATGTAGGGTTCCTACATGATGACGTGCTCCACTGATGAAGAGAACAATAAAGAAAGGGTCAGAGTTGAGTTATCTGTGTTATTGTGACCTCCATGAACACAGCTCAGACAGTATAATCCTAGTCATAGGGAGGGCACGGAGGGTAAATGTTATTGATGAGAAAGACTCCTGGAGGCAAATCTCTGGCCGTGAGAGGCCATGGTGGCAAAACAGACACAAGGGTCCTATTTTACGTTTTTTCACAGTGTTCATCTGGGAGATGGACACATTTCTTGTTTAGGTTTCCTATGGTCAAGAACTGCACTGTAAAAATAAATCCTGTTGTTTTTACGATAACTTACTGGCAACCAATTACTTGTAAAAAATCGAATAAACTTTTGTTTAACAGTACATTACTGTACCTTTTTTTACAGTAACTTTAATGTAACTTGCTGCCAGTAAGTTACAGTAAAAACAACAAGATTTTTTACTATGTGAGTCATTCAGTACTGTAAACGTCTGGAGAGGACGACACAGAGAGGAATGTTTACAATATATCGTCAGTGCCAAGGCTCATTGGCTTATATTATGCAATAAAGATATAGAAATGCCTGAGGTTCATGTACGCTCTGCACATAAATGCTCGATAGTGAAATGTTATGAAAATGTGCCATGTGTAAGAGACAGTGACGTGAACCACCTCAAACAGCCTTAAACTAGGTATAGTATCTTCACCAAGGACAATAAGAGAATGTAAGCTAATGCTCTGAGTGTTTTACCTATTGGTATCATCTGTTCTTGTAGAATTTAACTGGCATTTATGTTTTTTGTCCTTAAGGGTATCTTATCTACACTAAACAAACATTCAGACTAACATGTTCAAAGTAGTGTGAGAGTCAAATCCCTGTTTTGTCCTTCAGCAATACACTCTGCTCTTTTTTTCCCTATGACTCTGTAGCTTTAAATCCAGCTATATCTTACCCCTATTCCCCAGGCAAACAGCTTTTAGGGAGTTTTTTACCTTAAAAGGCCATGCCGAGTTGAGCTGTGGTTTCCTGTGGGAGGGCTTTCCTCTCTCCGCCTGTGTAACTGGGCGACTTGACCTACCCCTCCTCCCCCTTTACATCCCCCTCTCTCTCTGGTTTTCCCTCCCTTTCCAGCGGCAAGTCCTGGCTCCTCTGCTCTGCCACTCCCTCACACACAAATACACATTCACTTCTGGTCTCTATCCTGTTCCAGGCAGAGTAGAGTACAGTCCCCACAAAGCCAGATATACACAGCGTATGTGTGGCTCAACTGAACGGTTCTCTGTGAGATTTTGCTGTCCCCACCACTCAAAGCTGACCTGACCTCCTACTTAACAGAGGTTAAATATACTTTAAGGCATTCCTCCTATCTCTCATGCTGGTTTAGATTTTTCACTAAATAACCCAAAAGTCAGAGCCCAATGATTGCCTAATGGAGGATACTGTAGATATGTCCAAACCATTTTACTGCCCACTACAACTACACAATCATGAGAGGCTGGGTGGCGGTGGGGTGGAAGAGACAGTGAGAAATGAAAAGAGAAAGGGGAGAGAGACAGAGAGCGAGAGAGAGAGTACTCCAAGTAGTAGGTGCTCATTGAAGCATTAAATCATCCTCAGCGCTTAACATCCTCTGTGAGGAGCATCCTGATTCCTCCTCAGACCAGACAATAATACATGACTCAGTCAGCTCATGTCCATATAAGGTATACTTCCACATGCTGAAGATGACTCCTGCTTTACTGAGTACTGTGGAGAATAGCCACAGGTGTTGGTGTGTCATCACTCATCATTAGGTTGGATATGAGTACTTAATCATCCCTGTTGAGGAAATAAACAAATGTGTTTTGACAGAAACATAGCCTTCTGAAAACAGTAGTCATACAATAACTAGTGTATTATCACATTTGAGCAATAGACCTGCATTCATGATACAACATAAATAAGGTAGAGATTAATAGTTCAACTCTCCTTCTCATCTAGTCTCAAAATCAAATCAAATCAAATTTTATTGGTCACATACACATGATTAGCAGATGTTAATGCGAGTGTAGCGAAATGCTTGTGCTTCTAGTTCCGACTATGCAGTAATATCTAACAAGTAATCTAACAAATTCACAACAACTACCTAATACACACATATACACACAAATGTAAAGGGATGAATAGAATATGTACATATAAATACATGGATGAGCGATGGCGCGCGGCAAAGGCAAGATGCAGTAGATGGTATAGAATCAAGTATATACATATGAGATGAGTAATGTAGGATAAACAATATTAAAGTGGCATTATTTAAAGTGACTAGTGATACCTTTATTAAGTCAATTTATTTAAGTGGCTAGAGATTTGAGTCTGTATGTTGGCAGCAGCCTCTGATGGCTGTTTAAGTCTGATGGCCTTGAGATAGAAGCTGTTTTTCAGTCTCTTGGTCCCAGCTTTGATGCACCTGTACTGACCTCGCCTTCTGGATGATAGCAGGGTGAACAGGCAGTGGCTTGGGTGGTTGTTGTCCTTGATGATCTTTTTGGCCTTCCTGTGACATCGGGTGCTGTAGGTGTCCTGGAGGGCAGGTAGTTTGCCCTCGGTGATGCGTTGTGCAGTCCGCACTACCCTCTGGAGAGCCTTGCTGTTGAGGGCGGTGCAATTGCCGTACCAGGCAGTGATACAGCCCGACAGGATGCTCTTGATTGTGCATCAATAGAAGTTTGTGAGTGTTTTAGATGACAAGCCAAATTTCTTCAGCCTCTTGTTGCGCCTTCTTCACCACGCTGTCTGTGTGGGTGGACCATTTCAGTTTGTCTGTGATGTGTACGCAGAGGTGCTTAAAACTTTCCACCTTCTCCACTACTGTCCCGTGGATGTGGATGGGGGGGTGCTCCCTCTGCTGTTTCCTGTAGTCCACGATCATCTCCTTTGTTTTGTTGATGTTGAGTGAGAGGTTATTTTCCTGACACCACACTCCGAGGGCCCTCACCTCCTCCCTATAGGCCGTCTCATCGTTGTTGGTAATCAGGCCTACCACTGTAGTGTTGTCTGCAAACTTGATGATTGAGTTGGAGACGTGCATAGCCACGCAGTCATGGGTGAACAGGAAGTACAGGAGAGGGCTGAGAACGCACCCTTGTGGGGCCCCAGTGTTGAGGATCAGCGGGGTGGAGATTCACCACCTGGGGAAGGTAGGAATCTCTCTCTAGTCTCTTGCTCTCTCCTGTGATGTCAATGCTTCACGGGTGAGTGATCAGATGACTGTTTGTGTGCCTCCTGCTCATTATCACCCCATCTAAACTTGTACCACAGGTTTCTGCCCCAGCGTGCCTCAGGACAATTCTAAATTAACTATCCGGATTATTGTGTACTGATCAGAACAAATCAAAGAACATGTGGTCATGGAATAAACCTGCTGGACTTGTCCTTGTTATTTTGCTTCATAGAAACGATTGGCCGTAGGCCTACAGCCCATCTGGTTTCCAGTGGGAAGTGTGCATTGTGAGGCAGTATAATGTGATGGTGATGTATTGATATGGGATCCCACGGTCGTCACATGGTGACATGCACAGGGACAGGCTTTGTCCCCGAATAACTGAGAGGGGAGCAACGGTTGAGTCACACAGGTGTGTGTCTGTATACGAGTGAGTGTTAGTGTCAATGTGTATGCGTGTATGCACTGTATGTGTTATTCTGCAAGCGTGCCATGGTACAAAATGTGGTCATCATGCCCTAGTGCTCAAGGGGACGTTCAGAGGTGAGCTCACGTCTGATTGGCTAAATGTGATCCAAACATCTGTGCATGGCCAGGGGGGATGACGTCATTCCAACAGGCACGAAGGCAGCAATGATAGTCAGGGGAACATGTGCCCTTCTCACACAGGTGAGTGTGTGTGTGAGCGTGTTTGTGTGTGTTACAGAGGAGGAAGAGGACGTCATCATCACGGCTGGTATCAGAGACCAGGTGGTGCAGTGTCTAGGATGAGTCATAGTCAGAGAGTCTGAGACGGATTACAAGGTGATGAATGTAGCTGGAGGTGTACTTCAGGCCTGATTTAATTTATTTGACTGGGAAAGAGTGAAAGTCATGACTGCACGCTTTTGTATTCACCATAGTGATAAGGAATCAAATTGAGAACGAATGACTGTTTGAACAATTGAGAGAAGTGTAACTACATTGTAATTCATAGTTGAAGCCATTAATAGTGGTGATTAACATGTTCATATAGGTTTACCACTCATAAAATATAATAAGTATGGTAGGAATAGGATTCCGTTCCTCTTAAGAGAGAAGAAGATCAGCAGATAAAAATGATTTAAAAAATGACGTTTAAGAGTTGTTGAGAGAGTCTGTGCAGATTCCTAATCCATGTCAGAATGAATATCCACCAGTTCCATTACAACTCTCCCCTTTCCTTACCCCTCTCATATGGTCCGCCTTACATACTTCAGACCAGTATAATTCATGGTGATAAATCAAAACTGTACACTTATACTAACTATTCAAACTCCGTTAGCAACATATTTAATATTGGTCTAACTTCTTTTCTAAAACAGAATGCGGGCCTGGAAATGTGGGAGACAATATTAAAAGCACTAAATTATCCTCTCTAAGGCTGAGAGAGGCAACATGCTGAAATATTCAGAAGTATTTCTGATCTCTGGATCCAGAGTGTTCTGAGGCCCCATCAACCTATGTGGTGCCAGCTCCATAGAGTCCTTCCAGTTGCCTGTCTGAATTCAAGCCCATTCCTAGGAGACATTTACATTCAGCAGACACTCTTATCCAGAGCAACTAGGGTTAAGTGCCTTGCTCAAGGGCGCATCGGCATATGTTTTATCTAGTCGGCTCAGGGATTTGAACCAGCAACCACTTTCAAGAAATTCCCTGGTTTTCCCGAAATCCCAGTTGGAGGATGATGGGACCCTAATGATGGGACGATGGCAGCATTGCAGCTCAGTGTCACCCAAGTCATAGCAGCTGATGTGTCTGTAAACAATGCTGTTCCATGAATCAGGTGAGTTGGGGCAGATAGGATGCCTTTGGCACTGACAACCCTAACATCTAATAGTGAAAGCACAGTGTTATAAATCAGATCAGGTGTTTTGCTGGAAACTACGTGTAGGGACAATCAATAAAGGTCGCCAAGAGGCCTCCTCCGACCCCTCTAAAACATGTACAATTGTGTAACATCCAAGCAGTTGGAATATCAGTTTTTTTTCTTCCAGATCTTTAGGAATTAATCACTTACAACTGTGCTGTCTATACACAAGGAGAGTGTGTACGGAAGAGACTTAACGAGTTTATAAAATCCCAGATATATTTTGTCTATGTGTTTTGCTTTGGACAAACATGCCAAGGAGAAAATACAGTGTTAACACTGCTATTAGCTTAAAAATAACATTGTAATTAGTTGTGTAGGCTGTTGTTGTAGTGGTTTACCACAGCTAGACAGTTGTAGTGCAGCTGCTACGCTACTAAGCTGTGAACAGACAGACAGGCTGCAGGTCCAGGTTTAGGGGGGAACACCACCACCCCCTGCACATCTCTCCACATACACCCTTATGAGAGATAACCTCTCCACAGTTCTCCCATTGTTTACAATGCCCTGGCTCTCTGTGAAATTTCACCCCTCACTCATCAAACTCAAATATCAGGTGTACAGAAATCTGGGCAAAACTGTATCTTTCAAAGGTTGGTGTTTGGTAGCAGAATGCAGAATTTTGCCTTATATTTAATACTACAGTAGATGTATGTCAAACCTTAATTAGAATCATGTTTATCTTTCTGTTTTGATGGCAGCCATTATTCTACATCAGGGTTGGGGAGTAACTGATTACTTTTAAATTCAGATAGGATGAAAAAATACATGACACCTTTCAGTTTTCTCAATGACATTCAATTCAGCATTGAAAAAAGGCACAAGTTTAAGTTTGTTCCACCTGAGCGAGTCTGACCACTATGATGACACACCAAATGTGTTTGATGGATCATTATTGTCTTCTAATGGAAAGTAATCTAACAGTAACTGAAAGTAATCCGATTACGTTACTGAGTTTTGGTCATCCAAAAGTTACGTTACTGATTACATTTTTGGACAGGAAACTAGTAAATGTAATGGATTACATTTAGAAGGTAACCTATCCAACCCTCTACTCCATTCTCTCCCATCAACAGGACATCTGATTCCCTCATCCAAACCTCAAAACCCTGCCATTCCCACTAATATCAGCTTGGTGAGGGGAAACTACATCAATGCAACCTCATTAGATCTGTCCTTTGTTGTATCTGGAGCTGCTAAGCATTCTGCATTAGTGGTTTGGATGGCCCGTCCAACAATAGCCTACAGACATCTTCACTAAGCAATCACAACTTGAGAACTTTCACTCTCTTTCTCTCAATCTCTTTCTCGCTCTGGCTCACTCATAACAGAGCCCAAACCTATTCTTGAGCAGGACAAGAGGTGTGTTAAGCCTTGTACTGTATGTCAACACTTCCATCCACAGGGTTAAATGTGGAAACAGGCCTTGTGTTTCTCTCTCCTGTCTGATCAGTCTTTTTTTTCAGTGAAAACATAGCAACCCAAATAAGGAGATTGGCTGAGGGCTGCTGTGTGAGTGAGTGTGTACAGCGGGCCAATACATTCTTTAGAAAGGTCTTGTATGAGTGGTTTGATTGGGTGGAGTGGGGTGTGGGGAGGGGGTCTGGTAAGGTGAGGGGGACAGAGTGGTGAGTGCAGGGCGGGAGGGATGGAGGATGGAGAGGGGGTCATCGGAGATTACACTCAGGTTTAGTTGGGCGTTTAAAGCATTGACGGCAGCCCTAGGCTTGAGTCTGCATCCCTCTGTGCTGCTCGTGCTTCCTCTCTCTCTCTCACTCCCTCGCTCTCCCTCTTTTCTACCTCTGTCTGTCTCTCTATCCCTCTGACTCTTGTGGACGCAGGTTCCAGTGGAGGTTTCTCCAGTACTGAACAGGACAGACTCTGTCTCAAACTACAGGGGTAACATCTCAACTTTCTCAGCTACATTTCTCATCTCATTGAGCACACTAACCAGGCACCATGGAAGCCATCAAGAAGAAGATGCAGATGCTGAAGCTGGACAAGGAGAACGCCATCGACCGTGCTGAGCAGGCCGAGACCGATAAGAAGGCAGCGGAGGACAAGTGCAAGCAGGTGAGTTCAGAATGATGGAGAGAAGGATACATGCCGATGGATCTATGCACCATACACCAGACACAGTAAAATTGCACACTCTTAGAAAAAAATTGTTCCAAAAGGTTCTGTGGCTGTCCCCACATGAGAACCCTTTTTTAGTTCCAGGTAGAACTCTTTTGGGTTCCATGTAAAAAGGGTTTTACGTGGAACAAAAAGAGTTCTACCTGGAACCAAAAGGTGTTCTGCAAAGCGAAAAACCCTTTTTTGTTTTACGGAGTTGTATGATGATGATGCTCAAACTCAAGCCATGTACAGGCTCTGATGTTATGTCTCATACTGCTTCAGACTCTGTAAGCCAATCTCAACATTTATTCCACACCAGACATATTTCTGAGGAAATGGGGCGTAAACACATCACACAGTTTATTTAATTAATCCCAGACATTATGTTTGATTAAAGTATGGACCTAAAGCAAAGATTGACATTGTTAGCAATTTATTGTTAGTGAATTTTAAAAGAAGATGTAAGACCAAGTCAATCAAAGTTGATGAAAATGTATGAAATAATCTAATTTGATTAAGCAAAATGAAAGCATCTTAAAGATGCTGCTTCACGGAGTGAGAGTGTACAGTATGCCTACAATGGTTTGAGCTGACAGAGCAAAGCGTGGTATGAAAGTGTGAATGTCGGCATAAAGCAACAAACGACTCACGGACTCTATGAGGTGCTTTTACACCTGCATTGCTTGCTGTTTGGGGTTTTAGACTGGGTTTCTGTACAGCACTCTGTGACATCAGCTGATGTAAGAAGGGCTTTATAAATAAATTTGATTTGATTTATGAAACTTGAAGACGCTGACCTCTGGGGCAAGTTTCCTTCCCAACAGCCCACAGCAGCCTTGGGAGGGAAACAGGACAGGATGACAACTCCTTCAACGGACCACACACATTACCACTTGGACTTGACAAGAGGAATTAAACAGAGCTATATCAGCTGCTGCCTATATAAACCCTTAGTTTGGCTTTAGTTAGCATCGAGCTGAATTCAGCACATTTATTTCTATTATTATTTGTATTGTATTCTGCATTGTTGGGGAGGGCCCGTAAGTAAGCATTTCACTGTTAGTCTACACCTGTTGTTTACAACGCATGGGACAATAACATTTGATTTGATTTGATTCATGGTGATCTGAGTACTACATCCTCCCACGCTTGGACTAAAGTGATGCCAACTGAAAAAAGGACAAATCGGGGCTGAATGCAGCATCACTGGTATATGTCTTGATTGATGGTCTGTTTTCAGCAAGGCTCGCCCTCAAATCAAGATATTTGGTCCAACAATCCCAAACTCTACAGCCACGGAGACCCAGGTGCCAGAGCCTATTCACACTGAGAATGAAGGTTTGTGATGGGGCTCTGGCTGGGGTCCACTGGTAGACCAAGGGCGTCTGTATGGTTGTCCATCCAAATGCCTGACAGGTGTCTCAGACCCAGTAGCCAGAGCCTATTCACCCCGAGTTTGAGGTTTTGTGATGGGGCTCTGGCTGGGGTCCACTGGTAGACTAAGGGCGTCTGTATGGTCGTCCATCCAAATGCCTGACAGGTGTCTCCACCTGGATAGCAGCTGTATTTTTAGACAGAAGGAGAGATAGGCCGTGTGGAATCCAGTGGGATTATCAGGAGGCTGGGCATGCCAACGCTCTTGTTATTTCTGACTAAAAATAAATTCAGCTTTCAACACCCCGAAGGAAGTCACCGTGCACCTCATCTCATCACTAATACTTTGAGCAGATGATCAATCCATCAGCATAATTGTCATCATTTTATAGGCATTCATTTTCCTCTGTAACATTTTACCATCCCATGATAGAGGGGTGTAATAATGGTACCCATGAGGGTGTCTGCTAAATAGGTCCCTGAATAACAAGATGCATTGGTCCTGTAAAGTTCACTGAACACAAACAACTAACAAAGTCAGTTTTTTTATTTAACCTTTATTTAACTTGGCAAGTCAGTTAAGAACAAATTCTTATTTACAATGATGGCCTACACCGGCCAAAGCTGGGCCAATAGTGCGCCATCCAATGGGACTCCCAATCACAGCTGGTTGTGATTTGTGATGGATTTGTGATACAGCCTGGATTTGAACCAGGGTGTCTGTTGTGACACCTCTAGCAGTGAGATGCAGTGCCTTAGACTGTCGCGCCACTCGGGAGCCCTGGTAAATGAAAACGCACACCCTTTAATTTGTGGCTCTGAGGAATTTGATGTAGCTAGATGTGTAGCTGAAACACAATGCTGTACAAAGCATACACACTCCCACTCATACCAAAATATTTTCTTATAGAAAGTGAAAAATCTTTCCAATTCAACCACTTAAATGGATTTTATTCATTCATAAAAACGATAAGACATAAAGGAAACTTGATACTAAAAACCTTTAGTTGACCTCAAACCATAAAAGCAAAGGGGGAATTTGAAGAATTCTTCAAGAGACTTTCTTGTTTAACTTTGATAGGGCTGTAATTTAATAAGAGTACAATATGTTATTATAACACTGACAGAAGAAAAGACACCAAAATAAAAAGAGAGGGAGAGAGAGGGGTGGGGGGTGAGTTAAATGTGTGTACTTTTAACTAACAAACACCTGTCCTGCTCTAGCTGGAAGACGAGCTGCTGAGCCTGCAGAAGAATTTGAAGGGGACTGAAGACGAGTTGGACAAGTACTCTGAGGCCCTCAAAGATGCCCAGGAGAAACTGGAACAGTCTGAGAAGACTGCCGCAGACGTGAGTAGGCAGCAAAGCCCCTGGGTAGAGCCCCTACAACACGCCCACTGGGTAGTGATTGGAGGGAGGGGACTAGGAGGAAGTTGGTGATATGGGTTAAGTATGTTTGGGGCACACCTGAGCCAATATGCAGGCCAAATGGGCCATGTCCATACTGCTGAAACATAATCATGCAAGACTGACGTTAATTACACATAGTTTATTTTACAAAACAAAATAAAATAAAATACAAGTAATTTATGTGTGTATATATGTGGATGCATTCCTTCACCCCCTTTCCCTCATCCAGCTATGAGCTGGAATTTTAATAAAGTTGATTTTAAGTACAATAAATTAATGTCGGGAAAGGAAAATAGAGTAACTAATCTATGCCTGTTGTGATAAAACCTTAATGCATTTAGACTCGGGGGACGCCTTGCTTGACCACACCCTCCTTCCTTGCTCCTGGCCTGCCCTGCCTCTTCCACTAATCCATTTGTTTTCATGGACAGAAAAGAGCAGAAGCTCTGAGCTGTCCGATCAGGCCCATTGTCTATTGTCGAGCCAATACCCTCATTAACCAAACCACAGCCCCCCCAGTTCCTGTCATATGTTTAAGTTTGTTTAGAAAATGTATAAACTAAGAATAACGGCTAAGAATAACGGGCTAATATTGCTTATTTGGGGAACGGTAATGTAATGTAATAGTCCATCTATAACACAGGTTCTCTGTTATGAACAGTCCCTATTACCAAGGCTTTATTATTTAGTTAGATAATTGTTACAGTATTGAGCATTAGTGGAATGGCTCCCACCTGTTGGGACTGAGCCTTCACCCAGTCCCTTCACTATCATTAAGGGCTCGAACACACCAATAGCGTTTGCCTACCAAGAGTACTTGCTAACCGAGTGCAGACCCATTTTACATGTAGAAACTTAACATGGCCACTACTTTACTAGCACAGGTCATTATTTTGAATGGAAATATCCATTCTACAGATTCTAGCTCTATGGCTGGCCCGTTGCCCCAGTGCCAGCTGTGAGTGTGCTTTGATCAAGCCTATCTACTGGGGAGGAGATCAGAGAGTGTGTTCACATTCCTGTGCACCCAGTCCTGAAAGATGAGCTCACTAACACCCCGTACACACTCACACTCAGTCGATCTGTTCCACCTAAACACAGTAGCACTGGTTAACAGACAGTAATGCTGATAAACACTGCATAGTGATTATTGTATGGCTGGTCGGCTGCTGTAAAGGAGATATCCCTACACCTTCTCTGACTGTACTGCACTGTCTAGCTATACTTACAGGCTTACACGGAACCCAAACCGGCTGCGCGCGTGCGCCATTGTGCGCCATTGTGCGCCATCGGGCGCCATCGTGCATACATTTATTTTGTCCCTCCACACCAAACGCGATCACGACACGCAGGTTAAAATATCAAAACAAACTCTGAACCAATTATATTAATTTGGGGACAGGTCAAAAAGCAGTAAACATTTAACGTTATAGCAATTTAGCTAGCTTGCTGTTGCTAGCTAATTTGTCCTGGGATATAACGTTAAACATTGAGTTGTTATTTTACCTGAAATGTACAAGGTCCTTTACTCCGCCAATTAATCCACACATAAAACGGTCAATCGAATCATTTCTAGTCATCTCTCCTCCTTCCAGGCTTTTTCTTCTCTTGACTATATATTGCGATTGGCAACTTTCATAATTAGGTGCATTACCGCCACTGACCTCGTTCGTCTTTCAGTCACCCACGTGGGTATAACCAATGAGGAGATGGCACGTGGGTACCTGCTTCTATAAACCAATGAGGAGATGGTAGAGGCAGGACTTGCAGCGCGCGATCTGTGTCAGAAATAGAGCTGACTTCTATTTTAGCCCTTGGCAACGCAGATGCTCGTTGGTGCGAGCGAGCAGTGTGGGTGCAATAATTGAATAACATAGATTTCTAAATGTATTTTGTAACACTCGCGCACGCAACGTGAGCGGTGTAGTCAGGGTATTAGGCTTCATTTCAAAGTTTCATATAGAATTAAGGGTGTATTTGTCATACTTATAAGGGGTAATTTTCAATATTGAGTGAGGATAAACTTGTATTGTTGTTTTTCAATAGCCACAATCTTATTTTAATCTATAGCCATTAAAATATACAAAATGTACAGATTTTCATCAGAAGAAAGGAAGGTTTTGACATACAAGCAGCTGTCAGAGAGGACGGCACTGTCTGTTTTGCCTGTGGCTAAATGATGGTATCCTGTTTTTGTCCTCAGATATTATCACTCACACCAAACACAGTAGGCCTGGTGCCTGGGATCTGCAAGCAGACAGACAGAACAAATTACCACAAATATTTATACAATAAACAATCTAAGCAAACCAACATAATGATTAACATCAGGATTTTGGGGAGGGGGAAGCTGATCCTAGATCAGTGTCTAGGGGGAACTTCAACCTGAAGCGTGTGGTATGTCCTACACTCTTAGAAAAATAGGTGCTATCTAGAACCTAAAAGGGGTTCTTCAGCTGTCCCCATAGGAGAACCCTTTAAATAACACTTTTGGGTTCCAGGTAGAACCATTTTGGGTTCCATGTAGAACCCTTTCCACAGAGATTTCTATATGGAACCCAAAAAGGTTCTAACTGGATCCCAAAATGGTTCTACGTGGAACCAATAAGGGTTCTATGGGACAGCGAAATAACCCTTTTGGAACCCTTTTTTCTAAGAGTGTATGTCTGTGTCTTTGGGCCATGCTACATTATGAAGGAGTGGGCTGTAGTGAGTAGGGGGCTGGTGGTAGTTTATTGCAGGGCTGTTACTGATAAGGGCTGTGGAGCAGCAGGGGAGAGCAGTCTCCAATAGCTGAGTAGCAGTCCCAGAATGTCAGGAATGCAGCTAAAGCAAACAGAAAGGCCCACACAGTCCTGTGTCTAACGAAATCAATGCTCCAAGCTTTTCTGGTGGGCAAATCACACTGGCATTTACAGAGCTGGGGCTGTATCGACCACATTTCCACAACAGACACTCACTCAAGACACCATAAATCAAAACCTGCTTATTCCATCTGCTGGTTGGAGTATATACAGACAACTGAATCATAAGCATTGCTTTGTGTATTGGCACCCACACACATATGAGATATTTAACAATAAAGTTACAGTAGCCAATACAAATAGGCATCTCCAGAGCTACACTAACACACCACAACATACAGTAGTGTGTTGTCATGAAAACAACCTCTCACTCAGCGTCAACAAAACAAAGGAGATGATCATGGACTTCAGGAAACAGCAGAGGGAGCACCCCCCTATCCACATCGACAGGACAACAGTGGAGAAGGTGGAAAGGTTTAAGTTCCTCAGCGTACACATCGCTGACAAACTGAAATGGTCCACCACACTGTGTGGTGAAGAAGGCGTAACAGTGCCTCTTTAACCTTAGGAGGCTGAAGAAATTTGGCTCGTCACCTAAAACCCTCACAAACCTTTACAGATGCACAATTGAGAGCATCCTGTCGGGCTGTATCACCGCCTGGTACGGCAACTGCTCCGCCCTCAACCGCAAAGGCTCTCCAGAGGGTGGTGCGGTCTGGACAATGCATCACCAGGGGCAAACTACCTGCCCTCCAGGACACCTACAGCACCCGATGTCACAGGAAGGCCAAAAAGATCATCAAGGACAACAACCACCCAAGCCACTGCCTGTTCACCCCGCTACCATCCAGAAGGCGAGGTCAGTACAGGTGCATCACAGCTGGGATCGAGAGACTGAAAAACAGCTTTTATCTAAAGGCCATCAGACTGTTAAACAACCATCACTAGCACAGAGAGGCTGCTGCCTACATACAGACTCTAATAAATGGATCACTAGTCACTTTAAATAATTCAATTTTAATAATGTTTACATATCTTACATTACTCATCTCATACGTAAATACTGTATTTTATACCATCTATTGCATCTTGCCTACGCCGCACGGTCATCGCTCATCCATATACTTATATGTACATATTCTTATTCCATCCCTTTAGATTTGTTTGTATTAGGTGGTTGTTGTGGAATTGTTAGATTACTTGTTAGATATTACTGCACTATCAGAACTAGAAGCACAAGCATTTTGCTACACTCACATTAACATCTGCTAACCATGTGTACGTGACCCATTAAATTGGATTTGATTTGAGCATAGACTAAAAATCTAACACTTCGGACTTTGATCTGGACAACTGTTTATAAAACCTGGATTTTTTGGTACACTGTAACATATACTATATAGCATCATAAGAATTAACTGTTCAGTTAAATCTCTTAAAGGTCAAGGATGACTTTTCGCTGACTTTTCCCTTAGGCGGTTAAAAGTGTTACATTTAGCCTCATGTTTGCTGGACAAGATTCCCCCTGTACTCCTTGTTCTTTTGTTACTGAACTGAAGCCCTGAAGGACATACGTAATTTACCATAGGCAACTGTTGACGTACATAAGGCTTTATAGGCTATGTACTGTATTGATGTCTCATCATTTAAGCTGTCCATTGAATTTGCATTGAAAGTTCCCTTCGCCTACACCACCCTCAAGCATCACGCAACCAGGACCGGCACGCCCTGCCTATCCTGGAACCGTGACCTCATCTGAATCACACTTCTCTGGGTTGGAGGAGTGCACATTAACTTTCCTCATCATTCCTGCCATTTTATCTGGCTTTCAAAACTGGAACGCTGCGCTTCGCTAATGCGTTCATACATATTACATTCCAAAGTAGATGTTTTAATACTTTTGTTAAGCCATTCTTAGGCTGAAGCTGAACTAAAGAAACATTTCGGAAACACCTGGATAGCCTACTGCTTTGGCATATACAACTTTAATTTTTCCACTTGAGATTTCTATTCTGCTCTTTCGGTCCATTTCAAAGACATTGAATTCTATTTGTAGCCTATATACTGTTTCGAATAGACTAAAGCAGCTTTTACACTATATTTTATTTTTCTATAACAAAAGTTTTATTTTTAACCAAATAGTACGACAATGGCAGGTTTGAATTCTTTGGAAGCTGTGAAGAGAAAGATCCAGTGTTTGCAACAGCAAGCCGACGATGCAGAAGACCGGACCCAGGTTTTACAGAGAGAACTGGATGGGGAACGAGAACTTCGGGAGAAAGTGAGACAATAGAATACTTATATTTTCCCTCTCTCTGTCTATTCCCTTTGGAAACGTCTTTTACCTGTCCTTCTCCCCCTGACCAAGTCTGTCATGTTCACTATTACAGAACGGTGTTACGTTCTATAATAGTGTGGTAAAGCCACGTTATTTAATTGATCTGCTGGTAGTGATGAAGACATACAATGCATGGCGTTGGTCTCCAAAAAAAGCTTCATAATCGTTCTCAGAGGCGTTATAAAAGTAGGAATCATCCATCTTTGTCTTAGAAAGTCCTCTATTGAGATATTTAATGACATAAATATATGATCTTATTCTCGTTTTTGACATTGTCAAATGTACTTTTCATTATAAAGGGAGGAAGCTATAAGTAGGCTACTTCATTAGTATTACATCAAAATAAGGCTAATTTTGGTTTGTATAAGTGCAAATACTGGAATAAGATGTTAGTAGCCTATAGGTAAATAGGGTAATTCTGGAGGGCCAGCTCAAACTTAAGTTTCTTTTGAAATAGCTGGATGGTTCAAAAAGTAGTTCACACACTGTTCCTTTTTAAATGTGTCTAGGGGATCTGAGTCATCAAACATAATATGATGATATTTCCAATATAAGTATTAAATGGCTTGTTGCATTATGCAATATTAGATTTTGACAGAGAGAGAGTGAGGGAGGGAGACAGAGATTGGAGAAAGAATGAGAGCGAGAGAGAGAGAGAGAATGAGGAGAGAGAGTTGTGGAGTTACTGCTCAGTAGAACGGGAGGCAGTCTTGACTTATTATGTATGTTAAAATACTTGATTATGTATGTAGGCTAACATGTGCTTACTTGTAGGAGGCCCGATGAGAGAATTAGAGAGAGAAAGCTCAGGTCTTTCCTGGAAAGGCAGCAGAGGTGATGTAATGAGAGGATCTGACTAAAGGAAGGGTTTCCCCTTCATTTCAGAGGAATCTATCGCAGGGAGCAAAGAAAGAGAGATGTGAAATGGATGGCTTTCGCTGTTATATGGTGATAAACAAAGAAGAGAGAACCTCAAGGCTCATTGGACAGAATACTGACTCGTTATCATTGTACCATCTAAACGCTGTGACATATCTTTTCAATAACCAAAAATGTTGTATTTCCAGCTGTTTGAAGCTGGTGCACAAAACCGAAAGTAATACACGCACAAACAAAACATAAGAATGGGGAGCCAAGAAAGAGCGCACATAGAACAGATCTACCGCTTCTTAGACTTGCGTTCAATGAGAATGACAGATCTATAGCTCATAGTTCTATGTGAATTTGGTCAGGTTGCTCAAAAAGTTACATATTGCAGCTTTAATTCATCCCTTGAATTAACCCCGAGCCCCCAAACTGGCTGGTATTGAGAACTGCTATTCAGTCACAGTTTACTCAGACACAGACTGTCTTAACATCATTTCACGTCTTCTCAGCTTCAAAGCATAAGAACACGTACCTCTTAAACTCAAGCTATTTGTCTGTGTTCAAGGATGAAAAGATTTGAAGTGGTTGACTGAGCACTTGTGTAGCAACCTTATGGGAGTATGGGCCCATGTGTGAGTAATTGGCGCAGAGCAGGATGATTTCTTGGCACAACAAACGCTTTCATTGGAACATGGTGCACAAAAGAGGAACATTGGTGTGTCTTTGAGGTAATGAATCGTCTTTTGAATAGTTAAAGCAGGGAGACTCTTTAGGCATCAAACAAATTCCTTGACGTTAATTTGGTGTGAAGTGGTATTCTTGTCTTTCAAGGCGTTACTTTACTTCACACAACACCCTCAGCTTTTGTTGAATCACCATGGAAAGATTCAATTAAGAAAAGCGTGAGGAGCAAAGTGTGCACCATTTACATTCTTCTGCATATTCATTTCAACAGTTCTCACAGTTTAGTTTAGAGATTATTTCAGGGAAGTCATTTGGATGAGAAGGATGATTGCCACCCACTGGGCACAGACACCAATTCACATCTATTCCACTTTGGTTTAACGTAATTTCTTTGAAATAATGTGGAAACAACATTGATTCAACCAGTGTGTGCCCAGTGAGTAGATATAGCCCAGGCTCTGCTAACTCCATTCCCAGCCGAGCCAAGCTTCTTCCTGGAGGGACTACCTATGGCTCGATATAGACAATTTTGCGCCAAACCACAGATCTAGGATCAGATTACCCTACCCCCAGTCCTAGTCTTAACCATTAGAGGGATGAAACAGTATCTGACCCAGTATCAGTGGTTAGAGACGCAGCTTCTCTACTCCCTGCCCCTGAGGAACATGCCCAGGATACTGCCTGCCTGCCAGCTCCACTCCGACACTTCCTGTGCTTCAGCCCAGATCAGCAGGAAGATAAGCAGATGCTGGACATTTCTCCCAGGCCTGGGCTCTATGATACAGACACATCCTGATTATGTGAAGGGTCAAGACAACCCAGTTGCTATTTGAAGTTGTCCACTGACTTTGTTGCTGAAAGTATTTCTCACCAACACTTTTTTCTTTGAAACACCCCAACTAATCCCTTCTTATAAAAGTCTTAAGGGCAGACAACAGTCTCTCCCTTTCACCAAGCTTTAAATTACATGTGTTTGCTTAGATCTGTATGCTTTTGACAGCCACGTAAACATAGAGTAGTCTACAGTGAATGCCAAATAGGCCTAGATCTGTTGACTGGCCTGTCTGGTAATTGGCTAGTGGTTTCCTGCCCCTAATAGCACCAGGATGAATTGCATGCTATGGAAAGAATTTCTTCCTTGTTCCACTGGATTATTTTTTCTCTTTGGACTTTCTCTATGGGAATATCACAACTTTCCTAATTTAACTTTAACAGTAATGCATTTTGGCATTAATTGGCACTCCCTTGAGCCTTCAAAGTACAGTATTTGAGGGAGTGGATCAGGGATGCAGTGGCGTGTAAACGCACATAAACTTTTACGCCATTTACGCACCTTTTTTTGTTGTGAAATAGCGTTTACTCACCTTTTTCTTTGGTTAATTATCGTTTACCCACTTCTTATTGTGTTCCCAGCGTTGATGAATACTCAGAACACTAATATTCTATATGGGGTCCCCTGAAATGTACATTACAGACTCTCTCAGTCCACTGAGAGTCTGTAACCTTATCAAACTTGTGTCTCTTCAAATGGGTATAGAATACATTTTAGAGTCAACTAAGGGCCTTTTACACTGGTGCACTTAAGCAGTTTACAATACAGAAAACTGAATGCAGTGCAGCTCACATGAGATACTAACATGAACATGATAAAAAAAACACATTTCAATATAAACATCTCCACATTGGATTTTTCTGGACTTTTCTAGCGTCCAAATTGACTATTCTGGGAGGGATTACCTTATGTGCATTTTGTGTCATTTCTACTACAGAAAATGACATTAGGCCCTATAGACATGCATTAAAATTCTAAAAATGTAATATGTTTTGGTTTATATCGGTGGTTGTTTGTCTTATCTCGATCGCCCACTGGAGTTTATATTTTACCACTACACCGCTGGAGTGGATGTTGTCTTATACTAACTTACAGTGTTGACCAGGGGTCCCACTGGCTGCGATGCATAGTGACAGGCCTAAGCCTGTCCACTGCTTTAGAGTTGTGGGAGGGGGTCACCATGATATATAGACCAGTAATTAGTTTTACTAGCGGAATGTTTACTTGACCTGATGGCACTTAACTCTCTAGTCTCTGCTGTCAACAAGGCTCAAGGTTTAAGACCCAATTGAGGTCGTGCGTCCTTATTTGCATGCATACCCACACTACTGTGGACCCTACTGAAGCTCAGGCTTTTGGTTTTACCCATGTTCTAAGACTCATATACGAATCAGTGAGCAGTGAGCAGTCTCCACTATAACGCTGGCTTAAGTCTGGATGAAGAATGGAGCAGGGTCTGAATGTGGCTGAAATATGATGGTGTTGTCCACTCTATTGATTCAGCATCCTATTTGCATTGAAAAGGTGTGTGGAGCTGCATTAGAAGCATGTGCCTGATGTTTAATAGCCTGCCTTTACATATCTCATTCTCCTCCTGACATGCCTGCTTATATGAGGCTGTCTTTGCATGTCAAGTCTCTGCTAACAGATGGGATCACACCAGGACTGGACCAGCACGATAACATAGCGCCTGCCTGGAACAGTTCCATAGAAACCCAAGCCGTATGCTCTTCATTACCCCGCTGTCCTCAAATTAAGCAATTATTACATTCCTGATGTCTCACTTCCTTGTGCTGTAGCCCTCCTTCCCTCTCAATGCCTATGACTCAACAGGATGAGAGCAACAACAGGAATGTATTTCCTAATGAATGGCATGTCTCACCTCCTTGGTTCTTTGTGGCTCAGTTCAAGTACCCCTTGCTGCGGCACATAGAACGGGGTTGGGTCGGCTGTGGGGCTGACCCCATCCACAACACATTTTCATTGGTTGAGGCGCATATTGCATTCCACCACGTTCGAGACGTTTGTTCAGCAACACAACCTAGCCTGAGTGGTTATACGTCAGCACGTACATGCAGCTACTGATCAGCTAGCTTTCCACTCTAGCTCTAGCTAGCTGGATAACATTATAACTAGGTTTACAGAGTCAGTCACATCTGTCACATCACATCTTTACAGAGTCAGTCACAATAAAAAAACTGCATGCTTATGGTGCATTAGCAATTCACTTTTCACACTTCGAAAATGTTTGTTTACTCCATTGCTATGGTCACCATTGGCTGTCGTCCTCCGTGTGCGTACGTGTGTGTGTGTTTGTGAGTGTGAGTGTGAGTGTATGTGAATGCACTAGAGTTAGTGCTATCCGGTATCCTTGGGACATCCCTACCATAAACCCTAACTTTAACCCCTACCCCTACCCTAACCTTAACCGTAACCCTTACCTAACCCTAACGGTCATGTATAGCCAAAATATATATATTTTTTCATGAAATCATATGATATTTGGATGAAACCAGTTCAAAGTATGATGACCAAAGTATAACAAAGTACTGTTGCTTCTACATTGATAAGGTTTGATCATAAAGGTACTGATCCCCTCCCCCATGTCAAATACTTGGATTCAGGATTCAGGATTATTAAGGGGGATGGGGGTAACTCTTATATGAATACACCAATGGTAATATGAAATTCTCTTACCTAATTTAAATAAGTACAGCCTTGTAACCAAGAAGGGGTGTTTTGCAGAGGGGCGTGGTTCATATAGCTAGATAGCTACTCAACTGCTGCCAAAATTTGACAGTAGGCTGTCAGGAAATATAATAAAGTTTACACTATTCATCTATGGCAAAGATACTTATATGTTTCCCATTTAATTTGTGGCTGGTGTTTGCAGCTTTGACAAGAGGGACAAGCACGTACCAGAGCCATGTATATAGATTAATAAATGCATGGCTCTGGTGGGTACCAGGCATACCCAACTCCACTCATCGCATGTATGTATGGAAAGAACTCTTAAGCAAAGATGGTTTAGTTTGAAAACTCTGGCTTAAGTATGGATATGGTAGTAGTAGTCTTGGTCCTGGTTGAATAGCACAGTGTCTGCTCTTTTCATAAAGTACGGTCGTTTGCTTCCGCAAATAAAAATGTGTGGTGTGCGGGTTAGGCGCCGCCCGGTTCCATGAGCCACAGCTAGGGGCTTCTCTTCAGTTGGTAAGAGCGTGACGCTAGCGACGCCAGGGTCTTGGGTTCGATTTCCGCTGGGGCCATCAATACGAAAATGTATTTAGTCAGTGTATAAGTCGCTTTGGTAAAAAGAAAGTGCTAAATTATATAGCCAATCCCTGTCGTCTATTGCTCAGACTTTACATAATTGTGGCCATTGAAAAGGCTCTGGTGTTGATATGAAGTATCTTGGAGATATATTGACAGCATAAAGAAAGCCAGTCGCGTGGCCGAAGGGGGGGAGATACCAGTGTGTGCAGAGCGGGGGACAAAGGGAGTGATTCAGCGATTCAGCACTCCAGAGGCTGGGCTAACAACATCAAGCTTATTCTAGTGAGCTGCCGGCGCTCATTGGGGATGCTGTGTCAGTGTGTAATTAGTGTCAGTAGGGCGTCGTTGTGTCATCAGCTGCCAAGCTTCAAACAGCCCCCATATAACAGAACACATTCAGCTGGTACTGCAGATATATTGTAGCTACCTACGTGCAAGGAGTTTTTACTGACCATAATAACTTGGGTTTTCAGTTTTTCCCGATCTGGCCAAGGGATCAGAAAAAAACCTGGTCCTAGTTATAGACCATAACGTTAACTGAGGTTGCACGTTTTTCCTGACCAGGAGACACTCCTGGCCCTAGCCATAGCTACTGACACACTGTTTATTCTGAACACATTATTGTTGATAGCTATATTAAGTGCCATCATGACGTAATATTAGACATGTCATTAATGTAGTCTGTTTAGTTTCTCACCAGACATTTCCTATCTACATTCGTAATTGGGGCGGCAGGTAGCCTAGTGGTTAGAGCGTTGGACCTGTAACTGTTGCTAGATCGAACCACCGAGCTGACAAGGTAAAAATCTGTCGTTCTGCCCCTGAACAAGGCAGTTGACCAACTGTTCCTAGGCCGTCATTGTAAATAAGAATTTGTTCTTGACTGACTTGCCTGGTTAAATATAAATAAAATAATAATATTGGGATCGGCTTAGTTTATATGAGGAAGAGCTAACAGAGCACGTCCTTGTAGCTTGGTATCTTTCCTTTTCCTGAATCCCAGATGGTTTAATTTAAGCATTCTTTTCTGTGTGTGTATGTGTGATTGTGTGCGCACAAGTGTGTGTGCTTACGTGCGCTCAATGGTGTGTATGTGTGTGTGTGCGGCTGTATGTATGTGTGTGATTGCTCTCAAACATCTTCCTGGCACTGCACCACAAACATTCTTTTGAGTATGTTTTACCATATAAGGCGTGCAGGCAGCCGGAGAATGCCGGGTGACGAAGGAAGGGGCATGGCTAGGGAAAGAGAGAAAGAGGGAGAGCGAACTCTCCTCTGACCCTGAACTGACGGGAGAAAGAAACAGGGGAAGGAGGAAGGAGAGGGTTGGCTTCCTGTTCCTTTTCTACCTTTTACCCCGTTTAAACTTATTCCACTTCCTTTCTCTCAAAAAGGGTCATTGCATTTAGTCTAAAACGTTTCATGTGTAACGGGAATGTACTCATGTACTGTATATGGTGATCCTGTAAGCTGTTATATCAGTTTATTGGAAATGAGGTGCATACTTTTCTTTGTGGTACTTTTCAAGACTCCGGGGGGAATCATTAGCGACAATCCATAATGACCTGGGCCTGGTCCATAGATAAGTGACTGTGTAGCTGAACTAACAACAACTAAATGTATCTCCCATCCAACCCTGAGAGACTTCAGTTGTTGAATGCCAGTATCTACCATCATCATGTGTCTCACTGAAGAATGCCTGGTTCCCTGAATGAATTACCTTCGGAAGCATGAAGGGACATACTGTATAGATGGATAAGCATGTTTCAAAACCCACAGAATACTGTCTGAGGGAGATTTCCCTACATGTTTAATCGAAGACATTTCACTGTACTTGTGACATTAAAAACGTAAAAACTTGAAAGTCTGATGTTAGATACCATTATAAACTAGTACCTCAACATTATTGAGCATTGTTTTAGTGGTAACTCCCCTGGTAATCATGTTTCTAAGCTGATGATATTTTGACAACAGCCGTTAAACTGTTCAGGAAGCTAGCTCTGTTGCTAACTGCCTGCCTGTATCTGGATCTGTTTTACAGCCGCATACCGACCTGCATACCGACCTGCATACCTCTGCTCATGAATAGAATGTTTGTTAATGTGTGGAGGCATTCTCCAGATAGACATTACTTCACCCAGGAAATAACAATCTGTTTTTCTGGCCTGGTTTGTATTTTCTTTCAAACTGTCTGGCAGTTGATCTGATATCCATAAAATCCCATAAAGAAGTTAGGGAACGACATATTATCCACAATGATTCATTTTGTGGTCAATTTATGCAACAGCATTCACTTTCTGGAAAATCGGTCATCGTCTCGTTGGATTCAATTGGCTTTTAGCTGGCTGGCTGTTGTTCCATCAACCTTTCATTTAACAGACATTCCCTGCCCTCCTCCACTGTCTCTTTACAGGCTTCTGTCATAACTAGGGAAAGACGGAGAGAGAGAGAGAGAGAAGGTGGAGGATGGGTGGGGTGTCAGTCAGGCCTGAAAGAGAGGGAGAGATCAAGAGAAAGCTAAAGAGAGGCATAGAATGGAGAGTGCTGACTAACCGCCAGTCCCAGAGCAGAGCAGGAAGCCATGTCTGTCTCCCAGTCAGCCCAGAGCAGAGCAGGAAGCCATGTCTCTCTCCCACAGTCAGCCCAGAGCAGAGCAGGAAGCCATGTCTCTCTCCCACAGTCAGCCCAGAGCAGAGCAGAGCAGGAAGCCATGTCTCTCTCCCACAGTCAGCCCAGAGCAGAGTAGGAAGCCATGTCTCTCTCCCACAGTCAGCCCAGAGCAGAGTAGGAAGCCATGTCTCTCTCCCACAGTCAGCCCTGAGCAGAGCAGGAACCCATGTCTCTCTCCCATAGTCAGCCCTGAGCAGAGCAGGAAGCCATGTCTCTCTCCCACAGTCATCCCAAAGCAGAGCAGAGCAGGAAGCCATGTCTCTCTCCCACAGTCAGCCCAGAGCAGAGCAGGAAGCCATGTCTTTCTCCCCATAGTCATCCCAAAGCAGAGCAGAGCAGGAAGCCATGTCTTTCTCCCCATAGTCATCCCAAAGCAGAGCAGAGCAGGAAGCCATGTCTCTCTCCCACAGTCAGCCCAGAGCAGAGATGGAATATCCAGCCCATGAGAAAATGGAATGGCACTCACTCTGCACAAATAGCTCCTAATTACCCTTTTCCGCTGTGCTCTGTTAGCTCCCTCTCCAACTGGAAACCGCCCTCTCTGTGGCCCTTTTATTCCAGGCCCTAGCCCTAACATGTGTTTTGCTGGCCTCTGAGACAGCATGTCTCTAGTAGGCAGGCCTAGTGTTCAGTCCTCACACCCATGGTAACTACCTGACTGAAAGACTGACTGGCTGGTGATAGGACCAAGTGATAGAGGGCAGTGGAGGGCAGCTCCCTTTGTCAACACGCCTTGTAATTAGGAGAAGAGTAACTGCAGGCTGTGTAAAATGGGTCTGGTCATGGTCATGGCCTGCGGGTGCTGTACTGAACTGTGGGAGAAGTAGTAGTAGAGCCTGAGTGAGTTAGAGTTTGCTGGAGAGCTTCCATTGCACTGGTCTGGAGTCAGTTCGCTGGGAGGTGGATATGCTTATGGAATAAATAAATGTTTGCTTTTCGGTTTGCTTTCTACAAAGTGGATTGTTTATCGAGTGAAGAGCATCCAATTTAGTACAACAGCGTTACTATGTGAGTGTGACCCTGATATCTGTCTAACCTTTGACCCCTCTTCCCCCACTCTTCTCCCAGGCGGAGGGTGATGTGGCGGGTCTGAACCGCAGGATCCAGCTAGTGGAGGAGGAGTTGGACCGGGCCCAGGAGAGGCTGTCTACCGCGCTGCAGAAACTGGAGGAGGCAGAGAAGGCCGCAGATGAGAGCGAGAGGTCAGTACCAGCCAGCCACAGAACCCGATGTATTTATAATCTTTAATTTGGCAGCATATTTATATGCCCTATTTACCTGCTAATTTGAGGCCTGTTGGATAGTACCAGGCACATGCAGCTTGCTTTGAAGGTTCTTTATCGTTATAAGGTTTGTTGCTATGTGCATTGCTAGCAAACGACAAGCCCCTTCAATAGCGTACTGAAAGCGCACTATTTCCCAGACAGCCATCTTGATTGTGTAAAACGATTCAACGTGCCTCCATGTTGGATGGGATATGTAAATGACACTTGAAATTGAGTGTGTCTTGGGTGTTGCTGACATCACTGTGTGTCCTGTCCAATCAGAGGAATGAAGGTGATAGAGAACAGGGCCTCTAAGGACGAGGAGAAGATGGAGATCCAGGAGATGCAGCTGAAGGAGGCCAAGCACATCGCTGAGGAGGCCGACCGCAAATACGAGGAGGTGAGACGTCATATAGTCCCATAGAGATTGTCCTGTCTGCAGTTCTACACCAACCGTCCGTTCACCCCATCCATAGTGTTCTCATACTGTTCTCCCATTCGTTACTCTTCCTTTCCATATTCCTTTTACATTTACTGTGCACTCATACAGCTGGCTCTGTCTACCTTAGGTGGCCCGTAAGCTGGTGATCTTGGAGGGAGAGCTGGAGAGAGCTGAGGAGAGGGCAGAGGTCTCAGAACTGTAAGTGCAGCACAGTCCGCCTATTACGCTGGAACACAAGGGGAAATGGGGGTTAGGACCTCTGTGATGGGGTCTCTTGTCCTCCTATTTAGAAATAGAAGAGTCAAAAGATGTAAGGTTTGTAAAGAGCTTCATAACACTTTTTTTTATGAACATTTAAAAAACAGTGTCCAGTTTTAAACGGTGATTTACTGCCATAAGCTAAAATGGACATCAGTAACTTGAAGGTTTTTCCAGGCTTGTGTAGGTATTACGATGTCAAAGAGAAGTACTTTTCTTCCTTTCTCCCCCTGTAGTAAATGCAGTGACCTGGAGGAGGAGTTGAAAAATGTGACCAACAACCTCAAGTCCCTAGAAGCCTCGTCTGAGAAGGTCAGTGTGCATACTATTACATCATACAAGTAAATGCAGTCAACTGCTGATAAGTGAACGTTGGATAAGTGCGAAGTGCGGTGTAGATCACCATTCCCAATTCAAAATACATGATTTGAACTTATTCTGGATATCTGCATGTTCAGGGTTAGTTCGCCCACTTAGGGCTGCCCCGAGCCTATGCATTTATCAGGAGTTGACTCTACATGGCTGACATGAAAGCAGAGTAGTTTTGAGTATAATCACTGCCTGCCGCACTTTTACCTTCACAGACGTCCGAGCAAAGACCCTGTTATCACCTGACAAATTGGACGTTGATTTCTTTATGATAATGTTGATGACGCGTGAAGATGTAATAGTTGTAATAATTGTCTCTGCGTTCCTACTCTAGTGCCAGTCATGCCACATGATTCCACCTTAGCCACTTAAGCAGTTGCCCTGTGCTGATTAAATTAATGACCTTCTCTTTGGCAGCGCAGCACAATGTGCTCCTTATACCAACATATAGCCAGTTTGATGACACCTGAAGAGTTGTATTACAACTAAGCATGGTTGACAAACAGTCCTGCAAGACCATCAGTCTCTATGCACGTTCATGCTAATATGTCTGTGTCTGTCTTGGAGTTCAGACATGTTCAGGAGTTCAGAGCTTGTCTGTAACAGACTTGTGTTTTGACAGTACTCAGAAAAAGAAGACAAGTATGAGGAGGAGATCAAGGTTCTTAGTGACAAGCTGAAGGAGGTAAGCAGCTGCTGGCATCTGATTCTTAATTCATACAGTAGTAAACCAATTTGCTCCATGTCAAAGATGGTGTCTTGTTCATTACGCCCCCCACTCCCTCTGTGTCCCCCAGGCTGAGACTCGTGCAGAGTTTGCAGAGAGGACTGTGGCCAAACTGGAAAAGTCCATCGACGACCTGGAAGGTATGAGTGCTTTGTTTAAGAAACTTTTGCAAACGGCTCTATGGCAATATAGAAGAGAAAGTCCGCTTATCTTAGTGTAGAGCAAGTTACTGTAAGTTAGACATATTTTATTGCAGAATATTAAACTATATTTTGTAAGAACAGTTTTAGAATTGTTTTTAGTAGCAACTCAGACCTGTAAACCTGAGTATCTCCTACAAGAATAACATTCAGAGATTAGAATTATTGTTTGGCTAACCTTTTTTACTATTATGGATAGATTTCTCCCTTTCAATTTTTCACTCTTTATGCAATGCGCACTGCAGAGAACACCAGAAGAAAAATTATCACTGAATTACCACAGTGAATTATTGTAATGTTTGTTTATGTGTCAATTAATCACATAAGGGATGGGTTGCTAATTGGCAATTTGACACAAAAATAAAATGTCATTCATACAGCAGTATATCAGGCAAGTGAGGCTGCAGTTTACCATATACATTTCTCCCAGGGAGACATTCCAATTTATTAAATTACTAAAGATGTCAAAGCTTGTTCAGGAATCCTCAGTGGATGTAGTTTCCTAGGTCAAGAGGTCAGGTTATTTAATCCTCTCCGTGAGCAAAGAAACAACCTCTTAATATACACAGTTCCATTTTGTGATAACGTTTCACATTGACACGGACCTAGCAAGGGTTTTGTGTTTCAAGTAGCTGGAAATATTTCTCTGGAAGAAAGGGTACCTTGCCAAACGTATGGAAACTTCTCCGACAAGCTAATAAAACACACTGCCGTGGTCTCAAGTGTAAAGAAATATGTAGGCCCATTCTCTACTAACCGGCAAAAGGCCGGCTTCCGAAGAGAACCACTTTTTGTGTCTGCTGTCTGCACAAAGGACAACGTATGCTCAAATTCCTTTTAGATCAGCATATTTTGCCCTAAAGCCACATGGAATGGGTTTACCGGTATGAAGTACTTTGATGAAAACCTTTTAAATGGGCTTAATTGCTTAAGGTAGTCACCTCCTGCCCATAAAAAAAGATTTGCAACATATTTAGATTTTTAAATGCTCACAGGTAGACAAACGTCTCTTATCTTTCTGGCATCTTCTGTTCTTAAATGTTTATACTGTATGAATTTTCTCTTCTGCAACCAGTGACCTGTCCTCTTCCCTCTCTTTTTGCTGCTATTTCTTTTCTCATTCCATCCTCCACCTCTCTCTGCTACTGCTGCTTCCCTTGGGCCTTACCTGCACTACTTCCTGCTGCGCTTTGACCTCCAGATGAACTGTACGCTCAGAAGCTGAAGTACAAGGCAATCAGCGAGGAGCTGGACCATGCCCTCAATGACATGACCTCCTTGTAGATGTTTCTTCCTGTCTGTCTCATGCTGCCTCTAGGGTGTCTCTCACCCTTCCCACTGTAGGCCTACTGTGTCCCAGGTTTCGCTTCCAGAGACACAGGCCTTTCTCCAGTTCTCTGTGCCTTCTGTCCATCTCACTGTGCAAATGAAACTCATTAAAAGCCTAATCTTTCCTACATCTAAACCAGCCTTTCTTCTTGAATTAAATGTTTAAATGTTTCAAAACAACTGTTTTAAGAAGGTGAGAATTCATGGAGTGACGTATGCATTCACGTTGAGTGTCCCTCACCTCTTTTGCATAAATGTCACACAACGATGTATCTCTTGACTAACACACTCCTGGTTGTGGTTGCAGTTTAAGTATTTGAGGTGTGTTCACAACCACGTGTTTTAAAAAGTGTGCATTTTGCTTACAGCCCATAAGATCAGAAATGTCCAGTGGCTTTGTCTTTTAAGTTCAGTTCAACAAAGTGCTTTCAATAGACTGTAACTGTACATAGCTGCTGAATAGATGCAGACTTCGCCAGCATCCGTTTTATGCATGCAAATCTGCTTTTTGTTTTGGGTTGGGTTCTTTAGTGTGGTTGGGGTTTGCATATGGAACAACTTAACATGACCACAGCAGTTATGTTAAACAGCTGTTGGACATACTGTATAAGAATCGCTTTGGCATCAGTGTAGACTATTGTTTACCAAACCTAAGGAGAATGAATGAATATGAATCAACTTTATGATGCTCCTGTCCTGTGTGGTTTCATTCAATTATTCTTCAATATGTCATTCTTTTTTATTTTCCAGAAAAATTAGCAGGTGCCAAAGAAGAGAACTTGGGAATGCATCAAGTTCTGGATCAAACACTGCAAGAGCTCAACAGCTTATAAAAATTATGAAGAAGATGGAAAGGATAAAAGTCTTGCAACATTCCATAAATATTCCATTTCGTTCCACATTTTCAGCTGTAAAGTCTTATTCCCAGTGAAAGGGGATTAACCCTTAATATTATTTCTCTTTTTAAGTCACAACTTTCTCTCCCTCTCTTTAGGAGAAATACATTCCAAATCACCAGCTTCCTTGAATCCCGTTTCTTATGTTTACAGCATTTTGTTTTATGGAACTTTGAGATTATAGACCAGCATTAAAAGAAAATGGATTATGACCATATTTACAAACAGTTATATTCAGACTAATTAGTAAAGAATAGAAAAACGACAATTCATATCTGAAATGTGCACTCCAAGAGCATCTTTTTGAAATAGGTCATGTGACATGGTCTTCATTTTATGTATGATTCATGAGCTCCACCTAGAGGTCTAATGTGAACAGTTTACAGGAATCAGCTTTACTGTCCATGCACCCATTGACATGGTCATAGTTAGTGCATTCACAATGTATGTGAACATATTCACAGGCTGGACGGTGCCTTTTCAGAATGAGCCAATATTCTACCTTTGGTGTGCTTGCGTGTGTTAACATGGTCGTTGAGACTAGAGGATGACTCAAGGAAAGTATGGTGAACATGTCTGTGGTGCTACTTGTGGTGAAATACTATGACTGACAGACAGTCAGGTGGAGGGTTTGCCGAAGCCAAACTCAAATGTTTTTGATGATGTGAAAAGAGCCTCATACAAATCCTTTAAAGAACTGCATCCCATCCTCTGTCTTAACCTAGAATCTGTATGGTTTTAAAGCCACCATATGCTGACATGCAGCTTCAAAGCACCTCCTTTCCTCTATACCCTGACATGCTGGACCACTATCCCAGCTCTACATTTGACTGCCTAGCCTTGGATGTAAAATCACATTCCTGGTATTAAATGTGGTGGTAGCATATGCAGTAAACGTTATGCCAAATAAGCACCACTGGAGCCTCAATCAAGGTAATAAAACATGGATACTTATTGTATATAGTAGAATAATGTTAGTTATTGAGAAGATGTATTGCTCCAGTTTTTCACCACTTTCTGTCAGGGGAATTCTCGAAACCAAAGAATACACATACCAGAGAAGATGAACCCTCAAATGTTTTTATTGTTGTCTGTGAAGGTGATCATGGCTTCTCATCCTTGGCCCTTGAAAAAAGCTTCACATTTGACTGAGTCTGTGTTGAAATGTTTCATTCACCTTTCCCTCTTTCAATCTAATAAATTTTTACAAAACAAAGTAACCTGGCTTAAGCGATTATTTATTTTATTATTTACTAAGAAAAATACACATTTCATAGACATACAGAGGCAGACTATTTCAACTTATATTATATCATATTATTCCTATTCAATATGAAAAGAAGACATAATATTGTAGCTGAACATATTCATCCTCTTGTATTTTGCATGAAAGACATCACAATAAGATCAAAGCACTCTCAGCTCAGCTAAATATACCCATTCCAATTAACATAATGTAAACTAAAATTAAGACTGAACAGTCAGAATCATCCATGGTCCACCTTTTACGACTATCAGAGTTAAAAGCTCACTACTGTAATCTCCTTCAGTGTTGCTTTCTTCTGAATGAGCAGCCTGGACAGAGAGGCGGGAAAGAGAAGTTCAAGTGAATAATCAGTAGACATTCAATAGACCTCTATACTGATATAGTATGTGCCTATGGTACTGTATGAGTTCTGTGTCTTGAGCAATGTGATTGTACAACTTCTTACCCTCAGTGAGGCGACATTTCCCCCCTCTGGGCTGGCACAGGACGAAGGAGCAGCCGCCACAGGGCACCACTCTCTGGGCATGACTGAACACTGTGGTGATCCTGTAGCAGCCTGGAATAAACGGGACAACAAATATGTTTTTCTGTTCCCTTATATGTTTTCAATAAAGTGATAGTTTGGGATTTTGGCAATGACGCCCTTTATCCACTTCCCCAGAGTCAGATGAAGTCATGGATACCATTTTACGTATCTGCGTGCAGTTTGAAGGAAGCTGCTAACTAGTGTTAGTGTAATTGATAACAAGCGTTAGCACACTGACTGGCATGCTAGATGTTCCTGTAGATTTTGTCATTGCATAACGCTAGCAGATACATAAAAATGTTATCCACGAGTTCATCTGACTCTGGGGAAGTAGATAAAGTGCCTCATTGCCAAAATCCCGATATATCCCTTTAATAAGCTTTTGTAAATGCTTTATTTTCATGCTTCATAAAATTATTAATTATAATTATTTTAGATAATAATGTTATTATAATAGTGTGAACACAATTAACATTTTTGAAATTTTGATTTAACCTACTTAACTAGGCAAGTCAGTTAAGAACACATTCCTATTTTCAATGACGACCAAGGAACAGTGGGTTAACTGCCTGTTCAGGCGCAGAACGACAGATTTCTACCTTGTCAGCTCAGGGATTTTATCTAGCAACCTTTCGGTTACTGGCCCAACGCTCTAACCACTAGGCTGCCTGGCGCCCTGTACATACATACATACATACATACATGTACATAGTTTATCAATGCAGTATGGTAAATAGTGATGGGGGGAAGAAATTTTTTTTATAGTTACATATCATGATATTATTTTGAAGATATACAGTATCCAAAAACATTTTAATCCCAAAATTGTCTGTCTGACTGGCCGCTCCTGCCCGCAGCATGAAAAATTGAGACGCACCACAATGATCTCTGTCAGGACGCGCAGCCCTCTACTTGGAGTCAAAGTTTTGACTCCAAGTAGAGGGCTGCGCGCCCTGACAGAGATCATTGTGGTGCGTCCTCTACTTGAAGTCAAAGTATTTTGACTCCAAGTAGAGGGCTGCGCGTCCTGACAGAGATCATTGTGGTGCGTCGCAATTTTTCATGCTGCGGGCAGGAGCGGCCAGTCAGACAGACAATTTTGGGATTAAAATGTTTTTGGGTCGCGCAGATTACTTGGAAACTATTGTATTTCTGCTTTGTATGCATTAGCCTGGGCCTACCTATTGTATTAAAAGCAACTTTTTGTTGCATTATTCACACACTCAGAATTCGCTGCTTCAAGTTCAGTAGCCTACCTCTCCTCTCCTAGTTGGGCTTGCAAGATCAAGTGTGCCTACAGTATGTGTGGTTCTCAATTAAATAGAGTAGGCTGCCTATGCATGGGCGGGAGAGAATCACTTGACAGTAATCTTTCTAAGGAAATTAACTTAAATATAGTTTACTACAGTGTCTGTAAATAAATATTGGTAATGGGAAGAAGTGGCAGGCACTCAACCAATGTGAGTCGAGGTGCAATCAAACAATTAGATCCTAATTGAAAAGGTAAAGGCTTAAGGCGCACATAGGCCATGGTGAGCAAGCGTTGTGCCTTTTCATTTTCAATAAATATTGATTACCCATTTATTTGTCTCTGCCTGCAAAGGCTATATTCTGTATGCAAAATGTAGCTCAAGAGAAAGTGCAAGTGTCCGCTCTCATCCTTCTTGCTGCTTCAAGTTCAATAGCCATACGTGCAAGATCAGTGTGGTCTCAATTAAATAAAGTAGCCTGGGCTACAGCCACTTGGACAGAGAAGCTTGGGGCAGTTATATGTTGATATTGCCTATAGGCGCAAAATTGATGGGACCATGGCTGGCAAGCGAGCTGCGTCACATGCCTAAGATACTTCTTTCTAAAGTGAGCCAACATCATATTTGCACATATGTAATGTGATAATATCATTTCGTGAGGTCCCTGGCAATTCCCAGCCCTAATGGTATGTCGCAAACTTGGGCAGTTGTACATCCTTACGACTCACCTGGGCATTTTACATCCATGAAGTAGGAGTTGGGAGTCTGAACCAACCTCTTCTTCTTGTGTCTTTGCCTCTCAGCCACCAAAGTAGGGTGCATTAGGTCCTTAGCGAGCTGCAATATGGATTAATGTATAAATATATGTGTACAGTTTATACATTAACTATATAAACACAGATTAAAAGAGAAATTGTTAGTTATAATAACATTTGATATAACTATGGTTTTTATGTAAATAAGTCAAGGGCGCCCTCTCGTGTCTGATACAAAACCTTCAGCAGAGCTATTTTTGAGGCATGCCCAGACATGTATCCCATTAACGGGGAAAGCCCCACTATTTAATTTGTTTATGACATGTGGTGAAAAAGTAATCAATCCTCATACTTGAATAAAAGTAAAAAGTAAATGCTATACATCAAAGTCCTTATATTAAGCAAACGGCACGATTTTTTTTTATTTACGGACAGACAGTAGCACACTCCAACACTCAGACATAATTTACAAACACAGTATGTGTTTAGTGAGTCCACCAGATAAGAGATAGAAGGGATGACAAAACGTTATATTGATAGGTGCGTGAATTGGACCATATTGCTGTCCTGTCTGAGCATTCGAAATGTAACGAGTACTTTTGGGAATATATTTTTACTTAAGTACTTTACACCAATGAAAGCAAGGCCTACAATAAAGAATTACGCCTACAGTATTTGAATGGCTATTCCAATGGTGTAAACACGATATGTGACTCTGGTGTGGCTACTTCTCACATGAGCAAAGAAAAAAACACTTACCGACATTGCTTCTCTTGGTGATTGTTATTTCACTGGCACTGTACTTTGATAACAAGATTATAGCACGGCTTTCAGACTGTACACTGATATTGTTGTTGTGAATGTGAAGATGAGAAGTTGTAAAACTGTTAAAAGGGTGAGATCATATAATGGGTGGGATCACATCTTAATGGGTGGGACATTGACTGCAAACGCACAATCAGCTGCCTTTTCTAATTTGATTGGCAGGGGATAAATCGCGCTTCCGGAGCCACGACTGCTGTAAAGAGTGACATGTTGTTTGTCCAATCACTGGTCCAGTATAAATCGAAAAAGCAGTGACATCTCCAAATATTTTTTTCAGCTAACCATATCTCTTTACACAGCTGCCGGGCGGGATTTCCGCAATAGCTAATAACATGGCGAAGACTTACGATTACTTGTTCAAATTACTGTTAATCGGCGATTCTGGCGTCGGAAAGACTTGTGTGTTGTTCAGATTTTCAGAAGATGCCTTTAACTCAACGTTTATCTCGACAATAGGTATGTAAATTTCGTAAGTTTTCTGTTTCGAAAAGTTATGCAGGAGGAGGGGTAACTAGCTCCCGACCCCAACTAGAAATATTGGTGGTGAGCGCCCATCCTGCCATGCTAACGCTAGCTAACTAGCGCTTGTTTGGTTAGCATTCAGTTCTCCAGCCAGGAAACAATCGGCTTGTTACACTGCTCGCTTGACAATAAAACCAGCACTTCAGCATCCCCGGCATACCTCAAATTGAAATGTTCATGATCCTTTTTTTTTTAGCAGGCGACGTCACCAGCTGACTCCTTAGCTATCTTGCTAATGTTAGCTGTCAAATGAGCAAGTAGCCTACTCTGACTCAGTAACTACGATATATATATGCAAATGTATGTGGACACCAGTTTAAATGAGTGGATTCCGCCTTTTCAGCCACACCCCTTGCTGACAGGTGTATAACATCGAGCACACCGCCATGCAATCTCCATAGACAAACATTGGCAGTAGATTGGCCTTACTGAAGACCTCAGTGACTTTCAACGTGGCACCGTCATAGGATGCCACCTTAACAAGTCAGTTTGTCAAATGTCTGCCCTGCTAGAGTTGCCTCGTTCAACTATGTGCTGTTATTGTGAAGGGGAAATGTCTAGGAGCAACAACGGCTTAGCTATGAAGTAGTAGGCCACATACGCTCAGCGCTTAAAAATCGTCTGTCCTCGGTTGCAACGCTCACTATTGCTACTGAGTTCCAAACTGCCAGCACAACAACTGTTCGTTGGGAGCTTCATGAAATGGTTTTTCATGGCCGAACTGCCACACACAAGCCTAAGATCACCATGCGCAATGCCAAGCTTCGGCTGGAGTGGTGTAAAGCTTGCCGCAATTGAACTCTGGAGCAGTGGAAAAGTGTTCTCTGGAGTGATCAATCACGCTTCACCATCTGGGCTTGGCGGATGCCAGGAAAATGCTACCTGCCCCAATGCATAGTGTCAATTGTAAAGTTTGGTGGAGGAGAAATAATGGTCTGGGGCTATTTTTCATGATTTGGGCTAGGCCCCTTATTTACAGTGAAGGGAAATCTTAACGCTACAGCATACAATGACATTGTAGACCATTATGTGCTTCCAACTTTGTGGCAACAGTTTGAGGTAGGCCCTTTACTGTTTTAGCATGACAATGCCCCTGTGCACAAACAGATGGTTTGTCGAGATCGGTGTGGAAGAACTTGACTGGCCTGCACAGAGCCCTGACCTTAACCCCATCGAACACCTTTGGGATTAATTCAAACTTCAACTGCGAGCCAGGCCTAATCGCCCAACATCAGTGCCCGGCCTCACTAATGCTCTTGTGGCTGAATGGAAGCAAGTCCCCGCAGCAATTATTCAACATCTAGTGGAAAGCCTTCCCAGAAGAGTGGAGGCTGTTATAGCAGCAATGGGGGAACCAACTCCATATGAATAGCCGTGATTTTGGAATGAGATGTTCGACGAGCAGGTGTCTATAAAAACAGAGTCGCAAACTCTATGTATAAACTCCCAGTAATTTATTGGGTAAACCAGATGAGCATGTGTCCACATACTTTTGGTCATATTGTGTATTCTAGCTAGCTAATCTAGCAGTGACGTTCCTACACAACAAGCAGTCCAATTTTAGCAGAGAGTTACATTACAGAAAGGTTAGCTCTTGAGGTGATGTCTCCCCTGAAGTTTTGCAGCAATTTACATTGAAATTGTTGACTTCCTGTGTGTGGCTTGCAACATCATCTAAAGAAATGGGCCTCCCTAACCAGACCCCAGTCACTCTGAACTTGGTGTCATGCAAATAAGTACTTGCTAGCTTCCGAGCAAATGTTGAATGCAGTCTGCTTTTGCCACCTGTGCATAAACAGTGCTGTACATCAACGTCAAATGGTTGTTTCAAAAATCCTTTATTAGTTAGGGTTACAACAGTGAAATGTACATCTGTTTTTAAGTGGGTAGAAGTACAAGAATTGTCTCACTCTTGCTATTCCTCTTTGCCTTTTTAAGGTATTGATTTCAAAATTAGAACAATAGAACTAGACGGGAAGAAGATCAAGCTACAGATATGGTAAGACAGCCCTTTGACCTCTTCACACAGTGTCTTAAATTATGTATTGGAAAGAGCACCTTGGGAATGCTCATAATTGGCCTATAATTCAACAAGTGGGTTGATTCAGGGATAGGAATGAAAGGCTCTCATTGTGTTGTTCTCGACCAGGGACACAGCTGGCCAGGAGCGGTTTCGAACAATCACAACGGCATACTACAGAGGAGCCATGGTCAGTCGCCTTGCTTCACTGTCACTCTCACAATGTCAGAAATGTAGTAAGCATATGCCTAGCTAGCTAAGAACTTAGTTTGGATTTAAAAAAAAATTATATTCAGAGACATTCTTGGCGATCAGTGCATCCTCCCAAGTGTACAGGTTTCTCAAGTTTAACAGGATGCTAATATCTGACATGCTCTGTTTAAAGTGGTTGTTTGTTTTTTCTTCCTCCCCAGGGCATCATGTTAGTCTTTGACATCACCAACGAGAAGTCATTTGAAAACATCAAAAACTGGATAAGGAATATAGAGGAGGTAGTCGTCAGAAATTGTAACCTTTATATCTCTGTAGGAGAACAGAAGTCAGTGAAATTGAAGGCGTTTCGTTGCTCTCTAAATACTATGGATGACTTATCCTCTCTTCCTGTCCAGCATGCCTCTGCAGATGTGGAGAAGATGGTGCTGGGCAACAAGTGTGACGTCAATGACAAGCGACAGGTGTCCAAAGACAGAGGGGAGAAGGTGAGTGATCACTGACCAGGAAATGAAAAGTATCATAAACTAAATAACTGATAGTCTGTACAGTATATGTAGATTTCTGATTGTGCTACTGTCCATGTAGCCACCCAAGGCCACCTGATCCACGCAAACTTACATTAAAACGCTGCATGTAAGCTCACGGGATCAGGTGGCTTTGCGAGGCAACGTGGACAGTACAATCAGAAATCTACATGTTGACTGAGGTTTTTTGTGTGTGTTCTTCTTATCTCCTGTTGGCAGTTAGCGTTGGAGTATGGTATCAAGTTTATGGAGACCAGTGCAAAGGCCAACATCAACGTGGAGAATGTGAGTTGCAGTGGGGTCAAATTTGATAAGACTATGCAATTAATATGATCAAAGTCTATTAAACCGAAATGGATCTGGGCTTTCCCACCCGGACCCGATATGCAGAAATAAATATTGAGACTCGTTCCGAACGAACCCGAGGACAACTAGACCCATTCCGTATCGACCTGGTCGGCTCCAGACCTGGTCCGATCCGAGTGAGGGAAGCTACTTTATTAACCGGAGCTGATAAAGCACAAGAGGAGGGAGAGAGAGGTGCTGCTTTAGCAGGTGGGGGAGGGGCCGTTCTGTGAGCGAGTGACACGGGGAGGAGGGAGGGAGGGAGACGGCAACCAACGAAGACGACTCGCACTATAGTAGACTAATGGCTGCCGTAGCTAGCTTATTTATCACAAATCATTATGTAGCATTTGTCTTGACTGCATCAAACTGGGAGAAGCTAATTAAGCTCGCTAGCTAGGCTAATTGCAGTTTTTCATCCTACAGTTACAAATAACAACTCCATTCAGAATACTAAGTAGCAGCCTATTTGTTGGCTCTTGGTCATTGTAGCCTATCCTCCTTTTACATTTAATTCCATTATTTTAATTACATCTTCCATTGATTAGATGTCTCTTGACTTTTGACATACACAGAGGCTCTATGACTGTGGCCTATTGCTGCTTTGATGGCTTATGATAGGCCAACAACAAAAACAAGCTGCACGTGCCATGCTCCACTCTCTACTGCAGCAGTTTCGTTCGGGTCTGTACGGGCCCTTCCGGACAAGTCAGTTAAAATTACACATACCCGTGACAATCAGATCAGACCCGTGATTTTATTTAGAATTCTGGATTCCGCTCGGGTCCCGGTGCGGGTCTTGGGTATTCGGGTACAAGTGGATCTGTGAAGACCTCTAATTCACATACAAGTCATAATCTTAAGGTTAACTTACAAGACAAAGCATGAACAAAGAGAGAAAATATCATACAACCGTTATCCAATGGACTGCATACAGGATAAGAGAACAACAGACCTTCATTTCAAACATCTGAAGGTGTAAAACCAACCACCATTGACCAATCATATGATACGAAGTTTAACCTGATCACCCATAGGGTGTCACAGCATCTAAAGGCTGTGTGAGGGATGAGACCAATGTAAATAAGACAGAATTCCTGAAGACAAACCCCTTTCGTCTATAGTCATTTAAAATTCACCTTGTACAAATACAGGTTACCACAGAGAGCATACATCTGTATAGACAGCTTAATTTGCCATGCAGCCCCAGGTGACAGCGAGCACACCGTTTAGGGCAGAGCCTACAGAGTTGACTCATTCCAAGCAGTTCTAAAAACAATGGGAGTAGAGTAATGTTGTGATGTTAGTAAAATACATTGTTTTCTCTTTGATTTGATCTCTATTTGCCCTGTTTTTCCCCTGACATTTTAAGGCATTTATGACCCTTGCCAGAGACATCAAGGTGAAAATGGACAAGAAACTGGTAAGTGTGTTTGTAGTATGTGCACGTCTATTTTAGATGGAGGGCTATAATGTGTGTGCCCTCTGACTTACACTGAGTGTATGTGTGTTCCAGGAGGGCAACAATCCTCAGGGCAGCAGTCAGGGGGTGAAGATCACAGAACAGCCCAAGAAGAGCAGTTTCTTCCGCTGCACCCTCCTGTGAGGACCACGGCCTTTTCATTGTCCACAGCTGGACAGAACTGGACTGAGCTTGCTCAGAGCTCTCTTCGCTTTCGCCCTGTTCTCATCCCTTTCTCATTCCCCATATCCCAGGCCTCTTTGGGCTTTGAGCTTTTTTCTGATTCACCATGTGCCCCCAGTCTAAAAACGGAAGCATTCATTGGTCAGGTGGATCAATCAGTTGACCAATCAGGGCTGATAGATGGAGGTCTCTATACCAGGCACTCCTCATGCTCTTATATTGTCTCTCATAATTACACTTAGGCTTCTGCTCCTCCTCTCTTTGTCCTCTGCAACTGGTATTGTTACAGGTACTTTATGTTGCTATGTGGTTGCACTGCTGCCAAAGTTGATCCTTAGTGAGTTTTTTTTTTTCTCAACGTGGATTAACCTTATCCTTAAAAGCAGTGGCTTATTTCCATGATAAGACTAGTTAACCATCATATATACATCTGACGTCTTCTGTCAGATAGTTGCCTTCTGTCGTCTAGCTACTACTATGGAGATCTATGCGTCCCTGTTTTTTTTTCCTTTCTCAAATGATAGTGATTCTCTCTATTCTACCTTGACATTACTCATTTGCCATCCAACAAATAGCATCCAAGAAATACACTTATTTTCTTAAGACAATACTTACAAAAATTCTGAAGTCTTACCATGTTGATAGTGAAGACATGTGAGGTGAGCAGTGGGAAGGTAGGCCCCTAAATGGCAGGCAATCCAAGAAAGAAGACGAGTAGGCGGCCAGTACGTTGTAATAAACTTTAGTGAACTGTTAACAGAAAATAGACTTATTGGAGCAGATCAGCATTGTACATGAGGATGCACAACTGCAATGCGTTTTGACGCTGACTGTAGAAGTCAAAACGAGTTGAAGTTGTGCGTCCTCATGTACAATGCTGATCTGCTCCAATATGTATTTTGTGTCTATTTTCTGTTAACAGTTCACTAAAGTTTATTACAACGTACTGGCTGCTTACTCATCTTTTTTCTTCAATAGTAGACATTCCATCATGTATACTTAAAAAAATTACCTGTGTTCATCATTTTACATGTACTCTATCATTATGCAGTTCCAATTTTTTTATGTGCAAGGTTTATTAACCATATTTGAGTGGTAAAACAATTTGATTGCACTTTAGTAATGAAATTGGCTTCACTGCTTAAAATTTGCAAAAACATGTCTTATTCTGTTCCCTTGTGTAGGAATATGTCAGTATTCTTTAGAACTATTACATTCCAGAACTTCCAGTGGCTGTCAGTTGAAATCTGTTCCACAGTAACCTCAGTCTAGTTAGATCACAATTAATTTCCTACTGATTGCATAAATTGCCCACATCTTTGGTTTCGGCATTCAAAAAATGTTTTAATATTAAACCACTCCACAAAATGTTTTCTTTGCCCCAAATATGAATGTTGTGTGTGATGTGGAGACCACTGAAATAGAGAGAATATTTTGGGTGGTAATAATCACTTTGCCATGGATTATAATTATTTTTTAAGTCATGTCTTAGGCAACATTTTCAAATACCAGCCTCAGCCTATTCCTTATTTTGTTTACTGGTTGTTAAATTGTGATACTGTAATACCATTCGAGTTTAGTTTTGTGTGGCCTTTGACTTTCGTAGCCTGTTTTAATGCTGTGTTGTCAGTATTTGTGGCAGAAAATTAGTGACAATTACACAAATATTAGTCTGCCTGATAGTTGTTTTGTAGGCCAATAGTCCATTCCAACTAAAGTAAATGTTGTGGTTATAAGAACTCAATTGAATAACGTCAACCTACTGTATTGAGAATATTTGAAATACAATGACAGTCCATTTCACTAGAGAACCACTCGTGCAGCGTTTTTAGTCGAAAATAGTATCTATATGTTTTCCTAATACTTGCTGCTTTGAAACTTAAGAGGCCCACATTTTGGTGTTGATTCTTACTATTCATGTGCCAGTATTAAGACAATCTAATTCTGGGTGTTTTGGGTTTGATTTAATGATGCAGTTTTCCATTGAAGGCATTGGCATCAGTACTCTATCTAAGCACTAGGGGGCAATGTAGTGACATGACAATGGACTAAAATGTCACAAGCAACGAGTCTGAGGACATGTAGTCAGTATTTTCAGTGAAACAACAAAACATCCAAATATTAAAGTGCCCTTGTAGAAAGCCTTGCCAGAGTTACAATATTCTACCAGTCCCTATCCTCAAGACTTCGTCATAGTCTGTGATTTTAAGTCCGCTATAGGGTGACAATGTTAAATGGATGCCTGGAGGAAAGTAACTTTTTGCCTATTGGATTTTGCGTTTCGGTTTCGTTCTCCTTCCCTCTGAACTCGTCACTGTCCATGGCAACACGCGTGTCTTATTTTCACCTAAAACTTGATATCATGGTCTTTGCAACTATGCATCATGAGGCTGTAGGACCTTGAGGGTTTGCACATTTGACTTGAAGAGTTTCTTTGAGATTAGACCTGTGCAAAGGATCATTATTGCATAGCTTTCTGTTCTCTTTATACTTTTTTGTCACTCCCATCATTCCATTCCATCGTCTTATTGTGGAACTTGCATTCAATTTTCAACGCAAACATTTATAGGAAATTGAGCACATTAAATCACAGCAAAAGGAAATGACTTACACCTGAATTTGCACAGCTCTTATCTCTACTTGTGACCAAGTAAGTTGTATTTAGAAACTGAATTATTTTGCGGAAGAGTTTTCTATGTTCTCTTGTGTAGAACATCACAAGTGGCACAGTCAGTTTGTTGAACCGCAGTGTATCTCCAGGACCGTGTATAGTCCTGGCAAATGTTTATTCACAATAGCAGTTATGAAGGTTTCGTTTCCTTTTGGTGGAACTATTTGTAAATCTTTTTCAGTTCATAAATCAGTCCAGCATTCCATGTTCAAGACAATTTGGATTTCATAGTTAATTATGGAAAATGGGGGAGAAAATGGCATTTAGAAAACAATTGTAAATAAGAAAGATCTACAATGATTGTACTGTACTTTCATAAATATTACTGAATTGATCTACACCTTTGTAGATGTGTACTTTTGAAGATTTATTAAAATTATTATTTTAAAACTTGCTGCTGTTTCTCAATTTACTTACACCTTATTAGGCTATCATCAATTGTTGTCCCAATGAATTCCTTCCTATAATATTAAGGGTATCCATGCAGAAATGTCAGATATTTATATCCCAAGATCTGACCACAACGAAACTAGTTATTTTTCTACACTTTCGATTGCACCTGTGCTGTTTATCTAATCTTATGAATGGTATATATTGAAGAGGACGACTCCTATGTAGAATTTAAATAAACAAATGTTTAAACGAGCTTGATAAAGCTGTAATTAGTATTGAGGCTAGGCAAGGCTATTTACGACGATAGACCTACCTGTTTCACGCATGGGAAAAATATCTCCACCCTTTTCCCTCACAAGTGCTAACTTGTAAAGGTGTGTGAATAGAACAGAGCTTCAGTTGCGCGTTGCTCCGCGAGGTAAATTGCTTTATTGAAAAGCCCATTAAAATTGTAACTAGCCACAACAGGTGCGTAGACACTTTTTTATGTTCGTTTTATTTGTGTGTTTGGACAACTTTTCTTATGATGTACATTTTCAAAGAAGAGTATTTGTTTTGTTAGACAATGTGGTATGCAGATCTAGTAGGCCTAATTAATCAGGCATTACTATAGTTATAGTGTTGTATTCATTTGGATGCATTTTTTGTATCTGGTTTTACCCTTGTCTAAATAATATTTGAATATTAAGAGCAGAGTTTTAAAAAATTATATTTGCATTGAGGCTAACAATGTGGCACGTATGTGTAGCTATTTCACTTCGTGTTCACGGTCTCAGTTTCAATTTGGTTGAAGATATGCATAATACTAATCCAAGGTTTATTAGTGCTACTAAATATTTGGTATCTTAAATGGCGTTTTGTTGTTGCCCTAATGTAAATGATTGTGTCAACCAGCCAGCTGTATGGTCTTCCTCATTGAATTCAGAAATGGAAAAGTATAGAGCAACAGTCAGAGCAATAGCGAAGTGTAACTTAAGTGCTGTTTTGAAATTGGGGTGCTTACATTTTTTACCGTCTTCTTAGTTTATAACTGGACATCAAATCTGTAACTAACGTTTACTGTCCTTTTTTCAAATAATTTTTGACATATTAGAGAATGAGGGATGCTTCCTAACATCATTCCTTACTGTATGTTACCAGGACACAACTGTGGGGGTATGGATGGAACACAGACTCAGGGAAGACATGATGCCCTTTCCTGGTTCACTGAGTTCCAACTGGACTGTGTCATCAGGAATGGGGTAGTTCCAGAATGGTTCCATGGCATTATTTCCAGGAAGTAAGTTCTCAAATTGTGGCTCTGTTTCTTTTCCCTGATAAACAACATAGATGAGGTCAATGTGTGGCTTGTGGTGAAGGATATACTGTGTGCTTTATGACTGTTGTTATTGTCTTACAGTAAGGCACTAAGTCTGTTCTAACATTGTAGTGTTTATTTGTGGCAGGGTTGCTGAGGAAATGCTCCTGTCCAATCCCACAGGCTACTTCCTGATCCGTGTCAGTGAAAGCAGGATAGGATACACACTCTCCTATTGGTAAGGCTCTGTGCTTCGTACATGAGATAGACACCTCCAGGTGAGTCATTATTAGATTGGTTGTTTGTTCAGCTGATGACATTTTATGTGATGGAATTTCTATAAACAGGCAGGCAACGAAATGTTAACAATAAGCATATTGTTTGTGTTCTGTTTCCATAGCTTTTATCTTATTCTACGTCAATGCCACATACTACCCACTCTGAAACGCCCATGTTCTATTCAAAAGTGTAGTTCAAAGTCCATCTGCACTTCCTTATCAAAATAAATTCTCTGTACATCTAGTGCCACAGATCGGTGCAGGCACTTCATGATCGATGTGCTGAAGGACAATCATTACACTATTGTAGGAGAGGACATGCATCACAGCTCACTGCAAGACCTGGTGAACTTTCACCGCAGGGTGCCTATCATGCCTTTCAATGAGCTGCTGACTGTAGCTTGTGGACAGGTGAGGATCTATGCTTGATTCAGTAAACTACCAACTACCATATTGTTTATTTTGTATACACACCGGTACGCTATAGGCTTGAATTGAGTTGGTTTGATATAACATAAACACACATTGGTACGGTACACTGTGCTGCCTTTCTGTACACTGTTGTGGATACATTAGTGAATTGACATGTGTTTGACTAAACATTCTTCCCCTTCATCTACTTCATGTTGTAGATATCAAAGGACAAGTCTGATTATGCACAACTGTTATTCCCCAAAAGACAAGCCATGAACCCTAATCCTGGTGTGTTGCCAAATAACCCCCCACACATGAACAGTAGTACTCATCTGAAACCAGCTCAAGACATTCCACTTGCCCTCCTACATTGTCCCAGCACATTGAGTGACCCTGCCGGCCCACCTCCAAACACTAGCAAACCACCTGTACCTCCAAACCTCCCTTCTCCAAGACTCTACCCCTGCCTGGAGACTGAGTTCAACACACTGAGCTTCCAAACCCCAAGCATGGTAAAGACACTGGACTATCATAGTGTTTACAGTATGTGTTTGTTGGGGAATAGGGCTAAAGCTTTATTTTCATACTTTGAATGGTGAGATAATGCTATTGCGAATGTGTTGTAGGCCTACGTTGCCATAATATGGAGGTTACCTAACTTTGGGCCTAAAGAAATCTACATTCCTACATATTTCTCTGTAGGTTAAGCAAACTAAGGTTAGACTGTACTCTTACTCTATTATTGTCATTCCAGGTAGATCATACTGCTAAACCAGTGCCATTGCCCAGGAAGATGCATGTAGTCACCACGGCCCAGCCGGACCAACCTCCTGAATTACCTGCCAGAGGCCCTGCTCTACCACAGAGAAAGGACAAGGACCAGAGCAGCACAACATCTAAAGGTCCCACAGGACCCAGGACTGTGGGTATAGACAGACCACAGACCCGAGCAAACACACACCACCAGGACCAAAAATCCAAGCAACAAAATCAAGATGCAAAGTCAGCGGTCAGCAACCTCACCTACTTCAAGAGGAAGTTCCATAAGAAGAGAAGTGCCTCTCAGGAGCACATGTATGCAGAGATTAATGTGGAGGATGAGCAGGGGCAAGACCAGGGGAAACTGACAGCCCTGGAGGCTACAGATAGGGATATTGATACAGCTGCTGATAACGAGTACCAGATGCTTCCAGGAGAGATTGACAATGGCCTTTCACCCATCACTGCTGTCACCACTGTTAGACCCACGGACAGTGGGTTACCGCCAGAGTATCTGACCCCTCCTCCTTTTGCCCCTGGATATTAATGTCCACTTCTCTACCATCAGGATGGATGGATGGCTGGGTGGCCAAACGGACACATGAATTATGAGAAGGCACAGATGAGTTAAAGTTAGTCTGAAGATTTTATTATTTAACTGGATATATCTAGAATCTCTTTTACAACGTAACATTGAGAACTATTTATGTCTGCAACCAGCTCTGGTTAGTGGTTAGACAATGTCCAATGCTTTTACAGTGCTGTGTATGGTCAACTATTTCATATCAAATGTGAAAATATTTTTTTTCATTTCATTTTTTGTGAGGAATTATGTTACACATCTATGTATTATTTTCATTAAAATACAATCATAGAAAATACCTTTTTCAATTGTCCATCCAGTTATATGATACAACTTTGTTTCTGCAAGAGATGGCAGTCATGCGGATCTTTTATCAACAATGTAATAGGGAAGTGTGCTCTCAGATAGGTGCTGGTCTAACTGGTTTGACTAGATGAATGTGAGTCAGTCAATCGGGTGACAAAGTGGGCATTCGGAAAGTATTCAGACACCTTCACTTTTTCCACATTTTGTTCATTTCAGCCTTATTCTATAATTGATTAAATTGTTCAATCTACACACAATATTCCATAATGACAAACAAAAACTGGTTTTTAGATGTTTTTGCAAATGTATTAAAAATAAAAAAAAACTCACATTTTACATACTGTAAGTATTTAGACCCTTAACTCAGTACTTTGTTCAAGCACCTTTGGCAGCGATTACAGCCTCGAGTCTAATTGGGTATGCCGCTACAAGCTTGACACACCTGTATTTAGGGAGTTTCTCCCATTCTTCTCTGCAGATCCTCTCAAGCTCTGTCAGGTTGGATGGGGAGTGTCGCTGCACAGCTATTTTCAGGTCTTTCCAGAGATGTTCAATCGGGTTCAAGTCTGGATTCTGGCTGGGCCATTCAAGGACATTGAGACTTGTCCTGAAGCCACTCCTGTGTTGTCTTCGCTGTGTGCTTAGTTTCATTGTCCTGTTTGAAGGGAACCTTCGCTCCAGTCTGATGTCCTGAGCGCTCTGGAGCAGGTTTTCCTCAAGGATCTCTCAGTACTTTGCTTCGTTTATCAGTCCCTGCTGCTGAAAAACATCCCCACAGCATGATGCTGCCACCACCATGCTTCACCATAGGGATGGTATTGGCCAGGTGATGAGCGGTGCCTGGGTTCCTCCAGATGTGATGCTTGGCATTAAGGCCGAAGAGTTCGATCTTTGTTTCATCAGAGCAGAGAATCTTGTGGGATGTCATTTGCTTTTTACTGAGGCTTCCGTCTGGCCACTCTACCATAAAGGCCTGATTGGTGGAGTGCTGCAGAGATGGTTGTCCATCCAGAGATGGTTGTCCACATGGCTATTGTGGTCGAAGGAAGCCTCCGTAGAGCTCCAAGAGGATTGTGTCGAGGCACAGATCTGGGGAAGGTTACCAAAAAATATCTGCAGCATTGAAAGTCCCCAAGAACACAGCGGCCTCCATCATTCCTAAATGGAAGTTTGGAACCACCAAAACTCTTCCCAGTGCTGGCCGCCCGGCCAAACTGAGCAATCGTGGAAGAAGGGCATTTGTCAGGGAGGTGACCAAGAACCTAAATGGCACTCTGACAGAACTCCAGAGTTCCTCTGTGGAGATGGGAGAAACTTCCAGAAGGACAACCATCTGTGCAGCACTCCACCAATCAGGCCTTTATTGTAGAGTGGCCAGACGGAAGCCACTCCTCAGTAAAAGGCACATGACAGCCTGCTTGGAATTTGCCAAAATGCACCTAAAGGACTCAGGCCATGAGAAACCAGATTCTCTGGTCTGATGAAACCAAGATTGAACTCTTTGGCCTGAATGCCAAGCGTCACGTCTGGAGGAAACCAGGCACCATCCCTACGGTGAAGTCTGATGGTGGCAGCATCATGCTGTGGGGATGTTTTTTAGCGGAAGAGACTGGAAGACTAGTCAGAATTGAGGGAAAGATTAACGGAGCAAAGTACAGAGCGACCCTTGATGAAAACCTGCTCCAGAGCGCTCAGGACCTAAGACTTGGGCGAAGGTTCACCTTCCAACAAGACAACGACCCTAAGCACACAGCCAGCCAGAGCACAGAACCCGATCGAACATCTCTGGAGAGACCTGAAAATAGCTGTGCAGTGACGCTCCCCATTCAACTTGACAGAGATTGAGAGGATCTGCAGAGAAGAATGGGAGAAACTCCTCAAATACTGGCATGCCAAGCTTGTAGCGTCATACCCAAGAAGACTAAAGGCTGTGTTCGCTGTGGTTGAACAAAGTACTGAGTAAAGGGTCTGAATACTTACGTAAATGTGATATTTAAAGAAAATAATGTATTATTTGCAAAAATGTATAAAAACCTGTTTTTGCTTTGTCATTATGGGGTATTGTGTGTAGATTGATGAGGGGGTGAATTATTTTATTAATTTTAAAATAAGGCTGTAATGTAACAAAATGTGGAAGGAGTCAAGGGGGCTGAAAACCTTTCCGAATGACCTGTATGTCGTGTGCATATGCTTCTTTCAGGTGATAGAAATCTGAAAGCACTACCATCGTTTTAAAATGTTTAATAATTATTTCCTGTGTACATTTTGTCACAAATTTCCAGCTGCATCATGACTAATCACCTAGATAACCGGATGAGTAAATTAAAATCTAATTGTATTTAAGAATCTGGCTTGCAGTGGTCCTGAAAACAACGCTTCCAAATTGTTGTTTTGATATTGTCAGATTATGGTACAGCTACAGACAAAAGGGGTTAGGGGAGGTGGGGTTCCGTGTATATTGTGGCCAATGATTTTCCGATGTAAAACGGCAACGTCAGCAACGTGAAAACTGATTATTTTTCAAAAACGAGAAACGCCTTGATTTTTGTCATCTCGTTTTCAGAAGATGAACAAAACAACAATTAGCTTTTTATGCATTTATTTATTTTTGAAATTGTTATTTTTTTGATATCTCGATTTTTGCATATAAAAAACAACTTGATATTTCGACTTGCAGTGGGTGGGGTTAAATGTGGAATGTCTGTCATTGGCCAAATGCACAGCCAACACTTCCTGTCCCTTCAAAATAAGAGTTCACTCTTTCTAACGTTTTTCTATTAATCTACTATGAATTAATGTATTATCAATTCATTATTAATCTGTTATTAATGCATCTACTGTAATATACATGGGAGGCCTTTTCTACATGCTATCAATGTTAGTAAGGGTTTGTGTGTCTCTGTGCTAACCATCATGCACAGTCTATAGACTATTAAGTGATGATGTGTTAGCTTGATAGCTACTTCAAGTTTGTGTGTGTGTGTGGGTCAGTGGGGTGGGGGAAGGGGGCTGCCGAGATGCAACAGTGTGTATGAAGACTCTCTGGTGACAGTATCCGAGTGGTTGGCCGAGAGCTGGGTGATTTCAAGGTGACTGTGGAGAGGGCCTTATACTGCATGCACACAGACATGGAGCTATCGACAACACTCCCTGTGTTACAGCAGTGTTGGCACAGCTACTTCCTACATGATGAGTAGGAGGTCATCACTTCTACTTAATATACCATCTATCAATCAAGTATATTTTTTTTATATTTCAGCAGTTGTCACAAAATGCTTTACAGTAACCTGGCCTACACCAGAGAAACCTGGGCACCACTGCTCCTGCCATATCTATCTCCCTGTGTGATGTCAAATCCTGTTCTTGTTTAGGCCAGCCGAGTGCAGGTAGGCTCTCACATCAACATGAGCTTTCTGCTGTTCTCGCCCCAAATATATATATATACACACACACACACACACACACACACACACACACACACACACACACACACACACACACACACACACACACACACACACACACACACACACACACTCTCTCTATTATGAATGTTCCCCTATTTACATGTTTGTGTGTCAGAGGTGTCAGACCGCCCACACAGAGGTCTCTGGTGTGGGAGGAGGACATGCAGATGAACTCCATGTTCCTGGACAGAAAGGTCACTTATTATTTCCCTAAACTCTAACCATTACCCCCTACTTTCATCCTATCCCCTTTTCCATTACACATCTTTAACACCAGCTACATTACTGTAGCTATGTCGGTCTATTTCAAACAACATAACATAGGGCACTAGGATACAAACCTACACATCCCTATTCATTGTCTTGGAGTAGATTTACTGAGACGTCACTGTGACTGCCTCCCCCAAGTGTTCACGGGAGGTCTTACAGAAGTCTGCCAACCACAGGAACATGTACATAATGTAGTTAAATGGGCCTCCCAAGTGGCGCAGTGGTCTAAGGCACTGCATCGCAGCGCTAGCTGTGCCACTAGAGATTCTGGGTTCGACTCCTCTGTCGCATCCGACCGCGACCGGGAGACCCATGGGGCGGTGCACAACTGGTCCAGCGTCGTCCGGGTTAGGGGAGGGTTTGGCTGGCTGATGTCCTTGTCGCATCGCGCACTAGCGACTCCTGTGGCGGGCCGGGCGCATTGCATGCTTAGGTCGCAGTGTTTCCTCCGACACGTTGGTGCGGCTGGCATCCGGGTTAAGTGGGCATTGTGTCAAGAAGCAGTGCAGCTTGGTTGGGTTGTGTTTCGGAGGACGCACGGCTCTCGACCTTCGCCTCTCCCGAGTCTGTACGATGAGACAAGACTGTAACTATCAATTGGATACCACGAAATTGGGAAGAAAAAAGACGGGTAAAAATACGTAATGTAGTTAAATTGTGGAGAAAATAACCTATGATTCAAGCTGTATGATATCAGGGCAGCAAAGTAATCCTAACAACAGCATTACTTGTTGAGTCAGATGAGCCCAATTTTATTCATAACTTTTTCTTACAAATTATTGGGTGATCACATCAGAACCAAAGCAAAGTAGCAGTTACAGGAATTATCACACTTGAGGATAAAGTTAACATAAATAAAACATGGGAAATATACAAGACATGAAAATAAATAATAAATGTTAATTCACACCAACTCATAACTATATATCTTGTGATTGTCATTTGAACAGAGTTGGAATTTATTTCAGTGCAGCTAACAAAAACATTAGACAGTAAAAACAGTATTATAAATAAATGACAAAATATCGATAAAAGCATTGATCTCGATGGCCTCTTTACATATTAGAGACAAGTGCTAACCAGAAGAGTACTGTCCTCACTAAAATGCCTTTGAGGAAGCTTCTAGACTATTGAGACGCAGCCCTAGTGTGTGTCCTCAAGGTGACGAGGTGTTGAAGGTGCCCCCGCATGTCCTCCTCCCATACCAGAGGTCTCTTCTCAAACTCTGACACACAACACATATACACACAAACATGTAAATAGGGAAGAGACCTCTGGTGTGGGTGTGTGTAATGGGAAGTGTGTAACTGTACCACACAATGTATTATGTCTCTTTCTCCTCTAATAGGTGATTATTAGGAAGAGAGTATGTGTATGGTTGAGATAAAGAAAGAGGAAGGGAGAGATAGTGTGAGAGAGGGGGGAGAGAGATAATGTTTCTGACCACAATTGTATCCTATTTGTTGCTCCTCTCTCTCTCTCTCTCTGTTCCCCTAGGTCTGTAACCACAGTGAGGGAAGTGATGGGGAGAGTTAGGGCTCAGCAGCAGAAAGGAAGGGAGGAAGAGGAATTGGAGATGATTGGAGGGGTAGAGATGTGGAGTGAAGAGGAGGAGGAGGAGGGAGGAGTGAAGGGAGAGGTGAGTAGTGGAAGGAGGGTGAAGAGGAGGGAGAGGAGAGTGGAGGGAGAGAGGAAGAGGAGAGTGAAGAGGAGAAAGGAGAGGGGAGTGGAGGAAAAGGAACATGAAGAGTAGGAGAGGAGGAGGAATAGGATGAGGAAGAGCGAGAGCACACCAGAGAAATGTATCTATGGGGGCAACAGCCCAGCATACGCTTCTGTGGTGTGCATCTGCCCGAAGTCCCACCATTTACCCTTGCACCACAAAGCCTGGGCCTAAAGTGAGTTTAAAAAAATAATAAACTTATCTGGTAGGAGTCTGTTTTTTTTAATCTAATCTGGTGTTTAACACCAACCTGTTCGCCACCACATCCAGTGCCTCCCAGTTATAGTTTAGTACGTTTGAAGATGAGATTAAAGGCTTCATTGGAATCAATATTCTCATGGGAATACACTGCCAACCCTGTTTTATCGACTACTGGTCCACTGACGCCGCCCTCAGGGTACCATACATCGTAAATAAAATGCCACGCAACCACTTTGAGCAGCTTTGTAGATACATGCACTTCTCCGATCCAAATTCAGCCAGTGACAGACAAATGACACAAAGTCAGGCAGCCTTTATTAAAATACTGCAAGAGAATTTCCCCCAAACTACCTCACCTACGGCAAGCCCTCTCAGTGGATGAAGCTATGATCAAATTTGACGGTAGAGTACTGTGGAAGCAGTATTTGCCCCAAAAAACTGTCAAGTGGGGGATACAAATATGGTGTCTCTGTGACTCCTTGACTGGCTACTGCCTTGCTTTCAGTGTGTACGCCTTAGCCTACATAGTTGTAATGGAGCTCATGAAGGGATATCGCTTGTCACATCACCATGTCTATGCTGACAACTTATCTTCATCCATTCCTCTGGCGAGATATCTTGATGCTGACACATACTATTGTGGCACAGTAAGGCAAAATAGGAAGAATTTCCCCAAGGCCATTATGGAGAAACTCTGTATCTCAGAGAGGAGAGAGAGAGAAGAACACAACAACTTGACTGGCCTGCACAGAGCCCTGACCTCAACCCCATCGAACACATTTGGGATGAATTAGAATGCAATCTGCGTGCCAGGCCTAATCACCCAACATCAGTGCCTGACCTCACTATGGCTCTTGTGGCTGGAGTGCACAAGAGATTGCGTCGACTTTGGTACTGTTGGAGCAGTATGCAAATTGGAGTGTGTCCAGGGTTTCTGGGATGATGGTGTTGATGTGAGCCATGACCAGCCTTTTAAAGCATTTCATGACTACAGATGTGAGTGCTATGGGGCGGTAGTCATTTAGGCAGCTGGTAGGCTCCCGTCACTGGGCAGCTCACAGCTCTGTTTCCCTTTGTAATCCGTGAAAGTTTGCAAGCCCTGCCACATTCAATGAGCGTCAGAGCCGGTGTAGTAGGATTCAATCTTAGTCCTGTATTGATGCTTTGCCTGCTTGATGGTTCGTCGTAGGGCATAGAGGGATTTCTTATAAGGGTCCGGATTAGTGTCCCGCTTCTTGAAAACGGCAGCTCTAGCCTTTAGTTCAGTGGATTCAGTTGCCTGTAATCTACGTCTTCTGGTTGGGATATGTACGTACGGTCACTGTGGGGACGACGTCGTCTGTGCACTTATTAATGAAGCTGGTGACTGATGTGGTATACTCCTCAATGCCATTGGATTAATCCCTGGACATATTCCAGTCTGTGCTAGTGAAACAGTCCTGTAGCTTAGCATCCGCTTCATCAGACCACTTCCATATTAAGCGCGTCACTGGTACTTCCTGTTTCAGTTTTTGCTTGTAAGCAGGAATCTGGAGGATAGTTATGGTCAGATTTGCCAAATGGAGGGGGAGCTTTGTGCGCGTCTCTGTGTGTGGAGTAAAGGTGGTCTAGAGTTTTTTTTTTCCTGTAGTTGTGACATACTGGTAGAAATGAGGTAAAACGGATTTTAGTTTTCCTGCATTAAAGTGCCCGGCCACTAAGAGCGCCGCATCTGGAGGAGCATTTTCTTGTTTGCTTATGACCTTATACAGCTCGCTGAGTGTGGCCTTAGTACAAGTATCGGTATGTGCTGGTAAATAGACAGCCATGAAGAATATAGATGAAAACTCTCTTGGTAAATAGTGTGGTCTACAGTTTATCATGAGGTACTAACACGTGAGAAAATATTAGAGCACACCAGCTGTTGTTGATAAAGAGATATAGACCACCCCCCCAATCTTAACGGAGGCTGCTGTTCAGTCTTGTTGATGCACGAAAAACCTAGCTAACTGTATATTATCCATGTCCTTGTTCAGCCAGGACTCAGAGAAATATAGGACATTACAGTTTTTAATATCCCGTTGATAGGCTAGTCTCGAACCAAGTTCATCCAGTTTATTCTCCAGTGATTGCACGTTCACCAGTGGACGAAGGGTAGAGACAGATTATCCATTCGCCGATGCAGTCTCGCCAGGCATCCGGCTCGTCGACCCCCTGAAGCGGCATCTCCTCTTCTTACGAATGACAGGGTTTTAGGCCTGGTCCGGGAAGAACATTATATCCTTTGCGTACGACTCATTAAAGAAAACATCCTCGTCCAGATCGAGGTGAATAATCGCTGTTCTGATGTCCAAAAGCTAGTTTCGGTCATAGGAAACGATGGCAGAAACATTATGTACAAAAAAAGTCAAAAACACACAAAATAGCACAATTTGTCAGGAGCCTGTAGAACCGCGGCAGTCCCCTTCGGGCACCATTCTAAAAAAGCAGGATTCTACAGCAGCATTCTAGAATTTTATTGGGGTCCAAAGGGTTAATTCCTGTTTCCCCTTCCCATGTGAAGCCCACTGGTTTTGATAGGGTTAATTGTTTTCTGTATTTTTGCACTATTGTGTTGTATTAACTATTTGTGAGCCCAGTGTAAGTAGGAAGGGGAAACAGTAATTAAAGGGATAGACCTACCCACTGCCACAGTCATACTCTGGACCTAGTTTTGTCCCGTGGAATAAATGTTGTGGATCTTAATGTTTTTCCTCATAATCCTGGACTATCGGACCACCATTTTATTACGTTTGAAATCGCAACAAATAATCTGCTCAGACCCCAACCAAGGATCATCAAAAGTCATGCTATAAATTCTCGGACAACCCAAAGATTCCTAGATGCCCTTCCAGAATCCTTCCACCTACCCAAGGACGTCAGAGTACAAAAATCAGTTAACCACCTAACTGAGGAACTCAATGTAACCTTGCGCAATACCCTAGATGCAGTCGCACCCTAAAAACAAAAAACATTTGCCATAAAAACTAGCTCCCTGGTATACAGAAAATACCCGAGCTCTGAAGCAAGCTTCAGAAAATTGGAACGGAAATGGCGCCACACCAAACTGGAAGTCTTCCGACTAGCTTGGAAAGACAGTACCGTGCAGTATCGAAGAGCCCTCACTGCTGCTCGATCATCCTATTTGTCCAAGTTAATTGAGGAAAATAAGAACAATCCAAAATTTATTTTTGATACTGTCGCAAAGCTAACTAAAAAGCAGCATTCCCCAAGAGAGGATGGCTTTCACTTTAGCAGTGATACATTCATTAACTTCTTTGAGGAAAAGATCATGATCATTAGAAAGCAAATTACGGACTCCTCTTTAAATCTGCGTATTCCTCCAAAGCTCAGTTGTCCTGAGTCCACACAACTTTACCAGGACATAAAATCAAGACAGACACTCAAGTTTTTTAGTACCATATCTCTTGACACATTGATGAAAATAATCATGGCCTCTAAACCTTCAAGCTGCATACTGGACCCTATTCCAACTAAACTACTGAAAGAGCTGCTTCCTGTGCTTGGCCCTCCTATGTTGAACATAATAAACTGCTCTCTATCCACCGGATGTGTACCAAACTCACTAAAAGTGGCAGTAATAAAGCCTCTCTTGAAAAAGCCAAACCTTGACCCAGAAAATATAAAAAACTATCGGCCTATATCGAATCTTCCATTCCTCTCTAAAATTTTTGAAAAAGCTGTTGCGCAGCAACTCACTGCCTTCCTGAAGACAAACAATGTATACAAAACGCTTCAGTCTGGTTTTAGACCCCATCATAGCACTGAGACTGCACTTGTGAAGTTGGTAAATGACCTTTTAATGGCGTCAGACCGAGGCTCTGCAACTGTCCTCGTGCTCCTAGACCTTAGTGCTGCTTTTGATACCATCGATCACCACATTCTTTTGGAGAGATTGGAAACCCAAATTGGTCTACATGGACAAGTTCTGGCCTGGTTTAGATCTTATCTGTCGGAAAGATATATTTTGTCTCTGTGGATGGTTTGTCCTCTGACAAATCAACTGTAAACTTCGGTGTTCCTCAAGGCTCTGTTTTGGGACCACTATTGTTTTCACTATATATTTTACCACTTGGTGATGTCATTCGGAAACTTAACTTTCACTGCTATGCAGATGACACACAGCTGTACATTTCGATGAAACATAGTGAAGCCCCAAAATTTCCCTCCCTGGAAGCCTGTGTTTCAGACATAAGGAAGTGGATGGCGGAAAATGTTCTACTTTTAAACTCTGACAAAACACAGATGCTAGTTCTAGGTCCCAAGAAACAAAGAGATCTTCTGTTGAATCTGACAATTCATCTTGATGGTTGTACAGTCGTCTCAAATAAAACTGTGAAGGACCTCGGCGTTACTCTGGACCCTGATCTCTCTTTTGACGAAAATATCAAGACTGTTTAAAGGCAAGCTTTTTCCATCTACGTAACATTGTAAAAATCAGAAACTTTCTGTCCAAAAATGATGCAGAAAAGTTAATCCATGCGTTTGTAACTTCTAGGTTAGACTACTGCAATGCTTTACTTTCCGGCTACCCGGATAAAGCACTAAATAAACTTCAGTTAGTGCTAAACACGGCTGCTAGAATATTGACTAGAACCCAACATTTTTATCATATTACTCCAGTACTAGCCTCTCTACACTGGCTTCCTGTTAAAAGGCAAGGGCTGATTTCAAGGTTTTACTGCTAACCTACAAAGCATTACATGGGCTTGCTCCTACCTATCTTTCCAATTTGGTCCTGCCGTACATACCTACACATACGCTACGGTCACAAGACGCAGGCCTCCTTACTGTCCCTAGAATTTCTAAGCAAACAGCTGGAGGCAGGGCTTTTTCCTATAGAGCTCCATTTTTATGGAATAGTCTGCCTATCCATCTGAGAGACGCAGACTCGGTCTCAACCTTTAAGTCTTTATTGAAGACTCATCTCTTCAGTAGGTCCTATGATTGAGTGTAGTCTGGCCCAGGAGTGTGAAGGTGAACGGAAAGGCACTGGAGCAACGAACCACCCTTGCTGTCTTTGCCTGGCCGGTTCCCCTCCACTGGGATTCTCTGCCTCTAACCCTATTACAGGGGCTGAGTCACTGGCTTACTGGTGCCATGGCGGAGATCTTGTGGGCTATACTCGGCCTTGTCTCAGGATGGTAAGTTGGTGGTTGAAGATATCCCTCTAGTGGTGTGGGGGCTGTGCTTCAGCAGAGTGGGTGGGGTTATATCCTGCCTCTTTGGCCCTGTCCGGGGGTATCGTTGGACGGGGCCACAGTGACTACCGACTCCTCCTGTCTCAGCCCCCAGTATTTATGCTGCAGTAGCTTATGTGTCGGGGGGCTAGGGTCCGTCTGTTATATCTGGAGTATTTCTTCTCTTATCTGGTGTCCTGTGTGAATTTAAGTATGCTCTCTCTAATTATCTCTCTCTCTTTTTTTTTTCTCTCTCTCTCGGAGGACCTGAGCATTAGGACCATTCCTCAAGGCCTACCTGGCCTGATGACTCCTTGATGTCCAGAGTCCACCTGGCCGTGCTGCTTCTCCAGTTTCAACTGTTCTGCCTGTTTTATGAACATTTTTAAATCTTGTCCATGTTCTGTTATAATCTGCACCCGGCACAGCCTGGTTCCTCTCTATGTTTCTTCCTAGGTTTTGGCCTTTCTAGGGAGTTTTTCCTAGCCACCGTGCTTTTACACCTGCATTGCTTGCTGTTTGGGGTTTTAGGCTGGGTTTCTGTACAGCACTCTGTGACATCAGCTGATGTAAGAAGGGCTTTATAAATAAATTTGATTTAGTCATACTCAAATGACAAACACTTCAAAAGAGGTCAAAACCTCAGAATTCTACCTAGATTTGATAGGTTTAGTATATATTTTCTGAGCTGCTGGAAGGAGAGACAAGGAAGATGTGTCTATCCTCAGCTTTGGATGAACACATCCTCCACATCTCCCTTCCCCAGCTTGCACTGAAGCATGAGTGAGTGAGGTATTGCTGCCCCACAGGAGAAGGGGAGACAGGGAAGGTGTCGATCTTCGGCGTCAGATAGACACATCCTCCCAATCTCTCCATCCGCCAAACTAGGACATACCATCCCTCACTCCATACCATTCTCCACCCTCAAATACACCCCTCTACCCAAGTCCATCATGGCACAGGTGCCTCCACACCCCTGGCTCGTCTCCTTCTCCCTCCTTCCCGGTCTGCTGCCAGCTGCAACCACCTTTTCATGACCGACTCCACTTTGTTCTCGGTACTTTAGATGTTTTGGGATTCTTCCGGACAGCAGCTAATGAACAAGAGCACAAGTGGTTGGAAATATGTGAAATGTAGTTGTAACAGGTAAATGGAATGCTGTAAAATGTAATCTCTCAAAAAGAGACTTAAATACAAAGTGGAATGAAACTCACCAGTTTCAGTTTGAAGTCAGCCCCCCTGAGGTTTGGTTTCCAGGCTCTGAAGACCTTGTTGATCCTTCGATGGCAGAAGGCCTTCTTCGATCACATATTCTGCAGCATTCCACTATGAGGTGTAGGATGATTGTTTTCTGTTCCAGGATCTTTTCTTGCTTGATGAGCAGTTCCTGAATTAGCGCTGGAAAACTTTTTTAAGGGGCATTTCACTATAACACAACGAGGTGGACTAATATTTTGTCTTGCCCATTTACCCTCTGAATGGCACACATACACAATCCATGTCTCAACTGTATTAAGGCTTAAAAAAGCCTTCTTTAACCTGTCTCCTCCCCTTCTTCTACACTGATTGAAGTGGGTTTAACAAGTGACGTCAATAAAGAATCATAGCTTTCACCTGGATTCACCTGGTCAGTCTATGTCTTGGTAAGAGCAGGTGTTTCTAATATTTTGTATACTCAGTGTATTAGCATTTTGTGCGCTACATGTCAGAAGCTGTCTGTTTTTCTTATGCTTCATGTTTCCTGTTGCAATTTTTTATGAACCAGATAGATTTTTGATTGACTTCATCTACAACTGCTCTTCTCTTTAATTTAAATACATAATTTGATAGCAGAGTACTTAAATGTGATTTGGGGAGTAGCAGATTTAATATATCCCCATATAACGTCCGTGTGGCAGCATGCATCCAGCCACCCTCTGGACCGGGAATCTAGGCGGGAACTCAACCTTTGCGCAGTACGTGGACCATACCTTTTTATTTTACAATCGTTTTGCACCAGATATGGGCCACACCTTTTACACTTAACAATTTTACAGAGGGCCACACATTTCAATTTGATCAGTCTGCACTATGTGGGCCAGATTTGGGCAGCTCCTTTTTAATCTGATGGTGATGCAGTATTTGACCCAGGCATATGGTCCAGAAAAACACAAAGTATGTGCCCCACAGCTGCACCAGAGTCATTTTGCTAACTGGGGAACAGGAGAAAAGGCCATTGATTTTAAGCAGTTAACTTGAGATGCATGCCCTGTAAAACTCAAACAGAAAGCAGAATTATGTGAGAAAGACCACCATTTATTCTAGTGGTAAGGAATCCTCCATGACATGAGTTTTCCAGTTGCAAATTAAACGAAGTCCTTAAAAAGTAGTGGGCATTCAGTAAAGCTCTTGACAGAATAACTATTCCTTAATTGGCAGGTAGTATGCCCATCATACAAACAAAGAGAAATACTGTAACGGGCCTGCCTAACCCTTTTCTGGGCTACACCCCAACCCTGTCCCAGGACATTACAGGATCCATGATGATGACTAACCACGGAAGGCAGTATGACATCACCAACCCTGCCTTTACATGCCAGGAATCATTTGCTAGTTGTTACTCACGCTTAGCAAGTTGCTTCGAATACTGTATGATTTCATGAAAGGAGCAAAAACGACTTTAGACCGTTGAGTTATTTGCAACCGGGGAGAAACACAAAAGTGTCAGACCAGTCTGAAACAATGTCTTTCATCCCAGGACAACCAGTTACTGCTGTTGTGGTAAGTTTTGGAACGATAACGTTACTCTTCATTCAATAGCTACGGCATCCATTGTCCCGGCCTAAAATCTTTCAAGCAGTGCATCGATGCAAACTATGAATACCTACCTAAAGTATTTCGGTTTCACATTGTAGTATTACTGTTTACAATAATGAATGTAACATTGTGGTCTTGCTTGCTTGCTTCTACTCTTGACAATGTAACTAGGTTATTCGAATTTACCCTTGTAAAAGTGTTACATTCTAGCAGTGAAACTCGTTCGAAACATTGCTGTTCGATAATCCAACTACCTATCTGCGTTTTACTCCTTTCTCTGTTTGTTGTCAGTCTTGTTTCTTTTAGATTGAATAAAACTGCTGCAACTAGCTTGCTAACAGTTTAGGATAATTTCATTTAATGGGCTATGCATTTCATTTTCATATGCGCAATCTAGTATTAACCCAAAGTAAATTAATCTAGCTAGCTAATGTTACACTGTTCTGTCTTGGCAACATTTGATTTCTTTAGGAATAGCCTGTTATGTCTGCACCATGGATAGCAGCTAGCATTAGCCAAATTGTTCGCTAAGCTACATGCATGAAAGTGAAGTGTTTCAGAGAAAGGCGTCACCTACCTATCTGAGTGAGACAACTTGAGTACAAGCCTACACCCCCCTGGTCAAATAGCCCTTACACAGCCTGGAGGTGTGTTGGGTCATTGTCCTGTTGAAAAACAAGTGATAGTCCCACTATGCCAAGAGTGTGCAAAGCTGAGTTACGGGAATAATAGTGACCAGCAACAGAACACTATGGATAGATACTAATGGTAATGGAAATCAATAATTTTTGCAGCAGTAGTAGTTTTATGGACAGGGGATAGAAGCTGTTTAGTTAGGAGTCTGTTGGTCTGAGCCTTGATGCACAAGTACCGTCTGCAGGACTGGAGCATGGAGAACAGTCCATGTCTCGGGTAGGTGTCTGGCAATATTTCGGGCCTTTTTTAGACACAGCCTGGCATGTAAGTCCTCAATGGCTGGGAGCTCACCCCTAGTGATGCGCTGGGCTGTCTGTACCACCCTTTGTAGGGCCTTCTGGTCGAGAGCGGTGCAGTTGCCATAGCAGACAGTGATACAATCAGTTTGGAGGCTTTCGATGGGATGCCTCGCAACACACTGTTTATTCCTAACATCAGCAAGAAATATGAGTCATGGAGTAATTGCCTAGTAGCCTAGTGACAAAATGAAGTGATTTAGGCTACAGGCTACACACACCAATCTTATTTAGTTGCATGATTTAGTATGTGTTACCCACTATTATGCAACAGCTATCTTCCATACACTATAAGTTGAATGCCATAGTATGCTGCGGTTTTCTGGTTGATCTTTACATTTGACAAATCTGGTCAGTCGTGTGAACAATGGGTTACACAGATACTTTGGGTTGATCTTTCTATTAATATGGTCAGCCTGCGTTATACATTTCCATGAGTGTTTCCATGTTCTCATCACCAAGAACTTCAGATCCACTGAATGATTGTTGACCATGTTGACCACTGAGTGCAGTGGTTTGAAGAACTTTGAACCACTGACACTATGAACCACACCGCTGAGGCTCCTCTTATTCACCATCACACAGACTGGCTTTGTGCTGTAAAGAGCAGTGAGCTGGATGTGCCAGAATCCTCCATCTGCTCGAATAAGAGGGCAGCTGTCTGAGGACCATGGGGATAGCTAGACTGAGAAAAGATCTGTGTCTCCAGTCAGTTGGTGGCAGAGGGCTTCCCTTCCAGCCGGTCACTCGACTTCACACAACAGTGGGATTCTATTTGTTCCTTCGGGGGAACTACAGCCTATTCATAACCATAGTGTTCTACATTCTTAAAGGGAACACAGTGCTCAGCAATCAATTTGACATTCTATTCATTTACCACATTTTTAGTATTGCAATGGTAGAATGGGAATACGAACAACTACATGGTGGTTGTGGAAGTTATGAATTCTTTCCTCTCCAGCCTCGACTCCCAATTTTCATGTGTTTTACAGCAACGGATAGAAATCCGCAAACTCCGCCAGGGTGAACATTTGATCCTGGGTTTCAGCATTGGAGGAGGAATAGACCAAGACCCTGGCCAGAACCCCTTCTCTGAAGACAAGTCAGACAAGGTACGAGTTAAGCAAGGAAATACTCTCCTTGTCAGTTCTCAGTGAGCTCAGCTCTGGCCAAACTCCATTAACATCAGTCGTAAGGTATCAGAGAAGCAGGTCTGAACACATCAACTGTAGCCTCCGGTAGCAACACTGCAGACCCAGATAGCTCATCTTATACAATAGCATACAGTGCTACTCAAATAGTGGCATTTTATAGTTCTATAATCAAACCAGTTTATTGAAGCTAGTTAGTTAATACATTGTATATGTAGATGCACAGATGTTACACTTTTATATATTTCTCTTTTGTTGTTTTTATATTTTTTCTGTGTGGCTGTGTGATCACAGGGCATCTATGTGACACGGGTGACACCAGAGGGACCAGCAGAAGTTGCAGGCTTGATGATGGGAGACAAAGTAATGCAGGTAAACTTCAAAATATTTGTAGAAATGTATGTTTCAAACTTTTGGCCTTGAGACCTTTTACCTAAATCCTCTTGGACAAATTACATAAAAATAAATTTGACCAAATTACGCATAATTTTAGTTCTGGGTAAAAGGTAGAGTCAGCAGCACCACAGATACGCATTGGCGCATGGGTTCGCTTCACGCTGTTAGTGTGCTAGCCAAGGGCACTAAAACAGCAGAGAAGTTGCATCTACGTCATATCACTGAGTCTGCCTTTAAACGAGATGACTGTTTACTTTATTGATACATTTCCAGAAGGTGGCACCATTTACTCAGTTTCAGTTGTGATTGGACTTTGCCAAGTGAATGTAAAAGACCAGTACACTATTCAATCCAGATATTATACTTACCTCACATCAGGAATAATAACTACTGTAAAGAAGAATATTATAATTATTGAAGTCTGTCGCCACCAGGTAAATGGATGGGATATGACAATGGTGACACACGATCAGGCACGCAAACGGCTGACGAAGAAGAACGAAGATGTCGTGCGGCTACTGGTGACCAGGAAATCACTGGAGCAGGCTGTCAAACATTCTATGATGTAGTGACTCCAAACAGTAGCAGCAGCTTGGTGACCTCATTGTCTTTCGACAGGTGGCGTCCCTCTTATGCAACGCTAGTCCTTTCGTGCAGACTGAGTTTGCTATCTGACGTCAGACAATGCCAGTGACCGAGAGCACAGTATTCCAAAGCTTTTCTTCCAAACTGTAAGGTTGGGGTGAATTCCATATCAATTCTGTCAATTTAGGAGGTGGAAAGAAAATGCTATTCAAGAATTGAATATTGCTATTTATTTTCCTACACAGATTTTTCACTTCCTGAATTGATGGAGTTGAAATGAAATTGATTACAGTCTTACTCACGTTTTCCCAATTCAAACATAACATTATAACATCGCTATAGAACCAATATGGTGCAAGTTATTGGGATCATTAATGCCTTTACTATCTGACATGAGCATGACTTATTAAGTAATTAGTACATTTCATTACAGTTAATGATCTGTCATGTTTAATTTAGCCAACTAATCATTTTATGTTTTCAAGTCAATGTCTTTACAAGCCAAAGGAAAACAATGCCAAGAAACTGTAGATTGATAGAGGATGCTTTGTAAACACGTGCGTACAAAGCACATACAAATTACCGTAGCAGATAAATGCTATGTATTCCATAGAGGCTTCCTGTTTATATGAGTTGTTATGTTTGATGTATGGCATTAATAAGAATGTAACACTTAGTGCTTAACACTGCTCTGTGTTGGGGGAAATTAATGAATATTCATCGGGCTTGGACGATATATCTTTATTTTGGTATCTTTATCCATGCAGTGCATCTACCAAAGTAACAAGCACAGCCAAACTGCATACTTTATATTTCATTATACTCTAATTGTACTTGTCTACCAAATACTGTAATATTCCTTTGAGGATTGGACTTTTGTAGGTAGTGTAGCAGGAAGACAGTTACTTCTCATTCTCAACCCTCTGGGTATAATTCATTTGGTGTTGCCATCGTTGCCTGGAAATCAAGGCTAGGGTATAGTCAACTTTAAGTGCCTTCTTTCTCAGGTTTCCATAGAGAAAGTGGCATGTTGGATTGTTAATTAGGTCGTTTGCTGGTTGATGTCAGACAGCTAATACACTTTAGTTGCATGTTGAACCAACGTTGAAGGATCAAATGAAATGAGACGTTTGAATACACTTGAATACAAATTACACTCTAGTGAGTACCACTAAAACGTGATGGCGCCAATAGAGTTTTAGTATTCATGTCCTTTTCCCTTCCTATATAGTTCAGTAATATGTCCTTTTTCACTGCCTCAACCATGTTTTACACAGTGATGCCTCACTTTTTTAATACAATCTTATCCATTTCTATTCAAATGAATCAAAGGTAAAGTGGTAATGTGGATTACAATAGTACCTAATATACATGTCCTAGTATGTTCTACTAATTCAATATTTTGTATGGCTTTGTTTTTGTTAGAATTCTTTGAATTGGGAGATTATCATTATACTGTATATCGTTGGCAGTGTGATGTAACTTAGTCTACACACCTTTGTAAAGAATTAACACTTCAAAAGACTGCCCAACCTTTTGATAAATGTAGCCTTGCATGAACATTTTCTATAAAGTCGATTTCTATCAATATGTCGTTTGTGTTAAAATATCTATTTTGTAATTACTCCAAGTATACGAGGAAAACCTTTTGAATTACCATTTTGGCATATGATTGTATACTGGACACTTTCCAAATGTTCTTTAACATAAATCAAAATGAACTGAAAGATTGCTTTAATTTTTGCGGTGTTATGTGTTTGTCAGGCACTTTACAACATTTGTGGTTGTTCTCACCCATAGACTGTCACCCATACTGTAGGTCCCAGAGGGATGGATAGAGAAAAAGAGAATATATGGTTATAAGACATGAGCAGGGATATTACCTTCTCAGTGTGCACTGGATGTTGGAAGAAATATCTCAAAACAAGCTGTTTTTGTGAAAAAAGAACCCAACATCAGCTAAAACCATGAAGATCAGCTGTTCTTCACAGACCCACAGCTGCTAATTAAATGGTGTTAGTGAGCATTAGAGTGGTGAAGAAAAAAGTGTGAATGTTAGATTTGAAGCAATAGATTCATGGTGTGTGTGGGCAGTTCCACAGCTTACCACCACTCCGTCATCCACCATTGTATGTAGCATATTAATCAATAGAAAAACAGATGTGTGTTTGCGATACAGTATTTCCATAGGTTGATTCTTATAATTGTCATATTGAAAGATGTGATCTTCAATCTTGTTCGTTCATTGTACTGTATTTTGTCAAATTGTCTTGATCTGCATGGCCTTTATCACCACTATTGACTGTTGATATATTCGTGTCACCAACTCGAAAGGATGACATTTCAAAGCAGCGTATCAATTACCTGACCTTTCCCTGTGTGCTCAGGCATTTTATATGGGGGAGGGTTGATACAACAAGTGTATCATAAGGAATAAGGTTTTGAAAGTGTCTGTCCTATATCTAGGCGATATAAGAAAGCTCAGAAAAAAATAAAATTATTTGGACACATTTAACCCCTTTTTGTTGGCACAAAACTACCTCCATACTTCCATTTATTTTTTAAACTGGTACCGGGTTACCTTCAGATCCGTGACACTTGTGGCACAATCGAGTCCCGTGACACAATCATGATCGTGTGGTCATATTTGTTTCTAGGCCAAACCTTTCTGACATTACAGAAGTTTTCGTGAGAAGAATGGGATGTCTGACAAAAGGTGCTGCAGCTCTGCAACTTTCCATCACAGATGAGGAAGGTCGGCATACGCGGATGCGGTAGATTGAGACTCAGCCCTCACAAAAAAGCTGATATCTCTTTAAACAGACAGATTCTGATGGGGATTTTTGTTCTCGGGGGTGTGTCAATCAACTCTTAAGGATTAAAACTGCCACTTGTCTAAAAACAAACATTCCCCTTTTAACTGCAGGTGTGGCAACAACACCTGATGCACCGCCTAGAGCAGCCAGGTCCACCTTCTCCCTCATATTCCCTTTAAGAATAACATCCCTGCATCACATCAGCATATTTGATCCAATTCAGCATATTTGTATTCATGACTGTCATTAACAAAGATGCAGACATGACACTATTTTTCCCTTATTTGTCTTGCTAATGATGTGGTCCAATCATGGGTTACTTTTTTTTTGCGCCGCACACATTGTGTGGGTGTGTTTCTCTGTATGAGAGAGAGAGTGAGTCTGTTGACATGAAGACATCAGTAAGAGTATTGTTTGTCTCATTGGGACTGACTTTTTGGGGGGTCTACTGCAGAGGGAAGCATGCTCCATTCCACTTGCCTAAACACTGCAGGGATATTTTACGTGGGGCTACAGTGGGTGTGACTGACCACAGATTTCTTGTTTGCTTGTTGCTAGGTAACGGGATTTTATGAGATAATCACCACCTCCTAATAAATAATACTGTAGTAGATTAGTTGTTCATGTAGAGCAAATCATTTCATTGAAGTAGAAAACTCAAACCAAAACTATGCCAAAACAATAATCTTCTTGAGAAACTATTCATACTGATATTCTACTAATAAACTGGACTCTTGTCAATATGCATATCTATTGGCTTTGAGAAAGCCAGAGAGAATTGAAAACTTTCTTATTTTTCTCCCTTATCTGCATTGATTGATTGGATCAAGCAACCATTTCACACTTGAGAAAATCACATTGATTTAATTAACAATTCAGATTTCATGCAAGACAATGGAGCCATCACCCATCACACATACTATCCTGCAAATGACATGCCTTATTTTCTACAGAGAAGTGCATAATTATCTGTCTAAATTTGGATCATACATGGTCCAAACCTCCCACGCTGTGACAGGGCGATTGTGTTTCCATAGTGATGCAATCCGCTCCCATCACTTTGGAGACACCAGATTGGAATCATGTGATCATGGAACCATAGCTTCCAGTCTCTGCTTGTTCTGAGGGAAAAGGATTTTCAAGCCATTGGTTATGATGATGGTTCACCACTTAAGACAGTGAAATAATGCAGCACACAATTAACAGTATTCAGCTGTTGGACAAATCCAGCCCACTGGGCGCAGATGTCATTTTAACTTCTAGTTTTGATATACATTTGGTTGAGTTGTCAACTAACATGAATTCCATGTAAAATCAACAAAACATTTCACCCTGTCATTGGTTTTAGGTTAAAAGTTTGGTTAAAAAAAGATGAATTGCCCTTATGTTGATTACTTTTTGCGAATCCAATCAGTGTAGATTGGAGATTTCAATGTAGATTCAACGTCATCATGTATTTTTGGTTGAAATGACGTGGAAACAACGTTGATTCAAACAGTTTTTGCCCAGTGGGAGCCTTCACAATTTTAATGGAAAAAAACCTAGAGAAAGAGCCTTGCTCATACTTGGTCAGAACTAGGAAACACACATTTCATTCTAATTAAACTCTAAATTAAGGATATACCATAGCCTACTTGTTTTTAAAAAGTATCAGAGAAAAATGGCCTACATCATTAGGCTAAACATTGCATACTATTTTGAGATGGATGGAATTCACGTCTCCATCTGACTTATTTAAAGGCCCCCTGGGACAGATTTTCTAGACATGTCAAATTCTCATGGTACAACAAATATGTCCAATGCACTTTCTGTTTGTCCTTAAAAACCACAGTTGATCACCATTGTTGTTTTTGTCAAAAATAAAAATCTGTCTAATTCACATCAATATAAGAGGACAATATCTGAGTTTGAAGAAACAATGGTAAGACTCACATGATTGAATGTCTCTCAAGGGTATACACCGTTTTGTATTGATAAGCAGATACTAGCGCATGACCTCGCCCACATTACAGCTTAATGGTGGTATTTCAGTGAAAATACAATAATGTCAATAACATGATGATGAGGAGGCAATAGATTCTGAACAAGGGGTTATTTAAGTTATAGAACAACCGCATTGAGGCAATGCTTGTATACACAGAGGGCCTAAAACAATGTGTGGGTGGGAGTGTGGGTAGTCAGGAGTTGAATGTTACACATATGGTTTCCTTTAGCTGCTAAAACCAGACCCTGAGCAATGGCAGGAAGGAAGGTTGTCATGGAAATAAGAGCAGGGTGTAAATAACTTTTCACCTCTCACAATATCCATGATGTAAAAAAAAAAAATCTATTAACATTTATTTTCTGAAGAACAAATATCACGTCAACCTCACAGTCATCCCTATAATGACAGCAAATGGATTCAACTTTTAATTGGTTGAGCAATTACTGTGGCCATAAGAGAGCAAATTATCTCTGTTATCATTATTGCCATAACCACTCTACCACCCGTATTGGGGCTCTGCTCCTGTATTTGAGCTCTGCCGATTCGGATGGGCAGCAGGTGGCTTTTCTTCGCGCCAGAAAAACCCTTAACCTCTTTCCTCCCACGCAGACCTCTGCTCGATGTCAAGGCGTTTTTCTATCGCACCGGAGGGCTGGAGAAAAAGCTCTTACGCTCATGTAGTAAATTAAAATTAACTGTAGATGTGAGTGTGTGCTACTGTACTTCATGTCAGTGGAAAGAAGGCAAGGAAAGAATGAACCATACCGTGTGAGGACCGTCTTGAGATAAGGTATGAAAATATAACAAGGCCTACTTTTTTGGGTTGTATTAATTTTAAATTAATGGTTAATTATCACATGCAAAACATGTATTTCACCGGTTTCAATTCATTCCTTCTCAGTTCATAACTACATGATTTCATGACTCCTATAAGTGGTACCAACTTTGAAAACTGATTATCAAGTACTAATATTGCAATTTAAACGTAACATTTTTAGGATTATGACCTAGAGTGAAGAACCATCAGTTGAAGACGTTCCGCCTGGACCAGAGAAGCTCTCCATGACTGTAGATCTTAATCTGTGAAGACAAGAAAGGAAGCATCAGAAACAGGGTATCTTTCTCTTTGCCTATTTTATTAACAGTGATTAAATAGGATATACATTTAAGTTATAACTTATTCATTGTCCAGTTTTGTTGTCAGTCAGTGTTTGGAGAAAAAAGACAACAACAGCTAATTTCCTCCAGCATTGACAAGGAAAAAAAGAGCTCCCACAGCTGACACTGACAACTCACTTGCTGATGCTCAGTCAGTATGTCTGTTAACTATTTATTAGGATCAGGGCTAGTTGTAAGGATTCTGCTCTGCTGGGTAATCACCACGCCCATGGTAGACTAGTGGCAGTGGTGTTGATGCAATGTGCACCAAGAAAAATAGCATTTATATGAATTAACAAATATGTCGAGGACCTAATATAGATAAAAGAGTTTTCTTTGTCATGTATTGCTATTTCCAGCCCTGAGACTGCCAGGGATACTAATGTTGGCTAGGGCAGTGGGAAAGGGGTAGGGTAGGTTGCGGTTAAACTGTACCTGCTGTTGTCCCAGGGCTTTGTAGTGTGTGTGTGTGTGTGTGTGTGTGTGTGTGTGTGTGTGTGTGTGTGTGTGTGTGTGTGTGTGTGTGTGTGTGTGTGTGTGTGTGTGTGTGTGTGTGTGTGTGTGTGTGCTGGAAAGGGAGGGCAGAGCAGACATGTGAAGGTCAGATCAGATGAGATGACAGACCTTTTCATGTCTGCCTACTTCAGATTAGTGAAGTGTCACCTCCAGTCACTCTGGCCCTGAGTCTCTGGACAGTACGTCATCTGTTTTATCTAGGCTTTGGACTGTTCGAAGAGAATCCCTAAACTAAACCATGAGTGGTGAGTATGCTATAATGCTTAAAGAGTATGCTAAAGGTAAGGCAGATAGAGTCCACAAGTGAAAACGGGTCTACAAGTGGGAGATTAAGTTGTCTAGCTAAAAGCGACCAGATTATATTTTCTGCAAAAACTTTGTGTCTCTGAGAAACTGAGCTGTTTGATCCCCCACAGTGATTTTGCCTCTTTGTTTCCAAAACGTGCTTAGAAAAGGATAGTTGGAAGAGGCTCAAGGCTTTCTTGTTAGGCGTGAAATACCATCTCCTCTAACAAAATGGGACTATGTCTATGCTAACCTAGTCCTAGATCTGAATGTGTTATTTACCCAACTTCTCCATACATGGCATGACAATTCTACCCAGAGGAGTTGGCTATATCTCAGACAGATCTGGGACCAGGCTAATGTAGGCTACCTGTACCCTGGGAGGTGACGCCCAGGGGACTCATCTAGTCAGAAATGTATGCAACTTTAATACCATACTACTGAGCGTCTGAACCAGGACTGGCAACGCTTGCCAGCCTGCCAGCTTTCCAGGGTGGACACGCAGGGCGTGTTCATTAGGGTGAAACGTTTAGAACTTTGCAGATAGAAATATAATGTTGACTATAGAGCTGCCAATGTGGTTGGATCTACATTGAGTGTACAGTAATGTCGGTATGCTGCCTGAATGCACCCCTTTGGGAGTAAAGGTTGATTATTAAGACACGTTATAGGTCAATTTCCTGGGATCAGTTATGTATATGATTTGGACCTGGTCCTTCTCATTCTTCTGGAGGGAATTCATTGACATAGCTTAGCTTGCACACTGTATATGCAGCACAATAATGATTTTCAGTTTCTAATGAATAGATTTGTGAAATTATTCACAAGTGGCCATCCATTTGAGTAATAACTGCATGGAGAACTCATTTTATCCACTTATTGAAGCACACAACGCCCACATCAATTAAGCCTACTGTGTAAGACTGAATATAACCCCATTCACTGTTATATGTGGCTTTATGATTCATTGTAAAACAGTGTTAGTACGTTTCAATCAAGGTCAGTATCACAATGGATGACTTGATTCGTTGATTCGTTAAAACAGAGACACTGTTTTCTACAGTGCGAAGAGTATTATGCTACTGACACCAAGCTAAATGATAGATATGGACCAAGGGTCATTCAACAGTCCTCTCCACGATGGATGGATGGATTGCATTGTGAACATTTATAGACAGAGCAGAGCAAAGCAATGAACAAAGAGGATAAATGGGCAGTAAGACAGAATAGGAGGACATTCGCTGTGGACCATGTTGCCACTGGTCACCTCTAGTTAGTGTTGATCCTTGGGGGAAGCTGTAGAGATATAAAGGCGCTTCAGAGAAAGATCTGGAAGGGCATCAGCTACAGACACTCTGTTTGCCTTATAGGATTGGACCAGGTAGGAAGATCCTCATTCAGAAGATAACTCGTATTTCAGTGCAGAGCTGTGATCCTGCAGTGTATGTATTTGTCATGCATTTCATCAAAGCTCATCCATCACTGTTTAAATATTAGCAATGACCATCAGGTTCTTGAGTGCTGAATTTATCAATATTTCCAACCAACTTCTCTATCAAGAGCTCCTGTGCACTTCATACACATTGTTCATTCACTGCATTATAACAGAATGCTTCTAGTCTCCATCTCCGGTTTTTGTAATTATTTTTATTTCACCTTTATTTAACCAGGTAATCCAGTTTAGAACAAGTTCTCATTTACAACTGCAACCTGGCCAAGATAAAGCAAAGCAGTGCGACACAAACAACAAAACAGAGTTACACATAAACAAATGTGCAGTCAATAACACACAAAAAAAATAATAATAGAAAAATCTATGTACAGTCTGTGCAAATGTGGAAGAGCAGGGAGGTAGGCAATAAGTAGGCCCTAGATGCGAAAATAATGACAGTTTAGCATTAATACTGGAGTGATAGATGTGCAGATGATGATGTACAAGTAGAGATACTGGGGTGCAAAAGAGCAAGAGGGCAAGTAATAATATGGGGATGAGTTAGTTGGATGTGCTATTTCAGATTGGCTGTGTACAGGTACAGCTATCGGTAAGCTGCTCCGACAGCTGATGCTTAAAGTTAGAGAGGGAGATTTTTGCAAGTCGTTCCAGTCATTGGCAGCAGAGAACTGGAAGGAAAGGCGGCCAAAGGAAGTGTTGGCTTTGGGGATGACCAGTGCAATGTACCTGCTGGAGCGCGTGCTACGGGTGGGTGTTGCTATGGTGACCAGTGAGCTGAGATAAGGCAGGGCTTTTTCTCTCCTCCAGTTTCCCACGAAACCTGCCTCCTGGACCAGGTGCTGGAGCTGATTATGAATGAGAAGCCCCCCAACACTGCCAGCCTTTTCCTGAACGAGGACGCCGACAAGCCCCCCCCCCCCAATCGAGGCCTCTGGCGGCGGCTACATAGGGCCATGCAGAAGAGAGCGGCCAGCACCAAGGACAGAATGAGCACCATCACTAAGGAGAGCGTCAAGGGCTTCCTGAGACGCAACCTCTTTGTCCTCCTCACCATCGCAGCAGTGGCTCTGGGCAAGTGGACGAGATACTCTCTTACTGTCTTTCTAGGTTTAGGGCAAAGGTTAAGGTGGGGTTAAGAGTTAAGTCTAAGGTTATGGGTAGTTTGTTGATAGTTAATACAATTTTAATAAAAAAACGATATTAACTCAGTATTATTATTATTACACAGGTATATGAGCTGTAGCCCTAGGTAAAGAAGTCTGTGTTGAGATGACTTGAAATGCAGAATTCTTCATCAACGCACCAGCCTTTAAATCATGTCCCCTGTGTGTGTGTCCAGGTGTCATGTTGGGTTTCGCCCTGCGGCCCCACAACCTGACCCCCAGGGAGATCAAGTACTTTGCTTTCCCTGGAGAGCTGCTGATGAGGATGCTGCAGATGCTGGTTCTGCCTCTCATTATCTCCAGCCTGGTCACAGGTAGCTGGTCACAGGAGTTCTGCTTTATTAGCGTCATTATTTGCATTTATATATTGCTTTTCTCAAACTCAAAATGATTGTCATATTGTGGTGATCTCTCACCCCTCCTGCAAGCTACTATTTTTCATACTAAGCTACTATTCTTCACCCTAATTCTACTTCTTGCTATGTTGAGTTTCAAAGTGAGTTGGTACAGTGGAAGTACCTAGAGGGTTAATGAGAAAGGAATGAACTCTGTCTTGTCTTGCAGGTATTTCCTCTCTGGACAGCAAAGCGTCTGGGAAGATGGGAATGCGGGCTGTGGGTTATTACATGGTGACCACCCTCATCGCTGTCTTCATTGGCATAGTCATTGTGATCTTCATCAAACCAGGGAAAGGCCATAGGGACAGCCCAGTCGCCTCTAGCGGTACCATAGAGCCGGTACAAGCAGCTGACGCCTTCCTGGATCTCATCAGGTGAGTAACTACTATATGATCTAAATGATGGTGTCAATATGCGGTATGAATCATTTATTGGCCTTTATTCACTGTGATAGAGGCTGAAGGAAAAAAACTTGACCATTGTTTATCTTTCAGGAACATGTTCCCTCCTAATTTGGTGGAAGCCTGTTTCAAGCAGGTAAGGGAATTCACTTCAACATGATTGATCATGTTGCCAATTCCAAATACACTGAGTTAAAATGCTCACTCACCATTACATTATATTTTTGAGGATGATACTTTACACTGCTACGGTAGTTTTTTTTTTACAACAATATATGTGTTATATATCAGTACAAAACGGTCTACAAGAAGACAATCCACACGAAGAATGTGACTGTTGCCCTCAGTCTGACCGACTCCCTCAACGCTACAGAGGCTGCCTTGGCTGTTAACATGAGCAGAGTGCTGCAAACCATCCAGGTGGGTGATACATATTAGTGGTGAATGGGGTGACTTACCCCGAAGTCCTTTGGGGAAAAAAGAGCTACAGTTACTTTGGATAAATGTAAATATTATGTGGATGTTTGTTCTCCTCCTGCTCCAGGAGACAGTGGTAGAGATGATCCCCGTGTCTGGTTCCTCTAACGGGGTGAACGCCCTGGGTCTGGTGGTGTTCTCCATGTGCTTCGGCCTGGTCATCGGCAGCATGAAGCAGCAAGGACAGGCTCTTAGGGACTTCTTCGACTGCCTCAACGAAGCCATCATGCGCCTGGTGGCCATCATCATCTGGTCAGTAGTCAGATTAGTGTTCACAAAGTAACATGTTAATGAACTCTTACGTGCCCCTACCATTACTTCTCACATATATCACTCAAAACAGTTGCTTTTTGTGTAATTGTTGTAGTAGGAAGTGAGAGTGTAAACTATCTCTGTCTTTCTCTCTCCTCCTCCCTCTCTCTGTCAGGTATGCTCCAGTGGGCATCCTGTTCCTCATAGCAGCTAAGATCGTGGAGATGAAGAATCTGTCCGAGGTGGGAGGTCAGCTGGGGATGTACACGGTGTCTGTCATCGTGGGTCTGCTCATCCATGGCTTGTTTGTCCTGCCCCTGCTCTACTTCCTGGTCACCAGGAAGAACCCCTACACCTTCATTGCTGGCCTGCTGCAGGCCCTCATCACAGCACTGGGAACATCATCTAGGTGGGTGTATGAACTGATTCAGGGTGGGTACATAAACTGGTTTTGCAATTCCTCTAGGTGGATGTATGAACTGATTCAGTGTCAAGCTAATTCATTTCCCTGGGGACATCCTCTAGTTGTTGTTCAGACTATTATGATGTCACAAGGTCTTCCATTATCTACCACTCCTGCCATAGCTCTGCCACCCTGCCCATCACTTTCCGCTGTCTGGAGGAGAACAACCGTGTGGACAAGAGAGTGACACGCTTCATCCTGCCCGTGGGTGCTACCATCAACATGGATGGCACTGCCCTCTACGAAGCCGTTGCAGCCATCTTCATCGCCCAAGTCAACAACATGGAACTCAACTTTGGCCAGATCCTCACCATCAGGTCAGTCTAGACACTATCTGATAAGGCACAATGCTATCAATGTGCTATAGAATAGAATAAAACTGTATTGTCCATCCAGGATGGAAATTTTTCTTTGGCATCACTTTACATTAAAAGGATGACACACACATACATTCTCACATCACACACATTTAAACCAGTCAGTCCATCATACTGCATACACTAAAAACATAGAGGACATTAATAGATTCACTCACAACTGACCGCTGCCCCAACTGCACTGTTAAAATAGATAAATAGATAAGTGTATATACCGATTCAATTTATGTTGCATTTAGTAGTCCAACAGCACAATCAACTAATTAATGTTTAAACACGTTGTTCTTGGCCATGGGAAAATGTGCCTGTGGTCGACCAGTTACTTTGCTGGCTGTGTTTACTATTCTGGTCAGTTTGCTTTTGTTCCTCACGTTCAGATTGCCATACCAGACTGAACGTATTGCCATACCAGACTGAACGTATTGCCATACCAGACTGAACGTATTGCCATACCAGACTGAACGTATTGCCATACCAGACTGAACGTCATATTGAACGTGAAGAAGCTCACCACCAGATTGCTGTATACCCTCTCCAGAACCTGGCTGACCCCAAACCCCTTTCAATTTCCTCATTAAAAACAGGTGTTGGCTTTATTTATTTTTTTAAATACACTCTGCATTCTCTGTAAATCTCAGCTTGTCATCAATTTGTGTCCCTAAGTATTTGAAACACTCAGCCACCTCCACTGGTTGGTCATTCAGAGAGAGTGTTTGGGACATTGGCAGGTTGTTGCCATTGATGATCAGCTCCTTTGTCTTGTCCACACTGATGTGGAGGGCACTTGACCCGGCACCTTTATTGAAAGTTGTTGGCCTGTTTAAAATAGCTGTCCCCATCTGACTTAGCATCTTTGAAAAATAGTCCCACCAGAGCCATGTCATCCGCGTACTTGAAAAGGCTCACATTGTTTCCTTGGATTTTCATCTCACTAGTGTAGATAGAGAACAACAACAGTGAAAGGACACACCCCTGGGGCTCCCCTGCGTTCAGTGCCAGTTCATCAGAGTGGGGCCTATTCATGAGAACCCTTTGTGGGTGGTCAGTTAAAAAGTCCTTGATTCAACCTGCAAGGCCTCCATTGCTCTTCAACTATCAGACCTATTAAGTCGTGTTAATGTGAACTAATCTTATAGTAAAATACTTGTAAAGGCTATATCAGCTGATTTTATGTCCACATTAGTTGGAGGAGAGAAAATAACAAAGACTTTTCTTGGTCTTGATGAGATTGATTTTGTGGTCTTTGCCAAACTCCTCCATGTTATTGGCTTTCTTCTAATGACTTCACTATCAAGAAGGATAACCTCTACCGTGGAGTGTTGATTTATACTTCTCTATATACTTCTCTATATCCATATCACTCCCCAATGTGTGTGTGTGTTTGTCTCTGTTATTAAATGGCGCTGTCGCCACCTCCTCCACAGTATCACAGCAACAGCTGCCAGCATCGGCGCAGCAGGCATCCCACAGGCTGGTCTGGTTACCATGGTGATCGTATTGACATCGGTGGGACTGCCCACAGAGGACATAACACTGATCATCGCTGTGGATTGGTTCCTGTAAGTCTGGCTAAATGTCACTATGAGGCCGCCACCCCACTAGAACAGGTTATTGATGCATTATGCACATCAGATTATTGTAATTAATGAAGTGTTTACAACTAGCCCTATCTAATTGTGTTGTAATGTGTTGTGGACACTTTCCTGTCCATCTCATAACTTGATTTAGAAACCATTTGAATACATTTTGGGTTGATTACTTGTGGGTGGATTACCCCAGAGACTGCCTTGTGTTTTTGTGTGGCTGAGCAGGGGTTGAGACCCTGACGGAGCGTGTGTGTGTATGTATGTGTGTGTACGTGCAAATCAAATCAAATCAAATCAATTTGTATTTGTCACATGCGCCGAATACAACAGGTGTAGACCTTACAGGGAAATGCTTACTTACAAGCCCTTAACCAACAATGCAGTTTTAAGAAAATACCCCAAAAATAAGTTAGAGATAAGATAAGAAGTAAATAACAATAGCTGGGCTATATACAGGGGTACCGGTTCAAAGTCAATGTGTGTGTTCATGCATGCACTATATAATGTGGGTGTACCTGTGCAGGGATCGCTTAAGGACCACCACCAACGTGCTGGGGGACTCTATCGGGGCAGGCATCGTGGAGCACCTGTCTCGCCAGGAGTTGCAGAGCCAGGATGTTGAGGTGGGCAACTCAGTGATTGAAGAGAATGAGAAGCCCTACCAGCTCATCTGCCAGGAAAACGACTCAGTGAAGCATCGCAACAGTGAGACCCCCATGTAGGGGTCATGACAGTCTGAAAACAACCACTAGCCACTGCTGTACTTCTCAGTGTTTTTAGATATGGAGGAACTGGATAGGTGTAAGCAATATGGGGAAAGCTATTGGATGCCTAGGCGGAGCATCACCATATTGCTAACACTTATCTGGGTAACTTCAGATCTGCAAACACTGTAGGGATAGTGGCTGGAGATTGTTTTGACACTGTAATCATATCAACTCCTATACACTCTTTTGGTCATTTCAGTCCAAATCTGAGATGCATCTCCATTGTCTAGAGCAGTGGTTCCCAAACTTTTTATAGCCCCGTACCCCTTCAAACATTCAACCTCCAGCTGCGTACCCCCTCTAGCACCAGGGTCAGCGCACTCTCAAATGTTGTTTTTTGCCATCGTTGTAAGCCTGCCACACACACACTATACTAAACATAAGAATGAGTGATATTTTTGTCACAACCCAGCTAGTGGGAAGTGAAAAAGAGCTCTTATAGGAACAGGGCACAAATAATAATAATAATCAATAATTTTACTCTTTATTTAGTCGTCTTACATATAAAACTTTATTTGTTAATCGAAAATTGTGAATGACTCACCACAGGTTAATGAGAAGGGTGTGCTTGAAAGGATGCACATAACTCTGCAATGATGGGTTGTATTGGAGAGAGTCTCAGTCTTAAATCATTTTCCACACACAGTCTGTGCCTGTATTTAGTTTTCAAGCTAGTCAGGGCCGAGAATCCACTCTCACATACAGCTGAAGTTGGAAGTTTACATACATTTAGGTTGGAGTCATTAAAACTCGTTTTTCAACCACTCCACAAATGTCTTGTTAACAAACTATAGTTTTGGCAAGTCGGTTAGGACATCTACTTTGTGCATGACACAAGTAATTTTTCCAACAATTGTTTACAGACAGATTATTTCACTTATAATTAACTTTATCACAATTCCAGTGGGTCAGAAGTTTACATACACTAAGTTGACTGTGCCTTTAAACAGCTTGGAAAATCCCAGAAAATTATGTCATGGCTTTAGAAGCTTCTGATAGGCTGATTGACATAATTTGAGTCAATTGTACCTGTGTATGTATTTCAAGGCCTACCTTCAAACTCAGTGCCTCTTTGCTTGACATCATGGGAAAATCCAAAGAAATCAGCCAAGACCTCAGAAAAATAATTGTAGACCTCCACAAGTCTGGTTCATCCTTGAGAGCAATTTCCAAACGCCTGAAGGAGGTACCACGTTCATCTGTACAAACAATAGTACACAAGTATAAACACCATGGGACCACGCTTCCGTCGCTCAGGAAGGAGACACGTTCTGTCTCCTAGAGATCAACGTACTTTGGTGTGCGGAAAGTGCAAATCAATCCCAGAACAACAGCAAAGGACCTTGTGAAGATGCTGGAGGAAACAGGTACAAAGTATCTATATCCACAGTAAAATTAGTCCTATATCGACATAACCTGAAAGGCCGCTCAGCAAGGAAGAAGCCACTGCTCCAAAACCGCCATAAAAAAGCCAGACTACAGTTTGCAACTGCATATGGGGACAACGATCGTACTTTTTGTGATATTTTACTAGGATTAAATGTCAGGAATTGTGAAACTGAGTTTAAATGTATTTGGCTAAGGTGTATGTAAACTTCTGACTTCAACTGTAGGTACGTGGTTGCATAGGGCATCAGTGTCTTAACAGCACGATTTGCCACATTGAGCACAGCCCAATCCAGAAATCTGTCAGTGGCTTCTGATTAAATTAAATGTTCACAGAACCGCTTGTTGCAATTTCGATGAGGCTCTCTTGTTCAGATATCGATAAGTGGACTGGAGGCAGGGCATGAAAGAGATAACAAATCCAGTTGTTTGTGTCATCCGTTTATGTAAAGTACCTACATAGTTGCGCACTCAACTCACTCAGGTGCTTCGCTATATCACATTTGACATTGTCTGTACACAAGAGTTCAGGGGCCTTGCTTTAACAAAGTTGACCATTTTCACTGTAGTGTCCAAAACGTCTTTCAAGCTGTAAGGCATTCCCTTAGCAGCAAGAGCCTCTTGGTGGATGCTGCAGTGTACCCAAGTGGCGTCGGGAGCAACTGCTTGCACGTGCGTTACCACTCCACTATGTCTCCTTGTCATGGCTTTTGCAGCATCAGTACAGATACCAACACATCTTGACCACCAAAGTCCATTTGATGTCACAAAGCTGTCCAGTACTTAAAAAAGATTCTCTCCTGTTGTCCTGGTTTCCAGTGGTTTGCAGAAGAGGATGTCTTCCTTAATTGACCCCCCATAAACGTAACGGGCATATACCAGGAGCTGTACCAGGCCCACCATGTCTGTTGACTCATCCAGCTGTAACGCATAGAATTCACTGGCTTGTATGCAAAGCAGTGATCTTTTCAAAACATCTTCTGCCATGTCACTGGTGCGTCGTGAAACAGTGTTGTTTGATGAAGCCATTGTCTATATAGTTTTTTGGGCCTTTTCCCCAAGCATTACCCCAGACATATCCGCAGGAGAAGGAAGAATGAAGTCCTCCACAAAAGTATGGGGCTTGCCTGTCCTAGCCACTCGGTAGCTCACCATATAAGATTCTTCTAGCCCCTTCTTATTAATGGTATCTGTTGCTTTTATACGTCTTACTACTCAAAAGTCGTCTTAATTCTCGCTCAAAAAACTCCTGTGGCTTATTTTTCAAATTGGCATGTTTTGTTTCTAAATGTCTGTGCAACAGTGAAGGTTTCATTGAGTTGTGAGATAGTACTTTTTCACATATAACACACTGTGGCTGAGGAAAGGCACTACTCCCAATATAAGTGAACCCCAAATCAATGTAGTTCTCATCATATTTGCGCCTCTTCGATGGTCCAACGTCCCCGTCTGTTGTTTGGGGCAGAAGCTCTTCGGCTGCATCAGATTCTCAACTGTCAGTGTCCATGCTAGCTGGGTTAACAACAAATGTAGAATTACTGGTGCTAGCATTGGATGTGCTTGTGGAAGCAGAACAACTTGTGTCGTCGACAGGTGCAGGTGTAGTACTGCTGGTAGTAGCATGCTGGTAGTAGCAGTACTACCAGTAGAGCTGGTATGTGTCTCTATGGACGTGGGCCTTACTTTTTTTTAACCATTAATCAATTTTCGAGCAAACGGAATGAGCAGCAGCTACGTTTGTCTACATACGGACCGTTAGTGGAATTCCCGCGAGAGAGTAACGGTTAATGTGATTGGATATTAATTATTTGACTATGCTACCTGTATTTGACATTGTGTTGTTATTTTGCTGAACACTAGATGGTTTAAGTTTATTTTTGGCAGTAAAACGAGGCTACTTAGGCGAGAAATAAAACTCACCCAAATGTATAGCCCCGTTGGAAAATATAAATGGACTGTTTGAAAATGTGAAGATTTTTTTTTATTTGTTAAAATGTTTAAAAAAATTGTATCACATTTTTATTTGGCATACCCCCGACAGCTTCCCCAGTTTGGGAATACCTGGTCTAGAGGACACGGATGTGAAAGAACTGGACAGGTGAAATCAAATTTCTCGTAGATATCTAGCTACTATATTGTTTTCACTTATTTTATGTGTTCATAACAGTAGAGAGCACTTTAGACTGTTATGTACTCTGTATCAGATTGATTTTCATGAACAACAAAATAAATGCCATTCAATGGCCATTTTAGAATTTGTGAGTAAATGGGATATCCAATTGTATACTCACAATCAATTAGCTGGTTCTGTTGCATGGCTTGATTTTTAGCTTATTGTTCTATATTTTGCCACTTTTAGTTGGTGGTTGTTCTTTTTAATGTGAATCTACCTCTAACATTCAAGTGTACATTAGGCTTTCTCTTGAGACATTTTATTTTCTGCCCCAAACATTACCAAGAGGTAATTTTATACCATATTATCCATGCTACCAACTTTGATAAGCATTTTTTCTACAGTTTCAAAAGCAAATATTGAATTTATGATGTAATGTACTGTAGTTTGCTTGATCTGTCAATTGAATCAACATGAATGTATATATTTGTACCGATATCTGTAATCATGTTTTATACTTGGGTGATTTCTATGTTACTTTATGAGCTAAATTGGGGTTCGACTTTGTTGTTTTTCAAAACAATATTTGAAACAAATATGTATTTTCAGTGTTAACTAGTGTTTCTTAACTGAACATATTTTGGTACTAGTCACTTAAGTCTGAAGTATGTGAAAGTATTACTGTATGCTTGCTCTGAATAGGAATGTTGATATCATTGGGGCTGTTGTATGTTTCTGTGCATAGTAAAGATGGACAAAAGGATGTTACATAGCCTACTGAATTACTTGATATGTTTCTCCCCCAATGTTGCTATGGTTTGATATTTTAGGGCTTGAATCCATCCCTTGTTGTTTGTGTTGTGAGTGTTTTCAGACGATACGAGGATTGAATATCCATTTGGTCCATTTGTAGAATATGAGGGAGATCATGTATTTCTTGACTCATAACTAGAAGGCTCACCAGATATTCCCTTTCCTTGATGCTGTAATCTTACATGGCCATTTCAGTTCAACATCCAGTGCTTTATCGATGAAAGCACTATAGCCAGTTGAAGTAGTGGTACATTTATTATTATGGCTTTTCTCTTTTATTTGACTGTTGAAAAAAGTGGAAAAATGTTATGCCTAAAACATAATTTGAAAGCAATTAAGTTGAATGTTAAATGGAAAAGGTTTTCAAAGTAAGTAGGTCTACTGTGTATGTAGTTACGTAAAAAAACCAAAAAAACTTGACTGTGGTTGAGAGCATATTGTTGCAATTTGTGACTCTTGTTTAATGTATTATATAGTTGATTGTTTTTGTGAGATGGCTCAAATTTGGATTGCTTTTGGGAAGTGTCATTATCAGTATTTTGTTGGAAGAATAGGAGTTGCAACAAATAAATGTCTCAGGAATTGACAATTGTGTGAATCTCTGGAGTGTAATAAATGTGGTTGAGATTCCCCAAGGGGTGGTAGTATCCTCCTGTTGTCTGGCTACCCCTGGCGGAGAATCTCCTGTTTTTGGCACTGAGTCTCCATGGATTCTTCCTCACGACCAGTCTAAACTGCAGGACTGAACACCTGCATTATATTCCAGTTAGCTTCACATTTACAGTACTGCCTCTCATTGAATAGTCTCCCCATTGTTGGTCTAAACCTCTAGGTAGCGAAATGGTGTCTAGCTGTCTTCACCAAAATTAATGAACTGTCAAATGGAGTGCCAGAGCTGTTTAGGGCGTCTCAAACAGTGTTGAGCCAGAAGCTCAACGCTATGGGAAGCATCAATTACCTTTTGTCTTTGAGTGAAGGTGCTGGGTACCTCAACATCAAACAGAGTGCACCCACCCAGGGCCAGTAAACAGAAGCAGCGTGGGGCCTCAGCCAGAGAGGAACCAACACCACCTTTGTGTGTACATCTACACACTGCTTCTCTGGGCTATTAATACAGCTGTGTTTTATAGCAGTTACTGTTACAACTGCACCTATAAGAGAAATCATAGAGTAGCTACTTGAACCAATTAAATATAACCACACTAATACTTTCAGAGTAACCCACTGACCTATATGATAGATTGTTTAAAGATTGAGCCTAGGCTACAATAAGGAAGAAAATCTAATTCTTTCAGTTTCATTTATTTATAAAAGATCCACTTCAGATATCGTGTTTAAACATACAGTGCATTCTTCTACATTACAATGTGTTTCAGGCGAGAACAAGCCCTCTATGAAATTGAATACATAGACGGCGAAGACTGGTTTCTTGGGATAGAGTAATCAGAAATACTTAGCAAATACTTTGGCATAGTTAGCGACAGTCAGTGTAAAATACATTTAGCTATATATCAAAACCTCTCATGGACTGTATGGCAATGACAGCTCAGCCACCACACTCCCAGGCAGATAGTGACACGAGACGACTGGAGAGTCAGCAAGCTTGGCTGAGTTAGGATGACAAGCCGCTGGAAGTTTACTTGGCCTGCAATGACAGGAGAGATAGTTTGATTCAGTTCAATAAATAAATTGTCCCCAAAGGGCAATTTAAGGGTAATTTAAGTGCACCATAAACGTCAGATACTTTAGGTCATAACAGAGACAATACAATATTGCTGGAGTAAAAGGAAGAACAGATGTCACCTATGACAATAATTATCCTGTGGTAACAACAACCTCACTCATTCCACATGGAAGGCATCCCACCCATCCTTCTTGTCCTGATAGAGAAAAGAAAACTGTACAGCAGTGTATTCAAATGTGGAAAACCATGGAGACAAAATCAGGGGGAAAGTCTACAGCACACCTTTGAATAAAGCTAATATTTCCACTCTTTCTAATTAAGCCTTTTGGATGTACAGGCTAGATTCAATCACTCCCACCATAGGAATGTTTATGTAGTATCTTAATGTAGTATAACTGCAATGTGGGTTAGATTGAATTGAGCCCTATGTGTATAAACACAGTGCATATTTCCCACCTCCGACATGACTGGCAGGTTGCCATGAGGGTAGAGCCACATGATCCTATGTGCTTTGGTCCTCTGCCTCTGGAGCAGCTTCCTCAGTAACCTCTTGACCTTTCGGTCTCTGGGGTCAGCACACTTCACCGCCTTCTTGGTGTACAGTCTACAGTCACAACAACACAGACAAAGAACATTCACCATGACAACCTTCCAACTGAAACATACAGTACAAACTGTAGATATGCAGCATGGTTTTAATAAAGCCTTCTCTGAACCAAAGCCTCAACAAAGTTGGCTAGGGAGGCATCTTTTTTTTGGATGGCTTGTTATTCCCACATATTTCCTTCCTCACTTCCCTGGCAATTACAGTAGAACCTGAGCCATAACAACAGGACCTGGATAGATGACAATGCCTCATAGCTCTGAGATGCATATTTTCCATGTCTGCGAGTTGCTTCGGGATAGTTGAAATACTTGCATGATGGCTTTTATACTGCAGTCTGGCCCCTCCGTCTGTACCTCAAACTTCAGCACGTCTTTAGTGCGCACTTTCCCCTGGGAGTACTGCATACAGCACTGAACATCTCTCTGCATCTGTACCCCGTTACCTGAGAGAGAAGGGGGCAGGGAGAGGGGTGGGGAGAGAGAGAGCGAGAGAGAGGCAAACCCTTAAGTCAAATTCGTCAAAGCACACTTACGGTATATGAAGGCTGATTGCTATTGGCTCATAAGGAGGGTTGTTATGATACTGTAGATTATAAGCACAAATATATTAGTAGGAATGTAAGGCATTTCATTGCACTGTTCTATACAGTATAGTTAGACTATCTAAATGGTTCATATGTAATGGTTGCTCTTTTTGACAGGATATGTCATGTAGAGTGCAGACAGCCAGGAGGATTTAGAACATCCCATGATCCCCCATAATGTGCTGTTATGCCAGTGGCACTGTGACTACATGACAAGGCTTTTCATCCAACCAGAGTGAGTAGGCACAATAATATTAGCTGAGATTAACAGTTACCATAGGCGTGTCATATGAAAGCTGCTCTGAACCTTGTCATATTTGATCATTGATATCATTTTCTCCCATTCAAGTCTGAGGTATTCACTTAGCTTGTTATTAGCTTTAAATGTTTTGATGTGAAATCAGTCTTCATTCTAGCCCTCTGTTTACATCCATGGCTCTCCCTGCTGCTGCTCCAGTATTACCTCTTCCCCTCTCCTCTAGCTTGCTCCCTTTCGCTTCCCTGCTAAACTGGCTCCCAGCAGGGTGCATGCTGCTAACGGAATACACTGTAGGTGTTATTGTGTCTTACCTTCCACCGAGCCCAGGAGAATGACAGTCAGAGAAATAACAGTCACAATCTGCAACAGAAACATGGTGAGCCTGGCGGGGTAGTAATCTGCTGTGTTACCTTCCCCTCTATTTCTGTCTCTTTTATTTCTCCCTCCCTCCTTTTCACTCTCTCCCTCGCTCTCCCTCAAACACACACATGCACTCCCTAAACCTCCCCCTCGAGCTCCCCCTCTCCTCTGAGTGCCCCACTCACTGTGTTCATTTCCATGTCTTTCCCACTCTTCAAAAAGGTGCTTTCCCCCAAAAAGCTCTTAAAATAATCCAGATTTATGGCATTCTCTAATGCAGTCATGGAAACTGCTCTACCTTGTTGTAGGTGTGTCCCATTAGTCTTGCAGCTATGTTATGACTGTCACTGCTCAAGCACAATACAGGGAACACCACAAAGCTTGTGATACAAATGACACTGTAATACATTCATGTTGTTTTCATTCATGTAAAATGACAAAAGGCATCTCTAGTACCAACATGGTTCAAAGCACAAGCAAGTTACATGCAGTCTATTTCCAAAATAAACCACCACTAATACTATAAAACGGCAACCAGCTCTCTACCATTAGATAGATCACAAGTAATTAGATCACAAGTAATTATAACATGTTGAGAACAGAAGCCGATTTGCCTACTAAAGTACAGCTGTACATGTTCAATACAGTCTGGACTGTGACTGACTTTGTATAGCAGCTACATTCTAACAATATTTCTCAGTACAACACCTAACAACCTTTTCAAGAGGTTTGGACCTCTCTTGGTGTAATGGCAAAGGTATTGGACTGACAAATGCAAGTCCCAGACGGCTACCCCATAAATTTGCAACATTTGGTGTCAGAAGTGGAACGCATGGGGCTAAGCACGATGGCATCCAAAGTGTAGTAGTTTGTGTGTTTCTTACTTGACTTTATGAACAGAGTGTCTGACAAGACCCCAAATTCAGTACTATAACTAAATACAAAATGTCAAATATAAAATGGCCTACGTTATTGGAGGAAATGGATACAAAGTCAGCGCTGGTTGGCAGTTGAGGATTGACTGACCTAGAGAGTGGTTTGGGTAAAGACCGTTTGCTTTGGCAGGTTGAATGTCATTAGAACCCAGCTGATACTCCCCCAGTCAAAAACCACCCTTCTAACCAAGCAATGAAACTATTGCAGAATTACAGCACATTCTCTAATGCCTTTGGTATTCAATGAAATAAACATGGTTGAAAAAAAGTGGAAGTAAGGCTATAAAAATAATTTTTGACATAAAAAAAGCAAAGTTACAACGAAAAACAAATGAAATAACCCTTGTCTGAAAAACAATGGACAGGAAAACCCAAATAACCTTTGTATTTAATGACGAGACTGATTACCCGCTGTTTAATGTACAGTAGAAGAAATGCTTCCAGTGACTACAAGGAAGTGTTTAGCTATTAACTACTGTTGAGAAGAGTCACTTCACCATATCTTGTTTGTATTTTTACAGCAGTAGCTACTACTTCTGTTATAGTACAATGGAATAACACCTGGAGAGTTCCAACATCCATGAACAGACAATGTGGTAAAACACATGGTAAATGAATACAGGGTAAGTCTCTGCTGAATGGTAGGCTTTAGGTAGTGGCATTTATTAGACAACATGGCCAGTGTAATCCATACAATCTGACTGTGCATACCTGAGTCCTGGAATTAAAAATATGCAGTCTGTGAGGCAGGGAGGGGAGAGGGTGGCAGTGTGCAAGAATTCAACCCTTAAGAAATCAAGTTGGAATCTTTCAGCTGCAAAAACATACCTTCCCCTTGACTTCAGTCTGCTCCTGACCCAAACACATTTCCGGCATATCTTTGAGGCGATTAAGAGATCACTGTAAAAGTATACTAGACACAAACTTTCAAACAAAAGATAAAAAAAACGAGTGAGTGTAAATCCACCTATTAAATCATCGACTAAATCGGTGTTCCTCTGAGGAGGTAGAGCCGGAGGAGGGATAGGTATGTCCTGGGGATGTTGTAGGGCAAAGCTAACTATACTTGTGGTCCAGGCCAGGGCAGCTTAGCCCAAAGGGATTTCAGTGTTAAATTTTGAGATGTATCATTTATCAAGCACATAACATTTGGTATGGACTATCTGGAATGCTGTGAGTGGATGGGTGATTATAGCCATCATAGGCCATTGTCTAGTCTACAACTTCATGAAGATTGAAAAGTGAACATCAGCTTTATACACTAAATTACAGGTGTTCCCCAGTTCCTTGTTCATGTTGTTCTTGTAAAAAGCATGAGTTGACACACACCCCTCCAAAAAAGTTGGTGGTGCTGACTAATGGAATAGTTAACTTGTAAAAATAAAAATTAAGTTGTACATTTTCTATATACAATAATTTAATGGGTATAAAACAAAGCTTCTTCAGGGGTACATAATGATTGCTTGAATGTTCTGATCTTGACAAATGGATTGGTGGAACTATACTTACTTTACATGAGAGAGATTTCTGATAGAATGTCTTCATTTACTGTGGAAATAAAATTAAGTCCATCCATGCAACATGTAGTGATTATATTTTGTTATAGCCAGGGCACTGCATGGAAGTTTTTTTTCTGCATAGAAAAGACTTGAAGTATTTTTTCGGACTGCCCATGTCCAAATAGTAAAAATACATTTTTAAAACAAAAAAATGAATTCAGGGTGGAAAAACGTTTGTAAACTTAAAGTGTAAACTTAAAGTGGCAATATGTAGCTTTTTTGGACACGCAACATAGAATGGTGAGTTCTAGATCTATACTTTTTGGAAGTAAGTCTAAGAAGCGGTAGATATGTTCTATGTGCACTACTTCTATGCTTCCCGTTCTTAAGTTTTGTTTTTCCCGTCTTTTACTTTCGGTTTAGTACACCAGCTTCAAACAGCTGAAACAATATTTTTGGTTATGGAAAATATATTTCACAGCAGTTATTTTTATTTTGTCACATAAACTGAAATCAGGCAAATTAGAGTTTTAGCAACCAGGAAATTGCAGAGCGATTTCTGCATAGATATAAAAGTAGAGAGAATCTAAAATTTAAAAAACTATGCATTTAGGAGTATTTTTGTCATGGCATGTGGCTCCCATTGATTTTGCTATGATGTTTGAGTCACTCATAGCATCAGCCATGGCAAAATGTCTATAATTGCAGGAGATTATCTTTAAAACTGCAAATATTCTCTCAGCCCCATGGCAAGGTGTAGAATTGCAGGAAATGTAGCTTTGAAACTGCAACAATATCTCAAACACGTCAAATTTGGTGGAATTGCAGGAAATTTGCTTTAAAACAGCTAAAGTTTGACACTGCCGCCAACAGGGGGGCCTCAAATGTTCAGTCGGTGACCGTATCATTGGCCACGCCCTCACTACGCCCACCACCTAAGCCCCATTTTGATCCAGAAAAAACCCTGGCATGTTCTATACTGTGTAACATTCTTCTGGTGGGAGTAGACAAACTCTTTGCAGGCAGTCCTCAAGCTAACATCGGTGGTTCACACAGCTTTGTTTCTTTATATACACTCTAAAACTAAACCAGAACATGTATGGTTAAACACACAAAAGGAATTATTTCAAATCATTGCAAAACATGGTCTTAACTGTGCTTAGAGTTTGGAAACTGAAAACTTTTCCAAAATGGGTGTTTTATTTTTAATTTAGGGGAAATGGCTGTGTTTAACAAAGCAGCAAAAGAAAAACAAATTGCCATTCGAGAAGGTACAGGGGTGGGATCTTAATTTGACCTATAGTCAAAGCAAAATAATCATGCAGCAACAAGATTTGAACATTTAGTCCATGATGTTGCTTGATCAGTCGTTAGGCTATTAGCTGGCCAAAAGTAAGGTAATAGCAGCCTCTGGTAAGACACAGGGCGGGGGCCTTTGCATATATGTAAACAACAGTTGATGCACGATATCTAAGGAAGTCTCAAGGTTTTGCTCGGCTGAGGTAGAGTATCTCATGATAAGCTGTAGACCACACTATCTACCTAGAGAGTTTTCATCTGTATTTTTCGTAGCTGTCTACATACCACACCACAGACCGATGCTGGCACTAAAACCGCACTCAATGAGCTGTATACCACCATAAGCAAACAGGAAAACGCTCATACAGAGGCGGCGCTCCCAGTAGCCTGGGACTTTAATGCAGGGAAACAAATCAGTTTTACCTAATTTCTATTAGCATGTTAAATGTGCAATCAGAGGGAAAAACATTCTAGACCACCTTTACTCCACAGAGTACAAAGCGTTTTGGCAAATCTGACCATAATTCTATCCTCATGATTCCTGCTTACAAGCAAAAATTAAAGCAGGAAGCACCAGTGACTCGGTCTATATAAAAAGTGGTCAGATGAAGCAGATGCTAAACTACAGGACTGTTATGCTAGCACAGACTGGACTATGTTCCGCGATTCTTCCCGATGGCATTGAGGAGTACACCACATCAGCCACTGGCTTTATCAATAAGTGCATCGAGGACGTCGTCCCCAGTGACTGTACGTACATACCCCAACCAGAAGCCATGGATTACAGGCAACATTCGCACTGAGCTTAAGGGTAGAGCTGCCGCTTTCAAGGAGCTGGACTCTAACCCAGAAGCTTATAAGAAATCCCGCTATGCCCTCTTACAAACCATCAAACAGGCAAAGCGTCATACAAGACTAAGATCGAATCTTACTACACCGGCTCCGAAGCTCGTCGGATGTGGCAGGGCTTGCAAACTATTACAGACTACAAAGGGAAGCACAGCCGAGAGCTGCCCAGTGACACGAGCCTACCAGACGAGCTAAATAACTTCTATGCTCTCTTCGAGGCAAGTAACACTGAAACATGCATGAGAGCATCAGGTGTTCCGGACGAATGTGAATACGCTCTCCGCAGCCGATGTGAGCAAGACATTTAAACAGGTCAACATTCTCTAGGCCGCAGGGCCAGACAAAGCTCATCACTAAGCTAAGAACCCTGGGACTAAACACCTCCCTCTGCAACTGGATCCTGGACATCCTGACGGGCCTCCCCCAGGTGGTAAGGGTAGGTAACAACACAAACACCACACTGATCCTCAACACCAGGGCCCCTCAGGGGTGCGTGCTCAGTCCCCTCCTGTACTCCCTGTTCACTCATGACTGCACGGCCAGGCTCGACTCCAACACCCTCATTAAGACCTGACCGTGTGGTGCAAGGACAACAACCTCTCCCTCAATGTGATCAAGACAAAGGAGATGATTGTGGACTACAGGAAAAAGAGGACCGAGCGCGCCTCCATTCCCATCGACAGGGCTGTAGTGGAGCAGGTTGAGAGCTTCAAGTTCCTTGGCGTCCACATCACCAACAAACTAACATGGTCCAAGCACACAAAGACAGTCGTGAAGAGGGCACGACAAAACCTATTGCCCCTCAGGAGACTGAAAAGATTTGGCATGGGTCCTCAGATCCTCAAAAGGTTTTACAGCTGCACCATCGAGAGCATCCTGACGGGTTGCATCACTGCCTGGTATGGCAACTGCTCCGCCTCCGACCGCAAGGCACTACAGAGGTAGTGCGTACGGCCCAGTAAATCACAGGGGCCAAGCTTCATGCCATCCAGGACCTCTATACCAGGCGGTGTCAGAGGGAGGTCCCTAAAAATTATCAAAGACTCCAGCCACCCTAGTCATACTTTTCTCTCTGCTACCGCACAGCAAGCGGTCCCGGAGCACCAAGTCTTGGTCCAAGAGGCTTCTAAACAGCTTCTACCCCCAACAGCTTCTGCCCCCTATGCTGCTGCTACTCTGTTATTATCTATGCATAGTCTCTTTAATAACTCTACCTACATGTACATATTACCTCAATATCAGTGCACCTGCACATGACTCTGTACCGGTACCCCCTGTATATAGCCCCACTATTGTTATTTACTGCTGCTCTTTAATTATTTGTTATCTCTTACTTTTTTTTCTTAACTGTTGGTTAAGGGCTTGTAAGTAAGCATTTCACTGTACGGTCTACACCTATTGTATTCGGCGCATGTGACAAATACAATTTGATTTGAAAATGCAATGTTAATATAACCGTGATTTAGTATGAGTTTTCAGTGAATTTATGTAAATCATGAAGCTCCTCTGCATTTGTTGCGCTGCAGGAAAATTCTCAGCAACAACAGAGTGAGCAAGTTAAGATCCTACATCTGTAGATAATAAATAATCCCCCCAAATTGACTGGTGCCAAAAGTAGGAAATAAATTAATGTCAATGACTGAATTTCTCATAAATACTGAAAAGGTACCAAAGGATGAGTTACATCTATCAGATTTGATATATGGTTAAGGAAAAGTTAGAAATAATTTGATGGGTCATTATAAAAAAAAGTGGGAATTAATTATATATAATGTTCTGCAGTAATATCATGGCAGGTGGGTTAAAAATGCACTCAACCCATTATTCTGTTGATACACTAAACCTACATCTATTCAGGAATGCACAAGGAGCACATACAATTTTGGTGTGTATTTTTTGTCCAGTCTTGATTTCCTCCAGATACATTTTATTTGCCATAGCGGCAGACCACCAGCAGTCACTTTCCCCGGCATGTGTGTCTGTCCTGATGTAAGCCATTCTAATATTAAGATAAGCTCATATTATGCTTTTTTATTATGGACCTGCAGCTCAAGTCCCTCTCTCTGGGCTGATGTTTTATTGAAACAGCAAAACAAACAGGATATAATGGTATATCTAAATATAGTCTCTATGCGCTTCCAGACAGAAAAATAGACTAAGTAAATAATATGCCAGAAGTCTTTACCCAAAAGATAGATCTGGTAATTTGCTAGACTCCCTGTAAAGCATTGTGTCTCCTAGAGGTTTTACATTATTTTGGGTGGATAGATTCTCATGTCTTGTACTTTCCTTCTTGTTAAAATGTAGTCTATATTTTCCTCACAATGGAAAATGTGTAGTTGTTGCCTAACAGTTGACACTATGATATACTAATGAGGATGGATTTATTTCTGACAAATCTTTTGTAGAAAAAAATGAGTTACTAATAAAACTTATTTTATTAAAACTATAAATTATCAGGTTTTACATAATGATTTATTTCAACATAATCTCACATTATTTACAAATAAAAAATGGCAGACTCCTTGCATGCAAGACTAACTGAGGGAGAATCATCACTGATGTCTTTACAGTTTATACATGTCCAGGAAGGAAATTCCTTGTGACCAGTACCAACTCAGCGATATCACTTCAAAAGTAAGACAGGTCAGTCTGTTTTCCAAATGCCTCTTATCCTTATGATGAAGATTGCCTCTGATCCTTGAACTGCCTGCTGTCTCCTGAGTGTGTCTAGGCGTCTAGAGTGCCTTAAAAAGAACATAGACAAAGAAAATCTTGTCAAACCTGTTACACAAACCTATATTCACTGATTCACTATAGCCAATGACTCAGGATAATGCATCACAGCGTGATCATTCAATTACAAAAAATCTATTATCAATCCGACAAAGAATAAAATATGGTAGGGGTTTAGTGAAGATGGATGCTTGGAAGGGAACTTACCTTCCAAAAAGGCAAACTCATCTATGGCATCTATTGCATTGTCTGTTAGTGGAAACAACAAAAAGCACAATAGCTGGAAGAACTAAAGTCAAAGGCTAGCCTAAATGACCCCCGATCCTGGTCCTGTAGAGCTACATGGTGTGCAGGCTTTTATTCTAGCTCCGCACTAAGACCTTGATCAGTTGAATAAGTTAGGCCTAACACGTGTTTAGTACAGGGATGGAACTAAAGCCTGGCATACCATGTAGCTCTCCAAAACCAGGGGTTGGTGACCATTACACCTAGTAATAATCATATGGTATGATTGGTGTACTATACGATCATGTCTGCTTGACATTACTAACCTAAATCTTTCCTATGCAAAGTTTTCCTCTTTCCTTGCTGGGCATACACCAGGGAATCTTGGGCAATCATTTCAACAAAGAGTTCCTGGAACACATGAAGTTTAGTATACAGTCAGTAACATCGCTGTAACATAAAACATCGCTGTAACATAAAACATAAGTGCAGTGTGGCTACAGTTAAGTGAATGTGCGGCAGGTAGCCTAGTGGTTAGAGCGTTGGGCCAGTAACCGAAAGGTTGCTAGATCGAATCCCTGAGCTGACAAGGTAAAAATCTGTCGTTCTGCCCATGAACAAGGCAGTTAACCCACTGTTCCTAGGCCATCATTGTAAATTTGTTCTTAACTGACTTGCCTAGTTAAATAAAAGGTCAAATAAAAAGTAATCTTAGGTAGCTAAGCTAGATACTGCCTTTAAAGCAATGTGTTGGTGCTGGGGTGTCTGTTGCTCCTGTGGCACCTATTGAGTCGGACCCAGAGCGGTGTTAAGGCGAGGAAGAGTTACGGGGGAACGAGGCTGAAGAAGAGAATAACCAACATGCAGTACCCTCCTTATTTTAAGCGGTGAAATAACAACTGTAACCATTTGCCTGTTTGACCGCTAGGTTCTATGGGTATTATGATCCATTAAGTGATAATGCCATAGAAACCAGTGTTTGGAGGATATAATGACACAGGTGTTGTTAGGCAGGCAAACCGTGCCAATATATCATCCAAACACCAGCTTCTCAGGCGGTCTGGTGCGGTCTGCCCAACGCATCACCGGCTGCACACTGCCTGTCCTCCAGGACACCTACAGCACCCGATGTCACAGGAAGGTCAAAAAGATAATCAAGGACATCAACCACCCGAGCCACAGCCTGTTCACCCCGCTATCATCCAAAAGGTGAGGTCAGTACAGGTGCATCAAAGCTGGGACCGAGAGACTGAAAAACAGGTTCTATCTCAAGGCCATCAGACTGTTAAATAGCCAACACTAGGTCGGCTACCACCCGGTTACTCAACCCTGCTGCCCTATATACATAGACATGGAATCACTGGTCACTTTAATAATGGAACACTAGTCACTTTAACTTCTTAGGGAGCGGCTCCCGAGGAGACGGTTTTGGAGAGTCTGGCGTGCCCAAAGTAAAATGCCTCCCACTCAGGCCCAGAAAATAGGATATGCACATAATTAGTACTATTGGATAGGAAACACTCAGTTTCTAAGAGTGTTAAAATATTGTCTGTGAGTATAACAGAACGGATATAGCAGGCGAAAACCCGAGGATGGCAACAGGTACAGGATGGCAACAGGTACAGGATGGCAACAGGTACAGGATGGCAACAACAACTGCCCGAGTTACACCAGGAACGCACAATCCCTCCATCAGTGCTCAGACTGTTCACAATAGCCTGAGAGAGGCTGGACTGAGGGCTTGGGCACAAACCCACCGTCGCTGGACCAGACAGGACTGGCAAAAAGTGCTCTTCACTGACGAGTCACGGTTTTGTCTCACCAGGGGTCATGGTTGGAATCGCGTTTATCGTCGAAGGAATGAGCGTTACACCGAGGCCTGTACTCTGGAGCGGGATTGATTTGGAGGTGGAGGGTCCGTCATGGTCTGGGGCGGTGTGTCACAGCATCATCGGACTGAGCTTGTTGTCATTGCAAGCAATCTCAACGCTGATCGTTACAGGGAAGACATCCTCTTCCCTCATGTGGTACCGTTCCTGCAGGCTCATCCTGACATGACCCTGCAGCATGACAATGCCACCAGCCATACTGCTCGTTCTGTGCGTGATTTCCTGCAAGGCAGGAATGTCAGGGTTCTGCCATGGCCAGCGAAGAGCCCGGATCTCAATCCCATTGAGCACATCTGGGACCTGTTGGGTCGGAGGGTGAGGGCTAGGGCCATTCCCCCCCAGAAATGTCTGGGCACTTGCAGGTGCCTTGGTGGAAGAGTGGGGTAACATCTCACAGGAAGAACTGGCAAATCTAGTGCAGTCCATGAGGAGGAGATGCACTGTAGTACTTAATGCAACTGGTGGCCACACCAGATACTGACTGTTACTTTTGTTAAAACTTTTTCAGTTTGTCTCAGTTGTTGAATCTTGTTATGTTCATACAAATATTTACACATGTTAGGTTTGCTGAAAATAAACACTGTTGACAGTGAGAGGACGTTTCTTTTTTTGCTGAGTTTATATACTGTATTCTATTCTACTGTATTTTAGTCAATATCACTCCGACATTGCTCATCCTAATATTTATTTCTTATATTCCATCATTTTACTTTTAGATGTGTGTATTGTTGTGAATTGTTTGATATTACGGAATTAATGGAGCTAGGAACCCAAGCATTTCGCTACACACGCAATAACATCTGCTAAATGTGTACGTGACCAATAAAATTTGATTTGCACTACAGCTAACTTACAGTCATGTCAAAAAGTGTGGCCAGAATAACAGCAAAGTAGCTGCATTTGCATTTGTTTAAGCTGTTTTCTAGTGACATTTATTTGGATACATCCATAACAATGAGCTAATGAGGCATGCAGGATTAGACCCAGCCGTTGTATAAACTGTGATACTTTATACAAGAACACTGTCCAGATTTTGCATATCGTTTATGAGTCAGTCCCACATATTTATGAACGGCTGAGCCTGATGTCCTTTGCAGTAAGCCATCTCATTAATTGATATAATGTATCCAAGTGAGCAGACACCTAAGTCAATTGATTTATGAATTGCCCTTTGTGGCTGCTCCCTTACCCTATAATTCTGTATGTCTTTGTGACTAACTTGTATACAGGTAGACCAGGAAAGCCACATCCCTGACTGGCAGATGAGTGACAACCCTGATTAGAAGCACCTGCAGCTCATCGGTTATTCCCTACAAATGCTGTTTTGAATAAAAGAGAATTGCACCTACACACTGAAGGCAGCTGCAAAGCCGAAACGTCTGTGTAGGCTATCCCTGATGCAGTGAAAATATATATATTTTTATATATATTTTTTTTACCTCTTGGGGATAATTAAGGAGCAGTGAGGCTTCATGGCGAAAGCAGAACATTTGATTGTCTGAGGACAGCGCCCAGTGTACTCCCCTATTAGCATAATAATATAACCAGCACGGGTGTCACAAAACTCATTTAAAAAAAAAGAGAAAATAAATCGCTTACCTTTGAAGATCTTCTTCTGACGGAAATCCGAAGCGTCCAAGCAAGACAATCAATGTTCCTTTTGTTCGAAAAAGTCCCTCTTTATATCCATAAAGCTCAGTTTGGTTGGCGCGTTCTGTTCAGAAAATCCACCGTCAATTATACAAGACAAAAAATATACCTATCAACTTTGTCCAAACAAATCAAACAACGTTTCTACATCGATCCTTACGTACACTATTATGTATATTAATGATTATATTTCACACAGATAATATTTTGGGCAATTGAAAAGGAAAAAACCGAGGCGCACGCTCCCGGTCCCATGCGCCACAGACAGAAGTTACTTCCTCACTCTCCTTGGATAATCTTCTACTCCCATATTTTTCAAGGTAAATGCATGAAACTTTGTCTAAAGACTGTTGACATCTAGTGGAAGCCATAGGTACTGCAACCTGGGAGCTGGATTTAAGCATTTCCAATAGCAACTCAATGGAAAATGAGCCAGCTCACAGAATCCCATTTTCTCGCCTGCCATATCAGTTCTGTTATACTCACAGGCATTATTTTAACAGTTTTAGAAACTTCAGAGTGCTTTCTATTATGTGCATATCCTAGTTTCTTGGCCAGGCATTTTACTTTGGGCACCCCAGACTCTCCAAAACTCTGAACACTGCTGCCGCTCCTTAACTAGCTTTAGTAAGCTTTATGTGACATCTTTTTGAAAAATGAATGGTGGAAAAACGATTGGAACCATTTCCCTGTTTGACCGCTAGGTTTTATGACACTTCCACTGTGGGGCTCTATAGCCTAATCGGTTAGAGCATTGCTGAATCCCAAAGCTGACTAGGTGAAAGATCAGTCGATGTGCAATTGAGCAAGGCACTTAACCCTAATTGTTTCTGTAAATTGCTCTGGATAATCCCGTCTCCTAAATTACAAATGTAAATAAACTGGCTAGCAACATTAACCAACCTTGACTGTAGGATACAAAATATGAAAACAAACTAATACTGATAGCTAATGTAATACTTTTAACTTACTGTGGCTTTAGCAATGATAAACACAGACTTTTGACTGGCGAGGGACACGTCTGAGTCAGCTTTCATCAATGCCTTGATACGAGACAGCGGTAACTTCACTAGACGGTTCTGGGAGGGTGATGCAACGGGCCCAGCATGTTGGTTATTCTCTTCTTCAGCCTCGATCCCCTGTAACTCTTCCTCGCCTTCACACCGCTCTGGGTCCGATACTGTGGGGGCGACAGGCACTGCAACAGTTGACGCCACTATCTTGTACACAAACGAGTTGTCAAAAACCTACCTAGTTCCGATTCGTGAATAATACATTCGAATGTTCCTCCCCTTCCACTCCCGCCAACTATTCCTTGTGTGTGATTGGTGGAATGTCCGACTTCATGAGGTGAGGATTGGCTTGATCCATGGCCAAACAAATCTTTGGTTTAAGCCATGGGTGAATGTTCACAACTCCTTAGCGCTCCTAAACGTTGTGAAACATTGACTACAGAACGGCCAGGCTGCTAAAAAGAAAAGATGACAGATCACGACCCTAATGAACTTCATCATATTTGTTACATAAAATGTACAGGGGAAAACGTATGTCTGTTTAAAAGCGTTACAGAGAAACTTAAAAAAATTGCATTGCGTCTGAAAATATTACCACCTTAAAGTTCAGGATCACCGATCCTGCTACAACCAATTATTGTTTTGTGTAACAATTAAACCAGAGAGCTCATTGTATCATAGCAAGAGAGTCCACTACCCCCTATACTGAATGTAATCTATTGCATTTTAAATTGTAATTTATAGAACACAGTGACGAGAACTAACCTTCTAAACTGAGCTCTGTCTAAAAGCAGGTTTCTAATCCTGACCTGTATTGGGGGTATTTTCAATGGAGAGCAACGTCTTTGATCTGTCTGCATCCATTAAATACGAACCAGATTGAGAGCACAGAACTGCAAGGATTAGAAATAAATAGAGATGACCTCAAGATAAATGTATACGTAAATATGCTTCTCACTTTTAAAAATGGTTCTGTGCTCTGAAAACGGATGCATTTGTTGTCTTAGGCCCTCATGACATAATAGTCTTCTCAAGTCTATTGTCTGAAGGCTACATTGGTTATACATTACAGAACAATGGGATGCACTTCATTTTAACATTTAATTTCCGTATTCTTGCTCTTACCAGAGCAATGTACTAGGATGGCATGGATATCAAATTAGGATGAAAATATTTAAAAGGTCAAACAGGCTATTAATTTATTTTGATTCAGTTTGATTCATTTTTTTTTATTAATTGAGGGAAGGGCCAGAAATAAGATGCTCTGCTCTGACCTCATCGGACTAAGGCCTCATTAGCTAATCCTCATTAGCTAATCCTCAGATGACTGCCTCGCCTGGTTCACCAACTACTTTTCTGACAGAGTTCAGTGTGTTAAATCGGAGGGCCTGTTGTCCGGACCTCTGGCAGTCTCTATGGGGGTTCCACAGGGTTCAATTCTCGGCCAGACTCTTTTCTCTGTATATATCAATGATGTCGCTCTTGCAGCGGGTGATTCCCTGATCCACCTCTATGCAGACGACACCATTCTGTATACTTCTGGCCCTTCTTTGGACACTGTGTTAACTAACATCCAAACACGCTTCAATGCCATACAACTCTCCTTCCGTGGCCTCCAACTGCTCTTAAACGCTAGTAAAAACCAAATGCATGCTTTTCAACCGTTCGCTGCCTACACCCGCCCACCCGACTAGCATCACTACCCTGGACGGCTCTGACCTAGAATATGTGGACAACTACAAATACCTAGGTGTCTGGCTAGACTGTAAACTCTCCTTCCAGACTCACATTAAACATCTCCAATCCAAAATCAAATCTAGAATTGGCTTTCTATTTCGCAACAAAGCCTCCTTCACTCACGCTGCCAAACTTTCCCTAGTAAAACTGACTATCCTACCGATCCTCGACTTTGGCGATGTCATCTACAAAACAGCTTCTAATACTCTACTCAGCAAACTGGATGCAGTCTATCACAGGCCATCCGTTTTGTCACCAAAGCCCCTTATACCACCCACCACTGTGACCTGTATGCTCTAGTCGGCTGGCCCTCGCTACATACTCGTCGCTAGACCCAGTGGCTCCAGGTCATCTACAAGTCCCTGCTAGGTAAAGCACCGCTGTCAGGCTCGTGTGTAGCTGGTGCATAAAGTCAGGCGCAGGAGAACAGTACTGAGTGAGCAAAAAACTTTACTCAAACAAACACGCAAAACCCTAAACGCGTAAATACAAATAACATGCCATATGCAATTATGCGAGGCATAATATAAATGCACCAGCCGGAAAAACGGCTTCACAATAAACAAACACACACAAGGAAATCGGGGGAAAACAGAGGGTTAAATACACAACAGATAATGATGGGGAATGCAAACCAGGTGTGTGGAAAACAAGACAAGACAAAAGAATAATGAAAAGTAGATCGGTGATGATTAGAAGACCGGTGACGTCGACCGCCGAACGCCGTCCGAACAAAGAGAGGAGCTGACTTCGGCTGAAGTCGTGACACCCGCCTTATCTTAGCTCGCTGGTAATCATAGCAGCACCCACCCGTAGCACGCGCTCCAGCAAGTATATCTCACTGGTCACCCCCAAAGCCAATTTCTCCTTTGGCCGACTCTCCTTCCAGTTCTCTGCTGCCAATGACTGGAACGAACTACAAAAATCACTGAAACTGGAGTAACTTATCTCCCTCACTAGCTTTAAGCACCAGCTGTCAGAGCAGCTCACAGATCACTGCACCTGTACATAGCCCATCTGTAAATAGCCCAACCAACTACCTCATCCCCTACCATATGTATTTATTTCTCTTGCTCCTTTGCACCCCAGTATTTCTACTTTGCACATTAATCTACTGCACATCTGCCATTCCAGTGTTTAATTGCTATATTGTAATTACTTCGCCTTACGTTCCTTATCTTACCTTATTTGCACACATTGTATATAGATTTGTTTTTCTACTGTATTATTGACTGTATGTTTGTTTACTCCATGTGTAACTCTGTGTTGTTGTACAGTGGGGAAAAAAAGTATTTAGTCAGCCACCAATTGTGCAAGTTCTCTCACTTAAAAAGATGAGAGAGGCCTGTAATTTTCATCATAGGTACACTTCAACTATGACAGACAAAATGAGGAAAGAAAATCCAGAAAATCACTTTGTAGGATTTTTTATGAATTTATTTGCAAATTATGGTGGAAAATAAGTATTTGGTCAATAACAAAAGTTTATCTCAATACTTTGTTATATACCCTTTGTTGGCAATGACAGAGGTCAAACGTTTTCTGTAAGTCTTCACAAGGTTTTCACACACTGTTGCTGGTATTTTGGCCCATTCCTCCATGCAGATCTCCTCTAGAGCAGTGATGTTTTGGGGCTGTCGCTGGGCAACACGGACTTTCAACTCCCTCCAAAGATTTTCTATGGGGTTGAGATCTGGAGACTGGCTAGGCCACTCATATGGACCTTGAAATGCTTCTTACGAAGCCACTCCTTCGTTCGGCGGTGTGTTTGGGATCATTGTCATGCTGAAAGACCCAGCCACGTTTCATCTTCAATGCCCTTGCTGATGGAAGGAGGTTTTCACCAAAATCTCACGATACATGGCCCCATTCATTCTTTCCTTTACACGGATCAGTCGTCCTGGTCCCTTTGCAGAAAAACAGCCCCAAAGCATGATGTTTCCACCCCCATGCTTCACAGTAGGTATGGTGTTCTTTGGATGCAACTCAGCATTCTTTGTCCTCCAAACACGACGAGTTGAGTTTTTACCAAAAAGTTATATTTTGGTTTCATCTGACATTCTCCCAATCCTCATCTGGATCATCCAAATGCTCTCTAGCAAACTTTAGACTTGCCTGAACATGTACTGACTTAAGCAGGGGGACACGTCTGGCACTGCAGGATTTGAGTCCCTGGCGGCGTAGTGTGTTACTGATGGTAGGCTTTGTTACTTTGGTCCCAGCTCTCTGCAGGTCATTCACTAGGTCCCCCGTGTGGTTCTGGGATTTTTGCTCACCGTTCTTGTGATCATTTTGACCCCACGGGTGAGATCTTGCGTGGAGCCCCAGATCGAGGAAGATTATCAGTGGTCTTGTATGTCTTCCATTTCCTAATAATTGCTCCCACAGTTGATTTCTTCAAACCAAGCTGCTTACCTATTGCAGATTCAGTCTTCCCAACCTGGTGCAGGTCTACAATTTTGTTTCTGGTGTCCTTTGACAGCTCTTTGGTCTTGGCCGTAGTGGAGTTTGGAGTGTGACTGTTTGAGGTTGTGGACAGGTGTCTTTTATACTGATAACAAGTTCAAACAGGTGCCATTAATACAGGTAATGAGTGGAGGACAGAGGAGCCTCTTAAAGAAGAAGTTACAGGTCTGTGAGAGCCAGAAATCTTGCTTGTTTGTATGTGACCAAATACTTATTTTCCACCATAATTTGCAAATAAATTAATAAAAAATCCTACAATGTGATTTTCTGAATTTTTGTTTTCCTCATTTTGTCTGTCATAGTTGAAGTGTACCTATGATGAAAATTACAGGCCTCTCTCATCTTTTTAAGTGAGAGAAATTGCACAATTGGTGGCTGACTAAATACTTTTTTTCCCCACTGTATGTGTCGAACTGCTTTGCTTAATCTTGGCCAGGTCGCAGTTGTAAATGAGAACTTGTTCTCAACTTGCCTACCTGGTTAAATAAAGGTGAAATAAAAAGAATAACAAAATAAAAAATAGCAAAGGTGCTGCCACCCTAATATAAACTGAGTGTACAAAACATTAAGAACACCTTCCTAATATTTAGTTGCATTCCCCCACTTGAGTTGCAGCCTCAGAACAGCCTCAATTCGTTGGGGCATGGACTCTACAAGATGTCGAAAGCGTTCCACAGGGATGCTGGCTCATATTGACTCCAATGCTTCCCACAGTTGTGTCAAGTTGGCTTGATGTCCTTTGGGTGATGGACCATTCTTGATACACAGGGGAAACTGCTGAGCGTGAAAAACCCAGCACTGTTGCAGTTCTTGACACAAACCGGTGCAACTGGCACCTACTACCATTTCTCGTTCAAAGACTTAAATATATTGTCTTGCCCATTCACCATCTGAATGGCACACATACACATTCCATGTCTCAACTGTCTAAAGGCTTAAAAATCCTTCTTTAAACTGTTTCCTCCTCTTCATCTACACTTATTAGGCCCTAATCTATGGTCTGGGAGTACAGATATTATGCATCTGTTGGTCACAGATATCTTTAAAAAAAAAAGGCTGCTTGAGGATTGGGTGGGTAACTTTCTCATCAATGCATAATTTATGTCTACAGTCAGGACTTACCAGCATGTATCCAATGATTGTACTCTTGCTTGCTTGATTTAGAGAGGCAAAGAGAAAGGGGGATACCTAGTCAGTTGCACAACTGAATGCATTAAACCGAAATGTCTCTTCCGCATTTAACCCAACCCCTCTGAATCATCATAATTTTGTAGCAACATCCAACCAATGCACCCCCACCCCACCCCTTTTTGTTATCATTCAGCAAGACAACAACATTGTCCACTGAGACATGAAAGCAGAGAATGTCTTCTACACCACCAGCTACTGCATCAAGGTGGGAGACCTTGGCTTCAGCATAGTGACTGGTCCAACCGAGGTCTTCACCACGTTCTGTGGTTCCACATCCTACACCACTGCAGAGCTCTTCAAAGAGAAAGGCTACGTGGGTCATTACGTGGACATCTGGGCCTTGGGCATCCTCCTCTACTTCATGGTCACCGCTACCATGCCTTTCCACGCCGACAACCTGGGGCAGCTGAAGCGCTGCACCATACAGGGAGCCTACACCTTCCCAGGCTACGTACCCAACCCCTGCCAGCAGACCATCAAGAGCATGCTGAGGCAGCTGCCCTCTGATTGCGACTCCATCTGCCAGATCATGACCAACATGTGGCTGAAGAGCATCAAGTACCCCCTGGCGTATGCCCCCCTGCCCCAGACACCCTTCTACCTGGCGGGGACCTCCCAGGTCCTGTGTGTGGAGGAACAGGAGGTGAAGTTGGCCCTTTCTGACCTGGGCATCATGGCGGTCCATCTGCAGAGCGACACCTGTACAGACAATTGCAGCCCCCTGACGGAGACCTACCGTATCCTCCTCCACCACGTCCAGAAGAGGAGGTCCGTGGAAGCTGTTGGATACGCAGGCCTCTACCCTGAGGACTTTGGCACTACCAAGAGATGGACGCCACTGCTGTTATGGTCAAGCACAACCCTACTAATTTCTGTGTTATGCTATAGACCAGGGTTTCGTAACGGTTTTTGTACCAGGGACTGGCAAGTTAGAGATCTTCTCTTAGGATTAAAACAAACACTTTTGGGGGAACACTTACATTGAAATCGAACATTTGAGAACTGCAGTTCTATCTGAGGGACCAGTTAGCAATATCTCAGAGACCAGTGGTGCTCCATGGACAAGACACAAACACATCCGCACCCGTGCAGACATGTGCATACTGTCACACGCTCACACACACACACCACTCTCAGGGATCTGCTGTTGCTTATTCATCGCAGTACAGAGGATAGGTAGATAAATAGCACCATCTTGTGCTCACATTATTCATTACATTTCAGTATGCCTCAGAAATCTGTGATGGAAAGAAACAATGGTTAAGAATACAGGATCTGGTTTGTAATGTACAGTCCATTAATTCTATTGAGGTTTATGGGCTAACAAGACTACAGTAATTGACTTCAGCTTGTTGTGACCGTCACGTTACTCAATAGGCCTATGTTCTGTTCAATAGGCTTACAGCAAGAGGCAGACTGACGCAAAGGATTAATAACACTATCAGCATCTTCCAAGCCTACTTAGTCCAGTGATTCATCAAAATATAACCGGGGGTTGTGCAAGGGCATGACTAATCTTTTTTTGTTGTGATACAGGAAAAGTGCTTTGTCCAGATATGAATTGTAAGGGAGTCAGGCACCAAGTGCGGCGGGCCAATGCCCTGTCACGATCTTCAGTAGTGACAGACCAAGGCGCAGCGAGGCATCCAGTATACATGTTTATTAAAACGAAACTGGGCAAAATAACAAAATGAACGACGATCGTGACATAGACTGACAATACAAACAAAGCTATGCATCAACAATAACCCACAAAACCTAAATGAAAACCCCAAACATATATATGGTTCCCAATTAGAGACAACGACACATAGCTGCCTCTAATTGGGAACCATTACCCCAACATAGAAATAGAACACCTAGAACTCAAAAACCCTACACCAAAAACGAAACCTAAACACGCCAGCCTAAAACTCTGGCCTGGACGTGACATGCCCTGATATTTTCATTACAATACTTAGGTCTACAATACTGTCACGACTTCCGCCGAAGTCGGTTCCTCTCTTTGTTCGGGCGGTGTTCGGTGGTCGACGTCACCGGTCTTCTAGCCATCGCCGATCCACTTTTCATTTTCCATTTGTTTTGTCTTGTATTCCATCACACCTGGTTTTAATTTGTCCTCATTACTGTTGTTTATTTAACCCTCTGTTACCCCCCATGTATGTGTAGGGAATTGTTTGTTCGGCATGCCGGTTTACGCCAGGTTTGTTTCACCAGTGCTTTGTGCAGCTGGTATTTGTAAGTGTATTTTGTACTTTGTGCTGCCTTACTTGGTTTTGGGCACTTGCTTTTGTGATGCGGTTGCGTTCCATTTATACTTTTGCCTCAGTAAAGTACTTAGTACACTAATCTCTGCTCTCCTGCGCCTGACTACCTACACCAGCTACACCCACCGCTTGACAAATACTTAGGTTTATCCTTAAATACTTGTATGCCTTAAACATAACAAATATAATCTTCAGTTTGTATGTTTTTAAATTATATAATGTGCTATTCACAACATTTTAAAATGTGTAAAACAGATTTCTTGTACATAGTAGAGCACATGCACAGATCTTTATTTTGCATATTCAATGGCTTGGAACAAGTGCAATGTTTTGTCTCAAAATTAATGTCTTTACTTTGATATAATGTAATTAAACTGCAGTAACACATTGCTTACAAAGCTAAATATGTATATATTATAAATGCTTTACTGATACTTCGTTCACATATTTGCAATTGGGGGTGCACATTAATGCTCAAGTGAAACACATCGTTTGAACCTGATATGAGTATTAAAAAAAGCTGTTGCATTGAGTATTGCCATACTTTTTAAATACATTTTTAAAATAAAAGATAAACAAGTCGAATTCAATTCATTTTTTATTTGTTATCCATCACCTCTTGGGAGTTGAGGGGGCATCCTGCATGGGGCGTCACATGACAAGTTTATCCTCTCCGAAGTAGACAGTGTTATAGATTTTATGTTTATTGACTAAATGTTTGTACTTAATACTAAGAACATTCCATTCTGAAAATGTATGCAATTTTGTTTCAGGGTTACAAGACAAATGGCAGTCCAATTAATGTGTGTGTGCCTAGATATTAACTTGGTGTGCAGAAGTATGACTTCATTTAGGGGGTGTCTGGGAGAACAAAGAATTATTTGATTCTACCAGACACATGCGAGAGGCCCGTCCTTGAGAAGAACCTCCCAACACCTCCCAAGTTTGACTTATTTGCAAAGATTGTGATAAGGAATGAATGGGTACTGTGGGAAGACACTATGTTCTTGGAGAGGGTGGGGGAAGAGGTTGGAATTTTGTATCTTTGTATTTCAACATTGTACCATATAAAATACTGTGTACACCTTTTAGAGCTCAGAGCTCTCCCATGAATAAATAATCCACATTTGACCATTATAGATTGGGCCTCTGTTTGTCTCATTTCAACCAGTATCCTACAAATACTGGGTAACAGACAGCGTTTGTTTAATTGAAGTTCAGTTTATGAACATTGAGAATGAAATTTCTATAACAGACAGTAGGCACTAACTGTGGAAAGGCCTTTCGGGAATACTGGCAAGTCTATATTGTGAGTATCCCCTGAGTGGAAATCTTATAAGTAGCATTTGAATATTATCTGTGTATTTGAGGCACGTATTTGTTCATTTATTGCATCATGGACCTCACAGAACCTCAGCGTCTTTCAGAAAATAGATACTAAAGAGTATGTTGGTATATTATCAGTTAAAGACAATGAAAGATATAAAACTTCCAAAGCCTTTTTAGAGGTTTTGTACTTAAGGAGTTAAAGTGTCACAAGTTCTTATGTCACCCAACTTACGCTCTCTTAAAAATCAAGACGATCAGTTTGTATAAACATCAGCAGTTTCCCTAACTGTCCTCCTATCTTACTCAACACTAATTTCCCATGAGAGTATTACTAACCTCTGTGATCTAAGCTGTGATAGAAGCTGTCAACACTTTCACTTTTCTCTCATTCTTGTGCGTAGGTTCTACAAGTTTGCACCTGCACCTGTCATGTTTCTCCATTAATTGGCAGTCTGACAATGCAGTACATTTTGCAATGAGATGAACCCCAATCTTGCCCTTATCCTGTTGAGGCAAGCATGTGAACACAAAATGATGGAGAGATAAACTATCAAATTACTCCAAGCTAGTGCCAAAGTGGAGTCCTGACTTGACTTGAACCCTTAGAATTCACAATTGTTTATGCTATTCTCAATAGGTCTAAAAATTGCTTTGACTATCTTCTTTTGTCTTCAAGAGTGCAAGCTAATAGATCAAAATGAAAGAATACCAATAAATTATTTCTGACTGGAGCATTATGATGATAAGGAATAACTAATCACATCCATCATCCCATGTAATCTTTGGGAATGGTCTGTTTGACATGCTAAGGTTCTGGGTAGCTTTATGTCTTAGCTGAGTCAATGTGGTTGCTACTTGAATTCATTGTCCCTCAATGAAAAACAAATGATTATTTCTACAGTTCAACAGTTCCCTCCCCTGAATGTTATAATGAAATGTTGAAAGCACCTGTGCAGAAGATATGTCAAAATGAATAGACAGAGATAATAGCAAAGGGGAACTTTGTGTCTACTGTACACACTTAATTACACAATTATTCAATTAATTTCAGCTTTAACTCAACATTTTTGATTGGAATGACAGTTCCGTATGTGCAAAAACTTGTTGAGTGGATGAGCAAGAATGTAATAAAAAAAGCTAATTCACTCTGTGCTTACACAGAGATACTTTAGTCAGTACTTCATATCCCCATGCTCCTTTTAAAAAAACAGATCTAACTTGTATGAACTGAGCACTGAGTCACTAGCAGTGAATATCTGCTCTAATTCAAATGTTTAACCCTGTTTCCTTTGGACATTACAGCAATAGCTTTCAGATTAACTGTACCTATTTCATCACTTACTATTCTCTCCACGCAGGTGAGACTGTTGAGAAGCATGAGGTACAAGCCAAAAACAACTTTGCCTTTGTTTGTCTTGGCAAATACAAAAATATCAGAGTTCTGGAACATTGATCATAGCACATCTTCTGTATTTTGAAAAGCATATATTGATCAGTGCAAGTTGGGTATGACGTTTACACTGAGTGCTATTTCCATGACAGACGAGATGAGTCCAGGTGAAAGCTATGAACCCTTATTGATGTCACTTGTTAAATCCACTTCAATCTGTGTAGATGAAGGGGAAGAGACAGGTTAAATAAGGATTTCTAAGCATTGAGACAATTGAGACATGGACTGTGTATGTGTGCCATTCAGAGGGTGAATCTGGACAAGAGGAATACTTATGTAAGAATGCTGTTCATTGACTACAGCTCAGCATTTAACACCATAGTTCCCTCCAAGCTCGTCATTAAGCTCGAGACCCTAGGTCTCAACCTAGCCCTGTGCAACTGGGTCCTGGACTTCCTGACGGACCGGCCCCAGGTGGTGAGGGTAGGAAACAACACCTCCACCCCGCTGATCCTCAACACTGGGGCCCCACAAGGGTGCGTTCTCAGCCCTCTCCTGTACTCCCTGTTTACCCATGACTGCGTGGCCAAGCACGCATCCAACTCAATCATCAAGTTTGCTGACGACACTACAGTGGTAGACTTGATTACCAACAACGACGAGACGGCCTACAGGGAGGAGGTGAGGGCCCTCGGAGTGTGGTGTCAGGAAAATAACCTCTCAATCAATGTCAACAAAACAAAGAAGATGATCGTGGACTTCAGGAAACAGGAGAGGGAGCACCCCCCTATCCACATCGACGGGACAGTAGTGGAGAAGGTGGAAAGTTTTAAGTTCGTTGTCGTACACATCACGGACAAACTGAATTGGACCACACACACAGACAGCGTGGTGAAGAAGGCGCAACAGCGCCTTTTCAACTTCAGGAGGCTTAAGAAATTCGGCTTGTCACCAAAATCACTTACAAACTTCTACAGATGCACAATCGAGAGCATCCTGTCGGGCTGTATCACCGCCTGGTACGGCAACCGCTCCGCCCACAACCGTAAGGCTCTCCAGAGGGTAGTGAGGACTGCACAACGCATCACCGGGGGTAAACTACCTGCCCTCCAGGACACCTACACCACCCGATGTCACAGGAAGGCCAAAAAGATCATCAAGGACAACAACCACCCGAGCCACTGCCTGTTCACCCCGCTATCATCCAGAAGGCGAGGTCAGTACAGGTGCATCAAAGCTGGGACCGAGAGACTGAAAAACAGCTTCTACCTCAAGGCCATCAGACTGTTAAACAGCCATCACTAACATTGAGTGGCTGCTGCCAACATACTGACTTAAATCTCTAGCCACTTTAAAAATAGGAATTGGATGTAACAAATGTATCACTAGCCACTGTACACTGTACCATCTACTGAATCTTGCCTATACCGTTTGGCCATCGACTCAAATCTCTAGCCACTTTAATAATTATAATTGGATAAAATAAATGTATCACTAGCCACTTTAAACGATGCATTTATATAATGTTTACATATCCTACATTACTCATCTCATATGTATATACTGTACTCCGTACCATCTACTGCATCTTGCCTACGCCGATCAGCCATCACTCATCCATATATTTATATGTACATACTCGTATTCATTCCTTTACTCTTGTGTGTATAAGGTAGTTGTTGTGAATTTGTTAGATTACTTAGATACTACTTCATGGTCGGAACTAGAAGCACAAGCATTTCGCTACACTCGCATTAACATCTGCTAATCATGTGTATGTGACAAATAAAATTTGATTTGATTTGATCAAGAATGGTCCACCACCCAAAGGACATCCAGCCAACTTGACACAACTGTGGGAAGCATTGGAATCAACATGGGCCAGCATCCCTGTGGAACCCTTTCGACACCTTGCAGAGTCCATGCCCCCAATGAATTGAGGCTGTTCTGAGGGTAAAAAGGGGGTGCAACTCAAAATTAGGAAGTATGTACCGGAAGCAGTCGGTCAGATGTATAGGATGCTGTACTGAGTAATGGTTTCAAATCAGCATTAATAAGTGTGTGTGAAGAAAGTGATATGTCCGCAACCGCAGGGCTCTCCAGAGGGTGGTGCGGTCAGCCCAACGCCTCACAGGGGGCACACTGCCTGCCTTCCAGGATATCTACAGCGCCCAGTGTCACAGGAAAGCCAAGAAGATCATCAAAGACCTCAGCCACCCGAGCCACAGCCTGTTCACACAGCTACCATCTAGAAGGCAGAGACTGTGCAGGTGCATCAAAGCTGAAACCGAAAGACTGATGAACAGCTTCTATCTCCAGGGCATCAGACTGTTAAACAGTCACCACTAGTCAGCCTCTGCCCTGTACCCTGCCCTGAAACTTAGTTACTGTTACTAGCCGGCTACCATCCGGTACGCTACTCTGCGCATTAGCGACTGCTGCCCTATGTTTACGATAATGTTTATGATCACGTTTTAGGGAAGACCCAGATGCAGACAGTGTCGAAGTAACAAAAATGTATTACTAGAACAGGGGGCAGGCAAAACGATAGTTCAAGGGCAGGCAGAGGTCAGTAACAGGATACAGGAGACAAAGGGCTGTGAGATATGGGTTTGATTTTAGACACATGAAAAGTGGGATATATACAGATGGTACGGGGCAACAGAAGACAAACAGCAGAGGGGCTAATGACCTCGGACATGAGGAAAGGGACGATAAACCGGGGGGAAAGTTTGTGGGACTCCACCCGGAGGGGCAGATCCCAGGTGGACAGCCATACCTTCTGCCCGAGACGATACAGGGGTGCCGGGGTCCGGTGGCGGTCCACTTGTCATCGATACCTGGAGGTGGTCTTGAGAAGGGCTGACGACAGCGGCGGACAAACATTTGGGCCGAACGTATGCCGACGTCTTCCTCTTGCTCAGGGATAAGTGGGAACACTCAAAGGGCGAGAGATCCGTGGCAGAGCAAGGAAGGGTGTTGTGGGCGTATTCGACCCACACTAGTTGCTGGCTCCAGGTGGTGGGGTTGGCAGAGACCAGGCAGCGAAGAGTAGTTTACAAGTTTTGGTTGGCTAGCTCCGACTGGCCGTTGGACTGGGGGTGGAACCCAGAGGACAGGCTGGCCGACGACCCAATGAGCGTGCAGAATGCCTTCCAGAACCGGGACGAGAACTGAGGACCCCGGTCGGAGACCATGTCCACCGGGAGTCCATGGATCCGGAAGACGTGCTGCACCGTGAGCTGGGCTGTCTCTTTGGCAGAGGGTAGCTTGGGGAGAGGAATGAAGTGGGCAGCTTTGGAAAACCAGTCCACTACTGTCAGGATGGCGGTGTTGCCATCAGACAGGGGAAGCTGTAACCCCAGATAAAGCGGAGAAAAAGTTGTAGAATCCTAGGAAACGTTGCAGCTGCACTCTGGACGTAGGCTGGGGCCAATCCACCACCGCTCTCACCTTCCCGGGATCCATCTGTACACTCCCTGCAGTGATGATGTAACCCAGGAAGGGGATGGAGGAGCGATGGAATTCGCACTTCTCTCTCTTTCTCCAGGAGGAGAAATGGCACGACCAGATACTTGTAGTGACCGTTGGCCATGTTGAAGGCAGTCTTCCACTCGTCCCCTTCCCGTATTCGCACCAGGTGGTAGGCGTTCCGTAGGTTCATCTTGGAGAACACGGTGGCCCCCTGGAGCGGCTCGAAGGCCGAGGAGATGAGTGGTAGCGGGTAGCGGTTCTTCACGGTGATGTCGTTGAGACCCCGGTAGTCGATGCACAGGGGCAGGGTTTTGTCTTTCTCCACAAAGAAGAACCCTGTGTCGGCGGGGGTGGCAGAAGGATGGATGAACCCTGAAGCTAGGGAGTCCTCAATGTAGGTCTCCATAGCCTTGGTCTCCGGACCCCACAGAGAGTACAGTCGTCCCCAGGGCAAAGTGGTGCCTGGGAGAAGGTCAATCCTGCAGTCATAGGGTCATAGGGTCGGCAGAAGCGAAGTGGCCCAGGCCTTATTGAACACCTCCCGGAGGTCCTGATACTCCGTGAGAACAGCAGAGAGGTCCGGGTCAACATCAAGCCCACAGGAAGACGTCCCGGGGCAGGCTGCGCTGACTTCAGACAATGGGTGTGGCAGAACGGGCTCCAGCCCAAAATGGCACCAGCAGTCCAGTCTATGATGGGATTGGGTCACTGGAGCCAAGAAAATCCCAAAACCACGGGAACCTGAGAAGACTTAATAAGCATAAATTGGATGGCCTCGCTGTGGTTCCCTTACACTCGTAGGTTGATGGGAGTGGTTTTGTGAGTGACACAGCCTATAGGGCACCTGTCCAGCATTCTAACGTCCATGGGAATGAAGAGGAGCTGAGTGGGGAAGCCCAGCTCGGACACCAGGATAGTGTCCAAAAAACTCTCATCGGCCCCAGAGTCAATGAGTACCCGGTGAGATTTTGACTGGTTCCCCCACAGCAGGATGGCATGGAAAGGGGTGCGAGTAAGGGGAGAGGAAAAGTTCTCCATAAGGCCCACCAGAGTTCTCGCCCCTTCTTGATGTGCCTGGTTTTGTAATGGGCAGGTAGCTACGAAATGTCCCATAGCTCCACAATATAGACAGCTCTGGGTGTGGAGTCGGCGTAGGCGCTCAGCTGGAGTCAATCTAGCCCTGCCAACGTGCCTGGACTCCAAAGGAGGTGAGTCGGCCGCCCTCAGTGATTTCTGAGGGAACTCGGGTGACGTCGGGTTCACTCGGACATGTAGACTTCGGGGTCTCCGGGATTCTTTGGAGGCGAGGTGGGAATCAAAGGTGAACGAGGGCGACTGCACAGATTCTCTCTCCCTCCTACATTCTTGAAGCCGCCTATCGATCCAGGTGGTCAAGGCTATGAGGGAGTCAAGGTCCATGGGCAGCTCCCGGGCTGCAAGCTCATCTTTGACCACCTCCGATAATCCGAACATGTCGAACAATACTTCTGGGTTCTAGGCACTTTCAGCCGCTAACGTGCGAAAATCCACTGCGTAGTCTGCCACACTATGGGAGTCTTGACGTAGATGGATCAGCTTACGAGCAGCCTCTCTCCCGGACAATGATGTATGCTATGATGTATGCTATCCTAGAACGGTCCAAGGGGAATGAAGAAGGCTGCAGCTTGAAAATGAGGGAGCACTGGGAGAGAAAAGCCCGGCAGGTTCCGGAATCTTGAGCGTAGCGCTCCGTAGGAGGTAAGCGGGGTTCTCGAGACACTGGGGCAGGCTGGGAGATTACTGGTGTGACCCGCTGCCCAGTGGGGAATCCGAGGGATTGCTCCAGCAAAGTCTCGAACGCCTGGTCATGGCGTTCTACCAGGGTATGGAGTCCCTCCATAAGATATTGCAGTAACTCCTTGTGTCATCCAATGGTGGCTCCTTGCAGGGAGTCTGCTGGGTCGGTCATGGCCAGTTTGTACTATCACGTTTTAGAGAAGACCCAGATGCAGACAGTGTAGAAGTAACAAAAGTTTATTACTTGAACAGGGGGCAGGTAAAACGACAGGTCAAGGGCAGGCAGAGGTCAGTAATCCAGATCAGGGTCCAAAAGGTACAGAACGACAGGCAGTCTCAGGGTCAGGGCAGGCAGAGGTCAATAATCCAGTGTGGTGGGGCAAGGTACAGGACAGCAGGCAGGCTCAGGATCAGGGCAGGCAGAATGGTCAAAACCGGGAAAACTAGAAAACAGGAACTATAGAAAAGACAGGAGCAAGGGGAAAAATGCTGGTAGGCTTGACAAACAAAACTAACTGGCAACAGACAAACAGAGAACACAGGTATAAATACACAGGGGATAATGAGGGGGAGGTGAGAGACACCTGTGAGGGGTGGAGACAAGCACAAAGACAGGTGAAACAGATCAGGGTTTGACAGCTTACATACTGTTTTACTTACTTTATATGTATTTGCTGTATTCTAGTCAAGGCTAATCCTATTTATTCAACGAGTGGGTCTAATCCTGAATGCTGATTAGTTAAAACCGCATTCCAGCAAGTTTCTATTCCACAAGTTACCACCAGCTAAATCTACGACATTAAAATGTCTATTTACTCTGTTCCATCTGACTGCACAATCCACTGTCTTATCAGCCCAGCCAAGCAATATATAATCTCCACTATAAAAAGCATCTATACATTATGTCACATTTATTTTAGACTAACATTTCGTTTTCAACAACGGAGATTTGTATAAATCTTGCTGTCTGTCTCTCCGACATGTGCAACATTGTTTCAATATTCAAAATCGATCTCCAGCTGTCCCATAGTAATGAATGAGTCGGGACGACTCATTTTTATGGATATATACAAAGAAATGTCAATTGAAAAAGGTCAAACTAAACAAAGTGCAGCTACTTTGCAGTCTTTCCCAGTTTCAGTTTGAAGTGATTAATTTAGCTGTGTTGTTGGCTAGCTCCTCTGAACAACTGTGTGCTGACTAGTGAGCACATGTTCTATGCCAGGCAAAATCACGCCTCATTAGCTCATTGTTATGGATGTATCCAAATAAATCACTAGAAAACAGCTTAAACAAATGCAAATGAAACTACTTTGCTGTTATTCTGGCTACACTTTTTGACGTGACTGTAAGTTAGCTGTAGTTGGCTAGCTAGCAAGCAAGAGATAAGAACATTTAGAACAAATGACTGGGTCGCGTCCATAGATACAGAACAGTGTCGGGACTATATCTTGTGGAAGGATGAAATAGTATGATTAAATTACTCAAAATAACGTTTTTAATGAAAATATGTCAATCATTATTTGAATATGTTTGTAACCCGTTGTATAAAAGTGTTAATGCCCTTGAAGCCAGTGTTTGGAGGATATAGTTGCAAGAAAAAGTATGTGAACCCTTTGCAATTACCTGGATTTCTGCATAAATTGGTAATACAATTTGATCTGATCTTCATCTAAGTCACAACAATAGACAAACACAGTCTGTTTAAACTAATAACGCACAAAAAAGTATATGTTTTAATGTCTTTATTGAACACATCGTGTAAACATTCACAGTGCAGGGTGGAAAAAGTATGTAAACCCTTGGATTTAATAACTGGTTGACCCTCCTTTGGCAGCAATAACCTCAACCAAATGTTTTCTGTAGTTTTCAGGTCAGGAGGTATTTTGGACCATTCGTCTTTACAAAACTGTTTCAGTTCAGCAATATTCTTGAGATGTCTGGTGGGAACCGCTCTCGATGTCATGCCACAGCATCTCAATCGTTTTGAGGTCAGGACTCTGACTGGGCCACTCCAGAAGGCATATTTTCTTCTGGTTGAAGCCATTCTGTTGTTGATTTACTTCTGTGTTTTGGGTCTGTCAGATAGGTGGGTGTAGCTGGTGTATGAAGTCAGGCGCAGGAGAGCAGAGATGAGTAAACCAAATGCACTTTACTTTAGACAGCACAAAGTAAAAACATCATACAAAGTGCAAAAGAACGGTTGCCACAGAACACGGGTGAAATAAATGGCAACCAGCACAAACCAGCCGGAACAATACCGACCTGAACAAAAATGAACAATCACACACAAAGACATGGGGGAAACAGAGGGTTAAATACATGACACTAAATTTGGGAATTGAAACCAGGTGTGTGGGAACACAAGACAAAACAAATGGAAAATGAAAAGTGGATCGACGATGGCTAGAAGACTGGTGACGTTGACCACCAAACGCCGCCCGAACAAGGGGAGGGACCGACTTCGGCGGAAGTCGTGACAGGGTCGTTGTCCTGGTGCATCACCCAACTTCTGTTGAGCTTCAATTGACGGACAGATATATTTACATTCTCTTGCAAAATGTCTTGATAAAATTGGGAATACATTTTTCCGTCAATGATAGCAAGCTGTCCAGGTCCTGAGGCAGCAAAGCAGACTCAAACCATGATGCTCCCTTCACCATACTTTACAGTTGGGATGAGGTTTTGATGTTGGTGTGCTGGGCCTTTTTTTCTCAACACATTGTGTGTTCCTTCCAAACAACTCAACTTTAGTTTCATCTGTCCACCGAATATTTTGGCAGTAGCACTGCGGAACATCCAGGTACTCTTTTGTGAACTTCAGACGTGCAGCAATGTTTTTTGGGGACAGCAGTGGCTTCTTCTGTGGTGTCCTCTCATGAACACCATTCTTGTTAAGTGTTAAACGTATCATATACTCGTCAATAGAGATGTTATCATGTTCCAGATATTTCTTTAAGTCGTTAGCTGACACTCTAGGATTCTTCTTAACCTCATTGAACATTTTGCGCTGTGCTCTTGCAGTCATCTTTGAATAACAGCCACTCCTAGGGAGAGTAGCAACAGTGCTAAAATCTCTCCATTTATAGACAATTTGTCTTACCGTGGACTGATGAACATCAAGGCTTTTAGAGATACTTTTGTAACTCTTTCCAGCTTTATGCAAGTCAACAATTCTTAATCTTAGGTCTTCTGAGATCTCTTTTGTTCGAGGCATGGTTCAGGATTCCTTTGATCACGTGGACTGGTATATGTAACAACATTGACGTCTACGCTGACTCGGTGAGGGAGTTTATAAGGAAGTGTATAGGAGATGTTGTACCCACTGTGACAATTAAAACCTTCCATAACCAGAAACCGTGGATTGATGGGAGCATTCGTGCAAAACTGAAAGCACGTACCACCGCATTTAATCATGGCAAGGCAACTAGGATAATGGCGAAAACAAACAGTGTAGTTATTCCCTCCGTAAGGCAGTCAAACAAGCAAAGTGTCAGTATAGAGACAAAGTGGAGTCGCAATTCAATGGCTCAAACACGAGATGTATGTGGCAGGGTCTACTATTTTGATTTGTTTATCACGTTTTTGGTTACTACATGATTCCATATGTGTTATTTCATAGTTTTATTATTCTATTATTCTACAATGTAGAAAATGTAACGGATTCCCCCAGTACTGCCGTTCACCAGCTTCGGTGGTCTACGTCACCGGCCTTCTAGGCGTCACTGAATTGGATCATTACCACCAACCCCGGACTGCCTTGTCTCATTATGCACACCTGGTTCCCATTCCCCCTGATTAGTATGTGTATATATGTGCCCTCTGTTCCCCGTTGTTGTTGATTATTGTTCCATGTCCGTTGGTCTCTGTTGTATCAGCTTTCGTGTTACCGTGTTAGTGTGCACTTGTTATTTTCGGGTCTCGTCCTGTGTATTTATTAGACGTTTACACCACGCCCTTTTTTGGGGTTACAGCTCTGTGTTTTATATATATATATTTATATACATACACACACGTGTTTGCTTTGGGCTTCGTCCCCGCCATGTCCATGACGTATGCTATTTTGGGTAGAGAAATAAAAACTATTTTGTATTCCTGCACCTGTCATTATACAACACGACAGAAAATAGTTTAGAAAATAAGAAAAACCCTGGAATGAGTAGGTGTGTCCAAACCTTTGACTGGTACTGTATATATACATTATTTTAATAGCAGGACACTGTAAAGTCCGTTATTCCTCTGAAGAGTATGAATTAGGCTGTTTAAGAAAGTTTACATTCTAAGCAACCTGCATACACATTGTTTGAAGTACAATATACCAGCATAGCTACTGTAGTAGGTCAAAGCTGTGTGCTGGAAAACCTTGGTAGAGCATGGGTGGAGTAGGCATTGTAGTGCACATGATTCCCAAAACCATTGTTATTAAAGTTGTACTTGAAAACACTCATTATCTACCTACTGCCTCAGACCACTCGTAGAACAGCTGGGTCGTTAAATGCTTTTTGCCTTTCGTCATTTTTTGCAAAACATAGAATCAAGATGTTTATCTGTCTCTGTGACCGTTGATAACCTTATGGGCTCCCGAGTGGCGCAGCGGTCTAAGGCACTGCATCTCAGTGCTAGAGGTGTCACTACAGACCCTGGCTTGATTCCAGGCTGTATCACAACTGGCCGTGAACAGGAGTCCCATAGGGCGGTGCACAATTCGCCCAACGTCGTTAGGGTTTGGCCGGGGTAGTCCGTCATTGTAAATAAGAATTTGTTCTTAACTGACTTGTCTAGTTAAATAAAGGTTAAAAAAAGAACCAAGTTGACTACAATACAAAGTTGCCAAAGTCTTTGCAATCTTTATAAACAAGCAAAGGGTAAAAATGTGCTTAAAATAAAAACCGAGATGACTGCATTAAAAGATAAAGTAGGCTACATAGGCCTATATATTTAAATTATATTCAATCATGTTCAATCAATTGAGTTCTACTCGCTAATATATATATAAAACTTAATTTAACTCGGCAAGTAAGTTAAGAACATATTCTTATTTAAAATGACAACCAAACCCAAAAGACACTAGGCCAATTGTGCTCTGCCCTATGGGACTTCCAATCTCAGCCCGGATTTGAACCAGGGATTGTAGTGTTGCGTCTTGCATTGAGATACCACGCCTTAGACCACTGCGCCACTCGCGAGCTACTCTCTGTGCCACTAATATAGCCTACTGTCTGTAACTTTTGCCTCAATTCTATGTGTAGGCCTAACAACGTGCGCAATGATGTGCCAAATATTCGATTTAGTGCATAGGCTAAGCATTAGAATCAGCCGCTTCAATATTTGCAGCCATAAGTTATAATTTCTTTCTAGGAGCTGATCCATCATCAGTATCTAATTTTGAGGTAAGCTTTGAATGGAGAACACTGATCAGAGAGCAGCGCTGCTTTTCGTTTGTTTATAGCTCGTTGACTGTGGTCGTAGTGCTTTAGATCCTTCAGTATCGACACATGCTCTAACCATGCACTTATTAAAAGTTATGTGCTGTTTTGGTTCTTCAGCCATTATAGAAACGATGCGTTGTTAATGTCCAGCAGCTGTTGATATTCACCCCCTCCCCTCTGTAAAGGTAGAATCCATATGTTTTGTATAAATGCAAATAGCCATGTCTATGAAGTAGTAGCCAGGGCCCGGTTTCTGGCAACGGAATTTAAGCTTACGAGTGTAAGGCTAGGTGTCCCGTGAAACTGGAGGGCGCGCAATTCAAATAAATAATCATTCAAATTAGGGATATTAAACATTTAGGTACATACAAGTGTCTTATATCGGTTAAAAGCTAAAATTCTTGTTAATCTAACTGCACTGTCCGATTTACAGTAGGCTTTACAGCGAGAGCATGCCATGCGATTGTTTGAGGACTGCGCCACACATCAAAATATTTTCCCACCAGCACAGATTTCATAAATTCACAAATAGAGATTAAATATTCACTTACTTTTTGAAAATCTTCCACTGATTTGTCATCCAAAGGGTCCCAGCTATAACATGTAGTGTCATTTTGTTAGATAAAATCCTTCTTTATATCCCAGAAAGTCTGTTTAGTTGGCGCCATCGATTTGAGTAATCCACTCGTTCAACATGCCAAGATAGGAATCCGAAAATATACACATAAACTTTGTTTCAACAAGTCAAAATACGTTTCTATCCAATCCTCAGATACGCTAAAATGTAATTAAACTATAATATTTCATACGGATAGAAGTATATTCAATATGTATTGTATACTGGGAGCTAGATTTAATTATTTCCCTATACGTTCTATTGGAAGAGCATGGACTCTCCAAAAAAAAAGAATCTGGTTGGTTTTTCTTTGGATTTCCTCCTACAATATATCTATTGTGTTATAGTCTCCTACATTATTTTAAAATTTCTACAAACTTCAGAGTGTTTTCTTTCCAATGGTACCAAATGATATGCATATCCTGGCTTCAGGGCCTGAGCAACAGGCAGTTTAGTTTGGGCACGTCAGTCAGGCGGAAATTGAAAAAATAGACCCTAGCCTGAAGTTGTTTAAGCACATACCAGTTCCTATAAGTGACTCTGAAAGCACTGAATAAATTGGCTGAGTGAGCATTTGGAAATTAATTAATTAATACATCTTGGTGGAATATCACCTGTTGTGCAGCGAGAGGCTGCATGTTTCTCAAACAGTGGTTGATGTGTGGAGTGAAATAACGGAGTAGCCTACTGGCAGGAAAGTAGCCTCCATTAGCTATTCAAGTGCATAAGGACTACATATATTTTTGTTCTTGCCCATATTTGGACAATGGACCATTCTAAATCGAAACTCATTTTACATATTAGTGAAGACAAGATTAAATTGAGAAGAGTCTGATGGGTCACTTGATAACAGAGCTTGTGCAGCCTGAGGCAACTAACAGAGCAAGCTTTCTTTTGCAGAAAAAGTACCCAATTTTCATAATTGAGAAAAAGTAAAGATACCTTAAAGAAAATTACTCAAGTGAAAGTCACCCAGTAAAATACTATTTGAGTAAAAGTTTTAAATGTACTTAAGTATCAAAAGTAAAAGTATAAATCATAAAAAAATGTCTTATATTAAGCAAACCAGATGACACAATTAAAAAAATTTTTTTTTACAGATAGCCAGGGGCACAGATAAAAACTCAGACATAATTTACAAACAAAGCATTTGTGTTTAGTGAGTCTGCCAGATCAGAGGCAGTAGGGATGACAAGGGATGTTCTCTTGATAAGCACGTGAATTAGACAATTTTCCTGTCCTGCTAAGCATTCAGAATGTAATGATTACTTTTGGGTGTCAGGAAAAATGTAGGAGTAAAAATAACATTATTTTCTTTAGTAATGTAGTGGAGTAAAAGTAAAAGTTGTCAAAAACAAATAGTAAAGTAAAGAAAAGATACCCCAAAAAAACAACTTAAGTATTTTTACTTAAGTACTTTACAACACTGACATCATGCAGCCCATATATGATTTGATTTCTAAGACATTCTAAGGTTTCTATCATTCACAACTAAAGTTGAACAAGCCTACAGACTATGGCATGGCACATAGCCAGATAACATACAGTAGGCCAACTCATATTCGGTTCTTCTGAAGTACATTTTCTTCATATCACAACGTTTCTTTAGAGCTGCCTAAAATAAATTATGGATTTCTTATGATGGTGTATATTCAATTGATTTATTGACTTTTTAAAATGTAGATGTTCCAAAGGTGCAAATCAGTGGTTTGTATGCGGCTTATATGCATGGAGATGCTAAAAGCTTCCTTTGCTTGTAGCATGCTTCTCATCCGACTGATGTTAATGAGCTAATTACAGATCATTGCCTGGTACTAGGTAGCTGCTGTTGTGTAGAAACCGAGTTTCTGGTCCTGGTTTTAGAACTCTTAAATTTGGCTGAAAATATGTTAACATAATCAGATATGCTACAAAAAGGTAGCTCATCGTTTGTTCTTAATGGCAATGAGCCCATGTGAGCGATAAATTATACATTTTATAAAACCTTTTGCACCAACAAACCTTTTTAAGTCCAATGGTCACTTTATGGACGCTATAGTCTCGTTTTAATACGACGTCTAGAATGTGAGCTAGGTACAGTAGGTGCAGAATGAAATTAACATTGAGCTTCAACCAATGCCATACTATATATAGCCGAGCCTATAATTAAGCAATAAGGCCAGAGGGGGTGTGGTATATGGCCAATATACCACGGCTAAAGGCTGTTCTTAGGCACAACGCAACGCGGAGTACTAGGACACAGCCCTTAGCTGTGGTATATTGGCCATATATCACAAAACCCTGAGGTGCCTTATTGCTATAATAAACTGGTTACCACCGTCATTAGAGTAAATGTTTCAGACAATCCGCATTCAGGGCTTGAACCACCCAGTTTATAATATATATTTATATTCCGGACTCTGAAATGGCTCGTTCTGATATTTCTTAATTTATTTTTGGATTATGTGTGTATTGTTTTGTATATAGGTATTACGGCACTGTTGGAGCTAGAAACACAAGCATTTTGCTGCACCTGCGATAACATCTGCAAATCTGTTTACGCAACCAATAAACTTTGATTTGATTTGCCCTGTCCTGGTAAAGAAGTTTGTGTGCTTTCAAACAAAACGTAATGTATTTATGCTTCTTCCCATGGGAATCTAGTTCCCCCGCAGCATATTGGCGCCTTGGAGTTACTAAAGAAATTTCTCCTGGGGCATCACAGTCATTGTAACATGGAAACTGGAGCAAGAATGAGCATGTATAAACTGTCATTGATTCTCTGTCCATCATATCCACATTTCAGGTAAGTATGTGGCATTACAACTGCTAAGCTTCAAAGAACTCATGTAGGTTCATGCTGAAGGCAATAAAATGGGCTAAAGCTTTGAGGTGTGAAGCAATTGTCTGTTTTCTTTTTCCAATGAATGTGTATTAAGAGTTCAAGTACAGGTAGTGTGCAGTGAGCTGTCCTTAGAATCATACAAATGAAAAGTATGAATGGGAGATTATTGATATGGACAGGTGAACAAATCCTGAATTGATAAACACATAAATATGTATGAGGCTAATAAACATTTTGTTATAGTTTTTTGCTTTATTACAAATGTGAAGTTATACAATTATTGTTTTTAACACATAGTACTGATAGAAAAATATACTATATATACAAAAGTATGTGGACACCCTTTCAAATTAGTGGATTCGGCTGTTTCAGCCACACCTGTTGCTGACAGGTGTATAAAATTGAGCACACATCCATGCAATCTCCATAGACAAACATTGGCAGTAGAATGGCCTTACTGAAGAGCTCAGTGACTTTCAACGTGGCACCGCCATAGAATACTACCTTTCCAACAAGTCAGTTCGACAAATTTCTGCCCTATTATAGTTACCCCGGGCAGCTTTAAGTGCTGTTATTGTAAAGTGGAAACGTCTAGGAGCAATAACGGCTCAGCCGTAAAAGGGATAGACCACACAAGCTCACAAAACGCGACCGCCGACGTAAAAATCGGAGGAGGAGGAATAATGTTCTGGGTCTGTTATTCATGGGTCGGCTAGGCCCCTTAGGTCCAGTGAAGGGAAATCTTAAAGCTACAGCAAACAATTACATTCTAGATGATTATGTGGTTCCAACTTTGTGGCAACAATTTGGTGAAGGCCCTTTCCTGTTTTAGCATGCCAATGCCCCCATGCACAAAGTGAGGTCCATACAGAAATGTTTTGCACAGAGCCCTGACCTCAACCCCATTGAACACCTTTGGGATGAATTGGAACATCGACTGTGAGCCAGGCCTAATCGCCAACATCAATGCCAACCTCACATTTGTTCTTGTGGCTGAATGGAAGCAAGTTCTCACAGCAAGGTTCCAAAATATAGGGAAAAGATATCCCAGGAGAGTGGAGGCTGTTATAGCAGAAAAAGGGGGACCAACTCCATATTATTGCCATGATTTTGGAATGAGATGTTTGACTAGAGCAGGTGTCCACATACTTCTGGTCATGTAGTGTCTCAAGGTTTAACAAAATAGTAATTGTAGCTTTTCAATGCATTCTGTCCCACCCCCCCACATAAAATTGATTTCCATTCAAAATCCTATTTTCCCTAACCACAAACCTGAACCCTAACCCTAAACCTAACCCTGAACCTAACCCCTAAGCTTAAAATAGCTTTTGTCCTAGTGGGGACGTGAGAAATGTAACCACAAGGGAAAATGTTCCCTAACTGACTATCCTTGTGAGGACTTTTGGGGGATTTCTGGTACCCACGAGGATAGGGAATGACCCCCCGCCCCATCCCCTTCGCCCCTCACACATAATAATGCTAAGCTGCCGTGGCACATTACAAGCAGGCACGGTTAGTCACCTCATGCTAACAGCCATCTAAACCTTGGAATCTCAGGTATCCTCCCAAAAGCATGTAATATAAACTCATTAAGCCAAACTGTTATATAATGAGTAATATAATGATGAAGTTCACATTCTAGTTACAGGATGATATGACTGTCCTATTTTTGGAAATTGGTATACACTGGTTGAAAGTTCCTCCAACGAAGCAAGTGATCAACTACATCCCCTCATTCCCTGGAGTCTATGGATGAAAAAAGGCCATAATTAGATACTGGAAACTTGTCAAACATACATGAATTTTCAAAAGAATGTAGTTATAAGAGTGAGAGTAGTACCTTATCGACAACAGTCCTCAGATGCTGTACCCATTTGTGGCTGGGATTGGCACAAATAGTCTTCCCTTTCTTCAGTATGAACCTATGGATATTAGACACATGGTGGGAGATATATATATTTATTTTTTCATTAGACTCTCATTGCCACTATTGTTTTTTAGATTCACATTCTATGAGGAGAAAAAAAGGAAAACAAAATATTTCAAATTTCTTTCAACAAGTCCTCTTGACTCATTACTTGAGGACATTTTCCTACCAGTGTCACAATGATTGACTGTTATGTGTGGCTTTGTTTTTATTTGGACACTTAATTGTGCTAAAGGGTAGGCTGACATAAGGTAAGGACATGTTGCATCACACTCACACAACGGCCTTGATGTTGCAGCCTCCATCTGTTTCCTGTATCCTGTAGCGTACAACATTCCTTTTGATACTCTTCTTCAGGCCAGTAACATGCCTCAGACAGCAGTTCTCATATGACCCTAACAACAAGCATGAGGAAGTTAAATGGTTACAATCTTCGCTATACTCTTATTGTGCTGACCCATGACATACTGTCATGTAGGGATATTTCAGTAGCAAATGGTTTGAATTGCGCAATTTTAATAGCAAAATAGTGTAATGATTAGTTTCTGTAATTTGAGAAAAAAATCTGAGTTAAGGTACTGCAGATGTATGCAAGAGAGACATCAAAAGGACTTAATATTTAAGCTGCTTAAAGTTGCGTATGAGCTATGTAAACTACTGTCAAAGTGTTGTGAAATCTGGTGCCAGGCGATTTGAGACAATGTTTTGAAAGGAGGGGGAAACAGACATATCCCAACACATCAGTCTAAAATTTTCCCAGAAATAATTATCAACATTATTTTGAGTGGCCAAATATTTCTCTGCTGGACAAAGTATGGACCATTGGAAGCTTGAAAAAAAACTTTAAATACATAGAACAACTTTTCTCCATTCCAGAGGTACAATGAGGTCTCCAGGCACAACAATGCATTAAGTGTACAAATGTGGAGTATAGACTACTATGTACAGTAGATTTAGTTTCAACAAGAAGTAAATTACAAGAAGTACTGAGAATAAATCATAACACATGAAAGGCTTGCTTTACACTGTTACACCAATTTCATTGAACATAAACTTCATAATAAGGAATCTACAGAATATGAATACCGTTCCTTAGATTGTTTAATGGTGCCTACCTTGAGCCAGAGTGAGGTACATGCATGCCAGGAGCAGGAGAAAGAACAGAACCTGGAACCTCATGGTGTCACTGCTGCTGTATGGTCCGCTGCAAGAACAGGACAGAACGTAAAGCAAGTGAAGCTTTCTCTTTTTAATACCTCCACATCATCAACGTGATGTTTGTATTGAGACCACCCTGTCTACCATACCAGTATGTTCCCATTCTAGACCCCAATACTAGACCCCAATACTGACCCCTTGATTACAAACACTTCCTTCTTGATACCAGTCAACCAGTTCCAGATGTCTTCAGCTGTTTTCTCCAGCTATCATTTGTCTGGCTGACACTCTGACCATGTTCTAATAAATCAACAACCAATCAGATGAAGCCAAATTCTGTCTCTTGAGCCAGCTGTATAAACTTGTTACTTTTATTAGTTAGAAACGCAAAAGTACAGAATGTTTACAGCATTAATCTGAAAGTTAGTGAACTATGAATTCAGCATTAGGCAAGGATATAAACAAGCACTAGGTCAGCATATAAACAATCCTGACAACCTCTCAACACAAAAGCCTAAACACACCAACAAAGCAGAACATGCCGCAAATAAGCTCCTCAAAACTTACAAAGTATCTCAGCAGAAATGTCCTTGTTGAGTTCCCTTGGCTGTTTTATAGCTGCTATATGATACCTTCACCTCTCCACCAACCCTGTTACCTCAATCAGCCACACCTCCTCTGGCATGACAACCACAGTATGTTTTACAATTGCTGGGAAGAGGTACAATTTGAACAAGATTCACAATCGAATGCCACTGAACTGTTTTTCTTCACTCAGTCCAGTGAAAAGATGAGTGACAAACTGTGGAACTGTTCCCTTCTCAGGAGGGCTTACATGGGGCTCCTCCTTCCTAGAGAATGATCTGAGGTTCAGGGAGCCAGGCCAGCACTCAGTATACAGGATCATGACTTGTTTTCTTCATTTACCAACTGTTAAAATCAACTACATCCTTTGAACCAAGAAAATGCAGACCACACACAGACTCCTCCTTAAATATATTTTGTACAACAGCACTGAAAGCACTGTCTGGAAATCCACTGTTTGCAATTGATTGAATACCAGCCTGTGTGTTTATGGAAGATCCAATGCTTGATCTTTACCCAAGCAATTATGTCAAAAGTAGCTTCCGCTGTTGAAGCGTCATTGAATCCCAAGTTCATTACAAGCTAATATGAAGCATTGAATTGCAATCAAATATTGTCTAATATTACATAACAATACATATGGGCTGAGGCAAGAACATTTTATTCATGATGTCTTGGGTGGCAGTTTTTCTTTGTGTTGATGCACATTAATAAAACATTGCTTAGGGACTTGAATAAAGTTCTGAAATGTAATTGTCCCATCAGTACGGATTTAAATCATTGCACCCGTTTCCTTTTGAGACCATCTTACTTGTAAAAACAAAACTATTGACAAGACAAGCCACAATGTGATGTTCCTGAACTTGATTCATATTTCATTTTAATAGCTTCCCCACAGTCAAATGCCATTGGGAAAATACTTGTAACTCCTTTTCGCAAAGTGTTATTGAGACACAATAAATATGTAAACATCTTCTGTTAAATTTGAAAATATGACTTCCTGAGAGTTATATGCTCTAATTCTCCCAGTCTTGTTCATCTTTGCTACTTTTCTTAAGAAAATGGGAATCTATGACCCCCCCCCAAAAAAAGTCAAATATGTTGCCATCCAATAATGTTGTTGGTATCCTTAGCCCAAAAAATTGTGCCCTAATGACCTTTAGAAACTATAAAATCGACGCAATATACTGTACAATTCAGTATAATGTGGGGAAAAAATCCATGAACAAAAGCATGGAGCAACGTGCATATTTTTTACCCCATCTTAACATTTGGCAGTAACTTCAGATGTATGAGTTTCTGTTTACTGTGAAACAAAAAGTTATGTAAGAAACTGCCAAAGACATTATAATAAAATATGATCCTGTTACGCTGTTACAGGAAAATGATTAATCTTCTTGTCAAGTGTATAGGGGTCAAGTGAACCCTAGGCCTACAGTCATGATTTATAGAATGCACTGCAGTCCAGGATGTACTTTATTATAAGGATAAACAGGCTTCGGTGTTAATCCCAAAGGAAAACGTACCTAAGATTTCTGTTGTTTCTGCTTTCACTGCAGGATGATATATATGTGAAAAATTAAAACTGTATAGGCTACTTTTTAGTGAAGGTGTTTCAGGTTTCAAGTTGTATTGGCAAATGCACAGGATACAACATTGTCACGGATAGCTCCGGAACTTTCATTGCGCACACCTGGCCCCTATTCCCACTGATTGTATTTGTATGTATGTGCCCTTTGTTCACCATGGTCTTGTAGATTATTGTTACAATGTCCCGTTGGTGCGTTTGAGTACCTGTGCTGTGTGTTGTGGGCTTTCGTGCCTTTGTGGATTGTGCAGATGATTACGGGTCTCGTCCCGTGTGTTAATAATCGTACGCGTGTGTTATTTATTCAAGTTACTCCTCGCTCTTTTGTTTGGATTTCAACCCTCTGTTTTGTTTAGTGTTTGTTTGATCTTCGTCCCGGTGCCTTTACACCGCACGCCGCAATTTTGGGTATAATAAAAAAAACGATTACGTATTCCTGCGCCTGTCTCCGGATCCTTCATGCCAACGTGACAAACATGCGTAAAACAGTACAGGGAAATACTTAACCTGCGAGCTCTTTCCGAACAATGCACAATAAATGTAGTAATAGAGATCTGAAATAAAACATGTGAAATGCGAGAGAAGAAAGAAAGAGAAGAAAACGCAATAGCCCTACAGGTCCTGTACAGGTCAACGCAGTGCCAGTATTGTTATAACAATCTGCAGGGGTACGTAACTGGAGTGATTGAGGAAGGAATGTACATGTAATCTAAAGGGGACCATCGCGCTCTCCCAGAAGTTTAGCTGGTATGTAAAACCTGCGTTTTCAGACAAGCAAAAGGTCTAATGGGTCCTCACTCAAAAATATGTTGCATAAAGTTTACTTCATTTTTCATTAAAACAAATATATTTTCACTGCATCAGGGATAGCGTACGCTGATGTTTTGGCTTTGCAGCCTTCTACGGTGTGTAGGTATGATTATCTTCTCTGAGGTTTATTGGCAGACTACACTCATAAAGTGTATTGCCGCTACATACTGTACGGGGTAATACATTTCTTTTTTTTGGGGGTGAACAAATCATACTAACTACCAAAAACAATAAAAAATAAACAAAAAACTAATTCAAACCACTACCCTGAATTTCAAACAAAAAACTGTACTATTCAGATCCCTACACAGGCTCAGTAACCTGGGAGGGTGGATCAGTAACCTGGGAAGGGGGATCTTCCTGTCTGGGTTGGCGCCCCCCTCTGGTTCGTGCAGTGGGGGAGATCTTTGTGGGCTATACTCGGCCTTGTCTCAGGGTAGTGGGTTGGTGGTTAAAGATATCCCTCTAGTGGTGTGAGGGCATCCCTCTAGTGGTGTGAGGGCTGTACTTTGGCAAAGTGGGTGGGGATATATCCTGGGTGTTGTGCCCTGTACGGGGGTATTGTCGGACAGGGCCACAGTGTCTCCCGACCGCTCCTGTCTCAGCCTCCAGTATTTATTCTGCAATAGTTTATGTGTTGGGGGGCTAGGGTCAGTCTGTTATATCTGGAGTCATTAAAACTTGTTTTTCAACCACTCCACAAATTTCTTGTTAACAAACTATAGTTTTGGCAAGTCGGTTAGGACACCTACTTTGTGCATGACACAAGTAATTTTTCCAACAATTGTTTACAGACAGATTCATTCACTGTATTACAATTCAGGCGTGTCAGAAGTTTACATACACTAAGTTGACTGTGCCTTTAAACAGCTTGTAAAATTCCAGATAATGATATCATGGCTTTAGAAGCTTCTGATAGGCTAATCCTTTGAGTCAATTGGAGGTGTACCTGTGGATGTATTTCAAGGCCTACCTTCAAACTCAGTGCCTCTTTGCTTGACATCATGGGGAAATCTAAAGAAATCAGCCAAGACCTCAGAAAATAAATTGTAGACCTCTACAAGTCTGGTTCATCCTTGGGAGCAATTTCCAAACGCATGAAGGTACCACGTTCATCTGTACAAACAGTAGTACGCAAGTTTAAACACCATGGAACCACGCAGCCATCATACCGCTCCGGATGGAGACTCATTCTGTCTCCTAGAGATTAACGTACTTTGGTGCGAAAAGTGCAAATCAATCCCAGAACAACAGCAAAGGACATTGTGAAGGTACTGGAGGAAACAGGTACAAATGTATCTATAGCCACAGTAAAATGAGTCCTGTATCGACATAACCTGAAAGGCCGTTCAGCAAGGAAGAAACCACTGCTCAAAAACCACCATAAAATAGCCAGACTACGGTTTGCAACTGCACATGGGGACAAAGATTGTACTTTTTGGAGAAATGTCTTCTGGTCTGATGAAACAAAAATAGAACTGTTTGGCCATAATGACCATCATTATGTTTGGAGGAAAAAGGGGGAGGCTTGCAAGCCGAAGAACACCATACCAACCGTGAAGCACAGTGGTGGCAGCATCATGTTGTGGGGGTGCTTTGCTGCAAGAGGGACTGGTGCACTTCACAAAATAGATGGCATCATGAGGAAGGACAATTATGTGGATATATTGAAGCAACATCTCAAGACATCAGTCAGGAAGTTAAAGCTTTGTCGCAAATGGGTCTTCCAAATGGACAATGACCCCAAGCATACTTCCAAAGTTGAGGCAAAATGGTATAAGGACAACAAAGTCAAGGTATTGGAGTGGCCATCACAAAGCCCTGACCTCAATCCTATAGGAAATTTGTGGTCAGAACTGAAAAAGTGTGTGCGAGCAAGGAGGCCTACAAACATGACTCAGTTACACCAGCTCTGTCAGGAGGAATGGGCCAAAATTCACCCAACTTATTGTGGGAAGCTTGTGGAAGGCTACCCGAAACGTTTGACCCAAGTTAAACAATTTAAAGGCAATGCTACCAAATACTAATTGAATGTATGTTAACTTCTGACCCACTGGGACTGTGATGAAAGAAATAAAAGCTGAAATAAATAATTCTCTCTACTGTTATTCTGACATTTCACATTTTTAAAATAAAGTGGTGATCCTAACTGACCTAAGACAGGGAATTTTTATTAGGATTAAATGTCAGGAATTGTGAAACTGAGTTTAAATGTATTTGGCTAAGGTGTATGTAAACTTCCGACTTCAACTGTAGGTCTCTCTTGGACAAGGTGACAAGGTGACTTCCATGACACCTCCACTGTGGGGCTCTATTTACAGTCTAAATTTGGCATATCTGAAGGAGATTAAATGTAGTTCTTCCTTTAAAACTTCTTCAGGATTGGTGTCCCGTCTGCGGGACAGTTGAGCTAACGTAGGCTAATGTGATTAGCATGAGGTTGTAAGAAACAAAAAAAATTGACATATCTGATATGGGCAGGAAGCATAAATTCTTGTTAATCTAACTGCACCGTCCGATTTACAGTAACTATTAGAGTGAAATAATACAATGCTATTGTTTGAGGAGAGTGCACAATTATGAACTTGAAAATGTATGAATAAACCAATTACGCACATTGATACAATGTTTTGAATAGATATGCAAGATTTCACTGGATCACTCAAAGATGATGGCACAAAAAAAATACTAAATTCACAACAACTACCTTATACACACAAGAGTAAAGGCTAAAATGGAGAAAAAAAAGGGGCGGATCCTTAAGAGTTTTAAACCGTGTGGAGATACATAATTTAATTTATATATCCACATGGCTATATATATATATTCTGAACAAAAATATAAACGCAACACTTTCAACGATTTTATTGAGTTACAGTTCATATAAGGAAATCAATCATTTGAAATTGTTACAGGTTTTGGTTTTTCCATTTATCTTTTGATGTTGGACTTTAGCATAAATAGCTCGTTAGCACATAGAGTGTACCGAGTGGTGTCATCTCGTTAGTCAGTATGTGTTACACCTGTGCTGGTTAGGGGGGAAGGTGTTTCACCTGTGCTGGCCCAGGTGCTATTTAAGAGTGGCTGGCCCAGTGTTCCAGTTGTCTTGAGAGATGTGGAGGGTCAACATCTTTAGTTCCCTATTATTATAATTTTTTTCTAGACACCCATTCCTTTATCTGATTTTGTTTTGCTACACTTTTTGGTTTGTATTGAAGTTTGGTGTGGGTTTTTATTTTGTTTGCCTGTCCTTGGGCAAATTTAGTGGGTGCTAATGGTGGGTGTCTTAGGTTCTTTCAGTGGACTCCCCCATGAGTGTATTTCAGAACCCATCCTAAAACCCCACCTGTTTTATTTTGGTTGGGTTCTTTGACTCTTTGTTACTTCCCAATTCTGTTTGAGTGACATTTTTGGTTTTCTTGCTAGGGAACATAACAAAATAAATTCATTAGGCCCTAATATATGGGTTTCACATGACTGGGCAGGGGCTCAGCTGGGCAGGGCTTGGGCATGGGAGGGCACGGATAATTTTTCAGCTCACGAACCATGGAACCAACACTTTACATGTTTTGTTTATATTTTGTGTCACCGACACGACGCAGTCTATGAAGTTGGCTGACTGGTAAACCTATTTTTAGGGGGAGAGGGTGATAACTATCAGCTGTGTGCATATTTGATATATTGTAGTACTTAGATTGTCCATTTGTAAGAAGTACTTCTAAGAATTGTATAGAGTTCATGTTTTTTCCTTGGTGAAGGAAATTGATTGTTCTCTAGAGTTAATGTAGTTAAAAAAATCATGTAAATGGACTGAAGTAGCAGGATAAATACAAATAATACATGTAATTAACAATATAACACTATTGAATGATAATATGAAACACTATATTCAATGAATTAATGATGGCAGCAGTGAGTGTGTGAGTGGTTTGTCAGTAGTATGTGAGCATGCGTGAATGTGCAGAGTCAGTGTATGTCTCATGTTCGAGAATGACAACGGTAAATGACTAATTCATACATTAACAGAAATTAATTTAACCAAATGACAGGGATTAACGGTACATTTACTAGACCTACTGGTTACATATGTAATGGGGAATTTATAAAATAAACAAAGGGCAAACAATTCACACAATGAAACAATGAATGTGCAAGAATTGGCGACAGACAGCGGACAGCCACAACTTGATAATCAGCTAGGCCTTTTGCCACACGAGCTACCCAAATTACTGGCTTCCCAAAAAGGCATAGGCCTATGAAACAATCCACAGCTAAGTCAAGCTCTATGGTAAAGTATTTTGAATTATTTTATTTAGACAGGTGTAATCTTATAATTTTGGAGAAAACAATTTACTTTAGGGGAAGCCAGCATCTGAAAAGTGCACTGTGTACCTGCCAAATTTCCTTTCTAATTTGCAAGTGGCTGAAACCAGAGATCTCTAGGCTTATATAATGACAAAATGCTCATGTTTACGCCCTAATAATACAAGTCGTTGTCCCAAAGGCAGGATTTCGGGCGACAAGCTTAGGTCTGCATTATGCCCACATAAACGCATTGGGCTTATTCAGGACAAATTTTGGTGAGATTGAGCCCTCAAGCTTCAAATCTTCCTCTCTGCTGAAACTAGCAAGCAAACAGCGTCCCACTGTCTTGCTATGTAGCCAGAAAAAGAATGAAATGCGATACTCCTTTAGTCCAGAAAATATCAGATGTATGGTCTACACATACTGAGACAGAGGGGTGCTGTTTCGCTCGCTTGGATGCTTTATCTGAGATCTTTTGTTCTGCGAGTGTCTCGGTCAAATTAATTATCAATATTGAAATATTTTATTTGGACGGGCAAGTTGGTATGTTGGTAGGTTGGTAGGTTGGTAGGCCTCCTAAGTAACAAAAATCTAAGGAAGTATATATGGAAGTAGTTTAGTGCACCACCAAAAAAGGGATTACAAATGGATAAAAATCTAATTTGAATAATTTCCTGATCTTTTTAATTTCTCTCAGATACAGGACAGACACTTTAAAACAAACTTCTGTTTGATTTATTTTTGGGCTGTCTGTTTTTCCATGTATGAAAATGTGTTTCTATGGACTAAAACCAGTGAGGCAAAATTCAATGTTTCATCAAATGATTTGGGGGTCCTAAAATTCCAAATCGAATAGCTAAATTATCCTTGGTATGGCCATCTTAAAACAATTCCATATGGCATCTTAGTCGAACACCCTCTTTAGGATTGCTTTAACTGCGCCGTGTTAAACATCCAACAACATTGAAAGTCTTGAACGCACCATAGACAGCGCGTCATAGCCTACAGACGAGCTAAGTCATATGACCTAACATTAGCGCAAGCTCAGGGAAGCAGAGGAAAACAAAGGACTGCTCAGCTGCGGTAGCGTATTTCAGGATTAGATACTGTGTTTAACTAGTTAACTATTGTTGTTAAGACGAAGCTCTTGTACCGTGATATATATGGCACATTGCTGTTGTAATTATGGATTTGTATGGAGGCATATGTTGCCTAATGCAGATTGTTTGTCCCTCATACAAATCTGTCATCTCTTCTTTTGCACTTTTAGAGCTATCCCTCGAGATGGCAGATAAGAACTTTCTGTCATTCTTGTTCATAACACTCTGTACGGTCATTACATGTGGTGAGTTTTCCCTTGTCCAACCAACATAAACTCTGATTTAATATCTTTCCATTTAAACATCCCCTATTTGAATACTGAAATGTCATATTCCTTCAACAGATCGGAGTGTATCCCTATCTGCTCCAGCCACTGTAAATCTGGAGGAGAAAAGTTCAGCCAATATCACCATAACGCCTAGGTAACTATGCTTATAGCTGGTTATCTACTATCAGTTTGTATCAGTATTATATATATTTGTTGTGATAATGTGATGCAGTGTTTGGCATTTCTTAATTTTTGCAGCTCTCCTCAGAATGTCTCAGCACTCATTATTTTTAACTTCACTGACTCCTCTGCAAATGTTACCTCAATACTTCAACTGCCTCAGCAGGTATGCATTTTGTTTCATTCAAACTCACTGAAAAGCAAGAATCAAGAACCATGTAATTGATTATTAATGCACTTTGATATCTGCATCTGTCATATTTAAATGAACTACAGTGGCCATTGTGTGTAAAATCAATACTAGCACTTACGTTGTAGGCATAAATGCATAGTATGTCTAAATGTAACAATTGTTTACTGTAACTTTTTATATATTTTATTATTATTTAAGTGCAGTATTTCCGACGTTATGTATTTCTGATTTCCAGGTAGAGTTGCCTGCAAACGCCACATCAAGCACTTTTGAGGTTCATGCAGAACATGTGGGTCAGGTGACAGCCTATTTATACAGCAACAACACTGGCGTTACAAGGTGAGCGGTACAGGGTTTCTGTCAGTGAATTTCAACTCCATGAAAATGGCTCACTTTCAGACTGATTTTTAAACCAACATAATGTACTAAAAGTCTCTCATTTATGTTTTCCAGCCATAAGACCAGAATCCGTTTCTTGGTCATTAGAAGCAACATCATTGATATCATTAACCAAGTAATTGGTTGGATTTACTTCCTATCATGGTCTATATCATTCTACCCTCAAGTATATGAGAACTGGAGAAGAAAAAGGTAGTGCCTCTGACACTTGGACTTTTTTCAGAATTCTCTGCATCACAGGATTTAGAGCTAAAGGACTTTTGGATATGGTTTCTGACTAACTTTGTCTGTTTGACAGTGTGGTGGGGCTGAACTTTGATTTTCTGGCACTCAACTTGACAGGATTCATTGCCTACAGTGTCTTCAATGTAGGCCTCTTCTGGGTTCCGTACATGAAGGTAACCGTTTGCATGCCCTCACAAACGGTGTAACGAATTGGGACGAATCCTGACTTGAGATCTGCACACACAACTCTGCAAATGTTGTCAGTCATGCATTGATACCAATGGGGATTTGCGCTGGATAGTCTTCTATGGTCCTATTGACTCCAATTTTACTCCATATGGTTATATAGCAGTGTTTTATTTACAGGAAGAGTTTTTGAAGATAAATCCAAATGGTGTCAACCCAGTGGATGCCAACGATGTGTTCTTCAGTCTCCATGCAGTTGTGCTGACTCTTGTATATGTCTCTCAGTGTGCCATCTATGAAGTGAGTAACAATAGACCAGTCTTTAGTGACTTCCTTGATGTCCCCCTTGGTTATAAACAGGAGACAGATGTTGGCCGTCCAAATAATGATTAGCTTATGTTTTGATTGTTGGCAAAGACAGATATTCATCTGATCCTTTGAGTGTTTTTTTGTTGTTGTTGGAAGGAAAGCATTTTTGTCAAGGCCTCGAAGAAACATTGACAGTTAAAAGCATGTTGAACGTGATTACTGTGTTCATGTGTGTCTGTGTTGCAGAGAGGAGGGCAGAAGGTGTCCAAGATCGCTATTGGCCTTCTGGTGATTGGTTGGACGTTTGCCCTGGTCACCCTCTTTGTTGCTGTGGCCAGTAAGATCACCTGGTTGGAATATCTCTACTATTTCTCTTACATCAAGCTAGGTGTCACCCTCGTCAAATACATCCCACAGGTATGGATTTCACAATAGTTTACTGCATATCGGATGGTTTTCACATATGCAATTAGCATTTGTTACAGTAGATTTTGTTGCACCTTACTTGGAGATGTATGATGCTATTGATTTTCATGATCACACACTGTGTGTCCTCAGGTCTACATGAACTACCAAAGACAAAGCACAGAGGGGTGGAGCATTGGCAATGTGTTGCTGGACTTCACAGGAGGCAGCTTCAGTCTCGTTCAGATGTTCCTTCAGTCGTATAACAACGGTAAGGCTGCCCACGCATCCTGTAGTACACTAATGTACACATGCCTCAGTAGAACAGGCAATAATTAGTCAGTAAAAATATTTACAGGACAGTCCCAAAAATTCTAAACGTGTCTTCAGTTGCAGGCATTTAACATTTTTATTGTAGTCATTAATTGTTTATAGCCATTTATAGTCATTCATTGTGTGTGTATACAGTGCATTTGGAAAGTATTAAGACTCCTTCACTCTTTCCAATTTTTTTTTACGTAACAGCCTTATTCTAAAATGGATTAAACCCCCCCCACATCAATCTACACACAATACCCCATAATGAAAAATCAAAAACAGGTTAAGAAATGTTTGCAAATGTATAAAAAATTCGAACTGAAATATCACATTTACATAAGTATTCAGACCCTTTACTCAGTACTTTGTTTAAGCACCTTTGGCGACGATTACAACCTTGAGTCTTCTTGGGTATGACGCTACAAACTTGGCACACCTGTATTTGGGGAGTTTCTCCCATTCTTCTCTGCAGATCCTCTCATGCTCTGTAAGGTTGGATGGGGAGCATCGCTGCACAGCTATTTTCAGGTTGTCTCCAGAGATGTTAGATCGGGTTCAAGTCCGGGCTCTGGCTGAGCCACTCAAGGACATTCAGAAACTTGTCCCGAAGCCACTCCTGCGTGGTCTAGGCTGTGTGCTTAGGGTCATTGTCCTGTTGGAAGGCGAACCTTCGACCCAGTCTGAGGTCCTGAGCGCTCTGGAGCAGGTTTTCATAAAGGATCTCTCTGTAATTTGCTCCGTTCATCTTTCCCTCGATCCTGACTAGTCTCCCAGTCCCTTCCACTGAAAAACATCCCCACAGCATGATGCCGCCACTACCATGCTTCACGGTAGGGATGGTGCCAGGTTTCCTCCAGACGTGACGCTTGGCATTCAGGCCAAAGAGTTCAATCTTGGTTTCATCAGACCAGAGAATCTTGTTTCTCATGGTCTGAGAATCCATTAGATGCCTTTTGGCAAACACCAAGCGGGCTGTCATTTGCCTTTTACTGAGGAGTGTCATCCATCTGGTTCCCTCTACCGTAAAGGCCTGATTGGTGTATGGCTTCAGAGATGGTTGTCCTTCTGGAAGGTTCTCCCATAGTCACTCTGACAGAGCTCCAGAGTTAATCTATTGGGTTTTTGGTCACCTCCCTTTTTGGTCACCACCTCCCTGGTCACCTCTTTGTATATAGATTTGTTTTTTTCTACTGTATTATTGACTGTATGTTTGTTTTACTCCATGTGTAACTCTTTGTTGTTCTATGTGTCGAACTGCTTTGCTTTATCTTGGCCAGGTCGCAGTTGTAAATGAGAACTTGTTCTCAACTTGCCTACTTGGTTAAATAAAGGTGAAATAAATGTTTAAAAGCCCTTCTACCCCGATTGCTCAGTTTGGCCAGACGGCCAGCTCTAGGTAGAGTCTTGGTGGTTCCAAACTTCTTCCATTTAAAAATTGTGGTGGCCACTGTGTTCTTGGGGACCTTCAATGCTGCAGAAATGTTTTGGTACCCATCCCCAGATCTGTGCTCCGACACAATCCTGTCTCGGAGCTCTACAGACAATTCCTTCGACCTCATGGTTTGGTTTTTGCTCTGACATGCACTGTCAACTGTGGGACCTTATATAGACAGGTGTGTGTGTGCCTTTCCAAATCATGTCCAATCAATGGAAATAGGATGCACCTGTGGTAAATTCAAATCAAGTAGAAACATCTTAAGGATGAAGAATGGAAATAGGATGCACCTGAGCTCAATTGAGTCTCATAGCAAAGTGTCTGAATAACTATGTAAAAAAGGTATTTCTGTTTTATTTTTAATAACCACATCTAATACATTTTAGATTTTAGTTTCTTCAAAGTAGCCACCCTTTGCCTTTGACAGCTTTGCACACTCTTGGCATTCTCTCAACCAGCTTCATGAGGAATGATTTTCCAACAGTCTTGAAGGAGTTCCCACATATGCTGAGCACTTGTTGGCTGCTTTTCCTTCACTCTGCTGTCCAATTCATCCCAAACCATCTCAATTGGGTTGAGGCCAGATCATCTGATGCAGCACCATCACTGTCCTTCTTGGTCAAATAGCCCTTACGCAACCTGGAGGTGTGTTGGGTTATTGTCCTGTTGAAAAACAAATGAGAATCCCACTAAGCGCAAACCAGATGGGATGGCGTATCGCTGCAGAATGCTGTCGTAGTCATACTGGTTAAGTGTGCCTTGAATTCTAAAGAAATCACAGACAGTGTCACCAGCAAATCACCATCACACCAACTCCATGCTTCACGGTGGGAACTACACATGCGGAGATCATCCTTTCACCTACTCTGCGTCTCACAGACACGGCAGTTGGAACCAAAAATCTCAAATTTGGACTCATCAGACCAAAGGACAGATGTCCACTGATGCTCGTGTTTCTTGGCCAAAGCAAGTCTCTTCTTATTATTGGTGTCCTTTAGTAGTGGTTTCTTTTCAGCAGTTCGACCATGAAGGCCTGATTCACGCAGTCTCCTCTGAACAGTTGTTGAGATGTGTCTGTTACTGTTTTTGGGCTGCAATTTCTGAGGCTGGTAACTCTTTTGAACTTATCCTCTGTAGCAGAGGTAACTCCGGGTCTTCCTTTCCTGTGGCGGTCCTCATGAGAGACAGTTTCTTCATAGCGCTTGATGGTTTTTGCGATTGCACTTGAAGAAACTTTCAAAGTTATTGAAATGTTCCGTATTTACTGACCTTCATGTCTTAACTAATGATGGACTGTCATTCCACTTTGCTTATTTGAGCTGTTCATGCCATAATATGGACTTGGTCTTTTACCAAATAGGGCTATCTTCTGTATACCACCCTAACTTGTCACAACACAATTGATTGGCTCAAATGTATTAAGAAGGAAAGAAATTCCACAAATTAACCTTCATCAAGGCACACCTGTTAATGCATTCTAGGTGACTACCTCGTTCAATTCCAGGCTGTATCATAACCGGCCCTGATTGGGAGGCCCATTGGGTGGTGCACAATTGGCCCAGCATCATTCGGATTTGGCCGGTGTAGGCCTAGTTAAATAAAGGTTACGTCTTATAAAAAATTAAGATAAATAAAAAAAGCTGGTTAAGATACTGCCAAGAGTGTGCAAAGCTGTCAAAAGCAAAGGGTGGCTACTTTGAAGAATCTCAAACACTTTTTTGGTTACATGATTCCATATGTGTTATTTCATAGTTTTGATGTCTTCACTATTATTCTACAATGTAGAAAATAGTCAAAATAAAGAAAAATCCTACAATGAGTAGGTGTCCAAACTTTTGACTGGTACTGTATATATATCTTTTCATGTTTTTTTTTAAATATATATATATATATTTGTATTACTTTTTTACAATTATTCCTGCACATTAACACGACACAGTGTCACAATATTCATAATACAGGATTTCCTTTTCATGTCCACCCACCCACGTGCCCTGCCAACCCACCCACTTATCTCTTTCCCTGTGGCTGGGAGAAGAGCAGACAAATCATAACAAAGAAGTCATAACATAAATGATAACTCCAAAAACATACAGAAAAGGAAAATACAGTTATTTAAACAAAGTATTAAAAAGGTTATAAAAGTACATTTGAAATAGTGATGCATTTTGTTGTTTTTCAGATGAATTCCATCAGTCTTAAAAACAGAATTGTGACTTACTACATCACTTGCTGAATTAATGGATGGTCTACATCAGGGTTTCATCAGTTTTTCTATTGTTTCCTAGATGAATGGAAGCTCATCTTTGGGGACCCCACAAAGGCAGGACTTGGCTTGTTCTCCATATTCTTCGATGTGGTGTTCATCATTCAGCATTACTGTCTGTACAGACATAAACCACATTATGAGCTTGTGGGTGACCAAGAATAGACTAATTACCTTTTACTCTTTACCTCTGCCAGTGAGACTGGGTCCAAATGATTTACTGAAGGACTAATATAAGGGTTTTCTTCTATGCAGTGTTCCCAGTCATTGAATGGGAAGCTATTTAGATACTTTCTCAGTCTCAAAATGCGTCAGCCAATTAAAATCATTGGCGTAGTTGTACGTGATCAAACACTATTGGTGCTTTCAAGACAACTGGGAACTCTGGGGGTTGGGCGGGAATGAGGTTGAATCATGACATCAGTGATATATCTACAGGTCGGAAAGTCAAAGCTCTAGAAAGAGGCTAGAGTTCCCGACTTGGAATTCCGAGTGGGATGACTGTTCAAAATATATTTTCCTTGTCGGAGATAGTTTTTTTCCCCTCCCAGTTCGCAGTTGTCTTGAACGCTCGGAAGTCTGAGATTTTCAAGGTCCCAGTTATTTTGAACGCGGGCATTAATGTTAGATGTTCCCTTCAGATAACCTGTCAGACTTAGGCTGTATTCCAAACACTTAAAAGACACCCTCAGCCCTCAAATTAAGTGGACATTTCTGATGACGTATTATGACATCTGATGAGTTGACACTTGCAGGGCGAGGGAAGAATTAATTAATTTTAAATGGACTGCTCTTGCCCGGAAATGTGTCACTTGTTCATCCCACGGTTGTGTTTTCAGTCATCATGGAACTGTTGCGTGTGCCTTATATGCTCTACAGTCAATTATGATTGCATTTCATATCTTGGCTAGAAGACAACGCCTCCGCAGACATTGAATGTTAGCCATCCTACTATATCCGGTAAATCGAAAATTGCAATGTGTAAGTGTGATGTCAGGGAAAGTTATATGCGCAAGCAAACGTTTCCAAAAGCCAACCAAACAAAAACATAATGACTTTTATGATGTGTTTGAGCCGTCATGTGCATTAGTAGCACAATTTCTAACTTATTTACATTTGTTTCTACTTACACTTGTATGTTGACTTCTCCATATTAATGTTGATTTTAAGTTTGGGCTGACTTTTCTTAGTGGATGTACAATCATTGCGAATTGAATATGGGGCTTTTCAAGCCCCGGAGTGAACATAATTGTACACTCTCAAACTCGATCAAAAACGAGGGTAGAAGGGCTTTCGTTGCCAACTTCCCTTGCTTGGCTAATCATTTGGACCGACGACAAAGATGGATGTGGGGATTCCCCCAGGTTAAATAAAGGTAAAAAAAAATCATTTTTTCTTTTTACGTGCATACGGTGAGGGTAAGTGGTGGAGGGTGTGTCTTTTATGGGTTTGAAATGCAGCCTTAGCCGTGATCATATCTGGTTCAAATTTTGTATCGGTCAATTAAAATCGTTGACGTAGTTGGACCTGATCCAACACTTATTCATGAAAGTGTCCTTAACAAAAGTCCAATGACATGTTCTGATAATCAAAGCAACTAGATCACGTGTGTTTGACTGACTGGTCAAATAGTTCTCTGTGTAGAGTGCCAACTCCACGTAATTGTTGCAGATTGTGGCAAGGGTTTGAATCTCATGAGTTTATTTTCCCCCTTTTGAAATGCAGAATTACTTTTTATTGTGTTAGTGTGTTGAGGAGAAGTGTAGCCAAAACCTTGTAAATGAAGATTACGCATACATTTAATGAGGAGCTTCTTGTTGGAGTCCCTCTTGCAGGCCAACACAGGCTACTGGCACTGCTACATAAATAATTGTCACTTCTATAAGCTATATTACATAGATGTTAGTGCTGTGCGATTTAGGGTTACGCAAATCTAGGGTTGCTACCCAAGCCGGCTGGTCATTTGTTCTATGAGACCCAGTCGTTCAGTCTTTTTTTTTTTCTGTATCTATGGACATGACCGAGTCGTTCATTCTAAATGTGCCATTACCATACTGGCTGGCAACATTCTTATCCCTTGCTTGCTAGCTAGCCAACTACAACTAACTCACAGTCACGTCAAACAGTGCTGCCAGAATAACAACAGTAGCTGCATTTGCATTTGTTTAAGCTGTTTTCTAGTGACATGTCTTTGGACACATCCATAACAATGAGCAAATGAGGCGTGATTTCGCCAGGCATAGAAAATGTGCTCTCTCATCAGGACACTGTTGTTCAGAGAAGCTAGCCAACAACACAGCTAAAACAATCACTTCAAACTGGAACTGGAAAGACTGCAAAGTAGCTGCACTTCGTTTCGTTTGACCTTTTTCAAATGGACATTTCTTTGTATATATCCATAAAAATGGTGCTAGCTGATTGAGGATTTCGACTGGATGAGAAAAACTACCTGCCTGTCTCCAATGTTGAAAACTAAATGTTAGTCTAAAAGAAAGAGATTGCCTAGATTCTTTTCATAGTGGAGATCAAGTTTATAAATTGCCTGGCTGGGCTGATGAGACAGGGGATTGTGCTGTCAGATGGAACAGAGTAAATAAGCATTTTAACATCATAGATTTCGCTGGTGGTAACTTGTGGAATAGACACCGGCTGGAATGCGCTTTTAACCAATCAGCATTCAGGATTAGACCCGCTTGTTGTATAATAAAAGACAACCAGACAAAGCTCCTAATTTACGAACGACCCAGAGCGCACTCTGACACATTAGGCAATTTAAGAACACACACATGGAGAGAAGCGAGAACGTGCAATCCAGAAGGATAGAAGGCAGTTGCTTTGCCAGCCTGAAATGTGATTTATAGTTGGTATTCAGCAGTCATAAAAGTATACCTTATTTACTTTGAAGAACTACTAAGATAGTGATTTTGTCAGACAGCATAGACAGTAGCTCTATATGAGGTGACTTCGAATTAAATAATAGTTCAAATAAAACATATTTTATTTAAGTAATGTTAATAAGTGATAAGCAGTAATGGGCAGTCACTACCTTCATTCGACTTTTGTTAATTGTTTTATTCTGTGTTACAGAATTCTACCCACATAATGCATAATGCATTTAATGTATACCAAAAAAGTAATATGGAAACCGAAATCGAAAACGTGATTATTTTTTCATAATCAAACCCGAAACCGAACCGACCTAAAAACACTAATCCCTCAGTACTAATATATGTGTAGGCTACACTTACAACGTTTCATGTGCATTATTATAATCATCCACTTCATCACAAATGCTTTATTTGAATCTAATATTGAGGACCAGCAATTAACAGTGTTTTTCATAATAAAAATGCATGACGCAAGGTGGGCTTGAACTCACGGTTTATGAGCACTGTCATTTTAGCGTCAACAGTGTGTGCCACCAAGACCGAATAATGACGGTACATGACAGCTATTTGACAAGTCCACAAGGCTCTTCAACCTTTTTAACAATATATGATACACTTTAAATATTGTATAGACTCTTTTCTTATCTTTTTTTCCTGTATAAGCACATTTATGTGTGTGAAACGGACGTGCAAAAACGTGGGATTTTGTCATACGTGAAAATGTGATTTTTGAAATTTGTCTAATGTTAGTAGCATAGTCAAGGATGCATCATGCAAAATCGGGCACTATACTTGAAACAGACCAAGCACAATTTGAAGGTTTAAAATATCCTTCCAGTGGCCATTTTGACCTATTTTAAGAAATGCCATTGGTTGGTAACGTTGATAGGCTGATGCAGAATTTGTGACAGGAATTAATCACTGCCACCTGCTCAGGTTAGCATAGGGCTAAATGTGTCAGGTTATGTAATGGGAACAGCTAACGTGTAGCGTTTGATCATGTGCAACTACATCAACGATTTTAATTGGCCGATGCACATTTTGAGAAACTTAAAGGCCCGTTTAAGTTTAAACTTTTTCTGTTTGCAAGTATGCCTCCAGGGCCTTTGCTTAAAAACAACTTTTAAATGATAGTAGGATAATAGGGATTTCATTGTGTTACATAAATTGTGAAAAAATTATGGTTTGATACCACTAAGGGAAGAACTGACTAGTACAAGGCCTTGAACTTGTAAATCTGTCAAAGCAATGTTTCACGTTTTGCAATACAATACGACTGTTTTTATTTTTGTTATTTACTTTTGTATATTTTTTTTTCTATATTTGAAAGATAATTGCTATTTTGAAATAGACAGAAAACACGATGCTTTATTGTCAAATTAATAAAATATTTTCAATTTAATTCAAATGTGATGTTTCATTATGCTTACATTGTGTGAACATGACTCCCTCTAGTGGTGGTAACATTTTGTTAGCCCAGCCATACACGCATGTCTACCGCGGAGTATTGTGGGTGTCAGTGAGGAAGTAAAATGGCGGACCTGGCAAACGAAGGTAAGGAACTGCTCGCTGGGGAAAGATAAACAAATCACCACAGTGAGTGAATGTAGTTCAGACAGCGACGGGACTGTCAGTAGATGTGCAGGGAATGCTCCGTTTTGTCTGCAGCTCGATGTGGTGGCAGCGGTTTGACTAAACAGCGTACGTTAAGAGTCCCGGCCTTTGCTATATTTTACGGAGGGGAGGAGTGGGGGCGGCAGGCCGGACCGTGTGGCACAACCGGGGGAGGGGCAGTTGTCAGACGTGAAAATATAACGTAGCGAGCGATCTATACCTTCCGATTTAACTGCATTTTTGTAAATCTGTGTGTTCCAATTTTAGGAATCAAGCACATGGAAGCACAAAAAATTGACATTTATGGCTCTGTCTGGGTCACATGGGAAACACCGGGTGGAATTTTGCTCTTATCGAATAGCCTTTTTAAACCTCCCACTATCACCATGTAGCTATCTACAGTATGCCTTCTATGGTCAAAACGCATAAATTAGGTAGTTATCGTTATAACACAGTTAACATGTCCCAGCTTGGCTAGTTTTTTTTGCATGGCGGTGCTGTTTACAGACAACTGGTTCTTGTCCTTGCTCATTGCTCGATGTTACAGGTGTCTATCCCATTGAGGTACAGCCTACAATGTTGCGAGTTCAATGCATAGCTATACTGTACCAGACACCTAGATAGCCTAGTTGCGTAACAGGATTTGCAAAGTACTTAGCTAGATGGATTTGAATGAATTACTTTTATACAGTTTCAAATCAATCCCGTTTTATAGAATGATGCCAATACAGAAAGATATCTTATTGAGCATTTCCAGTATTGAACAGTAGCTATCACGGAAATGTGCCATCTACTGAGCTGTACATAGAGCTAAGGCACAGCTACCGAAAGTTCAAACCTTCAACTGATTCTTTACTCTGGACTTCTTTTTCTGATTTCACCACCAAAAATAACAATGGCTTGCTGTAATAACTTTTCTTCAGTGTATGCTGATTCATTCAAATGTTAATTCAAATGTGTTAGATTTAATGAAAATGTGAAGTCGTGCAGCTATCCCTAAAGTAAGAGGCTTAGACGTTATGTGAATAGAAGACTAATGAGATTAATGCCTGTAGACCCCTCCCGAATGTCACTGTAGAGGGGTCTTGAGTTAGTCTGTTTGACAGCTGCTACATTGAAAGACACTAGAACCCCAATTCCATTTCAACGTACAACCCCTCTAGCTTCTCTTCTGTGTCCTTGATTCCTTTCTCATTTCGTCCGCTGTTACTTACGATGCATGAGGTCATAGGAGACGTGCCTGCCTATCACACATCATAAATTTCCACCAGTTTCCAATTTCAATCGAATGACAAGAGGAATCAGTTGTTTTGGTCTTCTGATTTTCTTTCTGTTCTTAGCAGGAATAATATGAGATGTTCAGCTTGTGATGGCTAGAGCTAGAGGTAGGGATCAGAGTTGACAGCATGGACGAGGACAAGGGTGAGGGGATCTATGCAGAGTAGGTAAGGGACCCAGAAACAACCAGTTTGCACTCAACCTACCTTTTAATGAGACCATGTTTTGGTACGAGGTGGATCTTTGTTATTTTTTTCCCCTTCCAAATCCTTTTTGCCTCATTAAAGGTAGTTTGGTTGCAATATTGTGGACTTTTATTTAGTCCAGCACCTGAGTTCTGGTGATGTAATAAGCAAGCGTCACCTCATTTATTTTTAGGCAAGCTACTCTCATGATAAAGAACTAAGGCTATAGGCTACATGAAGTAGATTGAGTTGCATTGTAGCCTTTACTTTAACTTAACAGACATTCCTCTGTCAATGTCAACAGACTGAAAGAACTAGCCTAGTCAGAAAGGCTGTAGACTACATTTCAAACAAGTATAGACTAGACTAGTGTGTAGGCTATATCGAGTGTAACTCGGCATTGTTTCAAATTTTGATTAAATCAAGGAAGTGCAGTCTTTGATCCACTTCCTTAATTTGATAGTCTAAGTGCCATATAGCTTCTTTTGTGACAAGGCAAATCCATTTATTTTCCTTTTGGTTTTTATAAAAAGGGGGAATATTTCATTGCCATATCACAGAGAATAGCAGTGCTGTGATTGGAGGCATCAGTAAAACACTATTTATGCTGAAGTCAAATACTTTGCAGTGTGAATCCACCATCTCTGGCAAGCATTTATGCATGTCTTTCACACCTCGAGGGCACATGAGCAATGCTAAGCCATCACAAAGCCTTGTGTCTCAGCTGGGGATGACTGACAACATAAACCTTCAAGCTACTAGGCCTATATATTGAAAAGCTATCTTTTATATCTGCCTTTACTGTTCAGTGTCAGTAGCTAGAACATTTGCCTTCCCAGCCTTCTAAAACAGGTCATGTCTTTGCTGCCCTTTCATTCAGAATTTTTCTCCTCTCATGGCCATATCACCTTCACCATAGCTCCTTCAGTTTGTTTCTATATATTTATTGCCTGATTTATTGGGTCAAGCCCAGTGTAGTTTCATCGTGTTGACCTGGATCCCTAAAAATGCGAAGCACCCGTAGGCGCACTCAAATTATATAAAGTCATACACACACATCCTCGCAATCAGATCCCGTCCACGTGGCTTACCCTAAAAATAGTCAAGGGCAAATTTTAGCAGCAGTGAGTCGTACTAGCGTTGATATCATCCTTCAAATCCATCTGCTGGGGCTGGCAGTCCTCCACTCATCCTACCCGATCACAACTGGCACGTCTCCCTCAGCTGTGGCAGGTAGCAGGCTATTCCAGCTGGACTGGGGTTAGTGGCCAGAGCCTAGAGCCTCTTATTCAGGGAAGTCTCATGACTAGAGAGTTCTAGTTATAGCCTGTGGAGAATATTTACTTGGTCCTGGCTGGGGTACTACCATAGCTGTGTGGGTACTGACAGTGACAGGGGAGTCCACTTACACTGACTGGGATGCCTGAGCCCTGAGGTTAGTGGTGTTCTGGGGGAGGTGAAGCAAGTGCACATTTCAGCACAACCTGTTACTTTTTCGCCTTGGCCTAACCTGCGGGTCTTTGTCAGCTCTGTAGAATTTAATTTAGGCTTGGGCGGTATCCATATTGTCATACCTTCATACCGACGTTGTGCCATACTGGGATATTCCGTAATACCGGCACTGAACACAATGGGCCGAAGGTTAGCAATGCTAACAAGTACATGTAAAATCCCATAGAGAATGCTAACTAAATGCTAAAGAGCGCATTGCGAACAGTTTCTGACCTATATTATTAGCAAACCAAATGCACAACTGCAGAGCATTCAGCACATTTTAGACCGTTAACTCAATAATTATAAGATAAATAGCTGGCAAACATTTAGTTGTGAACTCCGTACTGTAATTACACTACATGACCGAAAGTATGTAAACACCTGCTCATCGAACATCTCATTCCAAAATCATGGGCATTAATATGGAGTTGGTCACCCCTTTGCTTCTATAACAGCCTCCACTCTTCTGGGAAGGCTTTCCACTAAATGTTGAAACATTGCTGCTGGGATTTGCTTCCATTCAGCCACGAGCATTAGTGAGGTCAGGCACTGATGCTGGGTGATTAGGCCTGGCTCGCAATCAGCATTCTAATTCATCCCAAAGGTGTTCGATGGGGTTGAGGTCAGGGCTTTGTGCAGGCCAGTCAAGTTCTCCACACCGATCTCAACAAACTATTTCTGTATGGACCTCGCTTTGTGAACGGGGGGCATTGTCATGCTGAAACAGGTAAGGGCTATCCCCAAACTGTTGCCACAAAGTTGGAAGCACAGAATCATTTAGAATGTTGTTGTATGCTGTAGTGTTAAGATTTCCCTTCACTGGAAATAGCCCGATCCACGAACCATGAGAAACAGCCCCATTCCATTATTCCTCCTCCACCAAACTTTACAGTTGGCACTATGCATTGGGGCAGGTAGCGTTCTCCTGGCATCTGCCAAATGCCAGATGGTGAAGTGTGATTCATCACTCCAGAGAATGCTTTTCCACTTCTCCAGCGAGCTTTACACCACTCCAGCCAACCGTCGGCATTGCGCAAGGTGATCTTAAGCTTATGTGCGGCTGCTTGACAATGGAAACCCGTTTCATAAATCTCCCGACAATTATTGCGCTGACGTTGCTTTCAGAGGCAGTTTGGAACTGAGTAGGGAGGGTTGCAACTGAGGACAGACAATTTGTACATGCTACGTGCTTTAACACTCGGCGGTCACGTTCTGTGAGCTTGTGTGGCCTACCACATCGCGGCTGAGCTGTTGTTGCTCCTAGATGTTTTCACTTCGCGATAACAGCACTTACATATGACCGGGGAAGCTCTAGCAGGGCAGAAATTTTACGAACTGACTTGTTGGAAAGCTGGAATCCTATGTCGGTGCCACGTTGAAAGTCACTAAGTTCTCCATTAAGGCGATTGTCTATGGAGATTGCATGGATGTGTACTTGATTTTTATATGCCTGTCAGCAACGGGTGTTGCCGAATACACTAATTTGAAGGGTGTCCACTGTCCACATACTTTTGTAGATCACCAGTGAGTGACTTACAAGGCTCCGGTCTTTTGTCTTTGTGTGCTTTTAAACAAACAACACATGACTGGGGACTGCCATAAGCCTTTTAATAACGTGACAGGTGAAATTAAGAACGCACTGTTCTTTATCTCCTAACATATTATAAACATTGACTGCAAGGTTTTTAAAAAGTAGCTACAAAAATTCAAATGGATAAAAAAAATTCAAAGGAAATAATTTTGACGCTATTGAAAAACCATTCCATGGCTTTTTCTAAATACCCTGGTATACGGTATACCGCCCAAGCCTAATTGGTAATATTTGTAATTTAGGAGTACAGAGAAGGCTCATGAATAGAATTAGAGGGGTTTTATGGACAATGTCAAGAGACGTCATCGTAAAGGTTAATCCGTTACAGTGTAAGCTCTGTTTATGCCTGGGGTATGGGTTCTACTAAGCTATATGGAATTGTTTTAAGAAGGTCATACCAAGGATCATTTAGCTATTTGATTTATAATTTTAAGACCTCTTGAAGTATCAAAATAAAAAAATATTTGAAGAAAAATGTTATTTTGGCCTTAATGCTTTTAGCCCATTCAAAAGCTATGAATAACAGATTCACTAAATGGAACAGATGTCCGCCCAAAAAAATCTAAAGGAAGTTTCTGTCCTTTGTTTGCGAGAGATGATAAACAGGAAACAATTTTTTTTATTATTATATATTTTTTTTTACATGTATTTAACCCATTATTTTTGGCACCATATACAGTACCAGTCAAATGTTTGGACACACCTACTCATGAATTTCTTTATTTTTACTATGAAATAACACATATGGAATCATGTAGTAACCAAAAAAGTGTTAAACAAATGAAAATATATTTTATATTTGAGATTCTTCAAAGTAGCCAAACTTTGCCTTGATGACAGCTTTGCACACTCTTTGCATTCTCTTAACCAGCTTCATGAGGTAGTCACCTGGATTGCATTTCAATTAACAGGTGTGCCTTGTTAAAAGTTAATTTGTGGAATGTCTTTCCTTCTTAATGCGTTTGAGCCAATCCAGTTGTATTGTGACAAGGTAGGGTGGTATACAGAGGATAGCCCTATTTGGTAAAAGACCATGTCCATATTAGGGCAAGAACAGCTCAAATAAATGAAGAGAAACAACAGTCCATCATTATTTTAAGACATGAAGGTCAGTCAATCCGGAAAATGTCAAAAACCATCCAGCACTATGATGAAACTGGCTCTCTTGAGGACAGCGACAGGAAAGGAAGACACAGTTACCTCTGCTGCAGAGGATAAGTTCATTAGAGTTACCAGCCTCAGATTGCAGCCCAAATAAATAATTCACAGAGTTCAAGTAACAGACACAACTCAACATCAACTGTTCAGACGATACTGCATTAATCAGGCCTTCATGGTCGAATTGTTGCAAAGAAACCACTACTAAAGGATACCAATAAGAAGAAGAAACTAGCTTGGGCCAAGAAACACGAGCAAAGGACATTAGACCGGTGGAATCTGTCCTTTGGTCTGATTAGTCCAAATTGGAGATTCTTGGTTCCAACCGCCATGTCTTTGTGAGACGCAGAGTAGGTGACCAGCATGGCTACCACAGCATTCTGCAGCGATACGCCACCCCGTCTGGTTTGTGCTTAGTGGGACTCTCTTATATTTAGGCCAAGTTTAATGGGTTGCAGGCGTCCCGAGCCAGAAGCCCAAGGAGCAGCAGCGCAGCGTACTCATTTGTTTTTCAACAGAAGGACGCACCACACCTCCAGGCTGTGTAAGGGCTATTTAACCAAGAAGGAGAGTGATGGAGTGCTGCATCAGATTACCTGGCCTCCACAATCACCTGACCTCAACCCAATTGAGATGGTTTGGTATAAGTTGGACCGCAGAGTGAAGGAAAAGCAGCCAACAAGTGCTCAGCATATGTGGGAACTCCCTCAAGACTGTTGGAAAAGCATTCCAGGTGAAGCTGGTTGAGAGAATGCCAAGCGTGTGCAAAGCTTTTATCAAGGCAAAGGGTGGCTACTTTGAAGAATCTCAAATATAAAATATATTTTGATTTGTTTAACACTTTTGGTTATTACGTGATTCCATGTGTTATTTCATAGTTTTTATGTCTTCACTATTATTCTACAATGTAGAAAATAGTAAAAATAACGAAAAACCCTTGAATGAGTAGGTGTGTCCAAACTTTTGACTGGTACTGTATACTTCCATTAAAAAAATTCAACTGGTACCTTCGATTCGATTTTAGATTTTGAGTGGATTTTCCCTTTAAGCTTTTGCCCAAAGATGTGTGAAATTAGATCTTCAACAGTGACATCTTATTTCTCTTGCAGAGAAGCCTGCCATAGCCCCACCAGTGTTTGTGTTCCAGGAAGATAAAGCACAGAAGGTGAGACACTCTTTTCACACCTCTGCTGAAAATTTAAACAGTGTGACGGCACACTATGAGTCAGACTTGGCTTCACACTGGCTGGCTATTTCACTCAGTTGCCTGTGTCTGACTGTCTGTTTCTTCCTCTATCTCTGTCTTTTTTTGTCATACCCATAACAGAGATCAGCAGAAGGATCCAGTGCTGAGGATGGAGAAGGTAAGGATGAGGAGGGTAACCTAGCAGGTTATGGTGCTTTGGAAAATTGACTTTTCTTATATTACTGTATTATAATTACTTTGCTAATCTTTGCTGATTCTGTCTCCTCCAGACTCTGATAAAGATGAGAGTAGTTACTGTCCCCCGGCCAAGAGAGAAAGAACATCGTCACTAACACAGTTCCCACCCGCACATTCAGTTAATTGTACGTTTTGTTGAATTAAAATATTATTTTGTTAGTGTGTAGAGTAAGGGTCTGTACTCATGTTATTTGTCATTGTCTCTTGCAGTTTCTAAAAACAATGTGTTCATGCCATCCAGTTTCTGTCAGTCCCCCGACAGGAAATAATTCAGATTCAGAACCTGGTGAGTTCATGAATAGTTGTCTTAAGATCTCTTTTCCAATTTACTTGGTATTTGCATGATAAGGAGAACGACCCTTGAAGAATCATGACAAGAATGGTTTGCTTTTTCTCCTTAGGCCAGAACTTTGATTAACTTCCATCTCATATTCCCTCTCTTTCTTCATCTTTCTGTGTTCTGATGTCAACAGAGGAGAAGACTGTTGGGTTTCGCTTAAAGCCTCCCACCCTGATCCATGGACAGGCTCCTCGTGCAGGTAGCTGCTCTCTCATGTCATTTTCAGAGAGCCTTTATTGTCAATTGAGGGAAATATGAAATGTCTTTTGGGGGTTTCAGCACACAGGCTCAGTCACAAAAGCAATGTACAAAACATCACAATAAGTTGGAAAGAAGATGGCCCTTTTTTTGTCTGGCATTGGTCTGTCCAGAGCCTTATATTTAGGCCAAGTTTAATGTGTTGCAGGCGTCCCGAGCCAGAAGCCCAAGGAGCAGCAGCGCAGCGTACTACGACCAGCAGTTCTGCAGGCCCCTCCGCCTACCAAATCACTAACCCAGACCGGTAAGTACACTAAGGAAAGCTTAACCTCAGTCTTCAGATCCTCTCAGACAAACAGCTCTGCTACTTCGTTCTGTTCTGCGATGGCTGTTCTCCTCCAGCTTTCTTTCATCTCAATGTGCTTGGACAAAACATCTTTTGAAGGGGAGAGGAATCTAGCCATTTCTGGAATTTCCCTGAGTCTCCTCTTGTGGTCCTCATAGGTTTGAACAGTGGTACGAATGGAGTGAACAGGTCGTCTGAGGGTCTGCCTGTCACCCAGAACAACACAGAGAACTGTGATGGCTCCACAGACAATATGGCCAAGTCACAGGTAAGCTGAGAGGTCAAAGGGTGCCACGCTAGCTACGTTTCCTGATTGGAATGGCTGCACAGTGGCCTATAATAACCTATATAGTTATCAAGCTCCTAACAACAACAAAGAACACAACAGGACACAAGGAAGGTTTTATTCTTGGACATTCAGCATGGAATTTCCATGAATGTGTCTCGCTGCTCTCATCTTTCAAGAAGAAGAAAAGCGAGAGCGATGAGAGCAGGAATGTAGAGAGAACAGATCCTCCTGTGGAATCCACATTTGTATTTGGTCAGAATGTCAAAGACAGAGCAAAGGTGACTTGAATAGTTAACTAAAGTGCATGTCAAATGGAATACATTTCAAAGATGCTCTGGCTTTGCCTCATACCTAACAACACCCCATTGAGGTGTGGGTAAATCAAATTATAAACTGGGTAGTTCTGGCCCTGAATGCTAATTTGGCTGACAGCCGCCTCTCTAAAGTCTTCGAAAGCCTAGTTAATAAACAGATCACTGACCATTTCGAATCCCACCGTACCTTCTCCGATGTGCAATCCGGTTTCCGAACTGGTCACGGCTGCACCTCAGCCACGCTCAAGGTACTAAACGATATCATAACCGCCATCGATAAAAGACAGTACTGTGCAGCCGTCTTCATCGACCTGGCCAAGGCTTTCGACTCTGTCAATCACCGTATTCTTATCGGCAGACTCAACAGCCTTGGTTTCTCAAATGACTGCCTCGCCTGGTTCACCAATTACTTTGCAGACAGAGTTCAGTGTGTCAAATCGGAGGGCCTGCTGCCCGGACCTCTGGCAGTCTCTATGGGGGTACCACAGGGTTAAATTCTCGGGCTGACTCTTTTCTCTGTATACATCAATGATGTCGCTCTTGCTACGGGTGATTCCCTGATCCACCTCTACGCGGACGACACCATTCTGTATACTTCTGGCCCTTCATTGGACATTGTGCTAACTAACCTCCAAACGAGCTTCAATGCCATACAGCACTCCTTCCGTGGCCTCCAACTGCTCCTAAACTCTAGTAAAACCAAATGTATGCTTTTCAACCGTTCTTTTCAACCGTTCACATCAACCGTTCACTACAATAGACGGCTCTAACATAGAATATGTGGACAACTACAAATATCTAGGTGTCTGGTTAGACAGGAAACTCTCCTTCCAGACTCATATTAAACATATCCAACATCAAATCTAGAATCGGCTTTCTATTTCGCAACAAAGCCTCCTTCACTCATGCCGCCAAACTTACCCTAGTAAAACTGACTATCCTACCGATCCTCGACTTCGGCGATGTCATCTACAAAATAGCTTCCAATACTCTACTCAGCAAACTGGATGCAGTCTATCACAGGCCATCCGTTTTGTCACCAAAGCCCCTTATACCACCCACCACTGTGACCTGTATGCTCTAGTCGGCTGGCCCTCGCTACATATCCATCGCCAGACCCACTGGCTCCAGGTCATCTATAAGTCTTATGCTAGGTAAAGCTCCACCTTATCTCAGCTCACTGGTCACGATAACAACACCCGCCCGTAGCACGCGCTCCAGCAGGTATATCTCACTGGTCATCCCCAAAGCCAACACCTCCTTTGGCCGCCTTTCCTTCCAGTTCTCTGCTGCCAATGACTAGAACGAATTGCAAAAATCGCTGAAGCTGGAGACTTGTATCTCCCTCACTAACTTTAAACACCAGTTATCTGTGCAGCTAACCGATCGCTGCAGCTGTACATAGTCTATCTGTAAATAGCCCACCCAATCTACCTACCTCATCCCCATACTGTTTTTTATTTACTTTTCTGCTCTTTTGCACACCAGTATCTACTTGCACATCATCATCTGCTAAATTGTAATTTACCTCGCTACTATAGCCTATTTATTGCCTTACCTCCCCACGCCATTTGCACACACTGTATATAGACTTTTTTTTTTCTTTTGTGTTATTGACTGTATGCTTTTTTATTCCATGTGTAACTCTGTTGTTGTTTGTGTCGCACTGCTGTGCTTTATCTTGGCCAGGTCGCAGTTGTAAATGAGAACTTTTTCTCAACTAGCCTACCTGGTTAAATAAAGGTCCTTAGCCGTGGTATATTGGCCATAAACCACACTTCCTCTGGCCTTATTGCTTAAATATAGCAGCCTCGGCCTTGCATGCTGTATTACGTGAGTTTTATGTTCTTTTTGTTATTATTTGTCTGATCATTACCTTTTTTCCCCATTCGTCTAGGTTGAGGGAAGCAGTGAAAAGAAAGTCTCTCTGTCAGCAGAATCAGGGGAAACCAATTATTTCCTACAGTACAGAAGCACTCCCGGGTTAGTTGCTCATGGATTCTGGCTCCAATGGCTATGATCAGTTATCACTTTTATTAGGCTAATACTTTATCACAATTTTATAATCGTATTATTATAACATCCTTTCCTCTGTATGTTTTCCACCCAGCTTACAGAAAGCTGAGAACAACACCGACGACGGGGCTAAGTTTGTGTTTGGACAGAACATGTCGGATCGTGTCCTGGTGAGACGTGTTGTTTTGTGAGGCTAATCTACTCATCTGTTATCTCTGTCGTTTTTCTAGCGTTTATTCCCCTGCCAACTAAAGACAGGATCAACAAAGTTGTGCTAAAGCATGTTGTATTACATTATTGTTTTGCAGAGTCCGCTGAAATGTGAGCAGGCAGCAGAGAGCAGCAGAGATCCCCCTGCCACCCCGCCATGTGAGCCACCCTCACTGGACAGCAGCCCCGACAAAGGTGGGCAGAGAAAATAACATACTGCAATTAAATAATAAATATGGAATTTATGTTACTAAGCCCATATAATAATGGCAATCCAAGAAAGGAGACACATGCTTATTTCCAGGTGTCCAAAGTGTCCTCCTTGTTTGCTGTTCATTTTCAAATGGGTTTGTGGTTCTCTTTGCAGATACAAATGTGACAGAGTCTTTGGAGGAGTCGGCAGCGGCCTACACCAAAGCCACAGCCAAGAAGTGCTTGTTAGAGAAGGTAGAGGTCAGAACTGGAGAGGAGTCTGAGAGTAATGTACTACAGGTATGCACAAGCTCTAGTTGTGTGTTGTTCAATGTTAGTGTATTTATAGTAACGTTCAATTTACTTCACCAGGACATTTAGCAATTGTTGATGTAAAGTTACCCACAGTAGTTTTGTGTTTACATGTCACCTCAGGCAGGGTTAGAAATCGTGCATGATCATTCATCTGACAATGGAATGTTTTTTTCTCAGGTCCAATGCAAGTTGTTTGTGTTTGACAAAGCATCCCAGTCTTGGGTGGAGAGAGGCAGAGGACTACTGAGGCTTAATGATATGGCCTCCACAGAGGAGGGATCGTTACAGTCCAGGCTAGGTACAGTCATTACAGTGGCATAACACTTGAATCAAATCATGTCAAAACGCAACTCCTGTTTGAATGTATTATATTGGTTATTATATGCATTGTGTATGATCTGAGTTTGCTGTTCTGGCCCTGTAGTGATGAGGACCCAGGGCAGTTTGCGTCTGATCCTCAACACCAAGCTTTGGCCCCAAATGCAGACGGACAAAGCCAGCGAGAAGAGCGTCCGCATCACAGCCATGGACACTGAGGACCAGGGGGTCAAGGTCTTCCTCATATCGGTACGAGTAAGACGACATTACTTATTACATAGTAATTACTAGGGATGTGCACGGTTATTGGAATATCCCAATATGCGAACGGACGTTAGTGTGCGATTACTTGAATGTTCATCTTAGGAGAAATTAATTGTAGGCCTATTTTAACAATGAAAAAGCTTTTTCTAAATAAAATTATCCGTTTGACATTTTTATCTACAAGAATATACCATGCCATTTGAAATTCTTAATTTAATAAAACAAACTGTTTTTTTGAACGGTACTTTGAGCTACTACTGCCCGTTTATCCCTCCAGGCTGCCCTGACATCGGTATGCTATTTTCCCCACTTCAAACAGCTATCACAGGCACTTGCCTAACAGAGTTTCCACAATATCTGACATAGATCAATGCAAAACACTAACCAGATAACCTTTTTGTAACAGAATAAGTTCTATCATGATGAAAATCAGACTTCTCTATCTCTGTTGCTGCAAGCCAAACTTTTGGAGAAAAGCAGATATCCTCTGTTTACTCCTGCCATGTGCATTTGGGTCATTCAGAAAGGTCGAAGATTCAAAAGCATTTTTTTTCTTCGAATTTCGACTTTCCGGATATCAGAAAAAATGTCAGATTATTTGAATAGTAAAGTATTTTGCCCATCCCTAGTAATGACACTATAATTGCATGGTAATAGATGAGTTGAGTATATCTAACACTGCCAGGACATTCTGTATAGTACTGATGTGTTAGTTATGTGTCTGTTCCAGGCGAGCTCTAAGGACACGGGTCAGCTGTACGCAGCGCTGCATCACCGTATCCTGGCACTGCGGAGCCGCTCAGACCAGGAGCCAGAGCCCCGGGTCCCCATTCCAGACGGCCACATCCCTCACCCCCAGTCTAACGAGGAGGATAGTGATGAGGACGAATCGCTCACACCCACTGCCAACATCACAGGTAAACTATAGAACCCTTTTAGCCTAACTGTTATCCTAACTGATCTAATCACCCCAAACGAATCTGAAGACCTCTGTAGTGAAGATTCTTACACAGGGACACTCAGTCAATCTTAAATGAATCATTGTTTGTCAGCGCGCTGGATAGGTTCCAACAAAATTGAACGTTTGTCAGGAGCTCTAACGGGGCAGTCCCGTTAGTTCCCTTACATACTGACAAGTTATATTTGCATGATTTAGCTTATTCATCATTCATAATTAATGTTTGCTTCAGTCATGTGACGATCAATACTGGGTCATGCATTTGACAGTCCAATACCTCATGAGGCTTCTTCTCTCTAAGCTGAGACCTTGAAACAGAGATATCCCTTTCTCTAAACAAGGTTCAAAATCAAATCAAATGTTATTTGTCACATGTGCCAAGTACAACAGACCTTACAGTGAAATGCTTACCTACAAGCCCTTAACCAACAATGCAGTTTTAAGAAATATATTTGTTAACCTCTCAGGGATTGCTGGGGCGCTAGCGGGCTGCTCCCGACACTACCAGGTGAAATGTAAGGCGCCAAATTCAAAATCCAAAAGTTGAATTATTAAACATCCACCAATATACAAGTGTTCCATACTCATCAAAAGCTCTGTTTCTTGGCAATATCACAGCGTTGTCAGATTTCAAAAAGGCTTTACGCGAAGCAGCACATTTGATTGTTTGAGGGTAGCACCTCACATATTTTTCCCATAGCCATGAATCGATTAGCCATCATGGCACACACATAACACATTTCACAGCGAAAACAAATCAATTACCTGTTGAAGAACTTCTGCTGAGGTCATCCTAAGTGTCCAACGAAGACAATCCATGGTTCTTTTGTTAGAAAAAGTAATGTATTTTATCCATAAATCTCCATTTGGTTTGCGCGTTATAATCAGAAACGACAGCCTCCACTAGTCCATTGAAACGTGACGAGAACTCGTTCATCTTATACCTATAGACTTGTCCAAGAACAATCAACCATAGTTTTAAATGTATCCTTAGGAACACTTTTACGTATATTTACTATTTTAAATCAACCGGAATATAAACTGATCGATAAAGACGGTAAAAAAGACACTGCGCGCTTTGTCGGGAACGCACTGGGTACTGTTTACATAAAAAGGTCACTTCCTGGTTTGCTCTTATTCTCTGGTCTAATTCATCCAAAATGAAATTTTACACTGTCTCGAGACTGTTGACATCTAAAGGAAGCGATGGGTACTGCATTCATATGCCCTTATATGGTCATTTTCATAAGGGAGGGGTTCCCAATGAGGCACTCTGTCAAAACCACTTTTTCCAGGACAGAAATTCCTCGGGGTTTCGCCTGCCATATGCGTTCCGTTTCACTCACAGACAAATGGTTAACACTTTTGGAAAATTCAGAGTGTTTCCTATCCAATGGTACTAAATATGTGCATATCCTATTTTCTGTGCCTGAATGGGAGGCATTTTACTTTGGGCACGCCAGGCTCTCCAAAACCGACCCCTCAGCTGCCACTCCCTAACAAGTTAACTACTCATTATAATAAATTCTAATAAAGCTTGTTAAAAAGAAAAATGCTTTTGCAACTTCTTTGCAATAAGGAATTGAGACTTAACTTCTTAGGGAGCGGCTGCATAAAAAAGGATATGCACATAATTAGTACTATTGGATAGGAACAACTCTGAAGTTTCTAAGAGTGTTAAAATAATGTGTGTGAGTATAACAGAACTGATATAGCAGGCGAAAACCCGAGGAAAATCCATGCGGATTTGCAGTTTGTTTTATACTTGACCTTCTTCTCCAGGCTGCCTATTCATTTTTATTTTAACCAGGACTGAGACTGCAGTACCTATGGCTTCCACTAGATGTCAGCAGTCTCTATACAGAGTTTGGGAGTAAGCAAAACGGATAGGAAGAAGAAATGGTCAAGGGAGCTCAGATGTCAACAAGATTTCTCGGGCGCGAGACTGGGTGCGCTCCCCACTTTATTTTACTTATATAACGTTTAGGTGACTATCCGAGTTAAATATTATCGCTAATATTCATAAAAGGATAGCTAAGGATGCATTATAACTGGTCTTTGATTTGTTTAGGAAAAGTTTATAGGTATTTTTGAACGCGTTCTCTTCACGTTTCAATGGGCATTTCGACGTTGGATTTTCTGAACATAACACGCCAACCAAACAGAGATTTATGGATATAGTGAATTACTTTTTCTAACAAAAGAACCATTGGATGTCTTCGTTGGACACTTGGGAAGCCCTCAGCAGAAGTTCTTCGAAAGGTAAGGTATTTGTTTTCGCTGTGATATTTTGTGTGAACCGCGCTGGTTTATGAATTTATGCTAATGCAGAAATATTAGAGGTGCTATCCTCAAACAATCAAATGTAGTGCTTTCGCCATGAAGCCTTTTTGAAATCTGACATTGCTGTGATATTGCCAAGAAGCAGAGCTTTTGATGATTATGCAACACTTGTATATTGATGAATGTTTAATAATTCAACTTTTGGATTTTGAATTTGGCGCCTTACATTTCTCCGGGTAGTGTCGGGAGCCTTACGGTTGTGGGCGGAGCAGGCAGTTGCCGTACCAGGCGGTGATACAGCCCGACAGGATGCTCTCGAATGTGCATCTGTAGAAGTTTGTGAGTGTTTTTGGTGACAAGCCGAATTTCTTCAGCCTCCTGAGGTTGAAGAGGCGTTGTTGCGCATTCTTCACCACACTGTCTGTGTGGGTGGACCATTTCAGTTTGTCCGTGATGTGTACGGCGAGGAACTTAAAACTTTCCACCTTTTCCACTACTGTCCCATCCATGTGGATAGGGGGGTGCTCCCTCTGCTGTTTCCTGAAGTCCACAATCATCTCCTTAGTTTTGTTGACGCTGAGTGAGAGGTTATTTTCCTGACACCACACTCCGAGGGCCCTCACCTCCTCCCTGTAGGCCGTCTCGTCGTTGTTGGTAATCAAGCCTACTCCTGTAGTGTCGTCTGCACACTTGATGCTTGAGTTGGATGCGTGCTTGGCCACGCAGTCATGGGTAAACAGGGAGTACAGGAGAGGGCTGAGAACGCACCCTTGTGGGGCCCCAGTGTTGAGGATCAGCGGGGTGGAGATGTTGTTTCCTACCCTCACCACCTGGGCGGTTGCACAGGGCGGGGTCGAGACCTAGGGTCTCGAGCTTAATGACGAGTTTGGAGGGTACTATGTAGTTAAATGCTGAGCTGTAGTCGATGAACAGCGTTCTTACATAGGTATTCCTCTTGTCCAGATGGGTTAGGGCAGTGTGATTGCAATTGCGTCGTCTGTGGACCTATTGGGACGGTAAGCAAATTGGAGTGGGTCTAGGGTGTCAGGTAGGATGGAGGTGATATGATCCTTGACTAGTCTCTCAAAGCACTTCATGATGACGGAAGTGAGTGCTACGGGGCAATAGTCATTTAGCTCAGTTACCTTAGCTTTCTTGGGAACAGGAACAATGGTGGTCCTCTTGAAGCATGTGGGAACAGCAGACTGGGATAAGGATTGATTGAATATGTCCGTAAACACACCAGCCAGCTGGTCTGTGCATGCTCTGAGGGCGCGCGGCCAGGGATGCCATCTGGGCCGGCAGCCTTGCGAGGGTTAACACATTTAAATGTTTTACTCACGTTGGCTGCGGTAAAGGAAAGCCCGCAGGTTTTGGTGGCGGCCGTGTAGGTGGCACTGTATTGTCCTCAAAGCGAGCAAAGAAGTTGTTTAGTTTGTCTGGGAGCAGGACATTGTGGTCCGAAACGGGGCTGGTTTTCTTTTTGTAGTCCGTGATTGACTGTAGACACTGTCACATACCTCTCATGTCTGAGCCGTTGAATTGCGACTCTACTTTGTTTCTATACTGACGCTTAGCTTGTTTGATTGCCTTGCGGAGGAAATAGCTACACTGTTTGTATTCAGACATGTTCCTGGTCGCCTTACCCTGATTAAAACCAGTGGTTCGCGCTTTCAGTTTTGCGTGAATGCTGCCATCAATCCACGGTTTCTGGTTAGGAAGGTTTTAATAGTCGCTGTGGGTACAACATCACCAATGCACTTGCTAATAAACTCGCTCACCGAATCAGCGTCTTCATCAATGTTATTGTCCGACGCCATGCGGAGCACATCCCAGTCCACGTGATTGAAGCAATCTTGAAGCGTGGAATCAGATTGGTCGGACCAGCGTTGAACAGACCTGAGCACGGGCGTTTCCTGTTTTAGTTTCTGTCTATAGGCTGGCAGCAACAAAATGGAGTCGTGGTCAGATTTGCCGAAAGGGGGGCCGGGAATGGCTTTGTATGCGTCGCGGAAGTTAAAATAACAATGATCTAGGATTTTGCCGGCCCGGGCCGCACATTCGATATGCTGATAAAATTTATGGAGCCTTGTTTTCAGATTAGCCTTGTTAAAATCCCCAGCTACAATAAATGCAGCATCAGGATATGTGGTTTCCAGTTTACATAGAGTCCAATGAATTTCTTTCAGGGCCGTCGATGTGTCAGCTTGAGGGGGGATATACGCGACTGTGATTATAATCTAAGAGAATTCTCTTGATAGATAATGCGGTCGGCATTTGATTGTAAGGAATTCTAGGTCAGGTGAACAAAAGGACTTGATTTCCTGTATGTTGTTGTGATCACACCAAGACTCGTTAATCATAAGGCATACACCCCCTTCTCTTCTTATCAGATAGATGTTTGTTTCTGTCGGAGCGATGCGTAAAGAAACCAGGTGGCTGTACCGACTCTGATAACGTATCCCGAGTGAGCCATGTTTCCGTGAAGCAAAGAATGTTGCAATCTCTGATGTCTCTCTGAAAGGCAACCCTTGCTCGAATTTCATCTACCTTGTCAAGAGACTGGACATTGGCAAGTAGTATACTCGGGAGCGGTGCGCGGTGTACTCGTCTACGGAGCCTGACCAGAAGACCACCCCGTCTTCCCCTTCTCCTGCACCGCCGTTGTTTTGGGTCACCGGCTGGGATCCGGTCTATTGTCCTGGTTGGTGGACCAAACAGAGGATCTGCTTCGGGAAAGTCGTATTCCTGGTCGTAATGTTGGTAAGTTGACGTTGCTCTTATATCCAATAATTCCTCCCGGCTGTATGTAATCAAACTTAAGATTTCCTGGGGTAACAATGTAAGAAATAATACATAAAAAAAAATATATATACTGCATAGCTTCCTAAGAACGCAAAGCGAGGCGGCCATCTTTGTCGGCGCCGGAGTCTGAGTCTAGGAAAGAAAAATAACAAGGAGCGCGCACCCATTCACGCGCGCAAAACAGTAGTGTCCGTTTCATGAGCCACTTGGAAGAACTTCAATTTCTTGTTCGTTTTTCAAAAAACAAACCTGAAACTATGTCTAAAGACTGTTGACATCTAGTGGAAGCCATAGGAACTGCAATCTGGGAGCTAATTCCCTCTATAGTCAATAGCAAGTCAATGGAAAGACAGTGACATAAAAAAAAGGGCCAGTTTTAGAAACTTGTGTTTTCTATGAAATACTAGCTTCTGGGCCTGAGTAACAGCCAGTTTACTTTGGGCACGTCAGACTCTCCGTACTTCAGAACACTGCCCCCTAGCCCTAAGAGGTTAACGGAGTTTAGGCCATGAAACTGTGGGTATGCTAATTTAGAAATGTTGACCTAATCTGACAAGACTAAATTGCCTAGGATCAGAGAGCAGGGTCAGGCCCAGAACAGAAGATGGACGGGGTGTGATCTAGCTAAACAGAGAGTGGACCATGGACATTCCACAGGGGAGCCAGAGGGAAACTCATTGGGGTCATAAAATGTATAGCTTGGGAGGTGACACCTACAAGAGGGGGGTGACCAAAAGGAGTAAAGAGTATAACATGTGTTGTGAACTTTCTAAATGCATGCACTCAGCTGACTGTATCCTTGGTATTAAACACTTGAAACTTATCTTGAGCTTTAACTACTTAAGTAGTTAACAGCCATCACTAACATTGAGTGGCTGCTGCCAACATACTGACTCAAATCTCTAGCCACTTTAATAATTAAACATTGGATGTAATAATTGTATCACTAGCCACTTCAAACAATGCCACTTTATATAATGTTTACTTATCCTACATTACTCATCTCATACATATATATACAGTGGGGAAAAAAAGTATTTAGTCAGCCACCAATTGTGCAAGTTCTCTCACTTAAAAAGATGAGAGAGGCCTGTAATTTTCATCATAGGTACACTTCAACTATGACAGACAAAATGAGGAAAAGAAATCCAGAAAATCACATTGTAGGATTTTGTTATGAATTTATTTGCAAATTATGGTGGAAAATAAGTATTTGGTCAATAACAAAAGTTTATCTCAATACTTTGTTATATACCCTTTGTTGGCAATGACAGAGGTCAAACGTTTTCTGTAAGTCTTCACAAGGTTTTCACACACTGTTGCTGGTATTTTGGCCCATTCCTCCATGCAGATCTCCTCTAGAGCAGTGATGTTTTGGGGCTGTCGCTGGGCAACACGGACTTTCAAAGATTTTCTATGGGGTTGAGATCTGGAGACTGGCTAGGCCACTCCAGGACCTTGAAATGCTTCTTCTGAAAGCCACTCCTTCGTTGCCCGGGCGGTGTGTTTGGGATCATTGTCATGCTGAAAGACCCAGCCATGTTTCATCTTCAATGCCCTTGCTGATGGAAGGAGGTTTTCACTCAAAATCTCACGATACATGGCCCCATTCATTCTTTCCTTTACACGGATCAGTCGTCCTGGTCCCTTTGCAGAAAAACAGCCCCAAAAGCATGATGTTTCCACCCCCATGCTTCACAGTAGGTATGGTGTTCTTTGGATGCAACTCAGCATTCTTTGTCCTCCAAACACGACGAGTTGAGTTTTTACCAAAAAGTTATATTTTGGTTTCATCTGACATTCTCCCAATCCTCATCTGGATCATCCAAATGCTCTCTAGCAAACTTTAGACTTGCCTGAACATGTACTGGCTTAAGCAGGGGACACGTCTGGCACTGCAGGATTTGAGTCCCTGGCGGCGTAGTGTGTTACTGATGGTAGGCTTTGTTACTTTGGTCCCAGCTCTCTGCAGGTCATTCACTAGGTCCCCCTGTGTGGTTCTGGGATTTTTGCTCACCGTTCTTGTGATCATTTTGACCCCACGGGTGAGATCTTGCGTGGAGCCCCAGATCGAGGAAGATTATCAGTGGTCTTGTATGTCTTCCATTTCCTAATAATTGCTCCCACAGTTGATTTCTTCAAACCAAGCTGCTTACCTATTGCAGATTCAGTCTTCCCAGCCTGGTGCAGGTCTACAATTTTGTTTCTGGTGTCCTTTGACAGCTCTTTGGTCTTGGCCATAGTGGAGTTTGGAGTGTGACTGTTTGAGGTTGTGGACAGGTGTCTTTTATACTGATAACAAGTTCAAACAGGTGCCATTAATACAGGTAATGAGTGGAGGACAGAGGAGCCTCTTAAAGAAGAAGTTACAGGTCTGTGAGAGCCAGAAATCTTGCTTGTTTGTATGTGACCAAATACTTATTTTCCACCATAATTTGCAAATAAATTCATTAAAAATCCTACAATGTGATTTTCTGGATTTTTTTTCCTCATTTTGTCTGTCATAGTTGAAGTGTACCTATGATGAAAATTACAGGCCTCTCTCATCTTTTTAAGTGAGAGAACTTGCACAATTGGTGGCTGACTAAATACTTTTCCCCACTGTGTATATATATACTGTACTCTATACCATCTACTGCATCTTGCCTATGCCGTTCGGCCATCGCTCATCCATATATTTATATGTACATACTCGTATTCATTCCTTTACACTTGTGTGTATAAGGTAGTTGTTGTGAAATTGTTAGATTACGTGTTAGATACTACTGCATGGTCGGACCTAGAAGCACAAGCATTTCGCTACACTCGCATTAACATCTGCTAACCATGTGTATGTGACAAATAAAGTTTGATTTGATTTGAACAGACTATTTTCCGTCTGAAATATTGTTTATTTAGATATTTGACAACCTGAGGATTAATTGGAAACATTGTTTGACTTGTTTGGATGAACTTTACCTGTACTTTTTGGATTTCTTTGTCTGCATGTTGTTCGACTGGATTACAGAACACAACTACACTGACTTTTTGGGATATAAAGAAGGACTTTATCGAACAAAACTACCATTCTTTGTGTTCCTGGGACCCGTGGGGTTGCAAACAGAGGAAGATCTTCAAAGGTAAGTGATTAATTTTATCGCAATTAAAAATGTTGTAACTCCTGTGCTGGTTTGAATAATTATGTTGTTGTGGGACGCTGTCCTCAGACAATCGATTGTTCTGCTTTCGCTGTAAAGCCTGTTGTAAATCCGACAACGCTGTTCGTTTACCAAGACTCTAAGCTTTTGAATGGTGTACAACACTTGTATTTTCATTAATGTTTAATATTACTATTTTTGTAATTTGAATTTGGCGCTCTGCATTTCACCGGATGTTGTCGAAGGTGGGACGCTAGCGTGCCACCGATCCCTAAGAAATACTCACAGTAATCATTCACTACACAGGAAACAAACAAACTACAGTTTAACATGAAACATTTTGACAGAATCCATCAAGCTCAAATCTACTATCAAAAGGTTATAATCAACTGAAGTGAGTATCAAAAATACACACACATACACAAGGGATCTGTAGATTCAGAGGTGAATAAATCTCTCAATGTTAACCATTATTTCCATATCTCTTACCACAATCAGGTTGGATTGACCTATGTTTTTCTAACTGTCCCTGGCACATCGACTTAATCAAAATATAAAACCCTGTTGTTTAACAATTCTGCTAAACCCTTCAAAAGGTTGGTGCTGGCTAATCAGGTCAATGTTCACATATTGGAAACAGGTTAAGGGTTTAGATGACCTTACCCTCAACTTGTTAAACGAAAATCTTCAATCATGACTCATCTACAGGGGGAAATGGGAGCTCTTCTAGAGTTGTCAGCTCATTAGTTTCACCATCCTTTTGAGGAGCATTAAACACGATAGCTGCTGAAATCTTACCAGCCAGAAAGACACAGATCGCCTTACAGCATGTTAACAAAACAAAAGACAGTCAAGAGACTCTGTTTTGCAGAGCCCAATTACACAATTCTTTTAGCAATGCCAATTTTATCTACGTCTTTAGAGATCTCCCAAATTTGGTCTAGGGCACATGCATATTGACTTTCACAGGGAAGAGAGAGATACTCTCTTTTTTCATACCTCCACACACATAATAACGTTATACCATCAAACTCCACGGATGAGTCATGTTATCCTCAGAGACATGTCTCATTAGTAACGAGGATAACATGTCTCATTAGTAATGAGGATAACATGTTATCCTCGTTACTAATGAGACATGTTATCTAATGAGACATGTTATCATGTTATCCTCGTCACTACTGAGACATGTTACCTATGAGATTTATGAGACGTGTTATCCTCTACCTGTAGATCCAACAGCGGTGGTGGACAGAACCCTAGATAACGTTACAGATCAAAAGACTCAGCTCACTGAAATGGTTGGGGCATTCATTCACCTCTTTCACACATGAACTAGTCCCCTGACAGCTCTCATTCACTCAATATTTTATAGCTATATTTCAATCTCAATCTTTTTATCCAATCTTCAATCAGCTTGATATCCACATTTCAATCTTATAATCCTTATTCCAATTTTAATAATATTAATTTAAGTCCATAATTATCCAAATTTCAATCAGTCAAATTTCCATCAGCTTAATATCCACATTTCAATCTTATAATCCTTATTCCAATTTTAATAGTAATAATTTAAATCCATGTATTATCCGAATTTCAATCAGACAATTTTCAATCAGCTTAATATGTCATATCTCACAATCACATTTTCACATACATATTCACTTATTACTATTCCCAAACACACCCCATGTGCATCTTCAAAGATTCTCTTGTCGTTACTTGCTATGCACCATATGTATCTTCAATGGTTCTCTTGCCGCTACTTGCTATACATATAAATAACACCCTCTATTCAATAATACCTTGTTATTTCGTAGTGGCTGTAGACGTTTCTTCTAAATGCCTACATACAGCTGTCAGCTGGGCTTTCCATGGTATTGTTACGCCCTCACTCTAGTCTTCTCATAAAACTAGTGAATAGTCTTCTCTCTAGAAGACTATAGGTACCTTTTTATGGGTTACTCGCCTTGATTTCATTAATTCTTTTTTTTCTAATTTTTATACATATTCATTTAAATTGACTTACTGAAATCAGTTGCCATCCCTCAATTGTTGGCCGATGATGTGTCTCCACCTGGGCAGCTCACAGTAAGGGTCTGGTCTGGGTGTGTCTCATCATCTTTTGGTCAGACGGGAATTTCCCTCACGCTTCATAAAATGCGCCACCGGTTTTCCTCGCAGACCCCCACTGGAAAGCGAGGCTTCTTCTCTCTAAGCTGAGACCTTGAAACTGAGATATCCCTTTCTCTAAACAAGTTTCTGGCTGTACTGCCATATTCGTTCAATCAGTCACTTGCGTGAACACAGATTCTTTTTTAATAGAAAAGCACAAACATAGAACATAGAAATTGTTAAATAGAAAAGCACAAACATAACAATTTCCATCACACCTCTTACTGTGATTTATTCAAAAAAGTGAATTGATGATATCTGGACAAAGTGATAGTCCAAAAGTGTTATTTGGTGTTCCAAGGAAGTGATCTGGGAGACCCCTATCGATGGTCCATAAAAGTTATCTTGGGGTTCAAAAAGGTAATCTGGACATGCCCCCTAACTGTTGAACAACAGTCCAATGACCATCACTCACCAGGCCTTTCTCTCCTCTCCCCAGAGGGTCCAGAGGTCCAGGCCAGCGGGAGTGGGAGTGGGTCCTCATAGCGCCTGCCCCCCTCCACAGGCTGCAGTCAGGACCCCTACAGGCACCTCCATGGACACCTAAGTCCAGCATTTCCCCAATGGTCAGAGGTCACAGTGGAGTTCCAGGAAGGATCCTATGCAGGTGCTACTAACTTAACTCTGTGCAGTTCAGTCTCTCTGCATTCACAGTATATCCGGGATGGATGGTCTTTTTGTTTGTTTTTTATTTTAGTTTTTTTTAACCTATAGAACTGAAAAATATATATTTTTTGGAGTTTGTGAATTTCCGCTCATCATATTGATGAGTGAGACGTTGTAAGACGGAATGAGAAAGCAGTTTTCTTCTCTCACCGATGTAAGTACATTCTAAAGAGTTTGCCGTTAAAAGTGGGACCTCTTTATCCACCTTGCAAGAGAACAGACCTCAGGCACTTCAAATCCAGTGGGGCTTGTATTTTGTTCAGAGAGGTAAAGATATAGTTGCCTAGCAAATAATTGTTCATAAAATATTTTTTATTTCACTGAGTTGTCTGTCATTGAAGAGTGTCTGAACTCTTACTTCGTTTTATTTTGTATTATAAGTCCGTCGATACCTCCTTTGGCCACTGTTAGTTTTTTAGTCTGTAGTCTACATTAGAAATTATTTTTGACCACAAATAATTTGAAATAGAAGCCCTTGTCCAAACACCTGCTTTGACGTTCGTAGCCATAAATTATTTAATAAAGAATTCCATTTAATAATGGAGTTGATCTGTGTTCATTATTGATAGTTGATATATCGACTTTGATTTTGAAGTTCATCCGAAAATGAACCCATTTTGCAAATAAGCTAGTTGGATTTGATAGTTTTACAACAGGTTTTTTTCATGACCCCAAAGTTTTCCCTAAATATAGTTGTTAGATTTGTTTGTTTCAAAAATATAAAACATTTTTCGATGGATCTGAAAAGATATCATCTTCCCAAATATATATTGAATAAACCAATTGTATTAGAGTTGTTTACAATTTTTTATTTTGTTTTCTCTAAATAAGTTACACAGACAATGTTTATTGTTGTTTTTTCACACCATGAGCAAGGTCTATATAATAACTTCTAGGTTTGGGTGTTGGCATTTGGTTTATCTAACATGTCATTATTTGCATTTATCCTAAATGGGGTTGACCTCAAAACCCTATAAAATGCAACTGTACTCTCAGAACAACTAATGCTGCCATTTTAATTCAAAGAGCTATAGGCATTGGAACAGGTGGTTCTACACGCACAGGATTGGAAGACTACAAGTACATTGTTTCTCACCAATAGTCTGGTGCTGAGCCCTCTTATTCCTCTGTTAATCGGTGGCTCTGGTTTGGTGTATTTAAAATGGATCCCTTACGAGAATAGATGACTGCAGTTATATTTCCTTCAGTGAAGTGTAGCTCCTCTTGTTTTAAGACTTTTTCTTCCTCATATCAGTGGAATTAGTAATATCTCTTAACTGTTGTATTATAGTGTGATCCTTTTTCATGTACTACAAGCCTTTCATGTGAAAATATGTATTTTTAACACAAAAAAGCACACTAAGAAAACTCTGGAAAAAAACAACAACAAAAAAACAGGCAAGTAGAAATGTTTTTGGTTAAAATGTATAAATCCCGTAATGTATATTATTGAGCAGCCTTTAAGTGTAAAAGAAAAAAGGATGACCCTCCTTATTTTGTACTCTTCTTCACCGCTGTCTGTAGAAACCTCACCGTGTAGTGTGCTCTTAACGTTTGTGTTGTCTCCATTCTTCACATTCTGCTTATGTAGCGACAAACATAGGACTATTCCTCCGGACATGGGGCTCAGACATGAATGTATGGCATCTTTGGTCTGTATAAAGAGCCAGGGGCTGACGTTCTTCCGCACTTTTCCTTCTCTGTTATATTTCTCCCATCAATATGAATTTTTAAATGTTCGTAAATGCAAATTAACTTGGGCTGTCCATTAATAAAATGGCAAAAGGTGGTCAATAATGAAGTGTTGAATGTTGTTTACATTGGGGTTGTTGATGGTTATTTGCTGGGGAGTGACTAAGACAGAAACACTTTTCTTCATGTTATATTTTTGTTGCTGTATTGTTTGTCATGTCTGCTATGGTCCCTCAAAATGTCTACCTGTTTTCTGTTTTAAGTTAGCTGTAGTTGTTCCATAACCTGGTGCTATTTGTTTGCCGTTCCTATCACTATACAAGTCAATGTTGATATTCCGTTAGGATTATATCAAAACAGTACATCTTTGAATGGAAGTCAAGTGGTGAAGATGTTCTGAAACTTTAGTTGACATGACGAGCCCTTGCCACTATTGTACAAGAGCACCTGTCCCATACTGTATCTGTGACTGGAATATCTTTTCATAATAATGTCATCTGCATTGTCTTTTAAACATGCCATTAATTTCAATACATTAGCTAATAGTTTACAGTAGTGGCAATGCTGCTTATTTTGATTAGTCCAATACAACGGAGATGTGGTCATAGAGTAGGTGCGCCAGAGATGCGCAAGGGATCAGGAGTGTTCCATAATAGGCTTATAAATTAACAGAAAAAGCTGTATCGTTTCCCGCTTATGGGATAGGCTTTCTAACCAGCTATCTTCTCTCTTTCCAATGCAATAGAGACATGTAAAGATGGACCATACCTATCGGGAGAAAGATGCTTGTCATTGAGGAACACTAGAATAGCTACATGTCTCTTTTCAACAATGCCCACGTCGTTACCAGTAATTTTGATATCAATCACCCAGTATGTGTGGAACAAGGGCAAAGATGCAGTCATATCATAGCAATAGATAGGCTAAAAAGGTCATAGCATCGTCATAGCAAAACTCCAGTCAGGCAACACACAGGAGGAGATGCAGTACTGTACCATTCAGCTCTGTTGATACATGTATCACAGAATCCCTCCACAGAAAGACCACTTTCATTCTCCTCCTCTCTGATATCTTGAACGGCTGTCAGAGCATCCACTATCTGCAGTATATTTTTCACGAATCTCTAATGCATTAACTCAATGGAAGGCATCATTCTAATGACCTTAGTATAGTGTCGTTGACACATTTTAGCCTTTTGGACTTTTCCTTGAAGGTTTTGAGGATAACATAGACAGTAAATGTCAACATGTTCCTCTCCCCTCCTTCGCCCTGTAGACATGTAAGAGATGAGGGACCAGGACCTGACTGCTTAGATTGCTGAGAGACATTGGGCTGGAGAACCACAGCATTGCAGTGAGTCATTTTAGTGGTCTGGACTTACTCAAGGGAGGCAAGGAAATGTGTGACATGGATGTGTTTACAACACTGCTGTCCGTCACCAAACCATAGAGGTCTGTCCACCAGTCCAAACAAACCACAAGGATGCTAAAAGGTCTGGGTTGGAACTCTGTTCCCTCAGTCCAGGGATGGGCAACTCCGGACCTGTAGAGCTGCAGTGAGTGCAGGCATTTAGAGACTTTGGGTTATTTGCACATAATGATTTACAATAAAATTGAAGAAGGAATAGAAGAATAGAATAAGCCCTGAACACTGGTGAAACAAAAACCTGTACAGGTCTCCATGAATGGAGTTGCCCACCACTTTCCCAGTCCCTTCCCCCTGAAATGTATTGTTGAGCCTATTGTCTGGCCAGGTTCAACAATCATCATGTTATTTTTTGCTTTGAGCTTTAATATAAAATGGCTACAAAAAGAGGCAACAAAAAAAAAATCACTTGTTATGAAAAAAAAAAGTATGTAAAATTGTCATATCAAATGTATTTCAGAATTACATTAAAACTTTTAACAGAAAGCAAAACTTGTTTTGTTGTTTTCATGGTTTACTGAGTTTTCTAAAGATTTTGTATTTGGACTGGTCAGATAGCTTTGGTGGGATTCCTCACGAAGCTAGAACAAAACAAGACCCTGATTTATTGGATTTTAAAATGTAAACCATAGAAGGATCCCATTTGTATCTTATACCATAATTGACTAATCATTAATTGAAGTTGGAACATTTTACATTTTGGCCTTAACCAGGTCTCATTTCTACTTGCAATCATATCAGAAGCTAGCAGATTTATTACTTACAAACAACAGCTGAAAATTCAGATAAAACTACATCACGTTTTGTAGTTCACTTTCCTTGCTTTTCAAACAACACTATCATGAATCTAGCAAATATGTTTTGTAGGTCAGTGCAGTATTTCTCATTTCATAGCACAAATGTTTATTAGCACATTTTTTCACACTGGCTTTCGCCACAGAGGGACCAGGCCTGCCCAGAAAGGTGCATGGAGGTTGTAAAAACAAAATAGATACATTATGGCATTCATTAATCAAACTATTTACATATAATACAAATGTGGGTACTTTTGTGGACAGAATTTACTCAACCTTTAAGACCCCATAATGTTTCATCTGTAGGTACTACGAAGACAAAATTGGTTTGTTATATGAAGTTTTACTGCTTGCTCTGTAATATAAGTAGTATTTGGATTTAAATAAAACAATATTGACAAATATATATTGGCACATTTTTCACTCAATTATTGAACATAATATCCACAATATCCAAAGTTCCAGAGTGGGACATGTGCTAGTTTTATAGTTAAGTCCCATTCTATACAGAGAAATTGGCATAATAGGCAATGTAACCCATCACATCCCTCTTTTTACTTTCATCATTGCACATCCTACAAATCACCAACAGAGGCGACCAATTTGAATCCATTTTCACATTCACCCTAATTGGTAATGCTTACAAATTGGATCATAACTCTAAAAGTATCAGAGATCCCAGTCTGGAACTTTGATATGCCCGTATAGTATGTTATGTTCAACTATATATATATATATATATATATATATATATATATATATATATATATACGAAATTAGCCAAATCCCCACAAAAACTATCTTTGAATATTCATACATTTATGTGAAAAATTGTCATTCAAATCTACTCATTTTACAGGTTAGGCTTTATATAGCTATGTTTCCATCCAATTGGGGCGGCAGGGTAGCCTAGTGGTTAGAGCGTTGGACTAGTAACCGAAAGGTTGCAAGTTCAATTCCCCGAGCTGACAAGGTACAAATCCCACTGTTCCTGGGCCGTTATTGAAAATAAGAATTTGTTCTTAACTGACTTGCCTAGTAAAATAAAGATAAAATAAAAATTGGCGACAGATTTTCATGCAAATATTCATATAATATGCATATAACAATATGCATATTTTTCACTAGATATGTTTCCATCAAACTGACTTATTGCTAATAAAAGGCTATGCGTGCTGACTAGTGCCCATAAAAAAACTTTTGTGGTTAAATTCCCATGTAGCAAAAAAAAAATACAAGTTGAATGGGTTTCTATCGCATTTTCAATTCTATGGATGGTTTTGTAACAAAAACTTGAATTCTATCGCAAATGTGCCCACTCTGGTCTTGGCACGTGTGCTCTATCCAACAGTTCGCAGATACAGGACACCTACATTATGGATAATTCTTTTTATTTGTCAAACTGCAGCCATGCATCAATCATCATGTTACCAGAATAACTTCACCGGCTCCAGCAGAAAAACTGACTGTTTTGGAGAGCCTGGCGTGCCCAAAGTAAAATGCCTCCCATTTAGGCCCAGAAAATGGGATATGCATATATTTAGTACCATTGGATAGGAAACACTCTGAATTTTCCAAACCTGTTAACCATTTGTCTGTGCGTCAATCACAACGCATTTGGCAGGCAAAACCCTGAGGAATCTCTGTCCTGAAAAAAGTCATTTTGACACATTGCTCATTTTGAGCCCCTCCTATCCAAAATGACCATATATAGGCATGTGAACTCAGTGCACGTCGCTTCCTTATGATGTCATCAACCACGAGACGGTGTTTTACTCCATCTTGGGAATTTCGGCCATTGATAAACAGCATGGAACGAGAGACCACGCTATGAAAACTCTTCAGAGTCTTGGCGTGCATGAGAAGGCGCTGTGCCTTATTTATCGTTTTTAGCGTTCAGTTTATATTCCGGCTGATTTATAATAGTACATATACGTAAAAGGGTTCCTAAGGATACATTTAAAACTATGTTTGATTGTTTTTGGACAAGTTTATAGGTAACATTTGAACGAGTTGGCGCCGCTTTTCAAAAGAGTAATGGAGGCTGTCGTTTTGCATGAACCAAATGGAGGATTTATGGATAAAAGACGTTACTTTTTCTAACAAAAGAACCATGGATTGTCTTCGTTGGACACTTAGGAAGACCTCAGCAGAAGTTCTTCAACAGGTAATTACTTTGTTTTCGCTGTGAAATGTGTTATGTGTGTGCCATGATTGCTAATCGATACATGGCTATTGGAAAATATGTGAGGTGCTACCCTCAAACAAATGAATGTGCTGCTTTCGCCGTAAAGCCTTTTTGAAATCTGACAACGCTGTGATATTGCCAAGAAACAGAGCTTTTGATGAGTATGGAACACTTGTATATAGCTGGATGTTTAATAATTCAATTTTCGGATTTTAAATCTGGCGCTACAGGTTTTAGCTGGTAGTGTCGGGATGATCCCGCGCTAGCGACCCACTGGTATTTGAGTCGATAAGACCTTCAAGATTTATTGGAAATGAGCATCAAGCTCATCATCGTGCATTTTCACCACCCTGTGAAGTTCATAATACATTTTGAATCTGTAGCCTAATAAACTGAATGCTTTCCCGAGTTGTAGTGGTTGGGAGGACCACAAAACATATCATCGAGTGACTCCAAGTTCACTTCAATGTGGTGGCTATTACATCAATACTTGCGCATAAAGTCTTTCCCAGCATAATTAGTTTTACCAACACAAAAAGATCCTACCCTGTCTAACTAACAAATTGTCAAAATGTATACAATTGTACCGGCATTTCCATCAGCCTAGTCTCTACTTTTTTCATGCGCCAGATAATTCATCTGCATGAAGTGGTTGCATGGAAACCTGGTTTATCAGGCCTGGGTAATGCCAAAATATCACAAAACTTCAATAAATTATTTCTCTATGCTTTAAAGGTCCAATGCAGTAATTTATTTTTCTTTATCAAATAATTTATGGGTAACATGCTGACCACACCGCGAGAGTTGCAAAATAAATGTACACATGTTATTCAATCATTGCACCCACACTGCTCGCGCGCCTCAGCGAGCCTCTGCATTAAGTTCTATTTGTGACGCTCAACGCGCTGTGTGACGCTCAAGTCCAGCCTCTCCCATCTCCTCATTGGTTTTTAAAAGCATATACCCACGTACCATCTCCTCATTGGTATTTAGGAGCATATACCCACGTGGGTAATTGAAAATGAACTGATGTCCACATTCCAGTTGGTTGTAGTATTGCACATTAAAGTTGGTTGCCAACCGCCATATAAAGTCCAAAGAAGTAAAAAAGAAGCCTGAGGAAGGAGGAGAGATGACGAGAAAGGCATTCGGTTTACCATTTTATCTGTGGATTAATTGTTGGAGTAGAGGACCTTGTGCATTTCAGGTAAAATAACAACCCAATGTTTATATCCCAGGACAAATTAGCTAGCAACAGCAAGCTAGCTAGCTAAATTGCCATAAATGTCCCCAAATTAATATAATTGGTTCAGAGTTTGTTTTGATATTTCAACCTGCTTTACCTGATCGTGTCTGGTGTGGGGGTACAACAACATGCGGACGTCCGGTTTGGTCAGCATGTAACAGCTAAGTACCTAACTGTGATGGTTTCAATTAAAATTGTCAAAAATAATCAAACACCCTCCCACCAAAACAGGCTGAAATTTCAGGCAGTCTTTTCAAACAGCACATGCACTAAAAGGGTATTATCATAATGTTCACAATTTCACAGTATTATTCCAACCTCATAGTGTGGAAATATACACCATATATACAAATTAGTTGATTCGACTATTTTAGCCACACTCATTGCTCACAGGTGTATAAAATCGAGCACACCACCATGCAATCTCCATAGACAAACATTGGCTGTAAAATGGCCTTACTGGAGAGCTCAGTGACCTTTGAACGTGGATACGTCTAGCAACAACGGCTCAGCCGCAAAGTGGTACGCCGCACAAGCTCACAGAACGGGACCGTCGAGTGCTGAAGCGCATAGCACGTAAAAATCATCTGTCCTCGGTTGCAACACTCACTACCAAGTTCCAAACTTCCTCTGGAAGCAACGTCAGCAAAATAACATTGTCGGGAGCTTTATGAAATGGGTTTCCATGGCCAAGCAGCTTCACACAAGCCTAAGATCACCATGTGTCGGCTGGAGTGGTGTAAGGCTTGCCGCAATTTGACTCAGGAACAGTGGAAACACGTTCTCTGGAGTGATGAATCACACTTGACCATCTAGCAGTCTAACAGACGAATCTGGATTTGGCGGATGCCAGGAGAACTCTACCTGCCCCAATGCATAGTGCCTACTATACATTTCGGTGGAGGAAGAATAATGGTCTTGGGCTGTTTTTCATGGTTCGGGCTAGGCCCGTTAGTTCCAGTGAAGGGAAATCTTAACGTTACAGCATACAATGACATTCTAGACGATTCTGTGCTGTGGCAACAGTTTGGGGTAAAGGCCCTTTCCTGTTTCAGCATAACAATGCCCCCTTGCACAAAGCGAGGTCCATACAGAAAGTATTTGTCTAGATCGGTGTGGAAGAACATTACTGGCCTGAACAGAGCCCTGACCTCGACCCCATAGAACACCTTTGGAATTAATTGGAACGCCGACTGCGAGCCAGGCCTAATCGCCCAATATCAGTGCCCGACCTCACTAATGCTCTTGTGGCTGAATTGAAGCAAGTCCCCGCAGCAATGTTCCAACATCTAGTAGAAAGCCTTCCCAGAAGAGTGGAGGCTGTTATAGCAGCAAAGGGGGGACCAACTCCATATTATGATTTTGGAATGAAATGTTCGATGAACAGGTGTCCACACACTTTTGGTCATGTAGTGTGTATAAAACACAGGAAAATCACATTTTTGACTGTATTGCTTATCAAACTTGTATGCATGTAACTGCATATGATATTGATCTACAAGTCAGATAACAACTGCGCGCACAGTGCAGGAGAAGCAGCTGCTCGTGCCAACGAAAGGTAGGCCTACCCTATCCCTGTTCTAATATTCGTATATCTGAGCGGTATCTTCAACATTCAGATGTTTGTAAAATCGATTTCACAATATTACATCATATGCTTACCAATGTAATTTTCTGGGTCATTGTTACCAAATGCGCTGAAGAAAAGTGTGCTTTGTGATGTGAGTAAATGATGATGTAATGGGCAGTCACTACCATCATGGGACTTTTATTAATTGTTTTATTCAGTGTTGTTACAGCATTCAACCCACATAATGCATACTGCATTTCAATAATCGAAATCGAAAACCGTCATTAATTTTTTATTATCGAACCGAAACAGAAGCAACAGCAAAATGCACCAATCGCTCAGCACTACCTATTATATTAGTAGACAATCCTGAAAGCAGTCCGTCTGTCCGTGTAAGTGTTGGTATCTCACCACAGGAGGGTGCTCTTGGTTGGAAGATTGTACAGTGTCAATAAAGGATCGACAGACTGCTCATCTTGTTAGCAATACCAAAGCCTGAAAATGTCATCAAAATTGTGTAAAGGACACAAATTATATTTTTTAAACATTATTATAATTTTCAAATAATACCTCTGAAACCAATGCTAAGCATGTATTTGTCTTAATTATGCTATTTCTGCAGTTCCTGCTGAATAAATAGCCTATAGTATAGTACATCTATGTATTTTCCATATTATAGGCTTGTAACTGGCATTCCTATGCACTCAGATGATTTAGACCACAAATGATTGACTAATACAGTAGATTCATTTCAAGTTCGACAATTGGCATGTTCTTCTCCTGACTCACAACAACACAGGCTTAGACAGTGTATAACACACACACAACCACAAACCGTATACACACACTAACTTATAAAAATATCAGTGAGTGCTCTTACACGGCCAGTGATTAAGGGCAGTGTGTCTGTAATAAAGGCTGGTAATTGGTTACACCTGCAGAGGGTTGGATAACAATGAGGATTCAGGGTTCATCAGAGACACGTTAATCCCTATAATAAATCAGAGGGATTTGGGCACTGTTCTTTCCCAGCGCCATACTTCACCTAACACTCTTCTGTAGTGCTGCCCCACAATATGCAGTATCCAGCTGTAGCAAGGAGCAGGCACGCTCAAATCTCACATATGCAGACTATGTCCCAGGCACTGTGATGTCCTGTTTGTTAGAGATGTAGAGTTAGGGTTGATTTAGGGTTAAGGACTGGATCCTACATTTCTAAAAACCTGTTTTTGCTTTGTTATTATGGGGTATTGTGTGTAGGTTGATGAGGGAAAAACTATTTAATACATTTTAGAATAAGGCTGTAACGTAACAAAATGTGGAAAAATCGAAAGGGCTCTGAATACTCAGAATGCACTTTGTAGGCCTATGCCTTTGGCATGTCAACGAACGGTGTGTGAGTGTCTCAGACATAAAAAGTTAGTGTCTGTTTGATTTTAGGGTCTGGAAGACATCAGTCGTACAGATATAGGGAGGAAGATCAAGGAGGGCGTGGAGGAAGCAGCGAAGACAGCCAAGACATCTGCGGAGTCTGTGTCCAAGAGTGGAGAGAAACTGGGAAAGACCGGTGCCTTCAGGGCAATATCTGTATCTGCTCCTGCTGGAGTTTTGTCAGAAGTTTAATATTTAGATTATTTCCTGAGCACAAAACTACCTCACACATGAGTTACAGGCCTATCTCTCGAGGAACCATGTAATACAGTGCATTTGGAAAGTATTCAGACCCCTTAACTTTTTACACATTTTGCTACATTACATCCTTATTCTAAAATGGATTAAATAAATGTTTTTCCTCATCAATCTACCCCATAATGACAAAGCAAAAACAGGTTTTTATGGAAGAAGTTTGGAACCACCAAGACTCTTCTTTGGCCAAACTGAGAAATCGGGGGAGAAGGGCTTTGGTCAGGGAGGTGACCAAGAACTCGATGGCACTCTAACATAGCTCCAGATTTCCTCTCTGGAGATGAGAGAACCTTCCAGAGCACTCCACCAGCACTCCACCAATCAGGCCTTCATGATAGCCTGCTTGGAGTTTGCCTAAAGGCACCTTTATTTTTTATTTAACCTTAATTTAACTAGGCAAGTCAGTTAAGAACATATTCTTATTTACAATGACAGCCTACACCGGCCAAACCCAGACGACGCTGGGCCAATTGTGTGCCGCCCTATGGGATACAGCCTGGATTCGAACCAAGCACTGAGATGCAGTGCCTTAGACTGCTGCGCCACTCGGGAGCCCTCACCAAAAGCACTCTCAGAAGGTTCATCTTCCAACAGGACAATGACCCTAAGCACACAGCCTAGACAATGCAGGAGTAGCTTGGGGCCAAGTCTCTGAATGTCCTTGAGTGGCCCAGCCAGAGCCCGGACTTGAACCCAATCGACCATCTCTGGAGAGACCTGAAATTAGCTGTGCAGAGATGTTCCCCATCCAACCTGACTGAGCTTGAGAGGATCTGCAGAGAAGAATGGGAGAAACTCCCCAAATACAGGTGTGCCAAGCTTGTAGCGTCATACCCAAGAAGACACAAGGCTGTAATTGCTGCCAAAGGTGCTTCAACAAAGTACTGAGGAAAGGGTCTGAATAATTATGTAAATGTAATATTTCCGTTTTTTAATTTTTTTTTATACATTTTCTACCCCCAAAAAAATTATGAGGGAAAAGGCTAGAAAGGGCTGTAACGTAACAAAATGTAGAAAAAGTGAAGGGTTCTGAATACTTTCCAAATGCACTGTACATTATGTCTACATATTGGCACTGGGCATAATGCCTACATGTGAGTCTGCTTCTTTCAATGAACCAAAAATCCCCCAAAAGTATAAACCATTTCCTTATGCACAATAGAATTGTATGCTCTAAGATAATCACTCCAATTTTCTAAAACGTTCTCTGCTGTAACTTGTTGAGATACGAATGCAGTCTCCCTACTGTTTGTTTAGTAAACCGCAACTAGCAACAATCAGAATCAGACTTGCCACTTACACTTAGCATTTTCATTTCAAGTGTGACTTAAACAAAACAAATATTGTGAATGAATGGAAAACTTAATTGTATGCATTGTTATATTAATTCAATATTTCCATTTCATAGTGATTTGTTAACACTTAAAATATTTATAAAACACATAGATTGAACTTCAGTTTTATATGGTGAACATTGACAAAGAATAACAAAGAAAGATGGTTTTCATTTTATATATGTATATAAATAAATAAAACACGGAAACATGTTGAATTAGTCTATGTGAAAAGTCTGTGAGAAATGTCAGTCACAGGTTTTTGTCTGTCATTATGCTAATATGGAAAAGGATTTGCCAGAATTACAGTACTAGTCAAAAGTTTGGACACAACTACTCACTCAAGGGTTTTTCTTTATTTTACAATTTTCTACATTGAGAGCCAGTTTCATCATAGCGCTTGATGTTTTTTTGCGACTGCACTTTAAAAAAGTAATAGAAATGTACTGCATTGACTGCCCATGTCTTAAAGTAATGATGGACTGTCGTTTCTCTTTGCTTATTTGAGCTGTTCTTGTCATAATATGGACATGGTCTTTTACCAAGTAGGGCTATCTTCTGTATACCACCCCTACCTTGTCACAACACAACTGATTGGCTCAATTCCATTAAGAAGGAAAGAAATTCTACAAATGAACTTTTAACAAGGCACACCTGTTAATTGAAATGCATTCCAGGTGACTACCTCATGTAGCTGGTTGAGAGAATGCCAAGAGTGTGCAAAGCTGTCATCAAGGCAATGGGTGCCTACTTTGAAGAATCTCAAATATAAAATATATTTTGATTTGTTTAATACTTCTTTTGGTTACTATTATTCCACAATGTAGAAAATAATACAAATAAAGGAAAACCTTGGAATGAGTTGGTGTCCAAACTTTTGACTGGTACTGTATGCAATGGTTAAATTCAAACTCCAACTGTGTCAAAGCAACTCACAATTATTAAGACCATATTTATTTGGAGAAAATGTGTTTAGATTCACAAGATATTCATCATAGAACTGTGTCTATCTCTGCATCTTAAAAGCAAGTATAAGCTTCCATATTCTTCATCAAGACAGTTTTATTTATTGGGCACATTTTAAATGCTTCAGTTATTATCAGTAGCGTTGTCTGTCTCTCAGCAAGAGAGCTAATATTAGACTTTTTACCCAGGTAATATTTTCATCAGCGCTCTCTTGGGAAAGGTTTGCCAGTCAATGCGTTGTTGAAGTATACTTTTCTCATTGCACTGTGAATTTGACCCTCACATAAGGCCAAGTCACTCATCAAAAGTATTAATCATGATGTTTAAGGAGACGAGAGCAATGAAAGTTGACTACAAAGTAGAACATGTTGATGAACACTGTTTCAGCTCATCTAATGTTTCACTGTTCCTTCTTCACCTGCTTTAATTTGTTCCTTCTTTCTGTTCTTTTTTACCTACCCATTTTTGTGACAATGTAGACATGTGACATGGTACAACCTTGTTTGTTTTAACAAGAAATTCAAGTAATGTGTCTTTCAGTTGCCAGGCTTAGAGACAATTAATGATTTGCTCAGTCTGGCGTTTTGACTGGTATTAGCACAGGAGTGTGCGTTTGTGTGTGTGGCAGGGCCAGATATGTTATTTTCAGGAAGTAAGCGATCAGGGAGGAATTTTAAGCGAGTGAAAGGTTCAACCTCCCCTGAACTTGGAAGCTGTGTAGTCTTTGAGAAGTCCCAGATTCCCAGCCGGATAAGGAGGAGGTGGTGGACCTACAGGAACTCCACGGCAGGAACGCCACAGATCTCCTCTCCCATCCTCTGTTTACAGAAGGGGGGGAACAACAACCAGATCATACAGAAGATAGGCAGGCCTCAACCAAATATACAGTCATATGCAGTTTTACTGCCTACTTTTGGATTGAAGGCTTTTCTAATGGGGAGTGGCATTTGTGGCTCGTGTCATTTGAATACTTGGTTGTTTGTGTTTGTGGCACTCTGTATTTGTTGTTTTGTTTTGGCGACATTGGCACAATAATAGATTCTGCTACATTCTGGTAAGACCATTAAATGTGTGTTATTACCCTATTTGTAGGTTGCTCCCGTAGTCAAGTCGAAAATGTGATTTTTTTTTCTCTAAAATCGACATATGAGTTTGTGTGAGAGTCATTTGGGGGTAATTCAGAGAATGTTCTTTAAACTGCATAGTGGAGTACAAATTATCCTTGTGATATTGAACAGTTTTCTCTTAAAAGCTTCCATTCCGACATGTCCTTTGATGCCCTACGATCAACTGAGACCAGGTGAAGGAGAGTCTGTCTTGGGTTAGAACAGGATGGAGGGGCCATCATAAAGACCCAATGTGATCCATTTTACTTCCATCATACCTGACCCAATGGGTCTATGAGAGGAACAACCATGTAGCCTAGACATGGTGATTATTTCTCTGCTAGGTCAATGCCAGTCATTCTGCTAGGTAGCTATCAGAAATAGTTACAGAGCTGAAGGATATTTTCCTTTGAAGGACAAACAGTTAATGACCTCTAAGCACGGCCATGACTGTCATGTGTTACTCACCGCTGCAATTACACAATTATACAGACTTTTATTTTTACTACGAGTCATAATAGTGGGGGGAAATGTTCCAGGACACCAAAGCAGTGCTTTCATAAAACTGACTGGAAAAGCAACTAATTGAAAGTCCATCGTGTTGAAACCCAACTTGTCCAATCAATTGATGTAATTTCTCAGAACGGCACTCATAGCATGTCTAAAAATGAAGCCTTTGGCCGAGTGAGAGGCACGAAACCCCAAATCCTGTAAGATGTCTTCCATATGTGTCTCCATTCCTCTAGCTCTCTGATTGGCCTAAGCCGTAAACACAGGGGTGTTATAGGAGTGTGTGTGGAAAGCTCTGAACTCTTACGGCACCCTTCCCCAAAAAATGCAGGAATCTGGAAAGTTCCATTGAGTTGGTGATCATCACCCCACAGAAGCAAAAGTCCACATTCAAGGGTTGTGAATGGTGAGAATTAAAGTCCAAATTATTCTTTTCAGTTAAGGGCAACATTTTTAGATAATATGCGAAATGTGTGACGAGGCATGATTTGATTGGAATACCGTCATTGCCCTTCTATACTACGTGTGAAGTAGCTACCTAATGTCACACCTGTAAATGTGACAGGTTGCCCAGACAGTACAGTATATCTAGTGTCTGTTAATATCATTGCCAGTTCATTGTTAATAATGTGAGTCTAGGCCTCTGTTATGAGAAGTGTGCCATTATAGCCGTAGCTCAAACGGTTTAAACTTTCAAGTGGCCATGGCTCTGTTTAGAGAACACATCTGCCTCTGGGAAACTGACACAGTGCAGAGTTGAGCTCAGTGTAAATACTCTCCATCTTTTTTTCCATCACAGACGTAAATATAGTGCATATTTTGGGAACGTTGTTCATCACGTAGGACCCACTTTTCTCCTTTTATTAAACACAGCATTGTGTAGCTTTACGAGTAACGAGTGTGAAATCCTAGTACAGGGCGTCTCACCCTAGGGCTTGGCTCTCTCATTGAACCCATGTCTGAATACCAGTGGTTCATTTCGGCCTTCCAGCAGGACAGTGGTAATACTAGGCCCCTCAATTAGTGGAACTGATTCTGAAAGAAAAATATTAAACCCAAACTCAAAGGGGGTGTCGATGTCAGCTAATGAGGTTGAGCACTTGAAATTAGTGTGGATTATTGTTGTGGCCCCATTTGTCATGTGGTATGGCCCCACACAATGAGCATCTGAAAGTCTTTATTCAAATCACATAGCTTTCGGCCAGACAGACACATGATTAGCTGCTGCCCATCTGACTGTGGAGCAGTGAAGGAGACTCTGGCAGCCAGAGTTTGATAGACATGTTATGCTACACTCTTAGAAAATAATTATTCTTTGGCTGTCCCCAAGGGTTCTACATGGAACCTAAAAGGGTTCTACCTGGAACCAAAAGGGTTCTACCTGGAACCAAAAAGGGTTCTTCAAAGGGTTCTCCTATGGGGACAGCCCAAAAAAACTTTTAGGGATTAGATAGCAATTTTTTTTCTAAGAGTGTACAGTAGAGCAGCTCTCCAACTATACATGGTTTTGAAAAGGCTGTTTCTCAAAATAACAGGAGTGTGTTGTGACTCTCTAAGACACTGGACAGTAGCCCACAGGCCTTGATAGCCAGTCATTGTGGTTTTACGTTTAAGGTAGTGTTTTTAGGGATTTTTGTTTTTGTTTCCAAATGCTATATAATTTCCAATTAGGAATTGCAATTTTTTATTTCTCAATGCACTATGTTTACTGAAAAATGATTGAAAATTGGGTCAGGCTGGACTGATCTTGACTGATTAGGGAGGTTGGATACATTTTTATTTATTTTCATTTTTCACTAAGGTTTTTGCATTTTGATGGCTTCTCACCAAAGGGTATATACACAAAAGTAATTATGACTAAAAAGGAAAACAAATACATTGTCTGGCTGTAGTTACCACAATACAAACAAATCAGAGAAGTGTCAGGACTGGAAGAGATATGAGTCACATCACCTTCTACAGACCCCATGATCAGGTTTTTATTTATTTATCCCAGGCCAACCCACTCATTATGCCTTTAGGACTTACACAGTAACCTCTCTCTCTCTCTCTCTCTCTCTCTCTCTCTCTCTCTCTCTCTCTCTCTCTCTCTCTCTCTCTCTCTCTCTCTCTCTCTCGATCTTTCATTCTATTATACACAAATAACAAATTACATAGTAAGACGTTGTTTAAAAGGACGTTCTTCAGGACTTACCCTTTCCAACACACAATGAAAATAAATGATGAGGATGAGTCAATTACCAATGCACTAATGCTGTTTTAATGCATCGTTTTTTATTTGACTCACAAAGTGGTCCAACTGTGTGGCTGTCGATACATTTCTTAATAGCACACATGATTGGGGCTCCTGAGTGGCGCAGCAGTCTAAGGCACTGCATCTCAGTGCTAGAGGCATCACTACAGACCCTTGTTCGATCCCGGGCTGTATCACAACCAGCTGTGATTGGGAGTCCCATAGGGCGGCGCACAATTGTCCCAGCTTCGACCGGGTTAGGGGGTAGGCCGTCATTGGAAAATAAGAATTTGTTCTTAACTGACTTGCCTAGTTAAATAAGGGTTAAAAAAAAACACAAAAATAGCTGAAATTAATAGACCCATTATAAGCATATTGTCAAATTCAGATTACAAGTCTTTACAGCCACTATCCAAGATGACACCTCTTCTAAAACGTAATAAGAACAGCTTACTTTCAACATGACACAAAGTGGGAATTTAGACATTCAAACTAGGACACAGTTACAGTTCTTGGCTCTCCTATTATAAAAAAGTGTTGAAGCAGTCATGAGTTAAATGATTTAAGGCAGCTCACATTCCTAATTCCTTCTATTTCAAGACCTTTCCCAGTTTTTCTATAGTTCTACAATTAACTGGAGCGACTGCCCAGTCTTGCAGTTTGACAACAAATGGAGACGCTGTCCACTTGTCTTAGGTTATGCAACTGTGTTGTCTAATGTGTTTGTTGTCATGATCATTTCAATAGTCAATGCTTGTGTGAATTGTGGGAACATTCCTATAGTATTACATTATGGACCAGAACAGACGGGTACAATCTATTGTGATATGCAATCAAGGGTTCAATTGGGGATTTGTGGGTGGAACTGTCTACCATCCTACTTATGTAGAATATTCTGATATTAAATCAAAAACCTTTCAATCATCAGTTCTCCATCAACAGGTATGCAGTGCCTTCAGAAGGTATTCACACCCGATAATTGTACTATGTGTGGGGTACAGAGATGGAGTAGTCATTCAAAAGTAATGTTAACCATTATTATTGCACACCGAGTGAGTCGATGGCACTTATTATGTGACTCTCTCCTGAACTTATTTAGGCTTGCCATAACAAAAAGGGTTGAATACTTATTGACTCAAGACATTTCAGCTTTTCATTTTTTATTAATTTGTAAACATTTGTAAAAGCAAAATTCTACTTTCACATGATGGAATATTGTGTGTGGATCAGTGACTAAATGTAAGTCAGGCTGTAACACAACAAAGTCAAGGGGTGTGGATACTTTCAGAAGGCACTGTACGTCTCTTTCATCTTTCTATTCTATAAATGTAGTGTGTTGACACCACACTGCTATGATAAATTCCACAGTCTGAAGGGTTATGAGCTTCTTATATCTCTCTGTCTAAACATATATTGTGTACTGTGCTTGTACACGGTGTGCTGATTGGTTGGCCTGGGCTCAGAAGCTTCAGTAAACATGGGCCACAGCCAAAGCTCCTCATTTACTTCCCACAGTTTGTAATTACACGTCAAATCACCACAGTTTGAATCAAGAAATAACAAAGTGAAACTTATAGCTTATGGCTTCACTTGGTTTCTCCCCAACGACCTGTGTATTTCAAATTTTAGAGAATATGAAAATCATGTTGTTCTTCTTGGAGTTGAAGCCCCTTGGATGCTATGCTTTATGTTCCAAACAGTACTGTCACACTCTGATCTGTTTCACCTGTCTCGTGCTTGTCTCCACCCCCCACCAGGTGTCTCCCATTTTCCACATTATCCCCTGTGTATTTATACCTGTGCTTTCTGTTTGTCTGTTGCCAATTCGTCTTGTCCCGTCAAGTCAAGCTACCAGCGTGTTCCCGTATTTCCTGTGCTCTAGTTTTTGTTTTTCCTTATCTTCACAGTTTTGACCATTCTGCCTGCCCTGACCCTGAGCCTGCCTGCCGTTCTGTACCTTTCTGACACTGCCCTGGATTACTGACCTGCCCTTGACCTGTCATTTGCCTGCCCCCTGTTTTGTAAATAAACATCTGTGATTCGAACTGTCTGCATCTGGGTCTTGACAAGTACAGTAAAATGTGTGGGATTATTACTCTGCTTGAAGTCATGTGGAAAGACACTTCCCATTTGGTGACCGTAAACTGTTTTCTGGGAAATGCTATTTTCTTCTCTGCCCTGCTCTGCACCTGCTAGACTACCTGTATTTCTCTGGAATAGAGGCAGCATTTGTTACACTGAGAAGAGGAGACAACATTAATTCAACGTTTGTTTATTATGATATTCCGGTTTACTTTCTGTGGAACTCTTCACTGTAGTTTGATCAGGGTTAAGCAACTGCCATATTTTGTACATGACTCATAAAAGGCAGCCTGTCATGAGATAAGTATCGGATATCTATGCAAAGAGGCATCATCATTTTTACAGGTGTATTTTGTCTGTGTGTGTGTCTATGATGGTTTCTGACACTGTGACACACACACACACACACAAACACACACACACACACAGCTCTATGCCTAATGATAGTCATACCTCATGCACAGGCTTAGTACAAAGGGAAAACAAACATGGCTGGGGGACCATGATTGATGATGCATCTGGCTAAAGAAAACATGATACAGACGCTTGTCAAAGTGATTCGCAATCAATTCCTTTGATCCCTGCTCCATATAGAGTTGTCTGACTGTGTCGTGACAAAAGGTCTGTTTAGCCAACCAGGAGGTTCATTGTAAGGAGAACAGGTCTGGGTACTAGAGAAATCTGCGTTTTTAGGATTTCCTCCTAATTTCTGAAATGGAGGTGTTCCTTTATTTGTTGTGTTGGCTGAAGTACAATAGCTAGATGTTGCAGATGAATAGTTGTTTTATGCAACCTTTACTTTTAAGACACAGACACTGACACAACACTAATAATAGGGGGACAAGATCATGTCCTTAATCTTCTCTGTAACTATTGGGATGTTCATTAAATGTGTTTGGAATGCCACTGCTTAGAAGTCTTGTTTTGTTTGTTCAGTGCTACTGAATGTATTTATACTAGCATACTGAAAATATGTCAGCAATCCAAAGCAGGTTTTCACATGCCCCTTGTTTAAAACATCTTCACTGATGCTAGGGTTTACCAGAAGTGTCTAAGACATGCATGGTCAATAACTTAGGCATGATATTCTGTTAGGCTATTACCGAATGTGTCCATTTAACTTGTATATTACATTGTAATCCATGATGCACACTTTTCGAATGACAAGAATTTTGCTACATCTGCAAAAACATCTGCTAAATATGTGTATGTGACCAATACACTTTGATTTGATTTGATGAACACACAATCTGAATTGAGGTATTACAGTAGTACAGTACATAGGTGATCATATTCATCAATAAAACACCAAGCAGTCTGAATGGGGATAAATAGGCCTACTATCACATTGAAGTAAGGGACACACATTGCACAACGCACTCGAATGGAGTGTGAAATGATCTGCATACAAATGAGTCTCTCGGTGCTACTGTGTGTTTAGTTCACACTTGGCCAACAGTGTGTTAGGTGGCTATGGAAAAACAGGGGAAACAGTGTTGCCCCTCTGTGTTAATGTGCTGCTCCAATGACAGAGGCAAAGGCGATGGCCTGTGGTAGCCTAAAAGACTACAGTAAAGGGCCACACATACTAAACAAGAGTGGAGCAGTCTAATCCTGCTCACTTTTCAAAACACCACAGCCAGAGGGAAGACACAGTTCAGTTATCATCTCAGAGGCCTGCCCTCTTTTCCAAGACCATACTCCATGCTGAGCTGCATGATATCTCAACTAGGTTGTGGACAGCATGATTTTTCTGGTTTTAGGCCTACAGTATAAAGCTAATCCTATAGCTCTAACTCCAAAAAGTTTTTGGACACTGTAAAGTCCTTGGAGAACAAGAGCACCTCCTCCCAGCTGCCCACTGCACTGAGGCTAGGTAACACGGTCACCACCAATAAATGCACGATAATCGAGAATTTCAACAAGCATTTCTCTACGGCTGGCTTTGCTTTCCTCCTGGCTACCCCAACCCCGTCCAACAGCTCCGCACCCCCCGCAGCTACTTGCCCAGCCTCCCCAACTTCTCCTTCACCCAAATCCAGATAGCAGATGTTTTGAAAGAGCTGCAAAACCTGGACCCGTACACATCAGCTGGGCTAGACAATCTGGACCCTCTCTTTCTGAAATTATCTTTCGCCATTGTTGCAACCCCTATTACCAGTCTGTTCAACCTCTCTTTCATATCGCCCGAGATCCCTAAAGATTGGAAAGCTGCCGCGGTCATCCCCCTCTTCAAAGGGGGTGACACTCTAGCCAAACTGTTATAGACCTATATCCATCCTGCCCTGCCTTTCTAAAGTCTTCGACAGCCAAGTTAATAAACAGATCCCTGACCATTTCGAATCCCACCGTACCTTCTCCGCTGTGCAATCCGGTTTCCGAGCTGGTCACGGGTGCACCTCAGCCACGTTTAAGGTACTAAATGATATCATAACCGCCATCGATAAAAGACAGTACTGTGCAGCCGTCTTCATTGACCTGGCCAAGGCTTTCGACTCTGTCAATCACCGTATTCTTATCGGCACACTCAATAGCCTTGGTTTCTCAAATGACTGCCTCGCCTGGTTCACCAACTACTTTGCAGACAGAGTTCAGTGTGTCAAATCGGAGGGCCTGTTGTCCGGACCTCTGCCAGTCTCTATGGGGGTACCACAGGCTTCAATTCTCGGGCCGACTCTTTTCTCTGTATATATCAACGATGTCGCAGACGACACCATTCTGTATACATCCGGCCCTTCTTTGGACACTGTGTTAACTAACCTCCAAACGAGCTCCAATACCATACAACACTTATTCCGTGGCCTCCAACTGCTCTTAAACGCTAGTAAAACTAAATGCATGCTTTTTAACCATTTGCTGCCCACACGCGCCGCCCGACTAGCATCACTACCCTGGACGGTTCCAAATTAGAATATGTGGACAACTACAAATACCTAGGTGTCTGGCTAGACTGTAAACTGTCCTTCCAGACTCATATTAAATATCTCCAATCTAAAATTAAATCTAGAATCGGTTTCCTATTTCGCAACAAAGCCTCCTTCACTCACGCCACCAAAAATATCCTAGTAAAACCTACCGATTCCTCAACTTCGGCGATGTCATCTACAAAATAGCTTCCAATACTCTACTCAGCAAACTGGATGCAGTCTTATCACAGTGCCATCCGTTTTGTTACCAAAACCCCTTATACCACCCACCACTGCGACCTGTGTGCTCTTGTCCGGTCACAACTAGTAGACTTGTTTACGTGCTGCTGTGCGTTTTGTTGCTAACCTAACTTTGCTACCTGACAGTTTTACGGTTTTTACTTTGTAATTACTGCTTATTTTTTCATTCAACTTTTTCCTCCGGACGCTTTATCTGGACGTGTTTCGCCAGGACCTCCACCAACCGAAGCTAAGTAGTAACATTAACATCATGCCTTCTAATTGCAGTCGCTGTACTCATAACATACAGGAGAACGGTCGGTTTAAGGCGAGATAGCTGTGCTGCAAGCCCAGCTTCAGACGCAATCGCTAGGCAAGGGAAATGTAAGTGTAGGAAAGGATGAAACAGCTGCCTGTGCCACTAGTAAGTACAGATAGTCGAGACATCCCCCACAGTCCCCGCAGCCGGACAATTTTCTCACGGCTTCTGGAAGGAAATGTTGGAGCAATGCTCAACCGTGTCGCCATTCAGCCGACAGAAACTTTCAACCGGGTTTTCCCCATTAAGCATGGTCGAGTCAGAGGCCGAGCCTTCTCTGGTCTCTACTCCTCCCGCATGGGGTCTGAGATGCCGAGGCCTCCCACCATTAGCACTGACAAATTGAAAACTCTAGTCATTGGCGACTCCATTACTCTAGTATTAGACTTGAAGCTAATCACCCAGCCGATCATACACTGTTTACCAGGGCAGGGCTACCGGCGTTAAGGCTAACCTGAAGATGGTGCTGGCTAAGGCTAAATCTGGCGAGTGTAGAGAGTATAGAGATATTGTTATCCACGTCGGCACCAACGATGTTAGGATGAAACAGTCAGAGGTCACTAAGCGCAACATAGCTTCAGCGTAAATCAGCTAGAAAGATGTGTGCATCGAGTAATTGTCTCTGGCCCCCTCCCAGTTAGGGGAGTGATGAGCTCTACAGCAGAGTCTCACAACTCAATCGCTGGTTGAAACTGTTTTCTGCCCCACACAAAAGATAGAATTTGTAGATAATTGGTCTCCTCTTCTGGGACTCACCCACAAACAGGACCAAGCCTGGCCTGTTGAGGAGTGACGGACTCCATCCTAGCTGGAGGGGTGCTCTCATCTTATCGACGAACATAGACAGGGCTCTAACCTCTAGCTTCACAATGAGATAGGGTGCAGGCCAGGCAGCAGGCTGTTAGCCAGCCTGCCAGCTTAGTGGAGTCTGCCACTAGCACAGTTAGTGTAGTCAGCTCAGCTATCTCTATTGAGACTGTGTCTGTGCCTCGACCTAGGTTGGGCAAAACTAAACATGGCGGTGTTCGCTTAGCAATCTCACTAGAATAAAGACCTCCTCCATTGCTGCCATTATTGAAAGAGATTGTGATACCTCACATCTCAAAATGGGGCTACTCAATGTTAGATCCCTCACTTCAAGGCAGTTCTAGTCAATGAACTAATCACTGATCATAATCTTGATGTGATTGGCCTGACTGAAACATGGCTTAAGCCTGATGAATTTATTGTGTTAAATGAGGCCTCACCTCCTGGGTTACACTAGTGACCATATCCCACAAGATCCATCGCAAAGGCGGAGGTGTTGCTAACATTTACAATAGCAAATTTCTATTTACAAAAACAAAAAACGACGCTGGGCTCTTTTGAGCTTCTAGTCATGAAATCTATGCAGCCTACTCAATCACTTTTATAGCTACTGTTTACAGGCCTCCTGGGCCATATACAACATTCCTCACTGAGTTCCCTGAATTCCTATCGGACCTTGTAGTCATGGCAGACAATATTCTAATTTTTGGTGACTTTAATATTCACATGGAAAAGTCCACAGACCCACTCCAAAAGGCTTTTGAGCCATCATCGACTCTGTCGGTTTTGTTCAACATGTCTCCGGACCTACTCACTGCCACAGTCATACTCTGGACCTAGTTTTGTCCCGTGGAATAAATGTTGTGGATCTTAATGTTTTTCCTCATAATCCTGGACTATCGGACCACCATTTTATTACGCTTGAAATCGCAACAGATAATCTGCTCAGACCCCAACCAAGGATCATCAAAAGTCGTGCTATAAATTCTCAGACATCCCAAAGATTCCTAGATGCCCTTCCAGAATCCTTCCACCTACCCAAGGACGCCAGAGTACAAAAAATCAGTTAACCACCTAACTGAGGAACTCAATGTAACCTTGCGCAATACCCTAGATGCAGTTGCACCCTAAAAACAAAAACATTTGCCAAAAAAACTAGCTCCCTGGTATACAGAAAATACCCGAGCTCTGAAGCAAGTTACCAGAAAATTGGAACGGAAATGGCGCCACACCAAACTGGAAGTCTTCCGACTAGCTTGGAAAGACAGTACCGTGCAGTATCGAAGAGCCCTCACTGCTGCTCGATCATCCTATTTTTCCAAGTTAATTGAGGAAAATAAGAATAATCCAAAGTTTCTTTTGATACTGTCACAAAGCTAACTAAAAGCAGCATTCCCCAAGAGAGGATGGCTTTCACTTTAGCAGTGATTCATTCATGAACTTCTTTGAGGAAAAGATCATGATCATTAGAGCAAATTACGGACTCCTCTTTAAATCTCAGATTCCTCCAAAGCTCAGCTGTCCTGAGTCCACACAACTTTGCCAGGACATAAAATCAAGAGAGACACTCAAGTTTTTTAGTACCATATCTCTTGACACATTGATGAAAATAATCATGGCCTCTAAACCTTCAAGCTGCATACTGGACCCTATTCCAACTAAACTACTGAAAGAGCTGCTTCCTGTGCTTGGCCCTCCTATGTTGAACATAATAAACAGCTCTCTATCTACCGGATGTGTACCAAACTCACTAAAAGTGGCAGTAATAAAGCCTCTCTTAAAAAAGCCAAACCTGACCCAGAAAATATAAAAACTATCGGCCTATATCGATCTTCCATTCCTCTCAAAAATTTTAGAAAAAGCTGTTGCGCAGCAACTCACTGCCTTCCTGAAGACAAACAATGTATACGTAAACGCTTCAGTCTGGTTTTAGACCCCATCATAGCACTGAGACTGCACTTGTGAAGGTGGTAAATGACCTTTTAATGGCGCTGTGACCGAGGCTCTGCAACTGTACTCATGCTCCTAGACCTTAGTGCTGCTTTTGATACCATCGATCACCACATTCTTTGGAGAGATTGAAACCCAAATTGGTCTACATGGACAAGTTTTGGCCTGGTTTAGATCTTATCTGTCGGAAAGATATCAGTTTGTCTCTGTGGATGGTTTGTCCTCTGACAAATCAACTGTAAATTCCTGGTGTTCCTCAAGGCTCTGTTTTGGGACCACTATTGTTTTCACTATATATTTTACCACTTGGTGATGTCATTCGAAACATAATGTTAACTTTCACTGCTATGCGGATGACACACAGCTGTACATTTCGATGAAACATGGTGAAGCCCCAAAATTGCCCTCCCTTGAAGCCTGTGTTTCAGACATAAGGAAGTGGATGGCAGAAAATTTTCTACTTTTAAACTCTGATAAAACAGAGATGCTAGTCCTAGGTCCCAAGAAACAAAGAGATCTTCTGTTGAATCTGACAATTAATCTTGATGGTTGTACAGTCGTCTCAAATAAAACTGTGAAGGACCTCGGCGTTTCCTGGACCCTGATCTCTCTTTTTGACGAACATATCAAGACTGTTTCAAGGACAGCTTTTTCCATTTACGTAACATTGTAAAAATTAGAAACTTTCTGTCCAAAAATGATGCAGAAAAGTTAATCCATGCATTTGTAACTTCTAGGTTAGACTACTGCAATGCTTTATTTTCCGCTATCCGGATAAAGCACTAAATAAACTTCAGTTAGTGCTTAACACGGCTGCTAGAATCTTGACTAGGAACCCCAAAATTTGATCATATTACTCCAGTACTAGCCTCTCTACACTGGCTTCCTGTTAAGGCAAGGGCTGATTTCAAGGTTTTACTGCTAACCTACAAAGCATTACATGGGCTTGCTCCTACCTATCTTTCTGATTTGGTCCTGCCGTACATACCTACACGCACGCCACGGTCACAAGACGCAGGCCTCCTTACTGTCCCTAAAATTTCTAAGCAAACAGCTGGAGGCAGGGCTTTTTCCTATAGAGCTCCATTTTTATGGAATAGTCTGCCTATCCATGTGAGAGACGACTGGGTCTCAACTCTTTAAGTCTTTATTGAAGACTCATCTCTTCAGTAGGTCTTATGACTGAGTGTGGTCTGGCCCAGGAGTGTGAAGGTGAAACGGAAAGGCACTGGAGCAACGAACCACCCTTGCTGTCTTTTGCCTGGCCGGTTCCCCTCCACTGGGATTCTCTGCCTCTAACCCTATTACAGGGGCTGAGTCACTGGCTTCTGGTGCCGTGGGCGGAGATCTTGTGGGCTATACTCGGCCTTGTCTCAGGATGGTAAGTTGGTGGTTGAAGATATCCCTCTAGTGGTGTGGGGGCTGTGCTTCGCAGAGTGGGTGGGGTTATATCCTGCCTGTTTGGCCCTGTCCGGGGGTTTCATGGCCGGACGGGCCACAGTGTCTCCCCGACCCCTCCTGTCTCACCCCCAGTATTTATGCTGCAGTAGTTTGTGTGTCGGGGGTGCTAGGGTCCGCCTGTTATATCTGGAGTATTTCTTCTTATCTGGTGTCCTGTGCGAATTTAAGTATGCTCGCTCTAATTATCTCTCTCTTTCTTTTTCTTCTTCTCTCTCTCTCTCTCTCTCTCTCTCTCTCTCGGAGGACCTGAGCATTAGGACCATTCCTCAAGGCCTACCCGGATGTCCCGAGTCCACCTGGCCGTATGCTTCTCCAGTTACAACTGTTCTGCCTGTTTTATGAACATTTTAAAATCTTGTCCATGTTCTGTTATAATCTGCACCCGGCACAGCCAGAAGAGGACTGGCCACCCCCTCACAGCCTGGTTCCTCTCTAGGTTTCTTCCTAGGTTTTGGCCTTCTAGGGAGTTTTTCCTAGCCACCGTGCTTTTACACCTGCATTGCTTGCTGTTTGGGGTTTTAGGCTGGGTTTCTGTACAGCACTCTGTGACATCAGCTGATGTAAGGGGGGCTTTATAAATAAATTTGATTTGATTTGATTTGATTTGTCAGCTGGCCCTCGCTACATATTCGTCGCCAGACCCACTGGCTCCAGGTCATCTATAAGTCTATGCTAGGTAAAGCTATGCCTTATCTCAGCTCACTGGTCACGATAACAACACCCGCTCGTAGCACGCGCTCCAGCAGGTATATCTCACTGGTCATCCCCAAAGCCAACACCTCCTTTGGCCGCCTTTCCTTCCAGTTCTCTGCTGCCAATGACTAGAACGAATTGCAAAAATCGCTGAAGTTGGAGACTTGTATCTCCCTCACTAACTTTAAACATCAGCTATCTGAGCAGCTAACCGATCGCTGCAGCTGTACATAGCCTATCTGTAAATAGCCCACCCAATCTACCTACCTCATCCCCATATTGTTTTTATTTACTTTTCTGCTCTTTTGCACACCAGTATTTCTACTTGCAGATCATCATCTGCTCAACTATCACTCCAGTGTTAATTTGCCAAATTGTAATTACTTCGCTACTATGGCCTATTTATTGCCTTACCTCCTCACGCCATTTTCACACACTGTATATAGACTTTCTTTTTTTTCTATTGTGCTATTGACTGTACACTTGTTTATTCCTTGTTTATTCTATGTGTAACTCTAGCAGAGCAATTGAGTGAATTGTCATAACAGCTATCCCTGAAATTATTGTCAGAGATTAATATGCAGGCAAAATAAATTATTTTGTCACCCTGATCATTATGGAGTTACCAGATACTTGACTTCCAACTAGAACTGAAGCTGGTTGTAGAGATAGCATCTCTCTATCAGACTCTTCTAGTAAAACTACTTACTCACTGTCAATTAGGGCCTTAGTATCAAATAGGCCCTGATGCTTTTTGAAATCTGGATACTGGTGTGAGGATAGACAGATAGTAGCCTTACAGAGAAACTTGGCATGGACTATGCATCCTTGAAGTTCATGAATGCTTTCATGTCCATAGCGTTGTCTAAAGAAATTCTTAAGAACATAGGTTTAAAGGTTGACAAGCCCAAGTTGCTTTCATTTCCATTCCTATGTAGTTGTGTAGGTCTACAAACAGGTTTAACAGCTAGCACAATGAATGAGTAACTTCTCCCTTCGTAATTACACTTCACCCCTTTCCAATTAAACTTTAGACAAGCACATAATTTAGATCCAAGATGGCGTAGCAGTCAGACGTCTTTTGTCCTCGTTCTGTCGTGTCCAGTGTATATATCTTTTTATATCTTTTCTTCGCATATCATTTTATATATTTTTTCTAAAACTTAACTTCAAAACACTCTCCTGCAATCTGCCTCACCCAATGTGGTACGGATCTGTTTTTTTTCAAGTATTATCCACCTCGAATCCGGAATTTCCCAACAGAAGCTAGCTCACTAGCTAACGTTAGTATTTTAGCTAATCATTGCTAACGGACAGCAGCAGCTAACCTTTAGCTCGGAAAAGCTCTCGCCGTTCGTATAACGCGACTCAAACCAGAGCATTCCGGACCTATTTTCTCTCCATATCCCCGGATTCCTACCGCAAGCTCAGGATATTTTCACCTGGATCTTGCAGCTAGCTAGCTGCTATCTGAGTGACTATTGGCTAACGTTGGTCCCGGAGCAATGCACCAATTAGCCTGAAGCTAGCCTGTGCTTGGCCCATCTTCCGGCTGGCTGAAGAATCCCATCAGCCACTCCTGGGCTACAACACCTATCCGGACCCGTTTTTACTGCCGGTGCGTTTTTAGCTGGCCTGCTAGCCTTTGCTAGCTTGCTACCCCCGGCTAGCTGTCTGAATCGCCGTGTCCCCAACCAGCCTCACTACTAACTGAACCCTTATGATCACTCGGCTAAGCATGCCTCTCCTCAATGTCAATATGCCTTGACCATTGCTGCTCTGGTTAGTGTTTATTGTCTTATTTCATTGTAGAGCCTCTAGCCCTGCTCAATATACCTTATCCAACCCTTCAGTTCCACCACCCACACATGCGATGACATCACCTGGTTTAAATGTTTCTAGAGACAATATCTCTTTCATCACCACTCAATGCCTAGGTTTACATCCACTGTATTTACGTCCTACCATACCTTTGTCTGTACATTATGCCTTTAATCTATTTTATCGCCCCCCGAAACCTGTTCTTTTTACTCTCTGTTCAGAACGTCCTAGACGACCAGTCATTATAGCCTTTAGCCGTACCCTTATCCTATTCCTCCTCTGTTCCTGTGGTGATATAGAGGTTAATCCAGGCCCTGCAGTGCCTAGCTCCACTCCTATTCCCCAGGCGCTCTCATTTGTTGACTTTAGCAACCGTAAAAGCCTTGGTTTCATGCATGTTAACATTAGAAGCCTCCTCCCTAAGTTTGTTTTATTCACTGCTTTAACACACTCTGCCAACCCGGATGTCCTAGCAGTGTCTGAATCCTGGCTCAGGAAGACCACCAATAACGCTGAAATGTTCATCCCTAACTACAACATTTTCAGACAAGATAGAACGGCCAAAGGGGGCGGTGTTGCAATCTACTGCAGAGATAGCCTGCAGAGTTGTGTCTTACTATCCAGGTCTGTACCCAAACAATTTGAACTTTTACTTTTAAAAATCCACCTTTCTAGAAACAAGTCTCTCACTGTTGCCGCTTGCTATAGACCACCCTCTGCCCCCAGCTGTGCTCTGGACACCATATGTGAACTGATTGCCCCCATCTATCTTCAGAGTTCGTGCTGCTAGGTGACCTAAACTGGGACATGCTTAACACCCCGGCCATCTTACAATCTGAGCTTGATGCCCTAAACCTCACACAAATCATCATTGAACCTACTAGGTACAACCCCAAAGCCTTTCTAATCGACCTGGCCCGGGTATCCTGGAAGGATATTGACCTCATCCCGTCAGTAGAGGATGCCTGGTTATTCTTTAAAAGTGCCTTCCTCACCATCTCAAATAAGCATGCCCCATTCAAGAAATTTAGAACCAGGAACATATATAGCCCTTGGTTCTCTCCAGACCTGACTGCCCTTGACCAGCACAAAAACATCCTATGGTGTTCTGCATCAGCATCGAACAGCCCCCGTGATATGCAACTTTTCTGTTAAGTCAGGAACCAATATACACTGGCAGTTAGGAAAGCCAAGACTAGCTTTTTCAAGCAGAAATTTGCTTCCTGTAACACAAACTCAAAAAAGTTCTGGGACACTGTAAAGTCTATGGAGAATAAGAGCACCTCCTCCCAGCTGCCCACTGCACTGAGGATAGGAAACGCTGTCACCACCGATAAACCCACAATAATTGAGAATTTCAATAAGCATTTTTCTACGGGTGGCCATGCTTTCCATCTGACTACCCCTACCCCAGTCAACAGCCCTGCACCCCCCTCAGTAACTCGCCAAAGTCTCCCCCATTTCTCCTTCTCCCAAATCCAGTTAGCTGATGTTCTGAAAGAGCTGCAAAATCTGGACCCCTACAAATCAGCCGGCCTAGACAATCTGGACCCTTTCTTTCAAAAATTATCTGCCTAAATTATTGCAATCCCTATTACTAGCCCGTTCAACCTCTCTTTCGTGTCGTCTGAGATTCCCAAAGACTGGAAAGCAGCTGCGGTCATCCCCCTCTTCAAAGGGGGAGACACTCTTGACCCAAACTGCTAAAGACCTACAGTGGGGAAAAAAAGTATTTAGTCAGCCACCAATTGTGCAAGTTCTCTCACTTAAAAAGATGAGAGAGGCCTTTAATTTTCATCATAGGTACACTTCAACTATGACAGACAAAATGAGGAAAAAAAATCCAGAAAATCACATTGTAGGATTTGTTATGAATTTATTTGCAAATTATGGTGGAAAATAAGTATTTGGTCACATACAAACAAGCAAGATTTCTGGCTCTCACAGATCTGTAACTTCTTCTTTAAGAGGCTCCTCTGTCCTCCACTCATTAAACTGCCCGACGTTGTGGGCTGCTCAGCTCATCACTCTCTTTCTGTGTCGCTTCAGAGGGTTGGTTCAGCAGTAGCAGCTTTGCGGGAAGCTTTACATTTCTAAAGGAAATGGGGAGGGAGGGGGGTTTTGCCTGTTCACTGTGCCCAGGTTAATGAGACCACGTTGTTGACAAAAAAAGGCGCCCCAAAAAGTATAACAAATCCATATAGCCGAATAATAATTCATAATTTCAAAACAAATAATTTCAAAACAAATACACTATACTGTATTTACAAAAGTAAAGTAAAAAAGCTCACAGAATGGGGCTGTTGTGCGCAGAGCAGAAACATTGTCTGTCCTCAGTTCCAACACTCACTACCAAGTTTCAAACTGCCTCTAGAAGCAACGTCAACACAATAACTGTTTGCCGGGAGCTTCATGAAATGGGTTTCCATGGCCGAGTAGTTGCACACAAGCCTAAGATCACCATGCGCAATGCCAAGCGTCGGCTGGAGAGGTTTAAAGCTTGCCGCCATTGGACTCTGGAGCACTGGAAACACGTTCTCTGGAGTGAGGAATCAACAAATCTGGGTTTGCCAGGAGAACGCTACCTGACCGAATGCATAGTGCCAACTGTAAAGTTTGGTGGAGGAGGAATAATGGTCTGGGGCTGTTTTTCATGCTTCGGGCTAGGTCCCTTAGTTCCAGTGAAGTGAAATCTTAACGCTACAGCATACAATGACATTCTAGATGATTCTGTGCTTCCAACTTTGTGGCAACAGTTTGGGGAAGGCCCTTTCCTGTTTCAGCATGACAATGCCCCTGTGCACAAAGCGAGGTCCATACAAATAGTTTTCTCTAGATCGGTTTGGAAGATCTTGACTGGCCTGCACAGAGCCCTGGCCTCAACCTCATCTTACACAGTTGGAATGAATTGGAACGCCGACTGCGAGCCAGACCTTATCGCCCAGTGACCGACCTCATTATTGCTCTTGTGGCTGAATTGCAAGGAAGTCCCTGCAGCAATGTTCCAACATCTAATGGAAAGTGTAAGAGCGCCAGCTGTTCCAGACAACTGTATGATCACGCTCTCCGTAGCCAATGTGAATAAGACCTTTAAACAGGTTAACATTCACAAAGCTGCAGGGGGATATGGATTACCAGGACGCGTACACAGAGCATGCGCTGACCAGCTGGCAAGTGTCTTCACTGACATTTTCAACCTTACTCTGACCCAGTCTGTAATACCTACATGTTTTAGGCAAACCACCATTGTCCATGTGCCTACCGACATCAAGGCCACCGGTCTAAATGACTTCCGCCCCATAGCACTCACATCTGTAGCCATGAAATGCTTTTAAAGGCTGGTCATGGCTCAAATGAACATCATCATCCCAGAAATCCTGGACCAACTCCAATTCACATACTGCCCCAACAGATCCACATATGATGCACTCCACACTGCCCTTTCCCACCTGGACAAAAGGAACACCTACATGAGAATGCTGTTCATACAACTCAGTGTTCAACACCATAGTGCCCTCCAAGATCATCACTAAGCTAAGGACCCTGGGAGGGAACACCTCCCTCTGCAACTGGATCCTGTACTTCCTGACGGGCCGCCCCTAGGTTGTGAGGGTAGGCAACAACACATCCGCCATGCTGACCCTCAACACGGGGGCCCCTCAGGGGTGCTTGCTCAGTCCCCTCCTATAATCCCTGTTTACCCATGGCTGCATGGCCGCGCACGACTCCTGGTGCCGACAGAGATGGCAGCCTCGCTTCACGTTCTCAGGAAGCTATGCAGTATTTTGTTTTTTTACATTGTTACTCCGGGAAATCTTAAGTTTTATTACATACAGCCGGGAGGAATTATTGGATATAAGAGCAACGTCAACTTACCAACATTATGACCAGGAATACGACTTTGCCGGAGCGGATCCTCTGTTTGGTCCACCAACCAGGACAATAGACTGGATCCAAGCCGGCGACCCAAAACAACGGCGGCGCAGGAGAAGGGGTAGACGGGGCGGTGTTCTGGTCAGGCTCCATAGATGGGCACATCGCGCACCGCTCCCGAGTATACTACTTGCCAATGTCTCTGGACAACAAGGTAGACGAAATCCGAGCAAGGATTGCCTTCCAGAGAGACATCAGCGACTGCAACGTTCTTTGCTTCACGGAAACATGGCTCACTCAGGACACGTTATCAGAGTCGGTACAGCCACATGGTGTCTCCACGCATCGCGCCGACAAAAACAAACATCTATCTGGTAAGAAGAAGGGCGGGTGTGCCTTATGACTAACGAGCCGTGGTGTGATCATAACAACATACAGGAACTCAAGTCCTTTTGTTCACCTGACATAGAATTCCTTACAATCAAATGCCGACTGCATTATCTACCAAGAGAATTCTCTTAGATTATAATCACATCCGTGTATATCCCCCCTCAAGCTGACACATCAACGACACTGAAAGAAATTCATTGGACTCTATGTAAACTGGAAACCACATAGCCTGAGGCTGCATTTATTGTGGCTGGGATTTTAACAAGGCTAATCTGAAAACAAGGCTCCCTAAATTTTATCAGCATATCGAATGTGCGACCCGGGCCGGGAAAATTATGGATCATTGTTATTCTAACTTCCGTGACGCATACAAGGCCATTCTCCGCCCTCCTTTCGGCAAGTCTAACCATAACTCCATTTTGTTGCCCCCAGCCTACAGACAGAAACTAAAACAGGAAACGCCCGTGCTCAGGTCTGTTCAACGCTGGTCCGACCAATCTGATTCCACGCTTCAAGATTGCTTCGAGCACATGGACTGGGATATTTTCCGGACAGCATCAGACAACAACATTGATGTATACGCTGATTCTGTGAGCAAGTTTATTAGCAAGTGCATCGGTTATGTTGTACCCATAGCAACTATTTAAATATTCCCCAACCATAAACCGTGGAAGGATGGCAGCATTCGCTCGAAACTGAAAGCTCGAACCACTGCTTTTAACCAGGGTAAGGCGAACAGAAACATGACTGAATACAAACAGTGTAGCTATTCCATCCGCAAGGCAATCAAACAAGCTAAGCGTCAGTATAGAGACAAAGTAGAGTCACAATTCAACGGCTCAGACACGAGAGGAATGTGGCAGCCCCGTCGCGGACCACGATGTCCTGCTCACAGACAAACTAAACAACTTCTTTGCTCGCTTTGAGGACAAGACAGTGCCACCGACCCGGCCCGCTACCAAAACCTGCGGGCTCACCTTCACCGCAGCCAATGTGAGTAAAACATTTAAGCATGTTAACCCTCGCAAGGCTGCCGGCCCAGATGGCATCCCCGGCCGTGTCCTCAGAGCATGCGCAGACCAGCTGGCTGGTGTGTTTACGGACATATTTAATCAATCCCTATCCCAGTCTGCTGTCTCCACATGTTTAAGGATGGCCGAGCATTGTTCCTGTTCCCAAGAAAGCTAAGGTAACTGAGCTAAATGACTATCGCCCCGTAGCACTCACTTCCGTCATCATGAAGTGCTTTGAGAGACTTGTCAAGGATCATATCACCTCCATCCTACCAGACACCCTAGACCCACTCCAATTTGCTTACCGTCCCAATAGGTCCACAGACGACGCAATCGCAATCACATTGCACACTGCCCTAACCCATCTGGACAAGAGGAATACCTATGTAATCGACTACAGCTCAGCATTTATCACCATAGTACCCTCCAAACTCGTCATTAAGCTCAAGACCCTAGGTCTCGACCCAGCCCTGTGCAACTGGGTCCTGGACTTCCTGACGGGCCGGCCCCAGGTGGTGAGGGTAGGAAACAACATCTCCACCTCACTGATCCAGTAATGGAGAAGGTGGAAAGTTTTAAGTTCCTCGGCGTACACATCACGGACAAACTGAAATGGTCCACCCACACAGACAGCGTGGTGAAGAAGGCGCAACAGCGCCTCTTCAACCTCAGGAGGCTGAAGAAATTCGACTTGTCACCAAAATCACTCACAAACTTTTACAGATGCACAATCGAGAGCATCCTGTCGGGCTGTATCACCGCCTGGTACGGCAACTGCTCCGCCCACAACCGTAAGGCTCTCCAAAGGGTAGTGAGGACTGCACAGCGCATCACCGGGGGAAACCTACCTGCCCTCCAGGACACCTACACCACCCGATGTCACAGAAAGGCCAAAAAGATCATCAAGGACAACAACCACCCGAGCCACTGCCTGTTCACCCCGCTATCATCCAGAAGGCGAGGTCAGTACAGGTGCATCAAAGCTGGGACCGAGAGACTGAAAAACAGCTTCTACCTCAAGGCCATCAGACTGTTAAACAGCCACCATTAACATTTGAGTGGCTGCTGCCAACATACTGACTTAAATCTCTAGCCACTTTACATAATAGAAAATTGGATGTAACAAATGTATCACTAGCCACTTTAAACAATTTTGTATATAATGTTTACATATCCGACGTTACTCATCAAATGTATACACTGTACTCTATACCATCTACTGAATCTTGCCTATGCCATTCGGCCATCGACTCAAATCTCTAGCCACTTTAAAAATCAAAAAGTGGATGTAATAAATGTATAAACGATGCCATTTATATAATGTTTACATATCCTACATTACTCATCTCACATGTATATACTGTACTCTATACTATCTACTGCATCTTGCCTATGCCGGTCAGCCATCGCTCATCCATATATTTATATGTACATACTCGCATTCATTCCTTTACACTTGTGTGTATAAGGTAGTTGTTGTGAAATTGATTACTTGTTAGATACTACTGCATGGACGGAACTAGAAACACAAGCATTTTGCTACACTCGCATTAACATCTGCTAACCATGTGTATGTGACAAATTTGATTCGATTTGATCATTAAGTTTGCAGACGACACGATGGTGGTAGGCCTGATCACCTGACGACGATGAGACAGCTTATAGGGAGGACCTGGCAGTGGTGGTGCCAGGACAACAACCTCTCCCTCAACGTGGGAAAGACAAAGGAGCGTATTGTGGACTACATGAAACAGAGGGCTTAATGCTCCCATTCACATTGAAGGGGCTGTAGTAGAGCGGGTCGAGTGCTTCAAGTTCCTCTGTGTCCAAATTACAACAACGCCTCTTCCCCCTCATGAGACTGAACATTTTTGGCATGGGCCCTCAGATCATCAAAAGGTTCTACAGCTGCACCATTTAGAGCATCCTGACCGGTTGCATCACCGCTTGGTATGGCATCTGCTCGGCATCCGACCACAAAGTGCTACAGAGGGGAGTGTGTATGACCCAGTACATCACTGGGGCTGAACTCCCTGCTATCCAGGAGTTCTATACCAGGTGGTGTCAGAGGAAGGCCCTAAAAATGGTCAAAGACTCCAGCCACCCAAGCCGTAGACTGTTCTCTCTGCTACGGCACGGCAAGTGGTACCAGAGTGCCAAGTCTGTGACCAAAAGGCACCTGAACAGCTTCTACCACCAAGTCATAAGACTGCTGAACATTTAATCAAATGACTACCCAGACAATTTACGTTGACCATCTTTATTATTTATTTATTTATTGATTGTTTTGCTCTGACTCCCTTGCATTTTGTTGATTAAAAAATGTATTAAATATTATTTTCACCCATCTACACACATTACCCCTTAATGACAAAGTGAAAACACGTTTTTAGAAATGTTTTGCAAATTTGTTGAAAATGAAATACAGAAATGTCTAATTTACATACGTTTTCTCACCCCTGAGTCAATACTTTGGTGTAGAAGCACCTTTGGCAGCGATTACAGTCTTTCTGGGTAAGTCTCTAAGAGCTTTCCACATTTGGATTGTGCAACATTTCCCCATTATTCTTTTCAACATTCTTCAAGCTCTGTCAAATTGGTTGTTGTTCATTGCTAGACAACTATTTTCAGGTCTTGCTTTAGATTTTGTAGTAGATTTAAGTCACAACTGTAACTCGGCCACTCAGGAACATTCACTGTCTTCTTGGTAAGCATC